>CM066035.1:668232052-668832052 GCA_033557465.1 Ichthyophis bannanicus
AGCCACACAGACACAGGAAGACCTGTGTCTGATGTGGCTGTATATCCGTGCGGTCTCGTGAGCGGGCCGCGGCTGTGCCATGCGCTATGCTCACGTCCAGCAACAGCCACGAACGCCCTTAGCAGGGAGAAGGTCCTGAACCTGACCATAGCGTGGCTAACCGCCTAAAGCTTGTTGGAGGAGCGCGTAGCTTGGGGCGTGGTAGAGCAGCCACCATGTGACAGGGGTCCCCGGGGTGTGTGTAGTGCGTGGATACGCAATACACACCTGCCCTGTGACAGCCCATGCTATGGCCTACCCCACACATGGAGGGCAGCAGAGCTGTTTGACAGCGAGGTTCGCATGTGGGTCAATGAACACCCCCACCCACAGTTTGTTATGTAAATAAAGTTTTACATTATTACCGTTTAACTGTGCTGTTCAGATCTCACTCTGCTTTGTGGCAGTGTTGTGTGAGAGACACAGGAGGCCACACCCATGTGTGTCGGTGTGAGCTACCACGGGTGCATGCAGGGCACTCTACATGGGTAATGCGTCCAGCCATACTACGGCCATTACATGGGCTGGTGCCACACATGTAGCAATGCACACACATGTGACTGTGCCCAGGGGTCAGCTGTGGTTGCACCTGCAAGGCTATGTGCAGTGGGGTCATCTGTTGATGGGTGCAAGAATAGGGCGGTGGATGGCATGGACACAGTAGGTGGCCTAATGGACACTGCCCATGGGAAACTCATTGCAAACCCGCTGTATCCTACCAGCAATAACAGGGGACTCACTACCCACCATACTCTACAAAACAAAAGGTAACACTGCAAATACTGAACCAACACATTTCTCACGCCCAAAAATATCTGACCCACGGGGAGAGAGAACATGTGGCAATGCCACATTGGAAACTTTTAAACAGAACTCATCCGGCCACATACACATGCAGAACATAGACCCTCAACAAAACAGGTAAGCACTAATTCGAAACAGGAAAACAACCATTAGACTGGGATTCACAGCAGACTAACGTGGAATGTACATCTCTGTAATGATATAAATATACAGTGGGTTGCTCCTGTATTAAACAAAGCGCAGACGTTAACGATCCACATGTACCAGAGCTGACCTATGCCGATAGAAAATGCAATGGAAAGGGATATGCGTCTACCTATTGTGCACTTTCGTCAGCTGCAAGTGTCCCAGCCAGTTTTCTCCTGGCTTCCTCGTGTCCTCTTCTAACTCCTCCAGGGACTGCTGTCCATTGTGTCCTCCCCTCCATCCTGTCGTTGATTAGCATTCTCTCGCAACATCTGCTGTAGCATACTAATCCTCTCATTATTCCACTTCCGCATTCCTAGTCCATACACTCACCTCTTACCCCTCCATCCCCAATCCCAGGTATTCACCCAATACCCGACCAATTGGAGATGTTGGACAACACCCACCCTAATAACTTCCACCTCTCCATTGTACACCCCCAGCCCCATCCCATTCTGATCCACCCCCACCATCAGCTCCCTCCTAGTTCCAGCCCACACTGCATCCATTTCCCTGTAGTCCCAGCAGCAGCACATATCCATTCCTAGCCACCCATCAGCCCAGTTCCAGTCCTAGCAACCCCCAAACCGCATACCAGTCCTAGCCCCCCCCCATGAACCCACTCACTGTCCTAACCCCCATCACCTCAATTCCAGTCCCAATCACATCAACACATTACCAGGCAGCCCCCCATAGGCCATTGCCAGGCCTAACCCCCCCCCCCAACAGCCCCCAGCCCATTACCGTTCCCCCCCATCACCCACAGCCCACCTCATGTCATGCCCTTCCCCCCCTAGCCAAGGACCCGATGTCCTCCCCCCTGCACACAGGGATGGGATGCGGGGAACAGATGTTGGGGTCAAATTCTGGGTAGTCTTTGCCTGCTGGTGTGCGCCCAGGAGCAAATGGGGCATCCCATGCTGGGCACAGCAGTGTCGGTGTCTACACCATCTGGCATAATAGTTCCCATTGGGCACGCCCCAGGGTCATGCACGTGTGGGCTGTGTGTACCACTGTCCCCTCAAGCAACACAGGAGACATGACATGTGCGTCATCCGCATATTATGCGTTTTATTTTGCACACCCCCTGCCCCTACCATGCCTTGCGCGGCCCCTCCCACCCTGTGATGTTGGTGGCCATGCTGCTGCCATTGCTGCCGCTGCATCCACTGCTGGTGGTGGAGGAGGAGGTGGTGGTGGTGGCGGTGGTGATGGCGTCACCCCCATGTGCGCAGCGATGATCTGCATGCTCTCTGCAATGCTCTCAGTGGCTACAACGAGCCTAGGGACCCCCAGCATTACCCTGGACATCATGCGGTTGTGCCTGCATTGCGCATGCCTCTGCCGCCACAGGTCACGCAGACATGCACGCAGTAAATGCCGTATACCTGTGGAGACAGCAGGTAGTGCATTTGTGTTCTGAAACTAATTGTCCACCTTTGCTCACGCTTGTTCAACATCACACAGTGTGGTACTCACCCTCCGCATCCCTGTGTGCCTCAGCAGTGTGCACCTGCATCTGTTCGATCACGCTCTCCACTGCAGACAGCGCTGCAGCACTGTTGTGCTGCCCAGCCTCAGCGAACTCATTCCCGGTGGCACCATCCGTGTGCGGGTCCCCTGCACAGGCTGCCTGATGGATGGTCCCACCGTCCTCACTGGGGGGGGGGGGGTTGGTGGAGCTCCTGCCTGCACGCTCGACACCTCCGGTAGTGTGTCCCTGGGGGTCCACGGCCAGGGGTGGCTGTCCCCATGCGCTTCCTCAGCTGCATCTATGGCAGTTATGTTGCCTGTGGGACACAAGATCATATAGGTCAGATGCGGCAGGGCTGCCTGTCTGCACCCATCCCAATCCCCTGACAGCACATGTGCGTGGGTGAGCCACATGTGTCTTGGTGGGGGCCCCTCGCCCCCACCCCCCCACCCCCCCTCACCTATTCCCCATTGGCGAGAGGGGCCATTGCCCTGCGACATCAGGTGACCGCCCCCCCGGGCATGCTACCACGCCCTCATGAAGCGCCGGCACCGCTGCCAGCCCTGCATACACAGTCCTTGTTCAACCCAGGTGCATAGTGCTATCCTATTGTCCCTGTCAACACCTGTGTGTCCGTGTTGCCCCACCAGCCCTACACCCTACCCACTGCTACACGTTGACAGCCCCTGCTGATACTATTGTACCTTTCCCCTTGTCACAGCACACATCCACTATTCCATTCCACTCCCTGACCATCATGGACATCAGTCCCCGAATGGGCCACGTCCCAGGGGCTGGTTGTATGCCTGTGCTGCCCCCTGTGTCTTCATATTGCACAATCATGCCACCCACACCCCTGTCCACCCTTGGTCACCCACACACATGTGCGCTTGCAGGCTCACACTGGTACCGATCACTCATAAACCTACCTGCACCTTGGTGTGCTGTGTCCAACTCTGGGGGGAGGCCATGAATATACATTGGGCCAAGGCGCTCCGCCAAGCGCCGCTCTAGGGGAGTCAGGTTGGCAACATGTGCTGGGCCCCCTCCTGTGCCTTGTGCCCCTCTCCGCTCTCATCCAGACTCGGTCCTGATGTTTCTCTTTATGTAGCAATAACGTTTGCGTAGGCTCTCCACATCCCTGTGTGGGCCATTAGCGGTTGCGACCTCTGCTTGTACCTCCGCCCATGCACGAGCACGTGTTGCACCAGTAGTGGTCGAGCTAAGCTGACCAAACAGGAGGTCATAGCGTTCCAGGATGGCAGAGAGGAGTAGCTCATTCTCCTCCTGGCTGAACCTTGTTGCTCTTTTGCGGAGCTCGTCAGGGAGGGTGGGCCTGCGCCTCTTCTGGCCCATTGTGGCAGTGCCCTGTGCACATGCTGTTCCCTGTGCACCTGATGGGCATGGCCTCTCACCATCGTCATTGGGGGTGCCCTTGATGGTGCCTGTCCTGCCCCGGCACTGTTAGACATCTGGCTTTCCATAGTCCTCGAGAATGCGTGCTGAGGTGAGTGCCATTTTGTCCTCCCCAGCTTTATATAGGTCCCGTGTGGGTGTGGCTCTGTGCGCGTTACGTGGGCGCGTTGCGTAAGCGCGTCATAACGCGCTCTCCCCTTCCGCACGCACGGACGTAAGGCGAATATGTGCCCTATGTGACGCACTGTGCATGGTTCTCACCTGTTCTGCAGTTATTCGTCCCTCTATGTACTCATTACACGTGTTCTCTCCCTACAATTCATGTGGTGATGGTAGGTATGACCTATGTTTTTACCTGGGTTACCCGTGTATATTTGTTCTGCGCGTAACCACGCGCGTTGGCTGGTGATCACGTATAGCGCATTATGAGGTACGCAGGTATGAATGCGTTGGGCGTGTCTGTCTCATCTTAGCGTTTTCCTTATTTGGCAGGGTATATAGCTCGCAGTACCTTTACACTATGCTGCGTCACACACAGTTGGTTATTATCGCAATGGCTCCTCTCGGGCTCACTGTGGGGGTACGCGCCCTCCCACGCGCACTCCTTCGTGTGCTACATCGCCGACTACAGCATTGTGCTGGTTCCATGGTTTTGGGTGTGGTTGATGTTCTTGGTTCACCAGGTGTGTATTGTTTGTGTGATTTGTGTTCCCACCCTGTACCCTATTTCACAGCCACCTGTCCCACATCCTGTGTCTATCATGGCTCAGACTGTGAATGCAGGTGGTGCAGTCATTGCATTGCTGGAGCAAGCTGGTCTGCGTTTTCCGGCTGAGGGAGATGATGGTCCTGGGGATGAGGCCCTGGGCATGGGTCCTCACCCGCTGCAACACAGGCCTGCAGCTGTGGAGGGTCCACAGGCGGGTGTGGTGGACCTACGGCGCCGTAGGCATCCAGAGGGGCGGCCACGCCTGCAACGCCTCTACAGGCCCAGGGCCATGCTGCAGAACATCAGGGAAGACCAGGTGATCTCCCTCTACCGGCTGGACACAGGGGCTATTAGGGAGCTCTATGAGGATCTACGACCTGACCTCGAGCCCCTGACTGCCCGGTCACATGCTATACCGGGAATGGCCAAGCTCCTTGCTGCCCTACATTTCTTTGCCTCTGGCTGTTTCCAAACCTCGGTGGCCGCAGTGGGTGGGATGAGTCGGCCAACGTTCTCTCGCTGCCTCCACCAGGTACTGCGGGCCATGGTCAGCCGGGTTGGGAATTACATTGCCATTCCCAACAGGAGGCAACATTGGGTGGCCCTGGGACGTGCATTCCATCAGATTGCAGGGATACCACATGTGCTGGGTGCAATAGATTGCACACATGTTGCCCTCATCCCGCCACGCGACAGGGAGGTTGTGTACCACAACCGCAAACACTTCCATTCCCTCAATGTGCAGGTTGTCAGTGATGCAGGTATGCGTATCCTGAATGTGGTCCCGCGGTTCCCAGGGTCAGCCCATGACTCCTATATCCTGCAGAACTCAGCACTGTTTGGCCTGTTTGAGGCCGGGCAATATGAGGACTATATCCTGCTGTTTAGGTATTCACCGCATCATGTGTGTCACGCACATATGTGTTTCACGGGGGCACCATTGTCAACTGTGTCCTCTGCATCCATGACATGGTGCTGTTGTGTACTTGTGCTGACTATTCTGGGATTGTGCCCACAGCACGCCCTGTTACCTGGACTGTGCTCACGTACCTCTGTGTGGCAACACACATACCCTTGCCTACCATGTGCCTATTCTTGCTCATCTGTGTCACGCCGCACCCATGTGATGTCGTCTCTAACCTGCCTTAGCTGCTTACTTGGCTATCATCCATTTTTCACGGTCATTCGGGGCATGCATGGTGCAACGGTTTCACATATGTCGGCCTGTGTGTTGTGTCCATCACATGCCCAATGTGCCACGGGATTGTGCATGTGCCAGCAGGGGGGGGGGGGGTGGGCTTTGGGAAACTCTGTGAACAGGAACATAGCCCAGCTGTACAGTGTGTATGTGGCCTACTCATCCGCCATGTAGGTGTTGGCACGTGTCAGGGTGTATGTGCGGACATGCTATCACACATGCCTGCTGCATGACAGTTTGCCTTTGCCTGTCTGCGCTGACACCCCCGCCTTGCCCACCTGGGTTGTGGTACACTGACATATCCCCTGTGTGCCATATCACACCATGTCCCAGCGATCTGCCCACCTGACCATCTTTTTACCTGCCAGTGTTATTTTGATCTCCCAGATGCAGACTCTGGTGTACCACAAATGTGTGCAATGCTGTGCCGTCATATGTGTGTGACCATGTTTCCCTGCTGTCCATTTGTGCATTTCTACATCATGGTTTCCATAGGTTCTTCTTCGCACATGTGCCTTACTTCCATTTCTGTTTGCAGGTGATGCAGGATATGGGTGTCGTGCCTGGCTGCTGACCCCTGTGCGTCTCCCTCTGACAGGTGCAGAGATGCGGTACAATGAGGCCCATGCCTCCAGCCGCTCAGTCATTGAGCGAACCTTTGGCGTTCTCAAAAGTCGCTTCAGGTGTCTGGATAGAACTGGTGGCAAAGATCATAATAGCCTGTTGCATCCTGCACAACATTGCTCTCAGGCACAATCTTCCAGTCGATATTAATGAGGATCTTGGGGTGGATCCTGTGTGCCCTCCTGCACCTGGCCATGTTGACACACGTGCTGGGATGGCGGCCAGGCAACATCTGATCGGGGAGCTCTTCTCCTGTAAGTTCTGCTTCTGCTGGTGACGTTTATCTGGGTTGCCCATGTATGGGCTGGTGTATGGATTGTGCAGCAGTACCGTCTCATGTGTCAACATGTTTGATGTCTTTTTGCCTCCCCAGGATGTGCTTCTGCTTTCCAGGCCCCCAGGACTTTGCAGATCATACTGGCCGATGCTGCGCTACATGTGGTGTTGGTGTGTAAACACCTACAACAGGCAGGTGACTCAGGTGAGTTGCAATATAGTGCGGTTGGCATTGCTGTCGCCATGGTCGGACCCATATATGTTGCTTACTCTCCGCTGCTCCTATGGTGGTGCACTGCTCTCTGGCCCACTACCCCATTACCCTTGGCTTCGTTTTGTCACACATGTGGTGGGGCATGTGACAGGGCTGCCTGTTTACTGGGGCCGCTGCTGCCATTTGGTCCGGCCGCCATCACTCAACTGTTTGGTCAAGCACATGCTCCTCTTACGGTTGCTTGTCCCTGACCACAGCCCATCCACATGGCTCTCTATTGCCCTGACCCCCTCTGTCCCTTACTTGTCGCTCCCATGATATATTGTATTTGTTTTGCACTGCATGATATTTCGTGGGTCGTGTATGGACCGGTTCATATGTACCTCCCATCCCACCTGTGGACTGTGATGTTGGCTATGGACCCCTGCTCTGAATGTGTGGTGCATCTTGTTTGGTCTTTGGGGTGCCCTCACCTTGCACACAGCTGTGGTTATGTATGGGGACATGCTGTGGTCCTGTCTGCATCCATTTCTGTATGCCTACTGGTGTTACGGTAGTTGTTCCTTTCCTGAAGCGCCCTCCATCCTAGTGTTCATGGCTTTTCGCTCTCTCTGTTCCCCTGTTTTTATGTCTTTCCCTCACTGGTACCTGTAGTCACTGTAACAGTCATCTCTTTACTTTTAGGTCCTGCCCGCTCTTATCATCCTCATCACCGTTGGGTATCATCCTTTGGTACATCTGTCTGCATCAGTGTGATGTGACATGTCCTGTATGTTGCTGTGCACTGTCACCCCCTATCCTATGCTGCTACCCTTGTCTGCATTGCATCTCTGTGTTCTTGGCAGACCTGTGCCTGCTCTGCGTGGCAGGGCCACTCCTCTGGCCACCTCCGCCTACACAGGTTGACACATTTTCCCCTCAGCTGCCACACACGTTTGTTCTAGTACTCTAGGTTGCCAACACCCTTTGTTGTATTGCTTTTGGCAGCAACATGTTTGTCTGCGCTGCTTCCTGACACATGAACTGTCCACAGGAATGTGGGTCCAGTAACTCCCTACTGTCCCTCGGTCAGTCACCTATCCATTGTCTTCAACGTGGGTTCTGTGTGGTGTTAGTACTACATCTGTCTCTGTTGCACGCTGGTTCCGCAGGACCTGCAGACACCACTGGTAGTCCCTAGGGCACACTGACGTTGTCCCACATACCCTTTTTGGGGCACCATGCCACATGGTTCTGTGAGCCAGGGTTCCATCTGACCTCTCCTATCCGTGTGTACCTCATATGTCACTTTGCATGAGGTACCCTTCTCAGGACTATGATGGTCATCTTTCTCATACTTCTTCTTGGGAACACTGTTGGGCTACTGTCTTTTCCTGTTCTATTGCAGTGACGCACACATTCATTTGCCCATTCATGGGACGGCGCTGTGTGGGTGCCTACCCCCTCATATGTTCCTCTAGAGACTGCTGATGTCCATGTGCAGTGCACCATGAATGTTTTTGCTTACAACCATATCATTACCCCCCAGCTGTCACTTTGGGTGGTGACATGGTGCACTTTCTTTGCACAGTCTAGAGGTTGTGGGTTTTGGTGGTATAGATATCTGCATATTCTTTCTGCACATATTCATAGTATTTTCGTGTTTGCTTTTCATTTCACCAGTGGCTTTCAGGTAATGAAACAGGTCTGTGATGTTAATGGGCCCTTCATATTTGGTAATGATCTTGACCTTGGTCTGGGTTGTGTTTGCCATATGCCCTTGTTTGCTGAGACCTTGTTTTGTTCCATTGACAGGCTTTCTTTGTATGTGCATCGGGCAATTACTGGGGGTCTGCTGTGGTGATATGTAGCATTTCACAGTTCTGCTCCATGAGCTGGCCACCTCATTCTTGTGACGTTGTATTTTTCACAGACATTATGGGCGTATAGCTGTTTCATTACCTGTGGGGGCCCCTATGTCATGGATCTCAGACCACATATGGAGGATTAGGTGACCCTTTGGGGGTCATCTTGTAGTTTTACATGACATTGGTGCTGACAGCACCACCACCCTCACAGTGCAGACTCCTCAGGGTGCCTCCTCGGAACCCCTATGGCATGACCTGTGGTGCTACATAGTAACATAGTAACATAGTAGTTGACGGCAGATAAAGACCAGCATGGTCCATCCAGTCTGCCCAGCGAGATGGCAAGAGTAGGTGCACCTGTCGCTCCGCGCAGGCCACCCCTCTCCATATCCTTGTTCAGGGGTAAACCCACCACTCCATATAGGACACCCCTATTTGTTGAGACGTTATATGGTTCGGAAGTTAGATGGTTTGGAAGTTAGATGGTACCGTTTATTTTGTTTTTTTTTTCCTATTTCTGTAAAGGGATCCTCTGTGTTTGTCCCATGCCTTTTTGAATTCCGTCACCGTGTTCGCCCCTACCACTTCCATCGGGAGGGCATTCCAAGCATCCACCACCCTTTCAGTGAAAAAATATTTCCTGACATTGCCTTTCAATTTACCCCCTTGCAGTTTCATGTTATGCCCTCTAGTTTTACAGGTTCCCCGTCTCTGGAAGAGGTTTGTTTGTTCATCATTTCTCTTTAAGTATTTAAAGGTCTGAATCATATCTCCCCTGTGCCTCCTTTCCTCCAAGGTATACATATTTAGGTCTTCAAGTCTCTTCTCATAAGGCTTCTGACGCAGGCTCCAAATCATTTTGGTCGCCTTCCTCTGAACAGTCTCCAGTCTTTTTACATCCTTTGCAAGATATGGTCTCCAAAACTGAACGCAGTATTCCAAGTGAGGCCTCACCAGTGACCTATACAGTGGCATAAGTACCTCTTCTTTTCTGCTGGTAATCCCTCTTTGTATGCAGCCCAACATCCTCCTGGCTTTTGCCACCGCCTTGTCGCACTGTTTTGCCACCTTGAGATCAGCAGAGATAATCACACCAAGGTCTTTTTCCTGAACTGTGCATACCAACCTTTCTCCCCCTATCTTGTACATTTCTCTTGGATTTCTGCTACCCAAGTGCATGACACTGCACTTTTTTGCATTAAATCGTAGTTGCCAAGCTTTAGACCAGTCTTCCAGCTTTTGTAGATCTTTCTTCATGTTAACCACTCCCTCAGGGGAGTCCACTCTGTTGCAAATTTTTGTGTCGTCTGCAAAAAGACAGACTTTTCCATTCAGTCCTTCAGCAATATCACTCACAAATACATTGAACAGTGCCGGGCCCAGGACCGAACCCTGGGGCACCCCGCTAATCACCTTCCTCTCATCCGAGTGAGCTCCATGTACAATCACCTTCTGTCGTCTGTCAGTCAGCCAATTTCTAATCCAGTTTACCATCTTGGGACCCATCCCCAAGCTACTGAGTTTGTTGATAAGCCTCCTATGAGGAACAGTATCAAAGGCTTTGCTGAAATCCAGGTAGATGACATCCATTGCATGCCCCTGATCTAGTTCCCTCGTCACGCAGTCAAAGAACTCGATCAGATTTGTCTGGCAAGATCGTCCTTCGGTAAAACCATGTTGCCTCGGGTCTTGCAAGCTGTTGGTTTTCAGAAAGTTCACTATTCGCTCTTTCAGGAGCGCCTCCATTACTTTTCCTGCCACCGAGGTAAGGCTCACGGGTCTGTAGTTTGACACTTCTTCCCTGTCACCACTTTTGTGTAGAGGTACGACATCAGCCATTCTCCAGTCCTGAGGAACCTCTCCTGTTTCCAAGGATCTGTTGAAGACATCCTTTAACGGTCCTGCAAGAACCTCTCTGAGCTCTTTCAGTATCCTGGGATGTATCCCATCCGGTCCCATGGCTTTGTCCACTTTCAGTTTAGCAAGTTGTTCTAACACCTCTTCTGCTGTGAATGGTGTGGTATCTACTTCATTCCTATTTTTATATTTGGGAGTCACAGCTGGTCCATCCCCAGGATCTTCTTTAGTAAACACAGAGCAGAAGTAATTGTTTAGCAATTTTGCTTTTTCAGTGTCACTTTCCACGAGTCCTTTCCCAGCACTTCTGAGTCCTGCAATTCCAACTCTGATCTTTTTCCTTTCCCGAATATACCTGAAGAAATTTTTGTTGCCACCCTTAACATCTTTAGCCATCTTTTCCTCTGCCTTTGATTTTGCTATCCTTATTTCTCGTTTTGTCTCTTTGAGTTTGATCCTGTATTCATTTCTGTGTTCTTCGGTCTGCAAGCTTTTGAATTTTGCAAAAGTTGTGTTTTTTGCCTTTATATGAGCAGCCACCTCTTTGGAAAACCAAATAGGTTTCCTTCTCCTCTTGCTTTTATTTACTTTTCTTACATATTTATCTGTTGCTCCTTTCAATGCCTCCTTTAGTTTAGCCCATTGCAATTCCACTTCCTTTATCTCTTCCCACCCCGTCATCTCCTCCTTTACATACTCTGCCATTTGATTGAAGTTAGTGTATTTGAAGTTTAGGACTCTGAGCTTGCTATGATTGGCCTGTGCCATGGCTTTTATTTCAAACCACACCGTGTGATGGTCGCTGTTGCTCACAGGGGCACTCACGCAGACATTTGACACACTATCACCGTTGGTGAGCACTACATCCAGCGTTGAGCTTTCCCTGGTTGGTTCCATCACCATTTGTCTAAATAATGCATCTTGGAGAGCATCCACAATTCTTTTGCTTCTTTCCAGATGTGCAGATGTGCTCTATGTGACACGCCCTATAGCAGGGGTGGGGAACCATGGTCCTGGAGAGCCGCAGACCAGTCTGCTTACCGGAATATCCCTAATGAGTATGCATGAGATATAGATGCATTATGGATATCCTGCCAACCTGACTGTTTTGTCGCCCTCCAGGGCTGGATTTGGCGACCCCTGCCTTACACCTCTGTCATTTAAGATTGTGAGTGGGCACGGTGCAGATATTCTAGACATCGAAAGGGTATATGGAATGTGTCACATTCATCCTCGATTCTCACCACCACCACAAAGGTTGTCTAATTGACAATATTTTGGTGGTGGTGGGACGGTGAGGAGGAATGTGACACATTCTCTCTACACCATTTGATGTCTTGGACATCTGCACCTTGCCCACTCACAATCTTAAATGTCAGAGGAGTAAGGCAGTGGTCTCCGAGTCCAGCCATGGAGGGCCCCAACCCAGTCAGGTTGGCAGGATGTCTCTAATGCATATATATCTCATGCATATTCATTAGGGATATCCTGGAAATATGACTGGTCTGCTGCTCTCCAGGACCAGGATTCCCCAGCCTACCCTATAGGGTGCACGGGCAGACAGTGCACATTTACCTTTACCCACTGGTGTGACTTTTAGGGTGCCCTATACAGCACCCGCAGGGTATAGCTCTGTGACTGTGTGCTTGCCACCTGAGTCTGTTAGACGTACAGCACAAGCTGCTTCTGCCATCACTATATTGGTGTGTGGGTGATGTCGCTGATGCCTCCACAGATCCACCCTCCTGTCAGGTACACATTCACATTTATTTATTTATTTATTTATTTAGTGTACACTTATATCCCGCTACTTCCAGCGATCAGCAGCGGTATTCCACCACAGAAAAAGAGTGGCTGTACTGGCCATAATTTATAATACACAGGATGATTAGTGGAAGAGGTACAGTTCACAGCACACAGTATGATTAGAGGGCATAGTACAGTTCACAGCACACAGGGATAAGGTTTAGACACATTAAGAAGGGAAATATTTACAATTACTATTTACAAAAGAATTTACAATTTACATAAGCAGATACATATTCACACAACATTGAGTCTATTGGTGGCGATCTCATTGCTGACATGAATTCATACAATTTGCTTTGTGGATTGAGATTACATAGTGTTGAAGTGTGACTGGAATAGGTACGTCTTGAGTTGTTTTCTGAAGACCATTAAGTCACTGCACGCTCTTAGATCTACTGGTAGCTTGTTCCAGAGTTGAGGTGCTATGAACGAGAATGCTCGGTTGCTGGTCTGGACATTGACGTGCCTCATGCGGCCGGGGACCAGTAGGGTGTTGAGGCTCGGGGAACGTCTGCTCCTGTTATTTGTTTGGGCTGACACAAGTGAGCCGAGGTAAGAGGGCGCGATGTTATGGAGGAGCTTAAATGTGGTGACTATGATTTTGTACTGTATTCGGGCACTGATTGGGAGCCAATGCAGGTCAATTAAAGTAGGTGTGATGTGATCCTTTAGTCTTGTTCTCGTTATGATTCTAGCTGCCACATTCTGCGCCAACTGGAGGATACTGATGGTCTTTTTAGGGAGCCCTTGAAGTATGGCGTTGCAATAGTCTATGTGAGGAATGATGAGGGCTTGCGCTACGGTGCGGAAGTCCGCATGATCTAAGATAGAGCGGAGAGGTTGTAGAATTCTTAACTTATGAAAAATGATCCGATTTGTAATTCTAAGATGCTTCTCCATCTTTAAGTTGCAGTCCAGCGTCACTCCAAGGTATTTAATTTCTTTTTTTGTTGCGTATACATTGCCGTTCATGGTTATTGTTGGTGGTGGGTTGAAGTCCGTTTTCCTGGATATGCACATCACTTCAGTTTTTTGTGATTTATGGACATATTGTTGTGTCGCAACCAGGTTTGTAGCTCGTCAAGGCATTTCTCGAGCTGGCTGATGTTTGGGTGATCTACATCCAATTGGGTATAGAGCATAATGTCATCAGCATATATATGGTAACTGATGTCGTTGTTCTTGAAGATTTCACAGGCTGGTCTCAGATAAAGGTTGAACAGGAGCGAAGATAGTGCTGAGCCCTGCGGGATGCCTTGAGTTTGTGGGAATGGCGTCGCTGTTTCATCGCCAAAGTGAACTTGCTGCATTCGGTCTGTAATGTATGAGGCGAACCATTTCAGGGGGATTCCTCTAATGCCTAATGCATCGAGCCTTTTTAAGAGAGTGGGATGATGCACTGTGTCGAAAGCGGCAGATATATCTATGAATATGAGCATGAACATTTTGGTTCTGTTCTCAAGACCTATTAGAAGATTGTCCATCAGGGCTAATAGGAGGGTTTCGACACCATGATGTTGTCGGAAACCATATTGGTGGATGTCCAATGTGTTGGTGTCATCTATGTGGTCTTGAAGTTGTTGCTGCACTGCCTTTTCAGTGATCTTGGCAAGGAATGATATGCTTGATACCGGGCGGTATGATGTTGGATCATTCTTGTTGAGTGATTTGTTTTTCAGTATGGGTCTGATGACTGATTTTTTGAGGTGTGTTGGCATTAGTCCTTGTTGTAAAGATTGGTTCACTATGATGGTGATGATTTTTGCAAGATCCTGCTTTGCACCCTTGACCCATGCCGCTGGGCAGGGGTCCAGTGGGGAGGTAGTGGTCCTTAATGCAGTGATTACGCCTAGAATTTGCTTTTCATCTAGTTTAGTGAATGCAGCCCACTCGTGGTAGAGTGTAGGGCTTCCAGTGGGGTTAGTTGTTTGTAGCATGGTGCCCGTATTTAGATCTTGTGAGGGATCTTCAGGAGTCAGTATTGTTATGCTTTTGGTTTGAGGGTTGAGTTTACTTGCATAATGGTCTGCCAGGATTTGTGCAGACATCTCCCCAAAAGTATTAGATTCTTGTGTATTCCTCGTGAGTGATTTGACCAGCGCAAAGAGTTCCCTGGGTCGATTGAGAGCTTTATTAAGCGTGTTGGTGTGGTGAGTTCTTTTCGCAAGATTGATTGCATTCTTGTATTCAGCCAGAGTTTTGTTGTATGCAATCTTATGGTCCTCGGTTGCATGGCGTCTCCACTTCCTTTCTTGTTTCCGTAGTAATTTCTTGATCTCGCGGAGCGCTGGGGAGAACCATGGTTCGCTCTTGTTTCTGGGTGGGTTTCTTGGGTGCGTCTGTGTTGCGACAGATACTGCTTCAATGGCTTCATTCCATTGGCTCATTCCATGATACAGAGCCCAGAGTTGGCAAGACATATGCATGGCGTGGTGGGTTTCCCTACAGGTGTACGGTGACATGACCATTCGGGTCTTACCTGCCTTATTTCCAGCACTGTTTGGGGTTTGCTTTCCTTCATTCCATGGTTTGTGGATATATTTGACTATGTACATATCTCAAAAACGGTTCTGGTTACACATTCACACTATTGTCATCTTGTGAGGGCTAAGGCTCTCTGGATTATCGGGGCCCTACATATGAGAGGGGCGGGCACTTTCTCCCACCTCTCAGGTTGTTTGCCGGCGACCAAAACTGGGGGATATGTATGGCTTCAGAAGAGTACTGACTGGTTATCCACGTCACTAACTATGGTTTGCAGAGGGTACTGTTGCAGGCAGCGCTTGTCCTTGGGACCATGGGTGGTTTGAACTCACAGACCTTGCACCATCTGCCTGTGTCTTCACCATTGTGCGACAGGTCACGCTACCTTAGGACACACCTTTTCTAGATTCTTAGGGGGCGTCCTGTTGGGCTACTGTCTGTTGCTACTGTGTGACAGTGACACACACTCATTTCGGCCTGCCGTCCCAGGGAGCTGTGTAGGTACATACCCCTTGTTGTGTTCATCTCTGGGCCACTGATCTTCCTGTGCCTTGCACCATGGGTATGTTTTCTTTGGGACAGATCCTAGACATCACAGCGGGCCATTTGGGTGGTGCCCTGCTGCCCTTCAGGTGACAGCCAGGGGGTTGTTTGCAGCTATGGGGCTGCTGCCCGGTGTTTCCGTCACAGCCTGTGGGGGCCAGTGGTCATGGACTCATAACACAGTGGTCTTTTTTTATCGGCCTGACTGCAGCATTGTCTATTTTGGATGCACATTGGTCCTGCCAGCAAGACACCATCAGCATAATGTCACCTTACAGTGCCTCATGGGGCGCCCCATGTGGCACCTTATCTGGCACCCTTTACGTTGCCTGCTATGGGGTTCTGAAGGTGACATTTTGGTGTGCCTCTGTGGACAGTGCACTTTCTACTGTGGCCTGTGTGGTGCATTATGGGATGCCATCTGCAGCACCTTTGGTTGCACCACTGTGATGGTGTATTTGCTGGCAGCACTACTGGTGGTAAAATATAAACCCCTGCCTCCTCATTCCCTACATTGGGTACTGGGTGCTGGCTGGGCCAGCCTTCTGCATTGTGCACACTGGGGAACCCAGGGGATTCGAACCCATGCTGCCTGTGACAGCGGTCAGTGAGCTCACCATTGTGCTACAGCTCTGTTCCTGTGATTTGTATCTGTACGCTTTCTTGGGGTTGACGCGCGGTAACGCACGGGTACGCGCCACCGCACCCTGTTACGCTCGTTAGTTTTTGGAACGCGCGTTGCGCGTAACGATGTACCGCCCATGTCCTTATTTGGGCGTTTCTGTCTCTACCGCGGCACCTAACGCGAATCGCACTAACGCACTTTAGTTAACATACCCCTAAGATTCATGTATAAATAGTATGGATTATATTTCCTTATATTCATCATTTTGCACTTGTCCACATCAAATTCCATCTGACATCTGAATGCCCAGCCTCTGAGTCTATCAAGGTCCTCTTACATTTCCTTTTTGATCAAATAGCTTTGAATAATTTTATGACACCTGCATTTTTTTAACTTTCTATTTATTGAATGATTAAATTAAAAACCAGTGTAAACACTTGTACAGAGAAAAACAGCAAATATAACAAATGGTGAAATCACAACTTCCCAAACACAAAGCAAATTTATTATCCATAATCCATAAGGGCCCAACACAAAAAAGTCAAATCTTAAATAAAAGGAAAAAGAATCAAAGCAAAACAATTCTTTCCAGGAAGCCCCCCCCCCCCCGCTAAATCCCTAAAAGCAAGTCTATCTTCCTCTAGTACCCCCATCTATTTGACTTATCCTAAGTGCCTGACTTTTAGCTTCAATAAAATATTTTATTTGATTAGTTTTATGGAATATGTATATACATTTTCCTATTTAATCAAACATTAATAGGGAGAAACAAAATAAGAGGTTCCAATAGCCAAAGCTTCTTGATATAGGGTAAAAGCTCTTCCTCCTAGTCTGCCTCTGATGACACAAATCAGGAAAGAAACAAAGTATGTGAGTTATTGAAATTTATTTAGGTAACTTATTTTATATACAGCTCTATCTTGTAGTCAGAGCAGTTTACATAAAACATAAAACAATAAACGCAAACAGGGTACATAGAACAGGTAAGTTAAGTTGGAGCAATTAACAGGAAAAAAATTAACAATTGGGTTTGCCAGAGGAACATGGATAGTGTATAGGACATGAGTCTGTGAGTTAGTAGTGAGGGTGGGTTGTTGAATGTAGATTGATTGTGAGCATTCCCTCACTTTAACTCTCCACATCTTAAGTATATGCTCATAATACTGTTGGAATAAATAAGTCTTGAGGGTCTTACAAAAGCTTAAGATGTCTGTGTTGACTCGGATTGAGTCTGGCAGAGAGTTCCAAAGGGTTGGAGCAAAGAGCGAAAATGCCCAGTTACAGGATGTTTGGTTACTTTTTGTCCTTTCTGATGGGATGAGGAGTGTTTTATACCTGCTTTGTCTTCTATTTTCAAGCATCAGTTGTTTTAGGGATGAGGGAGATTGCAGATTGTTTGTGCAGTATCTTAAATATTGAGTATGGCTTTGTAACTAATTTGGCTTGTGATTGGTAACTACTACTACTACTGTGCATTTCTATAGCGCTGCCAGTCAAACGCAGTGCTGTACAGACATATAAATAAGAGAGACAGTCCCTACTCATCAGAGCTTACAATCTAGTAAGACAACACAGAAGATATAGGGAGGGTAAATAGGTGTAGGAAAGGGTAAATAGTGGGGGAGGGAGGAGATTAGGAGAGTCAAGATCCAAAAGCAGAAGCGAAGAGGTAAGCTTTCAAACTGGATTTGAAGAGGGTCAGAGAGGGTGCCTGGCATACAGATAGAGGTAGTTTGTTCCAGGTGTAAGGCGCAGCAAGGTGAAAAGAGCGAAATCTTGAGTTGGCAGTACGAGAGGGGGCATAAATAGAAGCTGTTGACTAGAAGAGCGGAGTTCCCGAGAGGGGTTGTAAGGAGAGATAAGGGAGGAAAGGTACTGAGGAGCCGCAGAGTGAATGCATTTGTAGTTCAGCAGGAGAAGTTTGAACTGGATGTGGAAATGGATAGGGAGCCAGTGGAGTGACTTGAGAAGGGGGGTAATATGGGCATGATGAGGCTGGCGGAAGATTAGTCGTGCAGCGGAATATTGAACAGATTGAAGGGGAGAGAGATGACTCCGAGGGAGACCAGCATGGAGTAGGTTACAGTAGTCAAGACGGGAGGTGATCAGGGAGTGGACAAGCATTTTAGTAGTGTGTTCAGAGAGGAAAGGGTGGATTTTGTTAATGTTGTAGAGAAAGAAGTGGCAGGTCTTAGCTACAAGATGGATATGTGTGGAGAAGGAGAGAGAGGAGTCAAAGATAACCCCCAGATTGCGGGCCGAGGAAACAGGAAGGAGTACAGAGTTGTCCACAGAGACTGAGAAAAGAGGAAGAGGAGGAGAGGTTTTAGGGGGAAAGATAAGAAGTTCAGTCTTGGCCATGTTCAATTTCAAGTGGCGGTGAGACATCCAGGCAGCAATGTCAGAAAGGCAGGCAGAGATCTGGATCAGGATTGCCGGAGAGAGTTCGGGCATAGAGAGGTAGATTTGGGAGTCATCCACATACAGATGGTACTGAAAGCCATGGGAAGAGATAAGCAAGCCAAGAGACTGAGTATAGAGAGAGAAAAGGAGCGGGCCCAAGACAGAACCTTGGGGTACCCCAACTGGGAGCGGGCTGGCGGAAGAGGAGGTGCCACCAAATCACACACTGAAGGAGCGATGGGAGAGATAGAAGGAGAACTAAGATAGTACAGAGCCCTTAAAGCTGAGTGAGTACAGGGTATCGAGGAGAAGGTTGTGGTCAACGGTGTTGAAAGCAGCAGAGAGGTCAAGGAGTATGAGGACGGAGTAAAGGCCTTTGGATTTCGCCAGGAACAAGTCACTGGAGACTTTGACAAGGGCTGTTTCAGTGGAGTGTAAAGGACAAAAGCCAGACTATAAGGGATCCATGAGAGCGTGAGAGGAGAGGAAGTCGAGGCAGCGGCGGTGAACCGCACATTTGAGTAGTTTAGAAGAGAAGGAAAGGAGAGAGATGGGTCGATAATTAGAAGGATCGGTGGGATCGAGTGAGGGTTTCTTGAGGAGAAGTGTGACCACAGCATACTTGAAGTCTGAGGGGATCATGGCAGTGGAGAGCAAAAGGTTGAGAATATCAGAGATGGAGGGGACAACGGTGGAGGAGATGGGGCTTAGGAGATGGGTGGGGATAGGATGAGAGAAGCAGGTGGTGAGTTTGGAGGAAGAGAGAAGGTGTGCAGTTTCCTCTTCGGAGATGACGGGAAAGGAAGAAAGGGTAGCAATGGAAAAGGGGGAGAGTTGGGAGTGGGAAGGGGGAGGAGGGGAAGTAGCTGAGTTTGTGGGGAATTGGAGGGTGATCTTGTGGATTTTGTCATGGAAGTAGTCAGCCAAGGTTTGGGCAGAAAGGGAGGGAGGGATAAGAGGCGGTGGTACTTTGAGGAGGGAGCTGAGAGCAGTAAAGAGACGGCGAGGGTCAGAGGTAAGAGAGTTAGTCAGATGGACACAGTAGTCTTGTTTGGCAAGAGCTATGGCTGCCTGGAAAGAGCCAAGCATGAATTTGAAGTGTAGAAAGTCTTCAGGAGAGCAGAATTTGAGCCAAGCATGCTCAGCAGCATGGGTACAGGAATGTAGATAGCTTGTGGTAGGTGAGAGCCAGGGCTGGGGGGCAGAACTTCTCACAGGACGTGGGATGGGTGGAGCGAGAGCATCCAGAGCTGAGGAGAGTGCAGCATTGTAGGAGGTTACTGCCTCATCGACAGACTTGGATGACAGAATGGAAGAAAGAGATGGAGAAATGGTAGAAGAGAGAGTCAAGGGATCAATAGCATGAAGGTTTCTATAGAGGTTGGAGGAGACAGGACGAGGTTGAGGCAGCGAGAAATGAAGATTAAAGCTTAAAAGGTGATGGTCAGATAAGGGGAGAAGTGAGTTACGGAAGTTCGAGGGTGAGGAGTTAGAGAAAAATATCAGGTCGAGGCAGTGGCCATACTGGTGAGTGGGGGCAGTGGAACAAAGATGTAACCAGTGTAGGTGCTTTAAAATTGGAGTGTTCTGCCTTGGAGGTTCCATATATGAAAAACAGTCCTAGAGCACACTTGAAATTCCATGTAAAAGGGGGAAGGTGATGGCAGTGGTGATGTACTATCGACCGCATGGCCAGAATGAACAAATGGATGATGAAATGCTCAAAGAAATCAAGGAAGCTAACAAACATTACAGCACAGTAATAATAATGGGTGATTTCAATTACCCCGGTATCGACTGGGTCAGTGTCATGGCAGGACATGCTAGGGAGATAAAATTCCTAGATGAAACAAATGGAGCAGCTGGTTCTTGGAGCAGCTGGTTCATGAACAGACCAGAGGGGAAGCCATATTGGACCTAGTCCTTAGTGGAACACCAGATCTGGTGCAAGAGATAAAGGTGTTGGGGCCACTTGGCAATAGTGATCATAGCATGATAGTGTTTGATTTAATTAGTGGAGGAGGGATGGTAAGGAAATCCACAGTACTACCTTTTAACTTTCAAAAGGGAGACTATGGTAAAATGAGGAAAATAGTTAAGAAAAAACTAAAAGGAACAGTTGCAAAACTTAAAAACTTACATCAAGCTTGGGTGTTATTGAAAAATACTATCTTGGAAGTCCAGACCAGCTGTATTCCACGCTTTAAGAAAAGTGGAAGGAAGTCCAAAAAGCTGCCAGCATGGTTTAAAGGTGAGGTCAGAGAGGGCTGTTTTTACCAAAAAAGCATCTTTCAGAAAATGGAAAAAAGAGCCAAATGATGAAAACTGGAAACAGCACAAGCACTGGCAAGTAAAATGCAAGGCATTGATGAGGCAGGCAAAGGGAGAATTTGAGAAGAAGCTTGCTGCGGAAGCAAAAATGTGTAATAAAGACTTTTTCAAGTACATTCATAGCAAAAAACCCGTGAGAGTCAGTTGGTCCATTAGATGATAGAGGGGTTAAAGGGGCACTAAGAGGTGACAAGGCGATAGCGGAGAGACCGAATTTATTCTTTGCTTCGATCTTTACTGAGGAAGATGTAGGGATGTTACCCAGGACTGAAGTGGTATTTAAAGATGTAGAAAAACGGAAGGATATATCGAAACATCGGGAAAATGTATTACAACTATTTGATAAACTGAAGAGTAACAAATCACCTGGACCAGATGATATACATCCAAGGGTGTTGAAAGAAATGAAATATGAAATTGCAGACCTGCTATTAGTAATCTGTGAACTATCATTAAAATCATCTGCAATACCTGAAGATTGGAGGATGGCGAACATAATGCCAATTTTTGAAAAGGGTTCCAGGGGTGATCAGGGCAACTACAGACCAGTAAGCCTGACGTCAGTACCGGGAAAAATGGTAGAAACCATCATAAAGAACAAACTTGCTGAACATGTAGATAGTCATGGCTTAATGGGAGACAGCCAACATGGCTTTAGACAAGGAAGATCTTGTCTTACTAATCTGTTATTATTTTTTGAAGGTGTGAATAAACAGGTAGACAAAGGTGAGTCGGTTGATATAGTGGATTTGGACTTTCAGAAAGCCTTTGACAAGGTCCCTCATCAGAGACGTTTGGCAAAACTAGAGTGTCATGGGATAGGAGGCAGTGTACCGTTGTGGATCAGGAACTGGTTAAAAGATCGAAAGCAGAGGGTAGGGCTAAATGGCCAATTCTCCCAATGGAGAAAGGTGAATAGTGGTGTACCCCAGGGATCTGTGCTGGGTCTGCTGCTTTTTGACATATTCATAAATGACCTGGAAAAGGGAATAACGAGTGAGGTTATCAAATTTGCAGATGGCACAAAACTATTTAAAGTTGTTAAAACCCATTAGGATTGTGGCAAATTGCAAGAGGATCTTGATAAATTAGAAGACTGGGCATCAAAATGGCAGATGAAATTTAATGTGGACAAGTGCAAACTTATGCACCTAGGGAAGAACAACCCAAACTATGGTTACACAATGCAAGGCTCCACATTAGGAACCACCACCCAGGAAAAAGATTTAGGCGTCATTGTGGATAACATGTTAAAACCCTCTGCCCAGTGTGCAGCGGTGGCTAAGAGAGCAAATAGAATGCTAGGTACCATAAGGAAAGGAATGGAAAATAAAACAAAGGATATTATAATGCCCATGTATCGTTCCATGGTGCACCTTGAATATTGTGTGCAATTCTGTTCGCTGTATCTTAAAAAGGATATAGCGTTATTAGAAAAGGTTCAGAGAAGAGCCACAATAATGGTAAGGGGGATGGAAGGATACCCCTATGAAGAAAGGCTAAAAAGGTTAGGGCTCTTTAACCTGGAAAAGAGACGGCTGAGGGGAGATATGATAGAAGTCTATAAATTAATGAACGGAGTGGAACAGGTAAACGTAGATCGATTGTTTATGTTATCAGAATATAGAAAGACTAGTGGACATGAAATGAAGCTACAGGGTAAACTATTTAAGAGTAATAAGAGAAAATATTTTTTTACTCAAGGTGTAATCAAACTCTGGAATTTGTTACCGGAGGATGTAGTAAAGGCTGTTAGCATAGCTGGGTTTAAAAAAAGGTTTGGACAAGTTCCCGGAGGAAAGGTCCATAAACCATTATTAAAAAGGGACCCAGGATATCAGTGCTTGACCCAATACAAGCATTGTGGTACCTGTGTCTTTTGGGGAAACTGCTAGGTACTGTCATGGGGCTGGTACTAATAAAGGTGCAGAGTTGAAAAGAAACTCTGTTTTTCACAGAGCTCTAGGTGTGCAATTAACTCAAAGCACAGCTAGAGGGGGCAGGATTGACTCTACAGAAGCTAATGAGGCTAGGAGATCTAACCAGTTGCACCTGGAAATGAGCCTGGGAGATTCAAAGGGAAGATCCCTTTATAAACTGAAGCTTAATGCTAGCAAATCAGAAGCAGACACAGACACAGACGCAGACAAAGAAGGAGCAGCAGAAGGAGAAGGAACAAGGATTACGGCTGAAGAAGGAAGGAGAGACCTGAAGGAAGGAATCCTCCTTGAGCAAGCCCAAAAGGACAGAATTCACAGAGGTAGAGTTCAGAGGGGCCAATCTACGAGAGCCGCTGTTCAGAGGGAGTCTGCCAAGGAAAGCAGTCAGGCTGGAAGGTATGCCACTTCCTGCTTAAGCAATGTTCCTGAGTCCAAAGCTGAGAGACATACACGGAGAGCCAGAGAGCCAGGCTTGGAGGAAAGGCTGCAGGCATTGGAGTATGCTGAACAAGTTTTACCAGGTACCCGAAAGGAAGGGGTTTCTAACAAAGCTACTGTGTCACTGAAGCATAGAACTGGAGAATCCGCACCAGGTTTTACTAAGCTTTCAGGAAGTCCAGCACTGCCCAGAAGCTACCGACAGAAAGCCTGTTGTCACAGAGACGTTCATGAGAGAGAAGGCTCCAGAGCTTCAGGCTACAGAAACTCAAGGTATGGAAGTTTTATGTCTGCTAATGAAAGCTTAACTCCTAAAAGCACTCCTAAAGCTAAAACTCACTTTTTAAGAAGAGGAAAGAAACCAGAGTGTTTTGAAGAACTACCAAAAGACTTTAAAGCACAGTCTTATTGGAGGCAAGATACCAGAGACAGTCCATGTAAAGCTGTAACTGCCAGGGACAGCGTGTGCTCTGAGGGGGAAAGTAGTAAAGCAGAATTTATGGAAATAGAAAATGCAAACACTATTCCCATTCCTCAGGAAGAAGCTATGGATTGTAGTTTGTGTATGGCTTCTAGCCTAGAATCCATAGCCACCTTGTAAATAAGAAGAAGTCTTGTTTAATTGCTTTGCCCTGGAATGAATTGAATTCCTCCCTTTAACCCTTTCAACTAATTGTGAAGATATTAACAATTGGTTTTACCTGCTTATTACTGGAACCTTTATGAACAAAGGACATTCTTTGATTTCTAGTGTCTTAATGAACCCTTGCACAGAGGGGAAATAAAAGCCTTGTTTCCCTACACTCGTGGCTTACTTATTGAGTTCTCACAAGGAGCTGAAATACCTAAGACCAATCTCCATTTTGGCCTTAAAATACCCCACGCTCCTTAAAAATAAATATGTTGTACAGCATGCCCTTACCGCCTTTGGCCACTAGGGGATGCCACCACGACAGTACGTATGACCTAGATTGGCCATTGGCTTGATGGACCTTGGTCTGACCCAGTATGGCATATCTTATGTTCTTATGTTGCTGTCTTGTAGGAACACAAAGGAAACCAAAAGGGTGCCATACTCCTCCCCAGTATGTTCTTTCAGGATCCCAGAAACATCCATAGTCAGATTAGGCACTTATGTCCCTTCTTCACAACTTGCAACCCTTCTTCCGACTGGAAGGAAATAAGTCTTCCCAAATGGGTCATTTCATGAAATTTATAAGGTACCAGAAAATGTAAGTACCTCCTGAAGTTCCCCACAGGAGCTACTAAAGACACATTTGGAAAATGTAAAACTCATAAGTTCAAGGCCTTAATGTTCTCCAAATTTTCTAATCTTCTGTTAACAATAGCCTTGTCTTGGACCAAGGTGGCATGGATAGAGGAAAGCTACTTGCCTGCATTTTCAAGGCATCCTGCCTCTGAGTGTGAGAAGAAGCCACTGTTGCCTGAGTCTACATTTTCTGGAGAATCTCCGAGGAAGCATCAGTCAAATTAGCAATTGCTTTTTCCAGACTTACTAGAGCCCCCTAGATAGAACCCGGGATAATCACTGTAAGGCACTGACAAGAAATGTTTCCTACAAGTCAGATGTTCTGTGGGGAGTCTGCAGTTTAAGTAAATGCAATAGCTACCCCAAGTTCAACTAAGAGAGAGGAAGTTCCACATAGTCTGACAGACTGTACCATTTTGGCCACCTTCTGCTATTCCTGTGCAACCATGGGAAAGAAACTTTCACTTCTCATGATATTCACTGATCACTCTTGGACTCCTAGAGCGGCATCCTAGCCTCCACCTTCCACTGATGCCAAAGCTGGGCTCACTGTTCTTCTTTACTCTGGTATCAGGTGAGGCTTCTTTCTCTATTTTGTAAATAATACTCGTCTCTGTTTCCTCAGCTCGCAGCCTTGGGGTCATCTTGACTCCTCCCTCTCCTTCTCCACACACATCCAACAGACAGCTAAACCCTGTCATTTTTTTCTCAGTATCTTCAGCCAAATTTACCTTTTCCTTTCTGAATGCACTACTAAGACACTCTGTTCTCTAGTCACCACCTGTCTAGACTATTGCAACCTCCACCTTGCTGGTCTTCCTCTGAATCATCTCTCCCCACTTTAATCTGTTCAAAACTCAGTTGCATGGCTAATCTTCTGTCAGTATTGCTATGCTCACATCACCCCTCTTCTCAAGTTACCGCATTGGCTCCCTATCCATTTCTGCATGCCAATCAGACTTCTATTATTGACCTTTAAATGCCTTCTTTTGGCCATTCCTCACTACCCTTATGTCTCCCTAAAGCCTTCCTCGGAAACTTTGCTCTTCTTGCAGTTCCCTTATATCTGTTCCCTTTTCTTCCACTGCTAATTCTAGATTTCAATCTTTCAATCGTGCTGCTCCTTATGCTGGAAATAAACTACTTAGTCAGTATGTCAGAGCCCATTTCTGGCCCTGTTCAAATACAGGATAAAAACTTACCTCTTTGAGACTGCTTTCGGAACCTGATCCCCCCAACCGCTTATTCACCTTTTATGTATTTCTTTACCATTTCTCTTAACATAGCCTGTTATGTGAAGTGGAGGAATAGCCTAGAGATTAGAGCACTGGTTTGGGAATCAAAAGACCAGGGTTTGCTTCCCACTAGCATTCCTTGTGGCCTTGGGCAAGTCACTTAACCCTCCATTGCCTCAGAAAAATCCAAGTTATCAATGTCCCTGTTTAATGTGCATTTCCAAGTTTAAGTTACAATGTAAACTGCTTTGACTAAAAATGATAAAGCAGTATAAAAAAAAAACCTGATAAATATCCTACTCCCCAGTTGTGTTGTCCATCTTGACTAGACTGTAAGCTCTGATGAGCAGGGACTGTCTCTTAAATGTGTCTGTACAGCACTGCATATGCCATGTAGGACCACAAAAATGAGTAGTAGTAGGGTGTTTTGACTCAATGAGAACTCTTTCTCCTGGGATGCTGCAGGTTGAGCTGGCTAGAGCTCCCCAATACACTTGAACAGAGGAAGGGGTTTGGTTCCCTAAAATACAAGTCTGATGAAGCACCTCAGTGCCACCATGCTCCCTGACATTTTCCTGATCTTCCCATGTGAGGTATAATTCCACCAAACAAGGTAAAATAAAGGAGCACCTCAAAGTCCTGGTAATGCAAGATACTGGATCCTCTGCAGCCATCTGTAACTTTGATTATCTCATTTACTGTTTCCAATGCAGATTACCAGGGAACTCCATTATTTACCTTTCTCTACTAAGAAAATTGATTATTTACAGTAGCCCTAATCTTTGTTTTCTATCTTTTAATCAGTGACCATCCATATTAAGACATTTGGGTATGTTTACTAAACCGTCTTAATGTTACCGGTGCTAGTTGCAGCGATAATGTGAAGAATGCCATATAAGGAGTGGGCGTTCCGGCGGCAAGATAGCAAGAATCTGTATCGCACGTTAGTGGGCGCCTTGGCACGTTAACGCGCATTAGCCCTAAGTTCATGCCAGCACAGTGTTAAAAGCAATAAAGATGTAGCCCTCTGGTTACTGCAATGACTGCGGAGGCAGAGGTCATGGGTTTGATTCTGTTATGTAAAAAGGCTGTCTGAGGCATTTCCTTTTAAGTTAAATCAGTGCTGTCTGAGGCATTACCTTTTTTTAATTTAAATCAGTGCTGCCAACAAAAACACCTTCACAGTGCCATAACCTAAGGTGCCGCATAAGGCGCCCTATAAGGCACTCCATAGAGCACATTATAAAGTGCCCTGTCCGCCAAGGCACCTTATAATGTGCCCTATAGGGCGCTTTATGAGGCACCTTAGGATATGGCACTGTGAGGGTGTTTTTGCTGGCAGCACTGATTTAAATTAAAAGGAAATGCCTCAGACAGCCTTATTTAAAAACACCACTGTGAGATCAAAACCATGACCTCTGCCTCAGCAGTCATTGAAGTAACCAGTGGGCTACGTCTCTATAACATCTAACACACCACTGGCTGGCTACAGAAAGACTGCAGGTCACCACACAAACTGTCTGCTGTGGTTACCAGAATAGAGTAAACCCACCTGTACCCATGATGCACTGCACATGCAGATCAGCAGCCTACATCTGATCACAAGATGGGGTATGCGCCTCTATAGCACCCCGTCCTGGTAGAGGGAACTGACTGTGTGTGCTACTGGCACAGAGTAGCTATAATCCGTGACATTGAGCGGTTCCTGTGCTCACCCTGAGAGCAAGGTGGGGCGCAAAGCACCAGGTCCGCAGCACCTGGCTGGGCTGAGGTAGGCTGCACTGCAGATCCTCATCAGTGCCAGTATGTGATGGGTAGTTCCTACAAACACACCTAAGATACACCTGTGTCCATCTGTATTTCCCAGTCACATCTAGCCCTTGTAGACTATGATGCACCCAGAATAATGCATAGCCTGTGAGTGTGCCA
This sequence comes from Ichthyophis bannanicus, assembly GCA_033557465.1. Lineage (NCBI taxonomy): Eukaryota > Metazoa > Chordata > Amphibia > Gymnophiona > Ichthyophiidae > Ichthyophis > Ichthyophis bannanicus. The sequence continues at coordinate 668,259,704 of CM066035.1, forward strand.
TGGTCACATATTATAAGTGAAGGGTGCTGGTTGGACCCCAAAGCAGATTATGCAGCAGCACCACCCAACCCGCTCTCTGTTGGTCAGGGTGGGGGACAGGAACCCCCACCAACAAATCCACATTCTACATTTCAGCAATGGTGGCAGTAGAGGGGACCATCAACCCCAGTCCTGCCGGGGCAGTCAATGCAGATCTGTACGCATTGCATAAGGCAGTAGGCCTGGAAAAGCTCAGTTGCCCTCCAACCCCTATCTGGGCAGTCACCAACAGAGAGCAAAATCAGTCTCCCCCCACTGCACTCTGCAAGGTGTTCCAGCCATAAACATGCTAACTGCAGACAGTCTGCTAGCTAGTACATGCTCCTGGAGGAACTGTGCGCACCCAAAAATGGGATGTGAACACACACACACAAAGCAGGTATGCTAATGATTGGGCCCAAGAAAAGAGAACCCATAGATAACAGTTGAAAAAAATAATGTGGAGCACTATGGGGGGAACCTAGCCATGCCATGGTCACTGCTCAGTCAGGGTGAGAGTGACCTCCCAGCATGACATGCTGTGGCCACCCTGTCCATGCAGATGGTGGCCGGGCACTACAATGTCCCAGCCATTGCCGTATGCCCTGTGCAGATGCATCCTGCTCAGGCCGCCGTGTCCGTGCCATACCCACAGTACCTTGCTCCTCATTATGCACATTGGCAGGCTAACACTGGAAACACTGCAAGCATTGTGGGCTCAGTAAGGTATAGGCAGCCACATAACACTGGATAGATATACGCACACTCCCACACCTATTTCAGCATTGTGCAAATATAGAGGTGGTTGGCAGCCCTGGCCGCCACACCAGTCCTGGGCACAGTGCAGTCATTGCTATGGTACTCAATACTGTTAGGGTCACTCCCTGGGGTGTTAAACACTCTCATAAACAAAACCTGAAACACTCCACAAATATTGTGGTGACAAGATGGTAATAGAGCCCAAGAAAGTGGGGAAAAAACAGCCATTCACTTCTGAGCAGAGAAATAGTTCAGGGAGTTTTAGGGTTAAAACTCCGGTTAAGAAAAAAAACTGCATTCACAGAGCTGTTGAGAGTGAGTCATGCCCCAGCTCCAAGGTAACCAGGGGAGGTGACGAGGAATGCTTGGGGGTGGAGTTGGATGCCATAGGACAGTTTCACTCATATAAGCTCAAGGAAGCAGGAAGGAAGGGGTGTGCATCCACCGGGGAGGAGGTTTCCACCAAGAAGGGAGAGTCTACCAGGAGAGTAGAGACTTCCAGAGAGTCTGGTGAGGAAGCAGGGAATGAGGAGACCAGGAGAAGACCTGAGAGAGGAAGGTGCTCCAGGAGCTGTCTCAAGAGAAATCCCTATTGCACTCAGCATACAGAAAACTCTAGCCCTGAAGAGAGCCCCGCTGGTAAGGGAATTACAGCTGGCCTAGAAGACAGGAAAGTTCATTCTGTGGGAGATGCTGTTTGTGAGCAAGGGATGGGACTGTCTTTAAGAGAGCTTGTGGGAAGTGTTTCATCTTCAGCAAAGCCTGGGAAAAGACTAATTGCTGGGAAAAAGGTGAGCACATTAGAAGCCTTAAAGAATCTGCTAAAGAATAATGAACTCCTCTGTCCTCCCACTGTTACTAAGCGGGGAGAAGAATCCCAGTGGGGAAAGGTTTTAAAGTTACTAGAGAAACTAAAACCTGCTGTTTCATACGCTGAGCCCAGCCAGGTGCCAAATGACCTAGATGAGGAAAGCATGCATATAGATGAGTGTGTTTCAGATAACGTTTCCTCTGATTCTGAAATGGATTGCTCATTCTGTGTAAGCCAGAAGTGACAAGGCTATAGGGTTTTGAAGTTGTAAAAAACCCAGAAGCTTTCCTAACTGCATGACCAGCTGGAGAATTGGGTTAAATGAAGTGCTAACATTTTGAGCTGAACAGAGAGGTTCAAAAGGGGTCATGTGTAGCCTTGAACCCAAAAATGCAAATGTTAGCAGCTTGAAGAAAAGAATATAAATGTTAGCAGTTTGAAAGTAAAGAATACAAATGATAGCAGCTTAATGTGAAGAATGCAAATGTTTAGCAGCTTGAATTGAAGAAGTCAAGGTGCAGTCTAGAGCGCTGTGGAAACCTGGGTTTGTACTTGACACAGCTGGGAACCTGGAGCTCTGATCTCTGCTGAAGGAAAAGACTTTATTGCTGGTTTAAAACAAGCTGTCTGAAACAATGCTGCATTGACCGTTTTGAAAGTTTGCTGTGAAGTTTCGTTGCCTTTGTTTTTCAATGGAGAAGTATCTGACTTTGCTTTGCTTAAAAAGAAGTTCATTGGCTAGGAAAAGAAAATTATAATAAATTTCCTGTTTGCCTTTTTGAAACCCCTCGGCTATTCTTTATTGCACAACTACACTATCCAGATGCTGCAGCTCTGGACCTAAGCTGACAAAAGGGACATTAAGAGGTACGTCCACTGCTCCTAGGCCACTGCCTAGCCAGTAGTGGGCGCTACAATATCAGAAAAGTTGCTATGATGAATCTCTGTCAACAAATTGTGTTTAACTTAGGATTTGTTATCTGACATTATTCATAGCAAACTTTTGATGTATGTGGAACGTGTTTCCATGTTTAAGACGGCATTGCTAAGGTATGCAGGTGCTAGTATTGGTAGATGCTGCTCCACGCTGAGCCCAACAGCCTGACTCTCCATGAGCCGCTGGATAGTGGAGCCTGTGGGTGTGGTCACTGCACAGTCAGGGTGAGAATGACTTCCCAGCATGACATGCTGTGGCCACCCTGTCCTTGTAGGTGCTGGCCAGGCACTACAATGTCCCAGCCATTGTCCTATGCCCTGTGCAGATGCTACCTACCCAGGCCCCCCTGTCCGGGCCATACTCACAGTACCTTGCTCCTTATTATGCACATTAGCAGGCTAACACTGGAAACAGTGCAAGCATTTTGGGCTCAGCAAGGTGTAGGCAGCCACATAAGACTGGATAGACATACACACACTCCCACACCTATTTCAGCGTTGTGCAAATATAGAGGTGGTTGGCAGCCCTGGCTGCCACACCAGTCCTGAGCACAGTGCAGGCATTGCTATGGTACTCAATACTATTAGGGTCACTCCCTGGGGTGTTAAACAGTGTCAGAAACAAAACCTGAAACACACTCCACAGATATCAGAAAGGTTGATATGATGAATCCCTGTCAACAAATTGTGTTCAACTTAGGATTTGTTATCTGACATTATTCATAGCAACCTTTTGATATATGTGGAACGTGTTTCCACATTTAAGACGGCATTGCTAAGGTATGCAGGTGCTAGTATTGGTAGATCCTGCTGCGTGCAGGGCCAAACAGCCTGACTCTCCATTAGCCGCTGCATAGTGGGGCCTGTGGGTGTGGGTGTTTGTGTGGGTGTTTGTGCCCCTGTCGGCCGCTGCTCTAGGGCAGAGGTTCCCAACTCCGGTTCTGGTGGGCCAAACACGGTTCAGGTTTTCATGCTGTCCCTAATGAATATACATGGTTACATTTGCATACGATGGGGGCTGTGCATGTAACTGCATCTCATGCATATTTATTAGGGACATCCTGACAACCTGAATGGTGTTTGGCCCTCCAGGACTGGAGTTGAGAAACTCTGCTCTAGGGATTGCATATGTTTATGGTGTATGTGCTCTGTAGGGTACAATATAGGCGTTTATGGTGTGTTACTTTTATCTGCAATAAAATTTCTGTCTTTATTAGTAAGGGTGAAATAAGGGGACATGGTCTGCAGGAGCCACAGCTGGGACTTGAACCTGTGACTTTCTGCCCCTGAATATACTGGCTGTGTGTACTGCACCAAACTGTTGTCACAGAAGCAGGCTATTCCCTGGGGATAGCATTACTGTTCATCAGACAGACCTTGTCTGTTGCACTGCACGCCACCCACATGAACAGGGCTTGGCCTTGGTCTGCTGTGGGCAGATGCCACTGCCCCCTCCACCACCAGTACCCCTCTGCCACCATGCTGACATGCCCTTATGCCGGTGGTGCTGGTGGTGCGCAGTCCCAGGCCATCCAGTGTGCCAGTAGGCGGTTGCCTATGGTGTGGGGTCTGGGGTAGGGGTGCCTACATTGACATCCGCGCTTCCCCCCGGCACCGCCTGTCAATGTTATGTGCCCTGTGAGGAACTTGCTGGGTGATGTCTGCTGGGAAACTGTGGGTCAAACCCTCATGGGCATGTTTGACCTTGGTCAGTTGCTGGCTTGCTGTTTTTTCTGCTTCTGTGTTCCTATGTGCCACCTAGGCATCTGCCTGGTCCACCCTGTGCCTCTGCTGCCCCACTGCATGTCCCGCCTTCAGCCCCCTGTGCCCCATTTGCAGCCTCGCCTTCGTGCCCTCTCGTACTTGGCCACTATGCTGCTGCTGCTGCACATGTATCACTACTATCACTTTTCTTGGTTTTCTTGCCTTTGCTGTACATTGCTGACTGAAATGGTTTCTCTCTCCTGCAAATGTGCCTCTAGCGCGAGGTTTTCACTGGCGCTAATTTTCAGACCTTCATTTCACGGCATTAGTGTGCTTGGAGCCTCACCTCGCTCACTCTCCGCCCATTGACCCCCTTCTCTCCTCCCCTGGGGAGCCTTACTCCGCCCTCTGGGAATCCTTACTCCACCCTAAGCGCACCTTAACGCCGCCAGCCACATTATCACACGATACCTGACGTTCCCGCACGGTAATGTGCCATTATCACGCGATAACTTCACTTATCGCGTGATAACATCGCAGCTGCGATGTTAGCGCCGATTAGTAAACATACCCCATAGTTTCCCAGATCTCCTTTGGATGCCTTTTTTAAGCATTGGTGTTACATTGGCCACCCTTTAATCCTTTGTTACCATGGCTAATTTCAGTACTACGTTATAGATTGCTACTAATGGCAATTTTATTTCTGATTTCTTTCAGAAACCTAGGGGGTATGCCATTGAGTCCAGGCAAGTTACTATTCTTCAGATTATCTATTTGCACTAGAACATCTTCTAAGTTCACTTGATTTGCTTCAATTTCACTGAATCATCACCATCAAAGATAGTTTCTGGCATGAAGTATCTTCCTAAAATTCTCCTCAGCAAAGAATTCATTTTATTTTTCCACTGTGGCCATATCCTCTGAGTGCTCCTCTAACCCCTTTATCAACTAATGTTCCAGTAGGTTCCCTCACATTATTCCTGCTTGTAAGTTTTTACTATGAGTTTCTGTCTCTTTGCAAAGCATCTTTTCACATTTTCTTCTGGCTTACCTTATTAACACTTTACACCAAACTTTTCTATTTTCATCACTTGATCTGCTTCCCATTTCCTGAAAGTCAACCTTTTACCTTTAATAACCTTTTTTCACATCTCTAATCATTTACTCTTTCTTTGACCTTTTCTAATGCATGGAATCCATCTAGTTTGTGCAATATCCAGACCTCCAATAAACTTTTAACTTTGCATCTGGTCCTTTTTTGTTTCTTTTTAACTAATTTACTCAATTAAAACAAAAATTAAATGCTACAGCAGTAGGTTTTTTATTTCCCTCCAGTCACTATGACAAATTTTATTGCACTATGGTCATCATTGCCAAACAGCGCACCACCATTATCCCTTGTCCTATAAGGACTAGATCTAAGTAGTTCCCCATCTTATTAGAAATGGACTAAGGGGTATGTTTACTAAACCATCTTAACATTGCAGCGGTGGTATTATCACGCGATAAGTGACATTATCACGCGATAAGTGACGTTATCGCGCGATAATGTAACATTATCACGAGATAACGTCACTTATCACGCGATAACACGGCAGAGGCGTTAAGGCACACTAACGCTGTGAAATCCGGGTCTGAAGGGTGGAGTAAGGCTTCCCAGAGGGCGGAGAGAAGGGGTCAATGGGCAGAGAGTGGGAGGGGAGAGGCTCCAGGCACACTAAAGCTATGAAATCCGGGTCTGAACACTAATGCCAGTGAAACCCTCGCGTTAGGCACATTTGCAGGAAAGAGAAACAATTTAAGTCAGCAATATGCAGCAAAGGCAGGGAAACCCAGAAAAGTGATAGTTGTGATACATGTGCAGGAACCAAAAAGGCAAATAAACATATAAAATGACCAGAACCACATTTAAAATCCCAATAATATGGCACTCCTCCTGAATGTGGACTATTGCTGTGTGTATTTTCTTGGATTTGTTGTAATGTGGGGTTGGTTTTCCCTCCCCTTTTGTTAAGGATTACAAATTTGTATGTTTCTTTATGATAAATAAAATGTTAAAAAAAATAAAAATAAAAATAAAATCCCAATAACCAAGCTGGCCAATAGTGATATTAATGATAAAAACATAAAGCAACACTACTGACAAAGCATAACAATTAAGATATCATGGTTGGAAGGATCTATGCTCTGTCACCCTACAAAGTGAATGATCCCACATTGAAATAGCTCTGATCAGGGTTTCTGTTGTTTAGACTGGGCAAGTTTGTTATGGCGTGCACATGTGCAGCAACAGCAGAGTGGGCACGTAGGAAAGGGCAACTGTACTGATTCTGTAAATGCGATACAGGGGGCTGAAGGCGGCATATGCTGTGGTCCAGCTGGGGCACAGTGCGGACTAGGCAGATGCCTAGGTGGCACATAGGAATGCCGAAACAGTAAAGCAGCAAGACAGCAACTGATGAGGGTCCAACATGGGCATGAGTGTGTGTCCCACAGTGTCACAGGGGATATTACCCAGCAGGTACACCCAAGGGCACATAAAATTGGCAGACGGTGCCGGGGGAAAGCGCGCATGTCCATGTAGGCACCCCTACCCGAGAACCCACACCATAGGCAGCTGCCTACCAGCACACTGGATGGCCTGGGACTGCGCACCACCAGCACCACCGGCATAATGGCATGGCAGCATGGTGGCGGAGGGGTGCTGGTGGCGGAGGGGGCAGTGGCATCTGCCCACAGCAGACCATAGCCTAGACCCGTTTAGGTGGGTGTCGTGCACTGCAACAGACAGGGTCTGTCTGATGAACAGTCATGGTATCCCCAGGGAATGTTTTGCCTCTGTGGCAACAGTGCGGTGCAGTACACATAGCCAGTCTGTTCAGGTGTAGAAGGTCAAAAGTTCAAGTCCCAGCTGTGGCTCCTGCCAACCCTGTCCCCATATTTTACCCAGTACTAAACCGTGGTAATAAAGAAGGAACATTTATTGCAGATAAACATGCCTGAAACGCCTATATTTTATCCTACAGAGCACAGACACGATAAACATGTGCAATCCCTAGAGCAGAGTTTCCCAACTGCAGTCCTGGAAGGCCAAAAACCATTCAGGTTTCATGCTGTCCCTAATAAATATGCCTGTGCTGCATTTGCATTTGCATTTGTGCCACCCCCATTGTATGCAAATGTATCTCATGCATATTCATTAGGGATAGCATAAAAACCTGAACAGTGTTTGGCCCACCAGGACCGGAGTTGGGAACCTCTGCCGTAGAGCAGCGGCCAACAGGGACATAAACACCCACACCCACGGGCTCCATTGTCCAAAGCCTCATGTAGAGCCAGACGTTTGGGCCCTGCGTGGAGCAGCATCTCCCAATACTGGCACCTGCATACCTTAGCAATGCCATCCTAAACTTAGGAACACGTTCCACATATATCAAAAGTTGCTATGATTAATGTCAGCTAACAAATCCTAAGTTAAACACAATTTGTTGATAGAGATTCATCATAGCAACCTTTCTGATATCTGTGGAGTATGTTTCAGTTATTGATTCTGACAGTGTTTACCACCCCGGGGAGTGACCCTAACAGTATTGAGTACCATAGCAATGCCCGCACTGTGCCCAGGACTGGTGTGGCGGCCAGGGCTGCCACAAACCTCTATATTTGCACAATGCTGGCATAGGTGTGGGAGTGTGTGTCTGTCTATCCAGTGTGTTGTGGCTGCCTACACCTTACTGAGCCCTCATTGCTTGCACTGTTTCCAGTGTTAGCCTGCCAATGTGCATAATGATGAGCAAGGTACTGTGGGTATGGCCCGGACAGGGTGGCAGGGGCAGGATGCATTTGCACATGGTATAGGGCAATGGCTGGGACATTGTAGTGCCCGACCACCTCACCCTGACTGAGCAGTGACCATGGCATGGCTAGGTTCCCCAATAGTGCTATACAGTATATCACTCAAGTGATATTTTTGGGTTCTCTTTTTTGGTGCCCAATCACTGATATGCCTGTGTTGTGTGTGTGTTGACATCCCAGTTTTGGGTGCACACAGTTCTTCCAGGAACATGCACTATGTACTAGCTAGCAGACTATTGGCAGTTAGCATCTGTATGGCTGCACCACCTTGAAGGGTGCAGCAGATGCACACTGATTGCCCTCTGCTTGTGAATGTTAGATCATAGTGGGGGGCAGTTGAGCTGACTGGGCCCACTACCTATTGGCCAGTGGCCCTTTCCCGAGTGCAGATCCTCCGCAGCTGTCTGTTTGCCACCAGGATTGGGGTTGCTGGTCCCACAGCCAGTCCTCATGTACCTCTACTGCCCCCCTTGCAAAGGGGTGAGAGGGCGCATCTGTTGGAAAGCAGATCATGTTCCCCCACCCTGACCCAGAGAGGGCAGTTTGCTAAGTACATTGTTGCCATGTGAAGCCTGACACACCCATGCTTCCTAAACAGGTGACCATAACAAGCACAATGGTTATGCACTACATGTGCATCATGGTCCACAAGGACCAGACATGACTGGCAATTACAAATGGACACAGAGACCTCCTAAATGTGTCTGCAACAAATACCTGTCACACACTGGCACTGATGGAAACCTGCAGTACAACCTACTTCAACCAACCCGGGTACTGTGGACTTGGTACTGGCCACTTCACCTCACCCTCAGGGTGAGCACAAAACACGCACATTGGCATGGCCTGTGGGTACTCTATGCCAGTAACACGCACGGTCAGTCCTCTCTACCAAGCTGACATGCTTTAGAGGTGCATACCCCATCTGCTGAGCAGATGTAGACTGCTTTTCTGCATGTGAATTGCATTATGGGTGCTGTTGGTTCTATCCTATCCTGGTAGCCACAACAGACAGTTTTATGGTGACGTGCACTCTTTCTGAAGCCAGCCATTGGTATGATAGCTCCCATGGTTGATGCAATGATTTCAGTAGCAGAGGTCATGGGTTTGATTCTTCTCTGTTCCCCTTTTTTTATGGCTGTCCTACACAACTACATTTCATTTGTGTAACAGTCATATCTGTGCAGATCTGTGCTGCTACCACATTATACCCTCATCATTGTTGCCATCCATCCTTCTGTCCGTATATGTGTGTGCGCCAGCTGTGTGGCGTCCTGCCCTAATGTGCAGGCTACTACCCCATGTCCTGCAATGGCACACTTTTCTGCATTGCGGCTCTTCATGCTTGCCTCTCCTGTGTCTGCTCTGCATGGAACTGCTCTCCTCTGTCCTCCTGTCATTGCACTTATCCTGCCACCTCTACCTCCTCTGGGTGACATGTATCCCCATCCTCTGCCACACACTGTCATTGTTGCACTGTACATTACCATCACCCTGTACATCGGTACAGCTGCCCCCGATATGTTTGTCCACTTTACCTGCTGCCACATGGGCTGGACGCAGATTTGGCTGGTCCATGAGCTCCATCATCTACTTCCTTCCATCACTTGTTCATTGCCTTTCCTTGTTGCTCTATGCAGTTTTATGGTTACATCTGTGTTTGAGCCATACATTTCATGCTTATGACTTTGGGGCACCTTTGTGCCCCTGGGCACCATCTCCTGTGTCACCTTGGCATCCCTGGGGCATTTTTTGTGGCACCTTAGTTTTGGCCAGCTTATGGGGTGCCTTATATGCTGCCTTGGAGGGTGCCAACCTTTCCTGCCACCCTATGGGGCACATTATGACCTGCCTTGGATGATGTGGTGCTTCATGATGGGCCTTGTGGTGCGCCCTAAAAGGTGCATTAGGTTGCGGCACTGGGGTGAGGCTTTTTTGGCTGGCAGTGCAAGTTGTTGGGATGTGTCTGACTGTTACAAGCAGGAAAAGGGATTGTCTCAGACAGTCTTTTAACTGAGCCCACTAAGGGATCAAACTCATGACCACTGCATCAGCAGTCAATGTATTAACCATTGTGCTACACCTCTGTTGCTGTGTTTGTTGGTCAACGCGCCTAATTAAGGCTAACGCGCGTTAACGTGCCACGGCTCCCTCTATTGCATGATAAGGGACTTTATCACGCGTTACCCCAAAATGCTACCTTAAGACCGGAACGCCCACTACCTTATATGGCCAGTCACACTTATCACTTTTGTAGGTTTCCCTGGCTTTGCTGTACATTGCTGACGGAAATGGTTTCTCTTCCCTTTAAATCTGCTGTAACGCGAGGGTTTCACTGGCGTTAGTTTTCAGATCTGGGATCCACGGTGTTAGTGTGCAGGGGGCCTCTCCCCTCCCACTCTCCACCCATTGACCCTCTCTCTCCGCCCCTGGGGAGCCTTCATCCACCCCTGGGGAGCCTTTCTCTGCCTTCTGCGCTCATTTGCATCGCTGCACGCATTAACACGCAATAAGGTGCCTTTTCGCCCGGTAAAGCGCCATTATCGCGCGATAAGGCACCTTATCACGCGATAACGTGACAGCAGCACAAATAGCGCCCTTTAGTAAACATACCCCTAAGACTGCTTAGTAAACATACCCCTTAGTAAATAAATATACAGAGTGAAAAAAACTATTATGACAGTTCTTTAAAGACTTCAAATCCCGTCTAGAAAGGGGATCTTGCTTTATTTTGATTTTACTATATAGATGGATTTATTCTGAGCCTGTAGTTCCTGTTGTTTCCTGTTCACTGTCTTGACTGTAACACACATATAACAATGTGCTGTGCGGTATTTACTTGTTAGAAATATTTCTATAACTACAATAGACAAGAGAAAATATCTCAGTAAAATCTGTCTCGTTTGCAAGTAAATTTATTGATTTGGGAGGAAGCTTGTGATATAAATCTTCAAGAGCTGTAGCACTGAAGTTTTTGTTCTGCATGAAACAAACCTCCCTCCTAGTTCATAAGTAGCCACCTGGGGCCACACTAGGATGGTTAGGCTGTGGTTAATTTTCATATTATTCCAACCTTGCTGTGTTGCTGTCTTTCTAAGAAGATACTGGGCTTGTCTGGTTGCAATGGATGTAACAAGTATCATGGAGCTGAACGTGTGGAATGGTGCTTCTTTTGATTAGAGCTCACTTATCCCTCTCTCACAGCTAAGGTAGGCATGGCAAAAGGTTAGAACCACAAAGATTTAGAAGCTTTTTCAGGGGGTGAAACTTATTATGTTTCTCCCCCGAGACAAGTAATAAGAATGTAATACTTCCTAGAACAGACTCGGGTCAGTAAGTGTGGCTGTATGTGTGTTAATGTGATCTCACAAAGTCCTCCAGAGTGCAGTGGGAATGCTTTGAAAAACAAACTCTGTGACTGAGCTTGGTAGAAAAACTATTGGTGATTTGTTGACCTCTAGATATTCTTTGTTTCTTATCCTTGATCCCTTAGAGATTTCATTGTCAGTTTACAACCATTGTTTTTCCATCTGCCTTAAAATTAATGCTCAGTGAGAGTATGCATATAAGAAATGGTCATTATTTTTTCATAACACTGAATTTCATGCATGATACTTTCTTTTAGCACAGCCTAATAATAAATAATGCACACTAAAACAAAATAGCACATACTATTTCATTCCAGTCTTTTGGATTCTCTTTTAGCATGTATTATAAGCAATTTGTATTTACTATCTGTCTGTTCCATTTTAACTTTATTATAAACTGCCTTGAAGTATTTTATAAAAAGTGGTACAGAAAGCACATCAATAAACTAAGCTATACTATTTAGGGGTATGTTTACTAAACCGTCTTAATGTGCGCCTGGCGATAGTGTGCAGGCTGCCATAAAAGGAGTGGGCGGTTCAGTCTTAAAGCAGCAAAACGGGAGTATCACGCGATAAGGCGCGCTGCCGCGCACATGTTCGTGCGAAGCGCCGCTAAGCGCGTTACCGCGCAGTAATCTTAAGTAGGCGCACAGACAGCCAAGCATAGCAACAGAAGTGTAGCACAATGGTTAATACACTGACTGATGATACAGGGGTCATGAGTTTGATCCCGCAGTGTGCCTAATGCATAAGGCTGGCTGAAGCATCAGCTGTGACATGTAAGTATTGTTTCCTGAGGCATTTTATTTATTGCTGCCAGCAAACACACCCTCACGTGCCATAACCTAAGGTGCCACATAAGTCACCCTATAAGGCACCCCATAGGGCGCATTATAAAGTGCACTGTCCGCCACGGCACCCTATAATGTCCCCTATAGGGCACCCTATAAGGCGCTCCATAGGATACCTTATAAGGCACCTTATACGGACTGTAACCATAAGGTGCCTCAGAAGGCGCTTTATAGGGTGCCCTATAAGGCGCCTTATAGGGTGCCTTCTGAGGCACCTTATGGTTACAGTACCCTGAGGGTGTTTTGCTGGCAGCACTAATGTACATTAAAAAAGACAACGCTTTGGACAGCCCTATCAAAGAACCCCTACTGTGGGTTTGAACCCATGACCGCTGGCTCCACAATTAGTGAAATAACCAGTGGACTACAGCTCCATAGCTGCTAGCAAACCCCTGGCTGGCTGTAGAAGGACTGCACGTCACCACACAAACAGTCTGCTGTGGTCACCAGGATAGGGTTAACCCACCCATACCCATGATGCATTACACATGCAAATCAGCAGTCCACAGATGATCACAAGATGGGGTATGCACCCCCACAGCACCTCAGCCTGCTAGGGGGAACTGACCGTGTGTGGTACTGGCACAGAGTAGCTACACACCGTCATATTGTGCAGGTACTGCACTCACCCTGAGGGTGAGGTGGGGCACCCAGTACCAGGTCCACAGCAGAGATAGGCCATGCTGCAGATCCCCAGCAGTGCTAATGTGTGAGATAGGTAGTTTCTGCAGACACACCTTGGATATATCTGTATGTCTCAGTCAGGTTTAGCCCCTATGGACCCCTAGGAGGCTTATGTACCACCACCCTCCTCCTCGTCCAGGGCTGTGGGGGGTAAACATGTCTCCCACCAACAGATCCACATTCTACCTCCCTGCAATGGTGGCAGTGGAGGGGACCATCAACCCCAGTCCTGCTGAGGAATAGGCACGCTACAGGGCAGTCAGTGCAGCTCTGTACACATCCATAACGCAATAGCAGACAGACATTAGGCCTGGATATGCTAAGCTGACCCCCACCACTATCTCATATTCTCCTGCAGCAAGTCTTCAGCCACAGCACAACATTCCATCAAGACACATACCAGCTGCAGACAGTCTGCTAGCTAGTCTATAGTGCATGTTCCTGGTGGAAATGCATGCACCCAGAACTGGGATGTCAGCATACACACCAAGCAGATAAATCAGTGACTGGGCCCCAAAAGAGAACCCATAAACACCACATGAGAGAAATACTATATAGCACTATGGGGAGAGCCTAGCCATGCCGTGGTCACTGCTCAGTCAGGGTGAGAGTGATCTCCCAGCGGAACATGCTGTGGCCACCCTGTCTGTGCAGGTGGTGGCCGGGCACTACAATGACCCAGCCAGTGCCCTATGCCCTGTGCAGATGCATCCTGGCCAGGCCACCCTGTCCGGGCTATACCCATGGTACCTTGCTCCTTATTATGCACATTGGCAGGCCAATACTGGCAACAGTGCTGGCAGTGTGGGCTGTGGAAGGTGTTTGCAGCCACCACACACTGGATAGACAGACACACACTCCCACACCTATGCCGGCATTGTGCTACTATAGAGGTGTTTAGCAGCCCTGGCCACCACACCAGTCCTGGGCACAGTGCAGGCATGGATATGGTACGCAATACTGTTGGGGGTCACTCCCCAGGGTGGTAAACACTGTCAGAGACCAGACCTGAAGCACACTCCACAGACATCAGAAAGGTTGCTATGATGGAGCTCAATCAGCAAACTGTGCTTAACGTAGGAATTGCTATCTGTCAGTAATCATAGCAAACATTTGATAGCTGTGTACCATATTCCCAGGTGTAGGGTGGCATTGCTAAGGTATGCAAGTGCTAGTATTGGGAGATGCATGAAGGGCCCAATGTCCTGCCTCTCCAGGAGGCATTGGCTAATGGAGCCTGTGTGTGTGGGGTATCTGCCCCTGATGGCTGCTGCTTTACGGCAGAGGTTCCCAACTCCAGTCCTGGTGTGCCAAACACTGTTCGGGTTTTCATGCTGTCCCTCATGAATATGCATGAGATACATCTGCATACCATGGGGGTGGTGCATAGATATGCAGCACAGGCATCTTTATTAGAGGCAGCATGGAACCTGAATGGTGTTTGGCCCTCCAGGACTGCATTTGGGAGACTCTGTTCTAGGTAATGCGCCTGTTTATGGTGTCTTTGCTCTGTAGTTAAAATGTAGGTGTTTTGGGCATGTTTACATCATCTGCAATAAAGGTTCTGTCTGTATTAGCACATTGTAGTAGTGGGTAAAATATGGGGATTGGGTTGGCAGGCACCATAGCTGGGAGTTGAACCTGTGACCTTCTGCCTCCTAACACACTGGTTGTGTGCACTGCACCACCGTGTTGCCACAGAGACAGTGCATTCCCTGGTGATACCATGACTGTTTGTCCGGCAGGGCCTGTCTGTTGCAGTGCATGGCACCCACCTACACAGGGCTAGACCATGGTCTGCTCTGGGCAGCTGCCACTGCCCCCCTCCACCACCAGTACCCCTCTGCCACCATGCTGACATGCCCTTCTGCTGGTGGTGCTGGTGGTGTGCAGTCTCAAGCCATCTAGTGTGCAGGTAGGCGGCTGCCTATGGTGTGTGTTCTGGGGTAGGGGTGCCTGCATAGATGTCCACGCTTCCTCCCAACACTGCCTGCCAATGTTCTGTGCCCTTGGAGGTACCTGCTGGGTACTATCACCTGTGACACTGTGGGAAGCACACTCATGCCCATGTTGGGCCCTCATCAGTTGCTGTCTGGCTGCTCTACTGTTTCAGCATTCCTATGGGCCACCTAGGCATCACCCTAGTCCGCACTGTGGCCCAGCTGCACCACAGCATGTGCCGCCTGCAGCCCTCTGTGCCCCCTTTTCCAGCATCTGTCCAGTTGCCCGTTCCAACATGACCGCCCTGCTGTTGTGGAACATGTGCATGCCATAGGGAACCTGTCCAATGGAGAGGGAAAACCCTGATTAGCGCAATTTCACTGTGGGTCATTCACCTTGTATGGGGACGGAGCATAGACCCTTCCAAAATTCATATTTTTTTTTGGAGCTTTCTCGGGAGTGTTTTTTGATGTTTCCCATTAATATCACTATTGGCCAGCTTGGTTATGTTTTTTTTTTTCCATTTTGTTCAAGTCATTTTCAATGTTTATTTGCCCTTTTGTTCCGTGCACATATATCACACTTATCACTTTCTATATGTTTCTCTGATTTTGCTGTACATTGCTGACGTAAATGGTTTCTTTTCCCTTTAAATCTGCTCTAACGCCAGGGTTTCACTGGCGTTAGTTTTCAGCCCCGGATTCCACGGCGTTAGTGTGCAGGGAGCCTCTCCCTTCCAACTCTCCGCCCATTGACCCTCTCTCTCCGCCCCTGGGGAGCCTTCCTCCGCCCTCTGGGAGCCTATCTCCAGCCGCAACGCTCATTTGCGCCACTGCGCTCGTTATCGCGCGCTAAGGTACCTTTGTGTCCGATAAAGCGCCATTATCGCACGATAAGGTACCTTATCGCCCGATAACATTGCCGGGTGCACATTAAGACGGTTTAGTAAACATACCCTTTAGTCTAGTGTTCTGGGGTTTTGATATTAGTGTGGTGATGTTTGTTGGTGTTATGTCATGTAGCAGTTTGAATATAATAACCAGGTTTTTGTATTTGATTTGACTGGCTATTGGGAGCCAGTGGAGGCTCTGTAGGATTGGTGTGATGTGATCAGTATTATTTGCATGCATAATACATTCAGCTGTGCACACACATGGCCAGGACACAGCCTGAAAGGGCAGTACAGGGGCACACACCACCAGCAGTGGGCCCAGATGCACCCAGGGGGCTGGAAGGCCACAGATGGGCATGTGAGGAGGAGAACAGAGCTCTCTGGGGTTGGGCAAAGGGGAGGTTGTGCAGTATGTACTGTGGGACGGCACACCCCTTGGCCCAAAGGTGGGTTACACAATGCCACTGGAGATGCACCAGTCACACCCCAGAGCCATGCCTATGCATACCTGTAATGCCCCCTCCCTCTTCCCCCATATCCGGTTCCAGGGAGGCCCTGGACAATTCTGGCATACCTCGGGCATCAACCTGGAGCAGCAGTCCAGCACCGGCATAGCTGTCCCAAGGTGATGATCCCAGCAGTACCTCCAGCAGTGATGGGGAGGAGGAGTCCATTGGCACTGCGAAAGAGGACAGCACAATGGAAGGAGACCATGGACAGCAAGGGGACAGTAAGGGGACCATGGAGCAGTAGCAGGATGGGGAGCCTGCAGAGGAGGAGGGATCAGAGGGTCAGGGGCAGGGTGGGAAGTCTGCAGAGGAGGAGAAGGGATCAGAGGGTCAGGGGTAGGGTGGGGAGCCTGAGGAGGCAGAGGTGTCTTCAGGACCACAGCTGGCCCCTGTAGCCCCTGTAGCTGGAGCAGAGATGGGCCCAAAGGGGGCATCAGGGGGGATGCAGGTCCCACCCTCCAAGTGCTCCAGGTATGGCAGTGAGGTGTAGTGCACAGCAAGCAGGCACATGACATGAGGAGCTTCCCTCCCTTCTGTGCCCCCCAGCCCATAGCCAAGCCTGCCTGTGTACCTACCAGGTGGCCATGGGCAGGCCTGCCCATGTCCCTACCAGGGGGCCATGTGCCCACCGCATGGCTTGGCACAGAGTGGGCGTGATGTGCAGTGGAGCCGTGGTCCACATTCTCTGCCTGTGGTACCCCACAGCCACCCCAATACCAATGGGCACAGCAGGCAGGTTCTGCACCAGGCCCCTCTGTGCCACTACCCACTTGACCATCTGGTGACTGGGCTCTGGCTGCCCTGGTGGTAGAGATGCAGCTCCTCAGGAAGGATGTGCGGACAGCAGTATGGACAGTCAGCATACACCTGGATGCCCTTGCAGCTACCATGACAGGGCACAGGCAGGACACCCCTGCACCATAGGCCATCCTCATGGCAGGGATTGCCTTTTGATGGGCCATCATGGAGCGGATTGCGTGGCCATGGGCATGGGTGCACAATGTCCCTGTTGCTGTGTGGACCTCTGTTGTCATGTCTCTCAGTTGGTTTTATACTGATATTGCTGCCATTTTTGTATCTGTTACAGGGTTCCCAATAAACTTTCCCCAGTTTTGAATCTCAAGGTGGGGTCATGTTATTGAGGGCAGGGCTGCATGTTGTGATGCAGCGGACCCTCTTGAAGAGAGAGAAAAAGTTTTAAAACCAGAAAAAGGCAAGCACAACCTGCAATATTGGGAGGATCCATCTAGAGGGAGCAGGAGAGTCGAGAGAGAGACCGAGAAACCACGCCCCTCTGGGCGGGACGCAAGCCCAGACAGCTTCTTTTTGAACAGAGGCAGGTCTGACTTAGAGAGGGAGAAGGAGAAGGACCAAAGCAGCAGCCAAAGCAGAAGCAGCAGCCAGAGCCAGAGTAGAGGAGGCCAAGAGGAAGGCAAATACACTGGCAAGAGCAGAAAGAAGCAGAGTCCTGAGCAGAAAGCCAAGCAGGAGCTTCAACCAGAGTTGGAGTGGATTAAGGAACAGAGAAAAAGCCAAGAGAACTACTGGGACCGCAAGGGAGTACCTGGCAGAAGGTCCTCACAGCAACCATGGAATAAAGAGGTTCGTCCATTTTCAGAGGTGGGAAATGTTTGTTTGGAGGAAAGAAAACATCCTTACCACTATGGTCTGAAGTCTAAGGACAGACCACAGGAGAGCCTGAGCACTGCTGCGCTGAAGCCAAACCAAGGTAGGCCTCAAGCCTTACTAGAAAGAAGGAAGAGAAGCCTCAAAGGTAAAACTCTTATTACTGATAATTACCTTCAGAAGCCTAAAGTATGGGGAAGACAGTGGGAAGAGGATTACTGTTACCCTAAACATTCTTGTAAGCAAGATTATGAAAGAAGTTTGTCTAAGAAGAGAACTTTGAGTGGGAAATCTTTTTATGAACCTGCTTTTGAACCTCTAATCAGAGAGGGACCGTTGTACTGCAAAACTCCTGGAGACCGACGCCCAAAGCTAAATGCTAGGCATTGGGACATAGTGCAACAAGTATATAAGAAACCCGATTACGTTTACCCTGATGCTACAGATTCAGAGGCTTCTGAGGTTGAGTCCATGCAAGTAGGATCAGAGGGGGAAGAATCAGATAATGCAATGGATTGTACATATTGTGCCTCGGGGAGTGTTGAATATATCCCTAATGTATCAGATAACTAGGTGAAGGAAGTTTATTGTTTTTGTACAAATGTTCTGTGAAGATAACAGCCTTTACTTTATTGCTTGCTTTTATTTTTCCCTATCCTGAAGTAAGGACATTTCAGTTGTTACCATAGCCAATCCTTTTGAACCGTTTTGTGCAAGAAAGGGAAATAAAGCCTTTAACTTTCCCTCCACTCTGTGCATTCGTTCTTTGAGCGTTGGTTACAAGGAAGCCACAAGGAATAACCACCCTTGACCCTTGCAGCATAGGCCAACCTCAACCCTAACCTTTCTTGTGTCCGGGCCCCTCCCGGGTCTACTACCCCTCTACAGAGGGTGCCCTGCGACAATGTCTGCATGGAAGGAGGTGGGGACCATGCGTGGGGGATGGGGGTTATAGGCATGGGGTGTGGCCCTCTGGGTTACATCCATGTGCACAAGTATGGCACAGAGACGCCACCCATGCAGGGCTGAAGCCGCACCTGTTCTCTGCATGGGTATGGCACAGAGGTGCCACCCGTGCAGGACTGAATCTGCACCTGTTCTCTGCACCAGTATGGCACAGAGGCACCACATGTGCAGGGATAAATCCGTACCTGTTCTCTGCATGGGTATGGCCCAGAAGCGATACCCATGCAGAAAGGGCATGCACCATTGCCAGGCAGCATGGGTTTGTCACAGTGGCGCTACATATAGAGAATAGTCCATGCCCTGTGGTGACACACATTTAGAGTGCCACCATGTGCCTGTACTGATGCTTTGGTGGCCATGGCAGCATATTGTGCCATCTATCCTACCCATGTACTGCCACCTGGGCATCTATAAACGTATATGTTGCCATTGCGCCATGGTGTGCGGCTATAGTGTCCTATGGCGGTTAGCTATTATACAGATATTTGTACAGCCAGTGGTCAGGAACCTACATGGGTACCAAATATGCCTTTAGATGGGGAGTGGTGTGGCTGCACGCCATATCCATGTATGTGTTAAAGGGCCTACACGGGTAGCCTAACATCATCATGGCACCTGAGCTATACAATGGCAGACAAAGGACCAAAAGGGCCAAAGCGAACCTGTAAGGTGAACTTCACATGCTATGAGACTTCTATGGCCCTGGGGCTTATTATGCGGCAGCATGCTGTCATCTCACAGCTGTCACTATGGTGTGACATCATCAGGAAGATCAATGCCATCCATCATCACAACAGGGACATGGAGGATATTAAGAAGAAGTGGTGGATGGTACGGCAGGCTGAGAAGGAGAAAAGTACCAACAACAGCAGGCTACCACTTGTGCAGCAGCACAGACTCACCTCTCTGGAAGAACTGGTGCTACATGTTATGGAGATGGTCTCCATCTCAGGGGTTGTGTGCTTTGACAGCAGTGCCCCAAGCACACAGGAGGCACCATGATGGCCATGTTTGTGTCCCCACCATGGTTCCTCCCACCCAGGACCTTCCTGCATGTCTGTCTGTCGGCCCTTGGGGGATGCATGGGTTGGGGACAGTGTGGACTGGGGACTCCCCTGCCTATTCCATTGTGGGCTGTGTGGCATCCCAGAGGCTGACTTAGCAACCCATGTCATTAACCTCTGCCACCTTTGCTCTCCAACAGACCTGCCAGGGTCCCAACCCTCACAACCTGGAACCGATGCATCAAGGGGAGCCTCATCACCCACCGCAGATGATGTCAGTGCACAGCTGAGATGCAGCACAGCCAAAGGGGCTGGAGCACCGGCCAGGGCAGAGGTACAGTCTCATGCAACACCCGATGCAGAGGAACTGCCTGGTGCAATACCCAGTGCAGAAGAGCTGCCCAGTGTGACACCCAGGGCAGAGGAGCCGCCTGGTGTGACACCCAGGGCAGAGGAGCCACCCAGTGAAGCACCCAGGGCAGTGGTGCAGGACGATGAAGCTCCCAGAGCAGTGGAGCAGGCCAGTGTGTCTGCCAGTGCTAGAGAGGTGGAGACCAATGATAGCCCACTCGCTCAGCTACAATTCCCCATCCTGGATGACCCTGTGGATGCAAGGGGGCACCGATATGAGCCAGGAGCTACTGCAGGAGGATGCATTCCTGGTGGCCGGCACCGAGAACATACAGACCAAGCTGCACAGCATTTGGCAGGACCTGCAGGCAGTCACACAGGTGAAGGAGGCTGAGTTTGAGGTGTGGCAGGAACACTGCAAGTGGAGCACATCTGGAGGGACACCTGTGTCTGCTGAAGGAGATGGTTGCATATTAGGCAATGATTGCTGTCTCCCTGTGCTGCTTGGTGGGTCTCCTGCAGGCCCAGGGGGTGGGTGCTGGTGCTACCAGCGCACCAACACAGCCATTTGGTAGCCCAGAACCATGTGCAGTGGCCTGCCTTGCTGTGGAGGGTGATGACACTGACAGCATGTCATCAGACATCACTCCACTGCATCGCAGTGCATGTGTCAACAAGTGCCCATGGCCAGCTACGAGCCCGGGGGCAGGGGACACACATGGGGGGAAATAAACACTCTGTACATGTAGCATGATTGTGGCACTTTATAGGTGAATGTGTGTATCCAAACAAGGTGCTGGTGTGGAACAGTCACCTCAGAAATTGTCCCATATCAGCCGCACATGGTAGGCCAGTACCTGGGCCTGCTACTGGTTCCCAGCCTCTGTGCTATCACCATCAGCTGACTCTACAGCTCTGGGTCTGGCAATCCCACATCCGTGCAAGATTATGGAGTATGCAGAACGCTGTGAACAACTGGCATACATGCTCTAGGCTGTTGAGTGTTCCCTGCCACTCCTGTCGAGGCACCAGAAACACCTCTTCAGCACCCCTATTGCTCGCTCCACAACTGCCCAGTTATGCTGATGGGTGACATTCTACCGCTTCTCCTCCTGACTTGTGGAGTGGCACACTGGGGTCAGGAGCCAGGTTTGCAGGGGATTTCCACGGTCACCTGTGGGGGCAATGTGAGATGAGGACATGAGCATGGGACATGTATTGGTTACGGTCTATGGGCTGTTATGGACAGCATACAACACACTATCTACTAGCAGAGCAGGGTGCAATATGTAACATTCAGGGACACTGTGGCAGTGGGAGGACACCAACATATGGCTTGTGCAACAATCAGGCATTTGGGCCAGGGCAGTGGGGGACGGTAACATGGACTAGCCTGATGGAAAGGAGGGGCAGGGGCATGGCATGGAGATATAGTTGGGGAATCTGCTGGCTGGGATGGGGACAGAGATGGATGTGCCCTACATGGGCTGCTGCCATATAGCTGCACTACACGGTGCCAGCCCGTGCTCTTTCATATGCCACATGTTGGTGCGTGCTATCTGCTCTTGGCCATGGGGCTTCCCCTGTTTGTTTCCACAATGTGCGACATGGCCTGCTCTGTGCATGGATCTGCAGAAAAGTAGCACATGTGCAAGTAGTGGTCATCATGCGTTGCACTATGTATGTAAGTATAACCTGTCTGCATAACACATAGCATCATACTATGGCACCCATTTGTTCAGGGCTTGTCCTGGGGCTCAAATATGTGCACACTCACCTAGCAGCCATGAATCTCCAAGCTGACCCCCAGTTGCTGCCTGTCTAAGGCTGGACTGTGCAGGGACAAATACATTGTGGCAGGATCCGCTGCTTTTTAACATATTTGTAAATGACCTGGAAATGCAAATAACGAGTGAAGTAATCAAATTTGCAGATGACACAAAATTATTCAAAGTTGTTAAAAACCAAGAGGATTGTGAAAAATTGCAAGACGACCTTGATAAATTGGAAGACTGGGCATCCATATGGCAGATGAAATTTAATGTTGACATGTACAAAGTTATGCACCTAGGAAAGAAAAACCCAAACTATGGTTACACGATGCAAGGTTACAAATTAGGAACTACCACCCAGGAAAAAGATTTAGGCATCATCATGTTGAAACTCTCCACTCAGTATGCAGTGGTGACCAAGAAAGCAAATAGAATGCTAGGAATCATAAGGAAAGGAATGGAGAATAAAATAAAGGATAATACCTCTGTATCAGTCCATAGTCATAGAAAGGCGGTTTTTATCAAATGAATAAACATAAACATAAACATAAACATAACACATAGTGCGATCACATCTTGAACATTGTGTGCAATTCTGGTTGCCATATCTTAAAAAGGATAAAGGGGTATGTTTACTAAACAGCGCTAACGTTGCAGTGGTGACGTATCGCGCAATAATGTCTCCGGTGGCGTTAAGGTGCACAGAGGGTGGAGTAAGGCTCTCCAGAGGGCGGAGATAAGGGGTCAATGGGCGGAGAGTGGGCGGGGAGAGGCTCCAGGCACACTAACGCTGTGAAATCAGGGTCTGAAAACTAACACCAGTGAAAACCTTGCGTTAGAGGCACATTTGCAGGAGAGAGAAACCAGTTCAGTCAGCAATGTACAGCAAAGGCAGGGAGACCCAGAAAAGTGATAGTAGTGATACATGTGCAGTAACAAAACATTGCAAAAACTAGAGAGATAATGACCAGAACAAAAATAGAAATACAAAACACCGAGCTGGCCAATAGAAAAAACAATGATAAACGGTAAGCAACACTATCCATAAAGAATAAAAAGGAAGATGTCACATTTGGAACGGTCAATTCTGATTCCCCCTACAAAGTGAATGTTCCAACATTGATAGTCTTGATGAGGGTTTGCTGTGGTGTATATTGGGCAGCTTGCTTATGTGGCTATCACATGTGCAGCAACAGCAGGCGGCACATGCAATGGGCCAGCTGGGGCACAGTGTGGACTAGGCAGATGCCTACCTGGCACATAGAAATGCAGAAACTGAAAAGCAGCAAGACAGCAACTGAACAAGGGCAAACATGTCCATGAGTGTGTGTCCCACAGTGCCCCAATGGCCATTACCCAGCAGGTACTGTGATAAGGAAGCTTATCATAGCTCAGGAAGGAGCTATAGTAAAGGTGAAGTGACTCTGAACAAGCAACCTGTCAGTTCTGGTAGAAATAAGAAAACAGAATTTTTCCATAAAAGACTACCAGTCCCAGAATGCACCAGGTTTCCAACAGCCATTAGAGAAGCTGAAGTGAGGAAACGTGTGTTCAATCAGGAGGGCTATGAGGTAATCCCCAAGCACTCATCTCAAAGGGCAGGGCCTGATTCAGCACAGCTGCGCTGTGCTAGGGTGGAGCACTCATCTAAGCAGAATAAAGGTAGAGTTTATTCTACAGAGAATTATCCTCAGTTTCATCTGGGAGATCCTCATCCTCATCATCTTGGAGATCCTCATCTTGGACATCTTCATCATCTGGAGGATCATCAGAAGCCGAAGTCAGAGCGGACGGACAGAGAGGGCAAGAAACCCTTTGGAAGAAAGAAGAGAAAAGCATTTGGGAGGTCTAAAGGAGTCCAGAGCAGTACGTATACTGGGAGACATTCAAAAGGCCAGCATACACCATTGGACTGGGGAAAGCCAGAGGAATGGTGCTGCAGAGCTAGGAGTCTCCAGACAGTACCTGTGAGGGAGACGGCTGCACGTGGAAGGGACCCTAAGACCCGTGCCAGAAGGTATGTGAAGAGAGATCCAGTGTCCAGGGATCTGGATTGGAAGGCTGGACATAAGAACTGGACTACATACTGGCCAAGCTATTTAGAGAGGAACTCTAACAGCAATGGAAGCTCAGGTATGAACACTGATCTATGCCCTAGCTATACCCTTGAAAGACAGCAGGGAAACAAGTATTCTCTTGAGAGTGCTCCATTGAGAAATTCCTCTGTGCCAATCCATGATATTGAGCCCATGATTGTTGAAGAAGGGGTGTTAGATACAGGCTGTGAATATTTGGATTGCTCTCTGTCTAAACTCCTTTGGTAATTTTCTTTTACAAAGTACATCAACCATCACAAAGAAATACAAACTTGTTCTTTAATCTACTCAGAAAAGCTCCTGAAGTAGGATTTGAGCCACGCAGTAGAAAGCAAGCCAGCTAAGGGGTTTCAGCTGGGTAACTGCTAGCAATTGAGCCTTACCTAATTGCTTGTGAGCTCTGAGGGAATCACTTCTGAGTCTATGTGTGAAGATATAAGAAGTTAACCTGAAAAGAACAGTTTTTTCCCTTCTTTGTGGGTTTTGCTTGTTTGATACACTGCTAAGAAAATATTAGCTAAAGTCTACAGAAAAGACCAGTTTGTTACCAACCAGGTCTTTACTCTTTTCATTTGATTGCCTGACAAGTTCATCTGTTGTTTTCCTGATTTTGGTTTTCCAACACTGAAATCAAGTATCCTGTTTTATGTGCTACCAAGCATATCTGTGCTACCAAGCATATCTGTGTTGGGAGAAATAACCCCATAAATAAATATCTTATTGGCTTTACACTCAAGCACAACTAATTATTGTGAGTGGCTGTGTCTGGTGTGAATGGACTGCATTTCCCACAATCCCTTGCAAATCATATTGATATATACACTTGCCAAGACTGTGAACATTCTCACCCAGGCAGCCGTCTGACAGTACCCCATAGGGCATATAACATTGGCAGGCAGTGCCAGGGGGGAAGCGTGGATGGCTATATAGGCACCTCTACCCCAGACCCCACATCATAGGCAGCTGCCTACCAGCACACTGGATGGCCTAGGACTGCGCACCACCAGCACCAACAGCAGAAGGGTATGTCAGCAAGGTGGCGGAGGGGTGCTGGAGGTGGAGGGGGCAGTGGCATCTACCCACAGCAGACCAAGGCAAAGCCCTGTTTAGGTGGGTGCCGTGCACTGCAAAAGACAAAGTCTGTCTGACTAACAGTAATGGTATCCCCAGGGAATGACTTAACTCTGTGGCAACAGTTTGGTGAAGTACACACAGCCAGTGTGTTCAAGTGCATAAGGTCACAGGTTCAAGTCCCAGCTGTGGCTCCTGCAGACCATGTCCCTATACTTTACCCAGTACTAAACCGTGGTAATATAGAAGGAACCTTTATTGCAGATAAAATAAATACCTAAATTATACCCTTCAGAGCACATACACCACAGACAAGTGCAGTCCCTAGAGCAGAGTTTCACAACTGCAGTCCTGGAGGGCCAAACACCATTCAGGTTTCATGCTGTCCCTATGAAATATGCTTGAGATGCATTTGTATGCACCGTCCCCATTGTTTGCAAATGTATTCATGCATATTCATTAGGGACAGCATGAAAACCTGAACCATGTTTGGCTGACCAGGACCGGAGTTGGGAACCTCTGCCCTAGAGCAGCGGCCAACAGGGGCACAAACACCCACACCTACAGGCTCCTCTATCCAATGGCTCATGGAGAGTCAGGCTATTGGGCCCTGCGTGGAGCAGCATCTACAAATACTAGCACCTGCATACCTTAGCAATGCTGTCTTAAACTTGGAAACACGTTCCGCATATATCAAAAGGTTGCTATGATTAATGCCAGATAACAAATCCTAAGTTAAACCCAATTTGTTGACAGATTCATCATAGCAACCTTTCTGATATCTGTGGAGTGTGTTTCAGTTCTTGTTTCTGACAGTGTTTACCACCCCGGGGAGTGACCCTAACAGTACTGAGTACCATAGCAATGCCTGCACTGTGCCCAGGACTGGTGTGGCGGCCAGGGCTACCAACCACCTCTATATTTGCACAATGCTGAAATAGGTGTGGGAGTGTGTGTATGTCTATCTAGTGTTTTGTAGCTGCCTTCACCTTACTGAGCCCCCAATGCTTGCACTGTTTCCAGTGTTAGCTTGCCAATGTGCATAATGAGGAGCAAGGTAGTGTGGGTATGTCCCGGACAGGGCAGACTGGGCAGGATGCATCTGCACAGGGCATAGGGCAATGGCTGGGACATTGTAGTGCCCGACTACCACCTGCACGGACAGGGTGGCCACAGCATGTCATGCTGGGGGGGGGGGGGTGTCACTCTCACCCTGACTGAGCAGTGACCATGGCATGGCTATGTTCCCCCATAGTGCTATACAACATTTTTCTCAAGTGATATTTGTGAGATGTTTTTTTTTCCTGGGGCCCAATCACTGATGTACCTGCTTGGTGTGTGTGTTCACATCCCATTTTTGAGTGCACACTGTTCCTCCAGGAGCATGTGCTAGCTAGCAGACTGTCTGCAGTTAGCATGTGTATGGCTGGAACACCTTGCATGGTGCAGCCTGACTGTGCCCTCTGTTGGTGAATGTCAGATAGTGGTGGGGGGTAGCTGAGCTTTTCCAGGCCTCTCCCCAGTGTCCTATGTGTTGCGTCCATATCTGCATTGACTGCCCTGTAGGGTGCCTATTCCCCAGCAGGACTGGGGTTGATGGTTCCCTCTACTGCCACCATTGCAGAGATGTAGGAATGTGGATCTGTTGGTGGGAGATCCTGTTTCCCACTCTGACCCACAGAGGGTGGTGCTACATAATCTGCTTTTGGGTCCAAACACCACTGTTCTCTTATAACATGTGACCATGGCAACCACACAGGACATGCACTATTCTGGGTGCATCATAGTGCACAAAGGCTAGATGTCACTGGGAAATGCAGGACACAGGTGTAGCTGCAAGGATTACCTATCACACACTGGCACTGATTGGGACCTGCAGCACAGCCAAGCCAGGTGCTGTGGACCTGGTGCTGGGCGCCCCACCTGACCCTGAGGGTGAGCACAGGAGCCGCACAATGTCACGGTCTGTAGCTACTCTGTGCTAGTAACACACATGGTCAGTTCCCCCTACCAGGCCGGGGTGCTATTGAGGCGCATACCCCATCTTGTGATCAGATGTAGGCTGCTGATCTGCATGTGCAGTGCATCATGGGTACGGGTGGGTTTACCCTATCCTGGTAACCACAGCAGACAGTTTGTGTGGTGACCTGCTGTCTTTCTTTAGCTAGCTAGCAGTGTGCTAGATGCTATAGAGATGTAGCCTACTGGTTACTTCAATGACTGTGAAGGCAGAGGTCATGGGTTTGAACCCACAGTGGTGTTATTTAATAAGGCTGTCTGAGGCTTTTCCTTTTAATTTAAATCAGTGCTGTCAGCAGAAACACCCTCACAGTGCTGTAGCCTAAGGTGCCACTTAAGGCGCCCTATAGGGCACATTATATGGTGCCTTGGGCACTTTATAATGTGTCCTATGGAGTGCCTTATAGGGCGCCTTATGCGGCACCTTAGGTCATGGCACTGTGAGGGTGTTTTTGCTAGTAGCACTGATTTAAATTAAAAGGAAATGCCTCAGACAGCCTTCTTACATAACTCCACTACAGGATCAAACCCATGACCTCTGCTTCCACAGTCATTGCAGTAACCAGTGGGCTACATCTTCATAGCTCCTAAACCTGCGCTGGCATGAACTTAGGGTTAACATGTGTTAACGTGCTACAGCGCACGCTATCGCGCGATACCGATTCCTTGTAACCTTCCCTCCGGAACGCCCACTACCTTATATGGCATTCTTCACATTAACACTGCAACTAGCGCTGGTAACATTAAGACGGTTTAGTAAACATATGCCATAGCATTATTAGAAAAGGTATAGAGAAGAGCCATCAAAATGGTAAAGGGGATGCAAGGATATCCCTATGAAGAGAGGCTAAAAAGGTTAACGCTCTTCAACCCAGAAAAGAGATGGCTGAGGGGAGATGTGATAGAGGTCTATAAATTAATGAATGGGGTGGAACGGGTAAACATAGATCGATTGTTTACACCATCAAAATATAGACAGATTAGTGGACATGCAATGAAGCTACAGGCTGACCTATTTAAGACTCACAAGAGAAAATAGTTTTTTCACTCAATGCGTAATCAAACTCTGAAATTCGTTACTGGAGGATGTAGTAAAAGCTGTCAGTGTAGCTGGGTTTAAAAAAGGTTTGGACAAGTTTCTGGAGGAAAGATCCATAAACCATTATTAAAGGGGATCCAGGAAATCCACTGCTTGCCCCAATACAAGCATTGTGGAACCTGTGTCTTTTGGGGAAACTGCTAGGTACTTGTGACCTAAATTGGCCATTGTTTGAAACAGGATACTGGGCTTGATGGATCCTTATCTGACTCAGTATCACATATCTTATGTTCTTATGACCCCGGGTAGTGGGCACACACATCAGTGATGGTCATGTGGGCAACCAAAACAACCAGCATGTTCATCGATGTGTACCAATGCCTTTTCTAGTAGGCCCTCCGCTCCAGCTGAGCGATGTGAGTGCAGTCGATGATTCCAAGCATTGATGGGAAGCCAGCAATATTGTAGAATGACTACATGGTCTCTTGCCACATCTGCTTTGTCCGGGCGAAGACTATGAGGTGGCACATCCTCTGCAGCAGGGCCCTGGTGACGGCACTCATGCAGTGGCTGACAGTAGACTGTGTGATTCCAACAGCCATCCCTATGACATGCTGGAAGCTGCCAATTGTCAGATATCCCAGGGCAATGGTCACCATCACAGCCACTGGCAGGTCCTGGCTTCTGGAGGTGGAGGGCTCCAGGTCCATGCCGAGTACACTGCACAGCTCAGTTATTGTTGCCCCATCCAATCTGTATCTCTGGTAGACCTTCTTCTCCATCAATTGCAGGTAACTCACCCTGGGCCTGTGTACACATGGGGCATGGTACCTGTGTCTTGAGTGCTGGGCTACTGCCAGCTGATGCACACGCACTGCCTGCCACATCCTTCGCTGTGCCCAGGCATGGCGGGCACATCTCCACCTCTGGAGCACCATGTGCATGGCCCACATGGGTTCTTGGCCAGTCCAGCAACTCTTTACCACTGCACAGTTTGGGTAGAGGCCTGCACACACACTCCTCACTGTACCAGCTCTCCATGCATTCACCGCAAACTAACAGCAGTTGTATGCACTAGGAAATGTTGCTAAGGCTTACACAGTTAGTGATGTCCAATGTCAGCACTCACGGCTTTATGTGGGTTTGCGGACAACACACCCCCATTCTGCCCCTGAGCCTCGGTGCTTGGCGCTGTGCAGTAGCTGGGCCTCTCTGATTCAAGCTGCCTTGCTGAATATCTGGTTTACACGGTTATGGCAGTTTTACACTGATAAGGTCATCTTTACATATGTAGCAAATGCCTAGGGCTTTGAAAATCGGGCCCGTTGTCAATTAGTAAGGTTAAATCAGTTTAGCAAGCATTAAATATTTTAAGGCACATGAACAAACTGAATACACACTAACAAATTCCTACTACTACTACAACTACTACTACTACTACTACTTATTATTTGTATAGAGCTATAAGGTGTATGCAGTACTGTGCACAAAAATGTGAGAGACTGTCCCTATTTATCAGAGCTTACAATCTAATCAAGACAAACAACACAAAATCGAGGATTACAGATACACATAAGTGGTGAACAAGAGAGTGAGGGGCATCAGGATCCAAAAGCAGCCTCAAAGAGGTGGGTTTTAGCCTGGATTTGAATAGGGCTAGAAAAGGAGCCTAACATACTGACTCAAGTAGTTTGTTCCAGGCATATGGAACAGCAAGGTGGAATGAATGAAGTCTGGAGTTTGCAGTGGCAAAGAAGGGTACATAAAAGGGATCTGTCAGAGGAGCGGAATTCCTGAGGAGGTGTACAGGGTGAGATAAGAGAGGAAAGGTAGTGAGGAACCGCAAAATGAATGCACATATAGGCTAGAAGTAAAGGTTTGACTTAGATACAGAAAGAGATTTTGAGCCCATGAAGTGACATGAGAAATGCACACCCCTACTGTTTGCTGTCAGGTTGGGTGTGCCAACCCACAGAAGCCTGTGTGAAGACATTGAAGTAAGAATGTCAGGAGTCAGCCCCTAGGAGTCTTCAATGTACGTGCCAAGAAAGGTGGCTGTCACACCAGTCTGTAAGCTCTGTTGCACCACATGGAGATACTATATTGCCTTCAACAGTTCTCTTTGGACACATAGGCAGATTATGTACCACCACCACCAAACTTGCCCTCTGTGGCTCAGGGTGGGAAACAGGATCTCCCTGCAATGGTGGCAGTAGAGAGGACCATCAACCCCAGTCCTGCTGGGGAACAGACACCCTACAGGGCAGTCAATGCAGATCTTTACACATCCATAAGGCAATGGCAGACAGACAGTAGGCCTGGAAATGCTCAACTGCCCCCCACCACCATCTGACATTCTCCAGCAGCAAGCCTCTAGCTGCTGTACTCTGCAAGGTGTTTCAGCCATACACATATAACTGCAGACAATCTGCTAGCTAGTTCATAGTGCATGTTCCTGGAGAAAATGTGTGCACCCAGAACTGGGATGTGAGCACGCCCACCAAGCAGATAAGTCAGTGATTAGACCCCAGAAAAAAAAACACATAAATATCACTTGAGAGAAATACAATATAGCACTATGGGGGAACCTAGCCATGCTGTCATCACTGCTCAGTCAGGGTGAGAGTGACCTCCCAGCAGGACATGCTGTGGCCACCCTGTCCATGCAGGTGGTGGCCGGGCACTACAATGTCCCAGCCATTGCCCTATGCCCTGTGCAGATGCATCCTGCCCAGGCTACCCTGTCCGGGTTATACCCACAGTACCTTGCTCCTCATTATGCACATTGGCAGGCTAACACTGGAAACAGTGCAAGCTGTGTGGGCTGAGTAAGGTGTTGACAGCCACCACACACTGGATAGACAGACACACACTCCCACACCTATGCCAGCATTGTGCAAATATAGAGGCTTTTGGCAGCCCTGGCCACCGCACTAGTCCTGGGCACAGTGCAGGCATGGCTATAATACGCAATACTGTTGGGGTCACTCTCTGGGGTGCTAAACACTGTCAGAAACCAGAACTGAAACACACTCCACAGACATCAGAAAGGTTGCTATGATGCAGCTCAATCAGCAAATTGTGCTGAACTTAGGAATTGCTATCTGCCATTAATCATAGCAACCTTTTAATATAAGTGTAATGTATTTCCAGGTTTAGGGCGGCATTGCTAAGGTATGCAAGTGCTAGTATTGGGAGATGCTGCTGCGCGCAGGGCCCAACATCCTGCCTCTCCATGAGGCTTTGGATAATGGAGCCTCTGGGTGCGGGTGTTTCTGCCCCTGTTGGCCGCTGCTCTAGGGCAGAGGTTACGAACTCCAGTCCTGGTGGGCCAAACACTGTTCGGGTTTTCATGCTGTCCCTAATGAATATGCATGAGATACATTTGCATACCATGGGGGCGGCACATAGAAATGCAGCACAGGCATCTTTATTAGAGACAGCATGAAACCTGAATGGTTTTTGGCCCTCCAGGACTGCATTTGGGAAACTCTGCTCTAGGTATTGCACACGTTTATGGTGTCTGTGCTCTGTAGGGTAAAATATAGGCGTTTGAGGCATGTTTATGTTATCTGCAATAAAGGTTCTGTCTTTATTACCACGGTTTAATACTGGGTAAAATATGGGGACTGGGTTGGCAGGAGCCACAGCTGGGACTTGAACTTGTGACCTTCTGTTCCTGAACACACTGTTGCCACAGGGATGGTTCATTCCCTGGGGATACCATGACTGTTCATCAGACAGAGCCTGTCTGTTGCAGTGCACGGCACCCACCTAAAAAGGACTAGGCCATAGTCTGCTGTGGGCAGATGCCACTGCCCCCTCCAAAACCAGTACCTCTCCGCCACCATGCTGACATGTCCTTATGCTGGTGGTGCTGGTGGTGCTGGTGGTGCGCAGTCTCAGGCCATCCAGTGTGCCGGTAGGTGGCTGCCTATGGTGCAGGTTCTGGGGTAGGGGTGCCTGCATAGACGTCCACACTTCCCCCCACCACCGCCTGCCAATGTTCTGTCCCCTTGGGGGTACCTGCTGGATACTATCCCCTGTGACACTGTGGGAAACACACTCGTGCCCATGTTGGGCTCTCATCAGTTGCTGTCTGGTTGCTGTACAGTTTCAGCATTCCTATGGGCCACCTAAGCATCACCCTGGTCTGCACTGTGGCCCAGCTGCACCACAGCATGTGCCACCTGCAGCGCTCTGTATCCCATTTTCCAGCATATGTCCAGCTGCCCATTCCAACATGCCCACCCTGCTGTTGCGGAACATGTGCACACCATAGTACACCTGTCCAATAAAAAGGGAAAACCCTGAGCAGCGCTATTGCACTGTGGGATCATTCACCTTGTAGGGGGACAGAGCATAGACCCTTCCAAAAGTAATATCTTTTTTTTGGAGCTTTCTCGGTAGTGTTTTTTGATGTTTCCCATTAATGTCACTATTGCCCAGCTTGGTTATGTTTTTTTTACATTTTGTTCAGGTCATTTTCAATGTTTAATTGCCCTTTTGTTCCGTGCACATCTATCACACTTATCACTTTAAAATTTCCCTGGCTTTGCTGTACATTGCTGACTGAAATGGTTTCTCTTTCCTTCAAATCTGCCCTAATGCCAGGGTTTCACTGGCGTTAGTTTTCAGACCCGACTTCCACAGCATTAGTGTGCAGGGAGCCTCTACCCTCCCACTCTCCACCCATTGACCCTCTCTCTCTGCCCCTGGGGAGCCTTCCTCCGCCCTCCGGGAGCCTTTCTCCACCTTCAGCGCTCGTTTGCATCGCTACATGCTTTATCGGGCGCTAAGGTACCTTATCGCCCGGTAAAGCGCCATTATCGCGCGCTAATGTACCTTATCGCACGATAACTTTTCAGCAGCTGAAATAGCGCCCTTTAGTAAACATACCCCATAGTATATGATGGCTGATAAAGACCAGTATGATCCATCTAGTCTGCCAGCACCTAGATATGTTTTCTAAAATGCCCTTTCACGTGGGAAAAATGCACATAAATACCAAAATTTTGGAGTTTCCATTCATTTCAGTGTGCCAAGTCCCCAATGCAAAAGTTACTACATTTTAGTACAGTGGATTCCTATAGGGACGCCTTCTCAGTTCCCTTAGTTTAATTCCAGTTTTTCAAATTGTATCACAACTATGCCCTCTGTATATTGAAACTGCTTATTCAAAATGTTTAAAAAATGTTATTGTATATTGACCCTGCTAGTTTACTTAATTATTAAGACCTCTTGAAGAACCCCTAGTAAAGACTATCATACTTAAAGATATTGCAGGTTTTATTAAAGCTCATACAGCTTTTGCACATGTAAAAAGCAGCATTTTCATAGGTAAAAGCCACCACACATCTGAGTATCTGAAATGGCATGCCAGAACATGCTAGTCTCAGAAAATAGTTGCCCCCCTTTCTGAAAAACCCTGGCAGGGTGTCCAGGTCCCAGGTTAAGTGGGGCCCATCTTCATAGCCAGTTACTTGGAAGTTCATTTTTTTGGGGTAGAGACAGTATGATTTCTGAAGGCACTTCTCTTCACTGCTGCCAGCCACTCCATCAGATTTTTGGACATCCTAGATTCTTCCTAGATGTCCCTTCTAAAATGTTACTTCATGGGGCAAGTCCATAAAATTAGCTATCTTACTTGACTCCCTGGCTGATCCTAGCTGTCCAGTTTTATAAAATCTGGCACTTACACATGTAAGTTACAATGTAGATTGCAAATTTAGCACTTACAAGGCAAAATCCAAATGATGACGCTCTTTTCCAAAATCCAAAAGATGATGCTCTTCCTGGAATGGCTGCCTTTGCTGGATGTGCTAGGATTTGCACATGTATTCCATGATCGCCTTAACATGAATGGCCCATTTTCTACCTAGACATCCAATGCAAAAGTGAGCTTCATATGCTGAAAACGCAACTGTTACATTTGTATTTATATGATCAGATTCATGTATTCAGTTTCTTACAAAATCCTATATACCTTTTTCAACTAGTATCTGTCTCCTTAAGCCTTCAATTTGAGGTTTCAAATGGCATTGCATAAGTAATCATTGTTCATTGCCATGTTATTATATTTGTCCTTGCACTTAATTTTCTGTTATTTTTATTTATGCGTCATGTCTGTCTGATAGAGAGAACAAAAGA
Organism: Ichthyophis bannanicus; assembly: GCA_033557465.1. NCBI lineage: Eukaryota > Metazoa > Chordata > Amphibia > Gymnophiona > Ichthyophiidae > Ichthyophis > Ichthyophis bannanicus. The sequence goes on from CM066035.1 coordinate 668,294,126, forward strand.
GAACACTTCTTGTTGGACCACCATATGTAAAGAATTCTAGTCTACTCTTATTCCATTCAACCAGAGAAAATTGATATCTTCAACTCGTCTCCATGGGTCATCTTGGAGGGTCATTCTCTGTGTTACATTAAACCCTTGTTTTCTGACTAACATGGTTAACAAGATTAACTGAAGGTGTGACTGTCCATAAAGGAAGAGTTAGACATATGGCATATATTATTTTGCTTAGACATTCATGCAGTCACCTTCATACTTAAATGATAGGGATGTGTATTTGTAAGCATGCATTTGATTCTTTTAGGTGCCTACAAATTTAAAGTGCACATAAATCACTTGTACATGCACATATAATCAATCAGTATTTTAAAAAACTACTAGCATGCATATACTATGTGCACAAAGGATGAATAAGGAAATAAGCATGAAATAAATGCCAAAAAATTGATAAAAATTTGTTTAAAATGAGCACAAATTACACGATAAGAGATATTCAGCAAGCAAAGAAACAATATTTTGACCATAAGAAAATCCTTCTCTCACACTTTGCTTATTATCATTCTAGTTACACAAAGGAAAATGGGGATTATGATATGGTGTTAACATACTATAAATCTTAATAGATGTTTGCATGTAGCCTCTATAAATTGCACACTTTTATTTTTTTAAACCACCATTTTTTGCCTCTTTCATATATCCTTCTTCTCCAGACAACACATTTGGGCAAGACAGGAATTTTTGATGTCCTATATGCAAGAGGAAAATCTCTGAAATTTCCTCCTTAACACTATAATTTGGACTCTTGGGGGTATGTTTACTAAACCGCGGTAACGAAGCAGCGGCTACGTTAACGTGTGATAAGTAACGTTAATGCACGCTAATGTTACCAGATGCAACGTTAATGCGCGTTAGCGTCTCCGGCTGCGGTAAGTCCCGCAGAGGGTGGAGATAGGGTAGACAGAAGGGGTCAATGGATGGGGAGTGGGCGGGGAGAGGCTCCTGCTACACTAATGCGGGGAACTGAAGGGCTGAACATTACCGCGAGTGAAAACCTGTCGTTAGATGCACATTTGCAGAAGAGAGAAACCATTTAAGTGTCAGCAATGTACAGCATAGGCAGGGAGCCCAAAAAAGTGATAGTAGTGCTACATGTGCAACAACCAAATATCAACCTAACTAAAAAACTCTACACTATAAATTACCAAAACAAAAGTAGAGAAGTGTGAAAAAAGATGTTTAAAAGCTGACGTGTATATAATAATGTCGGAAGTATAGCCTTGAGGTTTTGTAATCGCCTCTTGAAGCTAACCTTCCATTTTGCTCAAATTTTTATTGAGCTCACCACGGAGCTAACGATAAATTAGGTGAAACACCACAACAAAGTGTCACCAATAAAAAACAATTGTGTAATGATTCAGTAAAAATTCTTAATGTAATTGGGAAGCCCAAGCTAAAGATACTGCGAGAAGAAAGGAAAACAGAGTTCAACTTATCTGAATCCTCTCGTAACCTGTTGTCGATTCACAGCAAAGCTTGAACAGACTTCTCCAAAGTGCTCCCTCAAAACAGCTCAAAGTAGCTGAAAAAATGTCATTGCAGTCAAGTTCACAAAAAATAGCGAACATTAGCAGACACAGCACTGCGTTTCGGGCGGCCAACTATTACTCGCCCTGCTTCAACGCTCAACCAACTGCACCAAGATCATTCTGTCAACTGATCAAAAACGCCAGCGCATGCTCAATAGCAGACTGAAGCTTTGCTGTGAATCGACAACAGGTTACGAGAGGATTCAGATAAGTTGAACTCTGTTTTCCTTTCTTCTCGCAGTATCTTTAGCTTAGGCTTCCCAATTACATTAAGAATTTTTACTGAATTATTACACAATTGTTTTTTATTGGTGACACTTTGTTGTGGTGTTTCACCTAACTTATCGTTAGCTCCGTGATGAGCTCAATAAAAATTTGAGCAAAATGGAAGGTTAGCTTCAAGAGGCGATTACAAAACCTCAAGGCTATACTTCCGACATTATTATATACACGTCAGCTTTTAAACATCTTTTTTCACACTTCTCTACATGTGCAACAACAGCATAGTGCCCAAGTATGAAAGGGCATTATGGTGATGCTGCAAATGGGGTATAGGGGGCTGCAGGCGGGACATGCAGTGGAACAGCTGGGGCACAGGGTGGACTAGGCAGATGCCTAGGTGGCACATAGGAATGCAGAAACTGGAAATCAGCAAGACAGCAACTGACAAAGGTCAAAGATGTCCAGGGGTCTGTGTCCCACAGTGTCCCATCCAGGGGACATTATCCAGCAGATACCCCAAATGGCACATAACATTGGCAGGCGGTGCTGGGGGGAAGGGTGGATGTCTATGTAGGCACCCACACCCTAGGCAGCCGCCAACCTGCACACTGGGTGGCCTGGGACTGTACACCACCAGCACCACCAGCATATGGGCATGTCAGCATGGTGGGGGAGGGGTGCTGGTGGTGGAGGGGGCAGTGGCATCTGCCCACAGCAGACCAAGGCCAAGCCCTGTTTAAGTGGGTGGCGTGCAGTGCAACAGACAAGGTCTGTCTGATGAGCAGTTATGGTATCCCCAGGGACTGACCTGACTCTGTGGCAACAGTGTGGTGCAGTACACACAGCCAATGTGCCCTGGGGCAGAAAGTCATAGGTTCAAGTCCCAGCTGTGGCTCCTGCAGACCATGTCCCTATATTTTACCCTACATAGCACATACATTATAAACATGCGCACTCCCTAAAGCATCTACTAACAGGGGCACAAACACACACACACACAGGCGCCACTATCCAAAGCCTCATGGAGAGTCAGTCTGTTAGGCCTGGCATGGAGCAGCAGTTACCACCAAAGCACTACTACTAGCACCTGCATACCTTAGCAATGCCTGCACTGTGCTCAGGACCAGTATGGCAGGCAGGGCTGCCAACCACCCCTATCTTTGTACAATGCTGAAATAGGAGTGGGAGTGTCTGTATGTCTATCCATTGTTTTGTGGCTGCCTACTCCTCACTGGGCCCACAATGCTCACACTGTTTCCAGTGTTAGCCAGCCAATGTGCATAATGAGGAGCAAGGTATTGTGTGTATGGCCTGGACAGGGCGGACTTGGCAGGATGCATCTGCACAGAGTGTGGGGCAATGGCTGAGACATTGTAGTGCCCGACCACCACCTGCATGGACAGGGTGGTCACAGCATGTTATGCTGGGTAGTCACTCTCACTCTGACTGTGCAGTGACCATGGCATGTCTAGGTTCCCACATAACACTATACACTGTTTCTCTCAAGTGGTATCTGTGTGTTACCTGTTCTGAGGCCCAATCACTGTGATACCTGCTTGGTGTCTGTGCTTTCATCCCCCTTCTGGGTGCACATAGATCCTCTGGAAGCATGGACTGGCTAGCAGACTGTCTGCAGTTAGCATGTGCATGGCTGGAGCACCTGGCAGGGTGCAGACTGACTGTGCCCTCTGATGGTGAATGTCAGATTGTGGTGGGGGGCAGCTGAGCTTTTCCATGCCTTCTGCCAGTGCCCTTGTGACAAGTACTGATCTGTATCAGCTGCCCTGGATGGTGCCCTTTTTGCAAGCCGGACTGGGGTTGCTAGTCCCACAGCCTTTCATCATGTCCCTCTACTGCCTGTTGGGGGCAGATCCTGTCCACCACCTTGACCCAGAGAGGGTGTGTTGGTAGGTGGTGCTACATAATCCGCAGGTGGGTCCAGAACCCCCTCCCCTCCCCTCCCCTCCCCTCCCCAGTGACCATGGCAACCACACTGGATATGCACTATTCTGGGTGCATCATGGTCCACAAAGGCTAGACGTGACTGGGGAATATAGACAGACACAGGATTACCATAGGTGTGTCTGCAAGGTATACCTGGCACTGACGGGGACCTGCAACAAAGCCTATCTCAACCAACCCGGGTACTGCAGACCTGGTGCTGGGCGCCCCACTTCACCCTCAGGGTGAGCACAGAACCCACACAATGGAATGCCAGTATCACACACGGTCAGTTCGTCCTACCAAGCTGAGGTGCTGGAAAGGTGCATACCCCATCTGGTGATCAGATGTAGACTGCTGTTCTGCATGTGCATTGCATCATGGGTACTGGTGGTTTTACCCTATCCTGGTAAACACAGCAGACATTTTGTGCGATGACATGCAGTCTTTCTGTAGCCAGCCATTGCTGAGACAGAAACCATAGAGGTATAGCTCACTGGTTTATACAGTGCCATTCTAGGCAGAGGTCATGGGTTCAATCCCTCAGTGGTCTCATTTTATTAGGCCTGTCCGAGGCAAGTCCTTTTCATTCCTGTGACAGTCATATCTCTGCAGATCTGGGCTGCCAGCACATAATACCCTCATCACAATTGCCAGCCATCCTTCTGTCCATCTATCTGCATCTGTCAGTTGTGTAGTGTCCTGTCTTCATGGACAGGCTGCTACCCCATGTCCTGCACTGGTACACTTTTCTGCATTGCAGCTCTTTATGCTTGCCTCTCCTGTGTCTGCTCTGCATGGCACTACTACTCCTCTGTCCTCCTATCATTGCAAATATCTTGCCACCTCTACCTCCACTGGAGGACACATATTCCCATCCTCTTCCACCCACTGTCATTGTAGCACTTTAAATTTCCAACATCCTATGCATCGGTAGAGCTGCCTCCAATATGTTTGTCCATTTTACCGGCTGCCACATCGGCTGCATGCAGATTTGGCAGGTCCATCAGCTCCCACCTCTACTTCCTTCCATCACTTGTCTATTGCCTTTCCTTGGTGCTCTGTGCAGTGTTAGGGTTACATCTGTTTTTTGGCCTTACATTTTATGCTTGTCAACTTGGGGTACCTTACTGACCTTGGGCACCATATCTTGGATCACCTTAACATCCTTAGGGCACCTTATATGGCACCTTACGTTAAGGCGCCCTATAAGGCACCCTTTCAGCCTTCTAATGTGCTTTGTTTATCAGCTTTAACGTGCAATGTCCTGTTAATGTATGCTAACTGGCCAAGGTGCCCTTTAACACACGTTAGACGGCCAGTGCTACCTTGACGCCAGTATGCTCACTTCCTTATATAGCATTGCTCACGTTAACACTGCACTTAACACCGGTAACATTACTGCACTTTAGTAAACATACCCCTTGGAGTCAATATCCAGCATTTCCCTCTCTTCTTTGAGTTTAAGCATAGTCTTGGCAGTACATATGAACACTGGCAGGTCTGATCTTTTCAGTATTTCTTTAGAGTTACGAGCTGTTCTGGAAGAATTGAGACAGGTAGATAAAGAGATAACTTATGGGGGCTGTGGAGTGATGTAGATCCATGTTGCAGAAGCTCATTGTGGGGGCTCCATTTTCATGTCAGAAGGGGTTGAAAAGTGGGGATGAACATAAGGAGCATGTTTAAAATACACATTTGCTCATTGGTAGGGCTGGCACTGGAGATGTGGTTCTCCACAAAAGTGCAAGTAAGGTGGAGGCTGGGGACTGCAGGCCCATTAGTCTGAACTCACAGATAAGTAATTTAATGGAAATGCTTTTAAAACAGAATATTGTGCAGTTTATGGAAACCAGTTGATTACAGGACCCAAGCAGTGGGGGGATTCTATCCAAACAGGAACTGGTTTGGATCGATCCCACCACTGACAGGACTGAGTGGGTGGCAGCACAGCATGCACTCTCAGGCCTCTGGTGGTCACTGCAGGGCAGCAGCTCCCTAGTGGCCCAGCAGTTTGATCCCCCTGCCTGCATCCTGATGCCGTGGTCTCCAGATGCCATCAAACCACTGGCGGGCAGGAAGTCCTGCCAGTGCAGTGCTGGCATCGGGGCACCATTTTCAGCCCAGTTTGCCCAACAACAGCCCGTGGCAGGAACTGGTTCGCACAAACTGGACTGATCCAGTCGAATCCCATCATTGGATCCAAAGTAGCATGATTTTAAGAGAGGTAGGTCTTGTCAGACAAATCTGATCGATTTTTTTGATTGGGGAAGAGTACTAGATGTGGTGTACTTAAAATTCAGCAAAGCCTTTGGCACGGGTCTGCATAGGCAACATAAATAAACTGAGTGCCTTTGGTATGGGCACTAAAGTGATTGACTTGGTCAGAACCTGGTTGAATGGGAGGTGATAAATGAAGTTTACTCTGAGGGTAGGACCATTACCCGTGGTATGTCAAAGGAATTCATCTTTGGCCTGCTTCTTTTCAACATTTTTGTAAATGATGTTGTGGAAAGGTATTTAGGAAAGGTTTGCATCTTTGTGGATAATAACAAAATCTGCAAGAAGGTACTCAGCCTGGAAGATGTGGATAACATGAGAGGGATCTATCAAAGCTTGAGGAATGATCTAGAGAATGGCAGCTAAGATTTAATAATCAAAAATGCAAGGTCAAGCATTTGAGTTGCAAAAACCCAAGGGAGCAGTGCAGAAAAGGTGATGGAAAAAGCCAGAAAGATAGTTAGGTGCACAGGGAAAGGAATGTCCAGCAGGAAAAAAGAGAAGATAATGCTTCTCTGTAAGTCTTTGGTGAGACCTTAATTGGAATACTATGCACAGTTCTGGAGACCACACCTTCAAAAGAACATAAACAGGAAGGAGTTGGTCCAAAGGGCAGATACAAGGCTCAATGGTTTTCATCATAAAGCATATGGGGACAGAATTAAAGATCTAAACATGTGTATTTGGAAGAAAGACAAGAGAGGGATATGACAGAAACATTTAAATACCTCCATGATATAAATACACAGGACGCAAGCCTTTTCGATTGAAAGGAAACTCTAGAATGAGAGATCATCGGGTGAGAGTGCAAGAGGATAGACCCAGAAGTAATCTAAAAAAATGTTTTTTGCATAAAGGTTGGAAGATGCGTGCAGCAGCCTCCAAGTAGAGGTCAAATAGATGAAAGTAGTCTCTGAATTTAATAAAGCATTGGACAAGTATTGAGGATCTCTGAGGTAGAAAGGCTTGCAGAGTTGAATAGTTGATACAGATGGGAATATCAGATAGGGCAGGCTATATTGTAGTCATCTGCGTTTCTATGGCTTCTTTTATTACTATTTTATTCAATATGGGCCCAATTCTAAGAGGCAGATGCCAGTATTCTGCCTCCTTCCCCCGCTGCATGCACAGAGTACTGTGTGAGCTGCGGTGGACGGAAGCACGACGGGACAGAGAGGGCAGAGCATGTGCGGTGCCGACCCCCGGACACATAGGGGTATGTTTACTAAACTGCGGTAACATTACAGACCATGCGTTAGGTAACATTAACGATCGTTAGGTAATGTTAACGTTAACGTTACCTAACGAGCATTAGCATTCCCGGCAGCGGTAAACACTGCAGAGGGTGGAGAGAGGGCAGAGAGAAGGGGGTCAATGGGCGGGGAGTGGGCAGGGAGAGGCTCCCTGCATACTAACGCGCCGAACTGAAGGGCAGAATCCTACCGAGAATGAAAACCTGCTGTTACATGCACATTTTCAGGAGAGAGAAACCATTTTAGTGTCAGCAGTTTACAGCATAGGCAAGGGAGCAAAACGAACATGATAGTAGTGCTCCATTTTCAGCAACAGGATAGTGCCCAAGTATTAAAGGCCACTATGGCGATGGTGCAAATGTGGCATAAGGGGCTGCAGGCGGGGCATGTAGTGGGGGCAGCTAGGGCACAGGGTGGACTAGGCAGGCGCCTAGATGACACATAGGAACATAGAAACCGGAAATCAGCATGAGAGCAGCTGACAAAGGCCAAACACAATCCACCTATATCTACCTGGTCCACCCGAGATAACAGTTGCCAGGGCATTGACCCAACATCCCCCCAGACAACTCTCCCCCAAGCGGAAGGGAAATACTATTGCTACGAGGTGATGGGGGAGATGTGAGGATGCTCATGTATGCCCCCTGCCCCAGACCCCGCTCTGTAGGCGACCACCTACCCACACAGTGGATGGCCTGGGACTGCGCACTACCAGCACTGACAGCATATGGTCATGTCAGCATGGCGGGGGGGGGGGAGTGCCCATGCTGGAGGGGGCAGTGGCAACTGCCTGCAGTGGACCTAGGCCATGCCCTGTACCAGTACGTGGTTTGCAGTGCAACATAAAAGGTCTGGCTGAGGAAAAGTACAGGTAGCCCCAGGGACTACCATGCATCTGTGGCAATCGTGTGGTGCAGTACACCCAGCCACTGTGTCCAAAAGCAGAGGGTCACAGGTTCACGTCCCAGCTGTGGTTCCTGCAAAGCATGTCCCCATATTTTACCCTACAATGCAGATACAACAGCAACATCTGGAAAGCCCAAAGCAGCGGCAAACCAGGCACCCACTCACACAGGCTCCACAATCCAAAGATGCATGGAGAGTCAGGCTGTTGGCCCCAGCATTGAGCTGCAGTTATCACCAGAGCACCACTACTACCTCCTGCACAGCTTAGTAATGTCAGCACTGTGATCAGGACCAGTGTGGCAGGCAGAGTTGCCAACCACCCCTATCTTTGCACAATGCTGCAATAGGAGTGTGTGTGCGTGTATGTCTATCCATTGTTCTGTGGCTGCCCACCCCTCTCTGGGCCCAAAATGTCCCACTGTTACCAGCGTTAGCCTGAATATGTGCATAATGAGGAGCAAGGTGTTGTGGACAGGGCAGATTGGCCAGGATGCATCTGCACAGGGTGTGGGGCAATGGCTGGGACACTGTAGTGCCCAACCACCACCTGCATGGACAGGGTGGCCACAGCATGTCATGCTGGTAGGGCACTTACTCTAACCGAGAAGTGACCATGGCATGTCTAGGTTCCCACATAGTACTCCACACTATCTGCCACCAGTGATACTTTTGTGATCCCAGTGCTGAGGCCCCAATCACTGAGATGTCTGCTTGGTGTACATAGTTCCTCTGTGAGTATGGACTGGCTAGTAGACTGTCTGCAGTTAGACTGTGCATAGTTGGATCACCTATAATGTGCTGTCTGCTGGTGACTAGCAGACAGTGGTGTGAGGCAGTTGGGGTTTTCCAGACCTAACCCCAGCATTGCTGCTGGTCTGCCACTACCCCAGTCACAGGTATGGCTCTGTCCCACCAACCCTGGAGGGCTGTCTTATACCAGCAGGATGGAGGTTGCTTCACCGGGGCTTGGGCACCTGTCCCTTACATACAAAAAGGGTGATGTGAGCCCCTTTGGGGTATGTAGTGTATACCACTTTGACCTATAAAGGCACTACTACACAAACCTCATGCAACTCTGGAAACCCCTCTGCCCTGATAACAGGTGCCCATGTCAGACAGACCCTAATATGGGATACACACTAATCTGGGTGGTGTCTGGTCCCAAAGGGCCACATGTGACTTCAGGATACAGATAGACACCAAACTACCTTCAACAGCACTGCAAGGAACATCCTATTACACACTCGCAGTGATGGGGATGTACAGCAAGGCCTATCTTTAGCACCACATGTACTGCAGACCTGGTGCTGGGCACCCATCCTATCCCTCAGGGGGAACACAGAACCTGAACAATGGCATGATCTGTAGCTACTCTGTGCCAGTATCACACACTGTCAGTTCGTCTTTCCAAGCCGAGGTACCGTAGAAGTGCAGACCCCATTTGCTGATCAGCTGTAGACAGCTATTCGGCATGTGCATTGCATCATGGGTACTGGTGGGGCTACCCCATCATGGCACTCAGAGCAGACAGTTTGTGCGGTGACCTGCAGTCCTTCTGTACCCAGCCATTGCTGTAACATACACCACAGAGGTATAGCCTATTGGTTAATACAATGCCATTCTCAGCAGTGTTCATGGGTTCAATTCCTCATTGTTCCCTCCTCTCCTGCCTGTCCTACTCAAATAGTGTGCATGCCTGTAACAGTCATATTTTTGCAGATTTGTGCTGCCAGCCCATAATACCCTCGCCACAATTGCCAACATTCCCTTGTTCCATCTATCTGTGTCTGTCAGCTGTGTAGAGTCCTGTCTATCTGTGCAGGCTGTCACCACCACTCCTCTGTCCACCCATCATTGTAACTATCCTGCCACTTCCGCCTCCACTGGGGGACACGTATTCCCATCGTCTGCCACCAACTGTCTTTCCAGTACTTTACATTGCCAACACCCTGTGCTATGGTACATTTGCCCCCACCATGTTTGTCATCAGTACTGGCAGCCACATGGGATGCCCACAGACAGGTCCAGCGGCTCCCAGCTCTCCCTCCTTCACTCACCTGTTCCTTACCTTTCCTGAGTGCTCTATCTAGTGTTAGGGCTACATCTATCTCTGTTCCTCACAGGTCATGAATGTCATCCTGAGACACCTTGCAGCCCTTAAGGAATATTAACCTAGGGCACTGTAACCTTGTTAGGCCACTTTAACCTATGGTTCCATAGCTCAGGGTGCCTTCTACGGTGCCTTGTCCTGGGGTGCCTAATACGGTGCTTAGCCTAAGGAGCCCTATAGGGCGCCTTATGAGGCACCTTACAAGGCACCTTACAAGGCGCCTTGTAATGCACATTAGCTGATACAGCTTGCTGTAACGATACACCGCCCATGCCTTTATATGGGCATCTGTACCTTTACCACAGAACCTAACGTGAGTGACATTACCGCAGTTTAGTAAACATACCCCATAGGGGTATGTTTACTAAACCACATTAACGTAACTCGCGTTATGTTCCGCAGTGATGATACAGATGCCCATATAAGAGAGTGGGCGGGGCATCATTATGGCAAGCCATGTCAGGTAACGTGCATTATTAGGGACGTTATAAGGCACGTTACAAGGCACCTTATTAGGCATAGTACAAGGCATGTGCCTTAATGTGCCTTGTACTGTGCCTAATAACGTGCCTTGTAGCATGCCTTATAACGTGCCTTGTACTGTGTCTAATAAGGTGCCTTGTAACGTGCCTAATAAGATGCCTTGTAACGGGCCTTGTACTGTGCCTAATTAGGAGCCTTATAATGCCTTATAAGGATTGTTTGCAATTGTGGTGAGGGTACTATGGACTGGCAGCACGGATCTGCAAAGATATGACTGTCACAGGCAAGCAAAATATCTGCCTTGGACAAGAAGTAACTGAACCCATGACCTCCACCTAGAATGTCAGTGTATTAACCAGTAGGCTATACCGCTATGGCTTATTGCATAGCAATGGCTGGGTACAAAAGGACTGCAGGTCACCGCACAAACCGTCTGCTCTGTGTGCCAGGATAGGGTAACCCCACCAGCACCCATGATGCATTGCACATGCAGAACAGCGGCCTACAGCTGACCACCAAATGGGGTCTGCACCTCTCCGGTACTGCAGCGTGTTAAGACGGACTGATAGTGCGTGATACTGGCACAGAGTAGCTACAGACCATGCCATTGTGCAGGTTCTGTGTTCACCCTGAGGGATAGGATGGGTGCCCAGCACTAGGTCCTCAGTACATGGGCTGCTAGAGATAGGTCCTGCTATACGTTCCCATTACTAGTGGTGTGTGATAGGTGTTCCCAGTAGTGCAACTGAAGGTACATGTGGCCCTGTGGGACCAGACACCACCCAGATTAGTGTATATCTGGTGTTAAGGTCTGATTGCCTTGGGTACCTGTTATCAGGGCAGTGGGGTGTTTAGACTTGCATAAGGGTTATGTAGTACTGCCACTATGGGTTTAAGTGGGATGCACTATATACCCCAAGGGGAGGCCTCATTCCCCCTTTTGTATATGAGGGTGGGGTGGGACAGGTGCTTGCACCCTGCAGAATGGCTGTAGTACCAGCAACCACAGTCCTGCTGGCGGATGACAGCCCTTCAGGGCTGCCGGGCCAGGAAAATACGTGTGACAATTGCAGACCAGCAAGGATGCTTGGGGTAGCCAGAGGAAGGCTCAACTGCCCCACACTACTGTCTACCAGGGAGCAAACAGCACACTGCCACGTAAATCGTGCAGAAAACAGTACAAGGACATAGGCAGTATTTAAAACTCACAACTTTTTATTGGTCCTTATAAAATGTAGGGAGGGCCAAACCCAACACAGGCCGTGTTTCGTAAAAAACCTCTTCAGGGGTGAGGCACACCATAAAACTATAAAAATATAAAAAAAACAACTTAAACATTTTAAATAATGACTCCTAAAACAAATATATAAAAGAAAAATTAAAAAACATAAGTAATAACATAATTAAAATATATATATATATATATATATAAGTAACGAAACCTTACATATAAACCACAACATGAAAAATATAACAAATCAGATAATAACACAGGTACACTAAAAAAAATTTTTTTTAAACTGCCTCTAATGTTTCGATTGATTTTTACGTTTTTTGGTGCGCTGAATCCAAATCTGGTAACCAATTTGCTCCATCACGTACAGATTTTTTGCTACATTGGGTTAGCAGTTTGAGGTGAACGTTTCAGATTGAGTGCGATCGAGATAAAAGTTTCTTGGATGAATTCTTTATACTAATTGTTTAGTAGTTATTCAAATAAGAATAAAGAAAATTGTAACAAGGCAGCACATAAGAATAGAGTAATGTCAACAAAACACACTGTGATGGTAGCAAAATTGTCTGCACTTAAAACAGCCACATACATGTGCACAAACATTGAGCATATAAGAGCGAGGTTAGACACAAAGCAAAGCAAAGAAATGTGCAAAAAATGTTGTACAGGTATGTATGTAAGAATAGAAAACGCAAACCGCACCATTGCAATACATGAAGACAAACACCCGATGGTGTGAAAATAAAATTCTAATAAATGAGATCCGACACTGTGGTAATAACTAGCAAATTTTTATTTCAAAGTTTAGTAAAAACACGATATTTGTCAACACAGTTTAGATTTTAAAGTCATTCTTGGGTCAATCAATCTCCTGGTGGGCCTGTTTCTTCTTCCTCCGAATGCTTCTCTTGGTGCGCTGCTTGGCGTATTTTTCATCTGGGGTTTCCCGCAGCAGCAACCAGCAGAAATCAGCCATCATAGTGGTGTTCCATCTTCCTTGGTACCTTCTCTCTGCATCCTTGATGTCCTGGTGAAACCTTTCACCTTGTTCTTCACTGTACGCCCCCAAGTTTTCGGGAAAGTAGTTCACATGGGAATGCAAGAAATGGACTTTCAGGCTCATGTTACAGCCTTGTTCTTTGAAGGCATTGAGCATCCTGGCAACAATATCCTTATAGTTCTCATCCCGCCTGTTCCCCAAGAATTTGAGAACAACATCCTTGAAGGAATCCCAGGCTTCTTTTTCCTTCTCAGACATCGTTTCAGCGAATGCTCCATCTGAAATGAGTTTCCTTATATCAGGGCCAACAAACACTCCTTCCTTTAGCTTTGCTTCAGAAAGTCGGGGGAACTTTGAGCAAAGGTACCGAAAGCACTCACCATCTTTTGGAAGGGACATGATGAATTGCTTAATGAGACCCAACTTAATGTGTAGAGGTGGTAATAGAATTTTATCACGAGGTACCAAGCTCTCATGAAGAACATTTTTCTCACCGGGTCCCAAATACTCCCGAATTGGCCAGTCTTTTTTCCCCCAGTGTAGGTCGCGGGCCCAGCTATCCCACAAGCAAAGGAAGCAGGGATATTTGGTGAAACCGGATTGCTGCCCTAAAAGCATGGATAGAATTTTAAAGTCTCCACAAATCATCCACTTATGCTCATCATAACGAATCTTCTGAAGAATCAGGGCCAAATTCTCGTATTTGTCTTGGAGAATAACAGAGTGAGCAATAGGAACTGAAGCGAATGTGTTGCCATTATGAAGAAGAACACCTTTTATGCTGTCTTTTGACGAATCAATGAACAGCCGCCATTCAGCAGGATCATACTTGAGTTTAAACTTTTCCATCACTCCGTATATATCGTTGCAAAATACCAAATCTTCCTCTTTGCTGAAATACTTCAAAAATTGTGTCTCGCGGTTGCGGTACCAATAAAAAGTTGTTCCTGGTGACAATAGATTTTTCTGTTTAAGCCAAGAACCTAGCAGTTGGGCAGCATCTTTTGGGAGTCCTAAATCCCGGACTAAATCATTCAATTCAGCTTGAGAGAAAAGTTCAGGTTTCGGATCTGGTTCAGTTTCAAACTCGGAAGTAGTGGACTCATCGGGAAAAGCCATCTGATGAGTCTCATCATGATCAGAACCGTCCACACAAATATGATCCAAAGATTTTGGTGGTTCAGGCACAGGTACTTCATTGCTATGAGGCATAGGCCTAATTGCTGAGGCAAGGTTGGGGTAACTTATTACGTTCTTATTTTTTAAGTTGTATCCCTTCACAATGCAAGAGCAAAAATAGCAGTCACTGCTGTGGTCTCTTTGTTCACGCCACATCATAGGTATTCCGAAACGAAATGCTTGTTTTTTACCTTTCATCCATAAGCGTAGATCTTCCTCACATGTCTTGCACACTTTGTGAGGAGCCCACGGTTTGTCTTGATTGCCTAACTTCAAACCAAAATAGGCGAAATATACTTTTTTAATAAATGCAGAAATGTTCCTCTGCCGCTTTTTTCACGGTATATTCCCCACAAATAAAACAAAAACTGTCCGGAGAGTTGACGCAACCTCTGGCTCTGTGAGCCATCACAAATACACAGCACTGCAAACTACAACTGTAGTGAACCACTTCGGAATAAAGCTGGATTACGACTGAGCAAACAAAAGGTAATAATGAACTTGCAAGAAACTGAAATTTGACAAGAACGTTCATGTCGCAACCACCGTGTTTGAGCGAGCGAACGAGGCGAGGCGAACAGGAAAGAACATGCGCCAGCGCAAGTACTGGATTTAGCCCCCCGCCTCCCAATTGTCCTGTTAATGTATAAAATGAATACAAAACACTCTAAAATATCATGAGGGAGTGTTTCTAGTTAGTTAACCATTACAACCTCTATTTTGGGCCAAGAAAATAAACTGCAGTCGGCTAAAAAGAAATTATGTGAACATTCCTTATATGGGTAAGAAATCTAATTTTGCAAGAAAACGTGACGTGATGGAACATTTTGGCTATTTTTCCTGGATTCAGCACCCCAAAATCTATAGGAATCAGTTGCAAAACTGGAGGCAGTTTTTTGGTAGTGTACCTGTGTAATGAATGTGTAAACAAAACCAAGATCAGACAGCCAAATATCATACATAAATGCCATATAGTAAATTAGTGCATGAAAAAGAACTGAAATATTATGAACAATTTAAACAAAAGAAAGAAATCTATAAACACACTTTATAGCAATTGTAATAAATAATGCAATGCAGGTCTGCAAAAAAACTTTTTTCAGGAGCTGTTTTGGTTATTCCACGTAATCTTTATGTTTTTTGGTGCGCTGAATCCGAAAATGACCTCCATTGTTTCATAGGACATCACGTTTCCTGACAATTTAGGTAACTATGTTAAATAAGGCAATACCTCAAAATAAATGGAAATAGGCTTATAAAATTAAAGTTTTATTACAATATTTTCATGAAAATCCTTTTTTGAACTGAAATGAGCTCACCTACACACACTAAACTTGATTCTTCTTCCTTGTGAGGCTCCTCTTGGTGCATTTACGCTTGTGAGTTGCATCTGGAATGTCTCTCTGAAGCATCCAACAGTAGTCTGCCAACATTGTAATGCTCCATTTTCCCTGGTATCTCCTTTCCATCTCTTTAATGTCTTAGTGGAATTGTTCACCTTATTCCTCACTCACAGTTCCCAAATTTTCAGGAAAGTAGTCAAGGTGGGACTGGAGGAAATGCACTTTCAAACTCATCAGGCAACCTAAAGCTTGAAATGCTTTCAGCATTCGTCCGACAATCTTTTTGTAGTGAGGATCTTTGTTATTGCCTAAAAATTTCTGCATGACTTCTTTAAATGCAATCCACCCTTCTTTTTGAGGATCCGTCATGGTATTGACAAACTCTTGATCAACTATAAGCCTTCTAAAGTCTAGTCCGACGAACACGCCTTCCTTCAATTTTGCCTCCGACAGGCCTGGAAACTTGTTGACCAAGTATTTGAAGCATTCTCCATCTCTTGGAAGTGATTTTATGAATTGCTTCATCAATCCCAATTTTAAGTGGAGAGGTGGTAGAAGAAATTTATGGGAAGGTACCAAAGTTTCTTGGAGAACATTTTTTTCACCGACTGTTAGCACCCTCGGCTGCCAACTCTTCTTGGTCCAGTGATTTTGTCGGTCTCGACTGTCCCATAGACACAGAAAACAAGGATATTTGGTATACCCAGCTTGTTGCCCGAGCAGCATGCACAAGACCTTCAAGTCCCCACACTCTTGCCAACCATGGTCTTCATATTTAAGTTTACGAAGAACCAATTCCAAGTTCTCGTAGGTTTCCTTCAAGTGTACGGAATGACCTACAGGTATGGAAGCGTAAAAACCGTTGTGGAGTAAAACTGCTTTGAGACTTCTTTTTGAAGAATCTATAAAAAGACACCATTGCTCTGAATCATACTGGATTTTAAATTGACCCATAAGACCTTTGACATCGATGCAATAAACCAACTTGCCTTCCTGGGCGAAGTAAGGAACGAATTCCTTTTCACAATGTCTAAACCATAAAGATGACACTCCTGGCAACAATAAATTCCTTCTTTTCAGCCTTGATCCGAGTAACTCAGCGGCATCTTTGGGAAGATTCAAGTCTCTTACCAAATCATTCATCTCCTCCTGAGAAAACAATTTTGGTCTTGTATCATCTTCAAAGTCAGAACTTGATTCGTCATCTGGTTCAGGTATGACTTCACCTTCATCGGAACTAGGTATCTCTTCCAAGGTAGCAGGGGGCTTGGGTACTAGTATATCTGTGCCATGGGGGATAGGACGAATTGCCGAGTGAAGATTGGGGTATGAAATGGAATGCTTCCATTTGGAATTAAACCATTTCACATCGCATGAACAAAAGTAACAGTCGTCACTATGGTTCTTTTGCTCTCGCCATACCATAGGAATCCCATAACGTAAAGATTTTTTCTTACCCTTGAACCAGTTTCAGAGGTCCTCAACACACCGTTTGCACACTTTATGAGGCGCCCAGACTTTATCTTGATCTCCAATTTTTAGTCCAAAGTATGCAAAGTATACTTTTTTCACAAAGTCTGTAATATTCTGCTGTTGCTTCAACACTATATATTCACCACAGATGAAACAGAAACTGTCTGGCAAATTAATACACTTTTGCAGAGCCATAAAATAACGGTTGAAGAATGACGAGCTAATACGAATTGCGATGAAAAAGTGTGAACAGCCTAGAACCAAGAACCTGATGATGATTCATGCACAAGTGTGGCATGCAAGAGAGAGCAGCTCTGTGTCTGTACATGAGACGTCACAGTGCTGGCCACGCCCCCCTGCACTGACCGGAGCTGCTGCTATCTGCCCTGTGTCTCCCTCCCACTGGATTCTTCAGGAAAGATTAACCCCTTCTACCATTAGAAGCACGGACTTAAAACTTGCTTAGCTTATGTATATATTGCTGACCATCAGATTTACAGTGCTATATTTTTTTTTACATAACTCGGACAACCCCTTTAAGTTTTTTTTGGCATTTTATATCTTAAATGCACTTATGTGAATTAATTAATAGTAATTTGAATTAATTAATAGTAATTTGAAAAAATTTGATAAATTTGAAGACAGTTTTGCATGTTGTGGCAAATCATGATGTCTAGGAGTTTTTTCAATGTTTTATTTGTTTTCAGCACACCAAAATACATGGAAATTAGATGAAAATAATCAAACAGCTTTTTAGTCGCAGAATCAATTCATAAATACTACAATGGAGAAATTCAAAAGATGAAGGCTACAATTAAACGTCTAAAAACAAAAGAACATATAAAAGGAAGAAAGGTTAAAAAATGAACAAATAATTTCTTATTTCAAACCAGAACACAAGGAAATAGGAGTGAAAAAGGAAAAAAGTACCTTAGGACCATAAGGTGATGTGTAGGATAATTGAATCTCTAGAAATTGTCCTATTTTCTGTAAAATTTAATGATATTTAAGTTAAAATAAAAACTTAAAAAGAGGGAAAGGTGAAAGTATTCAAACTCAAACTGTTGACTACCTGCCCGGTGCAAACGTGATGGATACAATGTGAATCTTATTGCAACGGATACAAACGCTATTAAATACGATCAAATAAAGCGGGTTTTAGGCTTAGGTGGATAGATTGCATAAAGACTTGTAAAAATTTTATCATTTTCAAGAGGTAGAATGTGTGCCACGTCTCATAAAATCATGGTGAATAACATTGTATGCCATAAAATAACACTGACATGTTTAAAATAATGGAGATCGAAAAGCCATATACTTTCTGTAGTCATGAGTAAATGGTTAAATGATAATAAAGATTTGTGCGTATCTGAAATGGACCAGTTACAGAGGCTAGTGATAATGAATAAAAATGGTAAATAAAACAAACCAGCGGAATTGTACAAGATTATAACTTGAAATACAATTGTTACCGGCTTCATGATTAGAAAATGTATGCCATATATATAAATTTGCAACAGATGCCATAGTGCCCCAAAGGTAAAATAACAATAAAATATTTATAATGAAGACAATATTAATGCCAAGTACTTACTACAATCATGAGAACATGATCACCGGATCATGAAGATTTATGTATATCTGAAAACAAACTAACTGTGAAGAGAAAAACAAAAACAAAAAACGGTGTTAATGTTATGTTACGTTAACGTGCTTTAACGTTACCTAATGTTTAGTAAACATACCCCATAGTGTCGTGGGATGAGCATTGTCACCCACCTACTTACCCCGGAGGCGAAAGGCCTGGGGCTTCAGTGAGGCTCCTCCTATGTAGCAGGGACTAGTGGTGCCCCCTGGGAGTTGAAGTCCCAATAGCTATTCAATAAGAGTATAGTCGTGGACGAGTAGCTATGCTTATAAAGAGGTATTTATTTCCCTTCCCGGGAGAACTTTTGCAAACAGGAGTCATAAAGGAAAGTAAACCATGCTTCTGGCACAACAGATAAAGGGTATTACAAAATGACAAAGGAAATGCTTCTTTTCAGCTTTAAGGAAACCAAAAGTGCAAAACAGGCTTTTAACATCACAAAAGCTGTAGAGTGAAATCTGTGCCCTTACACAGATTTCTCTTTTGCAGGCTTTTCGTATGCTTCAACAGATAGAGGTTACACTATCTGAAAACACCAGTGTACAGTCCATCTGGAAATCCTTTGAGTTTTCTCCACAGAAATCACAGTCCATATCCTCATGAGCTTCCTTGCTATTATCTTTTATAGGGCTGTAACTTGTATCAGTGTTTAGCAATCCCTCCTCTTCCTGGTAAGGGCTTCTCTCCCCTCTATTAACGTGGAAAGGCAGGTTACCATGCAATGTGGATTTTCCCTCTAGAGGGCCATACACCTCAGGACTAGTGCAGGTAAAATCCAGTGCCCCTCTATTCCAGGGAATTGGCTTTTCTGCAGGCTGACCTCTGCCTGAACGTTTGCAGCCAGGAAGCTGAAAACGTTTCTCCCTTTCACTTCCCCTCACAGGACGTATTTCTTTAAGCTGGGAAATCTCTTTTGGATAAGAGCTTCTACTCCCCAGATACCTGCTCTCGTGGGAGTTCCCTCTCACAGCTCCTCGTCGTTTGCTGCCTGGAATCCCTCTGGGTCCCCAACCGGACTCTGGTTCAGTGCAGCCCAACTCTCTAGCACTAACCTCGGGTAATCCCTCCGGGGCAAACTCCTCTGAGGTGCTGATGGAATCTCGGTCAGCAGGGGCGGCCCAAGGGGGGTGCGGGGCCATGTGCGGAGACTCGGTGCGGGGCCTCATTTGCATAAGGTGCCTCATTTGCATAAATATTTGCATAATGTTACCATACACTAACTTTTAGTAAACATGCCTCTTAATGAGTATATGGATAAAGAAAGACTAAAAGGTTTCTACATTACTATAATCCAGTACCAACCGCCAGGCACATTAGGAACTACTACAAACACTGCCCATTTAGAACCCATAGCAAACCCGCCGTATCCTAACAGCACTACCAGGACTCACAAAGCACCATACCCTAACTATCAAAAGGCAACACTGCAAATATTAAACCAATACATTTCAGAGAACAATAATACATGACCTACTGGGGAAAGAACAAGTGGCAATGTCAAATAGGAATTACATAAACAGTATACCTCAGCTCAGTTACACATGCAGAACATAGACCATCACCAAACAAGGAATCACAATTTAGGAACAGGAAGATCATAATTAAACTGGGAACCCCAAAAGCCAAACTTGGAATATACAACAACACTGTAGAAATAAAACTATAAATTAATTTCCTCTTGTACTAAACAAAGCGCAAAAATTAATGATGCACATTTCCCAGAGCTGACATATTCCAGTTAATAAATTCAAAATAAAGAGATATTTTTCTACCTTTTGTGCATTTTTTTTCAGTTGCAATTGTTCCAGCCACTTTCTTCTGTTTTCTTCGTGTCTTCTGCTAACTCTCCATCTGCTGTCCATTTGTCCTTTCTTCTGTCTTGTTTTTTTTTTTTCCATTCTCTCTCTACATCTGCTTTAACATGCTAATCTTTCTCCTTTTGCTCTTTCCTCATTCCTATTTCATCCACTCAAATTTTATCCCTCCATCCTCAATCCCCACTTACTCTCCCAATATCCGGCCAATTGTAGATTTGTCTTCCCTCCCACGCAAAATATTTTTCCCTCTCCATTTCACTCTCCCAGCTCCATCCCATTTTAATCCTCCCCCAACATCAGCTCCTTTCTAGTTCCAGCCCCACCCAGCATCTGCTCCCTTCTTGTCCCTGCATCAGCCCATTTCCAGTCCTAGTCCCCCATCAGCCCATTTCCAATCCTATCCTAGCCCCACCATCAGCCCATTTCCAGTCCTAGCTCCCCCATCCATTTCCAGTCCTATCCGAGTCCATCCATCAGTTCATTTCCAATCCCAGCCCCTCATCAGCCCATTTCCAGTCCTATCAGTTCCTCCATCAGCTCATTTCCAGTCCCAGCCCCCCATCAGCTCATTTCTATTCCTTTCCTAGCCCCACCATCAGCCCATGTCAAATCCTAGCTCCCCTCCACTCAGCCCATTTCCAATCCAAGCCCCCCATGAGCCTACTTCCAGTTCTAGCCCCTCCATGAGTCCATTTCCATTCAAGCCCCCACCACAGCCCATTTCCAACCTTAGCACCCCCAACAGCCCATTTCCAGTCCTATCCTGGCCCCTCTATCAGCCCATTTCCTGTCCTAGCCCCCCCCCCCCACTCATCCCATTTCCAGTCCTAGCTCCCTCTCCTCACAGCCCATTTCCATTCCAAGCCCCCCTCCCCATCAGCTATTTGCAGTTCAAGCCCCCTTTCCACTCAGCCCATTTCCATTCCAAGCCCCTGTCCCCATCAGCTATTTGCCGTTCAAGCCCCCCTTCCACTCAGCCCATTTCCAGTCCTAGCAACCCCCCATCCCATTACTAGTCCTAGCTCCCCCATCAGCCCACTTCCAGTCTGAACCCCCTATAGCCCATTACCAGTCCTAACCCCCCATCAGCCCACTTCCAGTCCGAACCCCCTATAGCCCATTACCAGTCCTAACCCCCCCATCAGCCCACTTCCAGTCCTTACCCTCCCATCAGCCCATTTTCAGTCTTACCCCCCCATCAACCCATTACCAGTCCTAACCCATCAGCCCACTTGTAGTCTTAGCCCCCCCATAGCCCAGTACCAGTCCTAACCCCCCCAGCCCATTACCAGTCCTAACGCCCCCCACAGCCCATTACCAGTCCTAACCCCCTATCAGCCTACTTGTAGTCTTAGACCCCCATAGCCCATTACCTGTTGTAACCCCCCCATCAGCCCATTACCTGTCCTAACCCCCCCATAGCCCATTTCCAGTCCTAATCCCCCCATCAGCCCACTTGTAGTCGTAGCCCCCCATAGCCCATTACCTGTCATAACTTCCCCCATCAGCCCATTTCCAGTCTTAGCCCCTCCATAGTCTATTACCTGTCCTAACCCCCCATAGCCCATTCCCAGTCTTAACCCCCCCCATCAGCCCACTTCCAGTCCGAACCCCCTATAGCCCATTACCAGTCCTAACCCCCCCCTATCAGCCCATTTACAGTCCTTACCCCCCTCCCTATTTACAGTCCTTACCCCCTCCCCATCAGCCCATTTACAGTCCTCCCCCCCTCAGCCCATTTACAGTCCTCCCCCCCCTCCCCATCAGCCCATTTACAGTCCTTACCCCCCCTCCCTCCCCATCAGCCCATTTACAGTCCTTACCCCCCCTCGCCATCAGCCCATTTACAGTCCTTACCCCCCTCCCTCCCCATCAGCCCATTTACAGTCCTTACCCCCTCCCCCCTAGCCCATTTACAGTCCTTACCCCCCCTCCCTCCCTCCCCATCAGCCCATTTACAGTCCTTACCCCCCCTCGCCATCAGCCCATTTACAGTCCTTATCCCCCCTCCCTCCCTCCCTCCCCATCAGCCCATTTACAGTCCTTACCCCCCTCCCTCCCTCCCCATCAGCCCATTTACAGTCCTTACCCCCCCCTTCCCCAACAGCCCATTTACAGTCCTTACCCCCCTCCCCATCATCCCATTTTCAGTCATTACTCCCGCCCTCCCTCCCCCCCATCAGCCCATTTACAGTCCTTACCCCCCCTCTCCCCATCAGCCCATTTACAGTCCTTACCCCCCCTCCCCATCAGCCCATTTACAGTCCTTATCCCCCCTCCCTCCCTCCCCATCAGCACATTTACAGTCCTTACCCCCCTCCCTCCCTCCCCATCAGCCCATTTACAGTCCTTACCCCCCCTCCCTCCCTCCCCATCAGCCCATTTACAGTCCTTACCCCCTCCCTCCCTCCCTCCCTCCATCCCCATCAGCCCATTTACAGTCCTTACCCCCCCCCCCCAGCCCAGCTAAGTTAAAAAAAAAAAAGACCCAGAAACCGGCTGCTGCTGCC
Source organism: Ichthyophis bannanicus (assembly GCA_033557465.1). Classification (NCBI taxonomy): domain Eukaryota; kingdom Metazoa; phylum Chordata; class Amphibia; order Gymnophiona; family Ichthyophiidae; genus Ichthyophis; species Ichthyophis bannanicus. The sequence goes on from CM066035.1 coordinate 668,317,108, forward strand.
GCTGCCGCCGTGGCAGCGGCAGAATGGAGAATCCCGCGGGGCCCCCCTGTCCGGACGTCTTTGATGCGGCCTCAGCGCGGGCTTTTCAGAGCCGCGCGAAGGGCGAGTTTCCCTTTCTCGCGGCTCTGTAAATCCCGCCGCGGGGCTGATGGGATTTCCCATCAGCCCCGCGGCGTGATTAACAGAGCTGCGAGAAGAGAAGCTCTCTCTCTTCGCGCAGCTCTGACAGCCGACGGAGGCCACAGAGAAGACTGCCGGACAGGGGGGCCCCGCGGGATTCTCCATTCTGCCGCTGCCACGGCGGCAGCAGCAGCCGGGGTCTGGGGTTTTTTTTTTTTAAAGTTAGTTGGGCTGAGTGGGGGGGGGGGGTGGTAAGGACTGTAAATGGGCCCCGCGGGATTCTCCATTCTGCCGCTGCCACGGCGGCAGCGGCAGCCGTAGCCGGTTTATGATTTTTTTTAAATTTTAATGGGATGCAAGATGTTTTTTGCGCGGGGCCCCCTGAAACGCGGGGCCCTGTGCAAAAAACATTCTTGCTCAATGGACGGGCCGGCCCTGTCGGTCAGAAGCTCTCAGGTATGTATCCTGGTTCTCATATGTTCTGCTCTTCCGTGTTCCTGTTTCTGCCTCTGTTCCCCGTGTTCTCCCTCCAGTTCTGTTTCTGCTCAAGACTGACTCTATTTTAAATGCGTCATTCTTTGAGCCCCTCATCAGCTCACGTCCCTGCAGCTGTTCCTGCTCCTCTAATGAGCTATGAGGTAATGCATCTCCGGGGCGTTTACCTACACCCGGTGCTCATGTTTTGGTTGGTTGTCCATAGCAACCCCTAGCCATGTGCTTTGAGCTGCCTGTTTTAAAACTGCCCTGTACATTTTCATCTGTTTTTACAGGCACTCTTTGCCTTGCGCCATGACAGCATCTAGCGGGGTCCCAGTCCAGTCCAGATAATACCTGGCAAGGAGATAACAAAACAAGGAAAGAGAGAGACAAAACCTCCAGGCAGATACGTTTTTATGTACTGCTATAGCAGGGCTGGCTCATAGTAAGCTATCAAGAAGTCCAGCACTCACACAGGATTCAAGCTGGATTTTTATACAGTCTTAGCATAGCAATTTGTCACGTGGGTTAGAGCAGAATAGCAATTTGGAAGAATTCTCTGGGCCCCTTGATTATTGTAACCCACCCTTAAGGGGTTAAGTTTTTTTATTAGAGTGTGCAGCACCTGAGGAGTGTGTGGATTTGAATTTGGAGGTGATGGAATGTTTGAGTTAGATAAGTTTTAAAGGATTGTAGATTTTGGGTTGTTTAGAGGGTTTTTTGATGTGTGAAACATCCAAATTGAGATTGTGCCATTCATTTTAATGAAACATGCAGTTGAGAATAAAACTGATTTTTTCCTGCAGAATTTGGAATGGGTTCTACTGCTTCATCTGCATATTTCATAAACACGCCTCTGATTGGCTAAGGGATCTAGAAAACAAATTGATGATGTCAGCAGAGTCATCGTCTCCTAGACAACAGAAAGAAAGTTTTTGTTTTGGTTTGTTTTGATGAGAGAGAGGTTTGTTTTTTTGAACAGAGGGAAAAACAACAGTTTGGGCTGTGTTGAGAGATGTGCTGTTTATTCCATTGTAAAAGTATCAGTTGGTGATACATTGTTCTGAAGAGTGGAACTGGAGCTGGGTTTTAGGGACATCAGGCTAAGTAAGTGAATATCCTGATTTGGAGAGGTTTTGAACAGTGTTGGTTGAGACTCTGCTGATAGTGAAGCCAGGGGCTTTGACTGAAGATTTCTTGGGAGTCCTCTGTAAGAAAGAGACAGAGTGGAATTGTCAGAGTTTTCTTTAAAAGAACTGTGCTATTCAGTAACCTGTTTTAAGAAGTGTCTGAAGCCTTAAAGAAAACCAGCACAGTAAGTGATTGCCTGCTGTGATAAAGAGGAATGAGTCTGAAGCTTGGAATGAATAAATAACTGCTTTGTTTGTGGAAGTGTCTGTTTGAAATGAAGCTCTGTTAAAAGATAGAGTAACACTGAAGAACAGACTTCCTTAGTTAAGGATGTTTAAGTATATGTTGTTTTACCTAGTGTGCAATAGCATTGAGAAATGGAATGAAGCTAAACATTGTGGAATGGACATGTAGAGCTGTTACTCTGAGTTCAAGACTGAGTAAATTAGGTGCAAGGTGTGTTCTATGAAAGAGGGGGTTTATTAAGCACTTCAGCAAAGGGACTAAAGTTCAGACAGGTGACTGCTAGCTAGGGACTTTGTTTAATTTTATATTTTTTTAGTTAGAGAAATTAATAAAGTTTGAGGAATAATAGTAAATTAGAATGTTATATGTCAACAGTAGGGAATAGTTAGGGTTTTGCCTCCTTTTATTTTCTTTAAGTCAGGGAGACAGGTACACCGGATTCCAAGGATTCTGAGGTGTGGTGGTTCCTGCGCGAAATCTGGGCCCCAACACTTCAACCTCACCGTCATCTGGATAAAGACACCTTACCTGAACGTCAAACTAAAGCTAAGTGAAGCACTGGACTTGAGTTTTGCAGTTTTAACAAGGAAAAAGGAAAGCAAAGAAAAGAGAGCGAACTATTCTTATTTGTTAATCATATAATATGTTTTCACTCTAAGGAAAAGTAAAACTACAAAAAGCCTCTGAATTTATGAGATAACAACTGAAGTTGAGAGAGAAATACACTTTAAATGCTGCAGTAGTCAGAAGAGTTGCTGAACTGTTTAGAATAGTTAGGGTTACCTTTATAAGAGTTGTAACGTGTTGTGATTGATACTAATTAATACTTATCTGTTAATACAATTAAGGATGAAATGTAAGATGGGTTATTCTATTATGTCCACTTAAGAAACTAGAAAAATAATTTCAGCGAGAAGTTCAACAAAGTGTTAGAACCTTGCCACCCACCCACTCCCTGAACCTTGAGGGTTAAGGGAGGGGCTGGCCTTGAATGCCCTTGAGGGTTAATGTTGTAGTTGTGTTGGTGCTCAAGTGATAAGGCAAGGCAAAGAATATTTCTTTAATATGAGGTTTATTTCCCGCTTACGCAGTTCAAATGCAGCAGACGTAAATGAAATATGTGGTACAAAACAAGGTTAAAAAACTGAACTTAAACAAGGCTTTTTTCACTGCTTGACTGAATGTCCATTACTGATCACATTCACCTGTCATGTGATCTCCTTTTCATTAAGGTAACAGAAACTCTGATATCAGCACTGCTCCTGAATTGCACAGAATAAGCTTCCACTTATTCACTTCAAATAAGCTCTTTTATCACAGCAAACAGTGAGGTAACTTTGCTATTTTCTTACATCCAACACTGGCAAGCAAATCAGTTAAATGTCCTTTGGAATCATACAAGTAGAGCAATCCATCGGGACTTCCTGTTCTGTAGATGGCAAAGAAATTAAAGGCATTTCTTCTTGCCAGCTGATCAATGGCTTTGCTACGTTCTGAGTAGAAACTGCTCTGCTTTTAAGGAACTCTCTGAATTCACTGAGAAGTACTTCAGCCTGTGTATTTTCTGAGCTAGGCTGAGCAAATCCTCCTTCAGGTAAATGCTTGTTTATATTTCTTATCTCTAGGCAATTATCAGTGCTTTTACTTGGACAACATTTCAGCGTGCAAGCATTTCCCTTCCCCCACCTATCTCCACATGGCAGTGCAGGGTAAAACGCTCCAGCTGTGTTTAGAGAGTCCCTCAGAGTGTTAAAAGGAAAACAGTCAGGCTTTTCTTGATTTAACCAGTTAGTATCAAACTTTCTGCCTTTATCCTGTCTTTCACAATTAAAATTCACTCTTTTTGGCTTTCCACTGTTAAGCTTGCTAGCCGTGCCACACCCACCAGATACCTTGTGCTTGGGCTTCTTCCAGGGTAATTCCTTATCCCTTTGCCTCCTATTCCAAGGTTCTTCTGGGTCCTTTAAACTCCTGAGCTGCAGCCTTGGGTCTCTCAGTGCCTTAGAATTCTTCTGCTTCCAGAAATCTCTCTCTGCCCTTGAGTCTCCCAGCTCCTCTCTGCTCCTTCTTGGATCACAGCTGCTTAGTGGTTCTCTCTCTCTCGGTTCCTGTTCCTGGTCATCTGACCTGTCCTCGTCCAGGTGCTCGTGTCCTTGGTTGTCACGTTGTTTCCCTGGCTGTTTCTGGGTTTTTAACAAGCTGGCTGAGTGCTGCACTGCCCGCCTCCTGCTTGGGCGTGCCCAATCAGGGACTTGGCTTTTCACCTGCCTTGAAGTGAGGAGTGGTTCCTGATTAGTTCTGCATTTTTTCCTTTCATCAGAGAAAATCCTGCATTCCCCTGCAGTACTGGCTCTCTCCACCAGATCACTATCAGTTTCCATTGCCTCATAAGAGTCTGCTACATCACAACCTGCATAAAATAAATATTAAGACACTTTGCTGTAACTTCATTGGTAAACTTTATACATAACATCTGAGTTTACTTATTGTAAACTTCCCCAGTACCTTTTGAAGGAACTGGTGTGTACCGTACCTTCCCCCTTTGCAAGTCTGGTGATACCGCCTCCCCCCTACGACCACTGACTACACAATTTAGTAAGGAAGATACATCAGGGCGTCTGTCACGAGTTTGCAAGAAGGGGTGGGTTACATTATCTAGGTGGCATATCTGGAATGTACCAATCGGCTAGGATTCCCTGATTGGTCAGTTGAGGGGTGGCTACCTTATCTCTCCCTGCAGTCTAAGGCATTTGTGGCTACCACCCTACTCCTTTGTGTGTGTGCCTGAGAAGATAACTCTAGCAAAGGCATCTTTCTACCTCCCTCTCCCATTTTTTTTGTCAGCTTGGTTGTAAAGATAATTTATCTGGTTTTAGCCTGTGGGTGATCTTGTGCAGCTGCTTCTGTCTTTGTTGCCAGATATTTCAGCCAGCAAGCCATTTTCTTCTAGCATGCCATCCCCTTTCCCATCTCAATAGGACCAATTCCAAGATGGCCTTGTACATTTGGGGATTGCCGGGGGGAGCCCAGTTCATACCACCCCTGAGGTGGAATAAGAGCGGGGTCCCCTTCAATAATGGTTTATGGACCTTTCCTCCAGAAACTTGTCCAAACCTTTTTAAAATCTAGCTATACTAACAGCTTTTACTGCATCCTCCGGTAGAAAATTCCAGAGTTTGCTTACACGATGAGTAAAAAAATATTTTCTCTTATTAGTCTTAAATAGGTTACCCTGTAGCTTTATTGCTTGCCCCCTAGTCTTTCTATATTTTGATGCTGTAAACAATCAATCTATGTTTACCCGTTCCACTCCATTCATTAATTTATAGACCTCTATCATATCTCCCCTCAGCTGTCTCTTTTCCAGGTTGAAGAGCCCTAACCTTTTTAGCCTCTCTTCATAGGGGTATCCTTCTATACCCTTTACCATATTGGTGGCTCTTCTCTGTACCTTTTCTAATAAGGCTATATCCTTTTTAAGATACGGCAACCAGAACTGCACACAATATTCAAGGTGTGGTCGCACCATAGAATGATGCAGAGGCATTATAACATCCTTTGTTTTATTCTCCATTCCTTTTCCTTATGATACCCAGCATTCTATTTGCTTCTTGGCTGCCACTGCACAATGAGCGGAGGGTTTTAACATGTTATCCACGATGATGCCTAAATCTTTTTCCTGGGTGGTGGTTCTTATTGTGGAACCTTGCATTATGTAACCATAGTTTGGGATTTTCTTTCCTAGGTGCATTACTTTGCACTTGTCCACATTAAATTTCACCTGTCATTTTGATGCCCAGTCTTCCAATTTATCAAGATTCTCTTGCAATTTTCCACAATCCTCATGGATTTTAAGAAATCTGAATAGTTTTGTGTCATCTGGAAATTTGATAACCTCACTTGTTGTTCCCATTTCCGGGTCATTTATGAATATGTTAAAAAGCAGCAGACACAGCACTGATCCCTGGGGTACTCCACTATTCACCTTTCTCCATTGGGAAAATTGGTCATTTAGCCCTACCCTCCATTTTCTATCTTTTAACCATTTCCTGATCCATCATAGTACGCTGCCTCCTATCCCATGACTTTTTAATTTTGCCAAAAGTCTCTCATGAGGAACCTTGTCAAAGGCTTTCTGAAAGTCCAGATACACTATATCAACTGACTCACCTTTGTCTACATTTGTATCTGTTTTGTCTTTATAGGAACCTGATATGTCCTAACTTCAGTCTTGTGCTAGTATCCTTCAAGGATACATTGTTCCGAGCCATGCGCTCTTGGGTGACTGTCAGCTTTCCCCTATTATCTAGTTTAGAAGCTGTTCTATCTCATTTTTAAAGGTTAATGCCAGCAGCCTGGATCTGTCCCAATTAAGGTGGAACCCATCTCTTTGGAAGAGCCCCTTTCCCCAGAATGTTTCCCAGTTCCTAACAAATCCAAAACCCTCATCCTTGCACCACCATCTCATCTACGCATTGAGACTCTGGAGCTCTAACTGCCTTTAGAGTCCTGCGTGTGGAACATGAAGCATTTCGGGGAATGCTACCCTGGAAGTTTTGGATTTCAACTTCCTACCTAAAAGCCTAAATTTAGCTCGCAGAACCCCCACCACACTTTCCTATGTCATTGGTACCGATATGTACCAAGATAGCAAACTCATCCCCAGCACTACCTAAGACCTTGTCTAGGTGGTGCATGAGGTCCGCTACCTTCACACCAGGCAGGCATGTTACCAGGCGATCCTCATGTCTACCAGCCACCCAGCTATCTACATGCCTAATGATCAAATCACCAACTACAATGGCTATCCTAACCCTTTCCTCATGGGCACATGCCCCTGGAGAAACCTCCTTGGTGCAAGAGTGTTTTACATCACCTGGAGGACAGGTCCTAGCTATAGGATCACTTCTGGCTGCACCAGGGTGATGCTCTCCGGTCACGTGACCTCTCTCCTCCATGGCAACAGGGATGCTGCCAGACTAGAGGTGGAACTTCAGTACTATATCCCTGTAAGTCTTGTCTATGTACCTCTCTGTCTTCCTTAAGTCCTCCATGTATGCTACTCTAGCCTCCAGAAACCGGACTTGTTCCCTGAGAGCAAAGAACTCTTTGCTCCTACTGCAAACATAAGACCCCTCACCAACTGGGAGAAAATCATACATGAGACACTTAATGCAAAAGACTGGAAAATCCCCATTTTGCTGCTGGACTGCTGTCTGCATCTTAGTTTTAAGGTTGTGTTTAGGTGTTTAAGTTCTTTACTTACTAAGGGTTTCTGGGGATACTTATACTAATAAAACTATACCTAATATGTTTAATGAACTTTGTTCACCTGAAGCTTAATTAATCTCAGGTCCTTAATGTATGCCTGATGAGGATAAACAGCTACACCTGAGAGTGAATATGGCACCTCCTTTCCTTTAAGAGGTTTAAGCACCTATAAAGCTACGATTATCCCAGAGGTGGGTGGGTGTCGGGGAAGGAGGAAGGAGGGAAAGAAGACTTATTAAAAGCTGGCTGCTACACAGTACCCTGTCCTGTGTTTCTAAGGTAATCTGTGACCAATTGCTTGGGTAATTCACACAGCCCTTGCTTCGATAGAGGGAGTCTTGGGTTCTAAATTTAACCAAAAAGCTCTCTGCTGTGTTTTAAATTTAAACTGAAAGCTCTTTGCTGCTGCTAGGCCCTGACTGAATATTACATTTAAACTAGAAGCTCTCTGCTGGGTTTTATACTTAAACTGAAAGCTACCTGTTGAGTTTTTAATTTAACTAAAAGCTCTTTGCTGATATTAGGCCCTTACTGATTTAACAAATACATTGGAGTCACAGATTAATCAGCTTTAATCTAAATAATTTCTTTTTCACCAAAATTTAAGAAAATTCCCAGAAGTAAATATTTACAATTGCAGATCATTCTCCAGAAGTAGCAGTCCCTTTATGTAGTCATTGGGCATTATTAGCATGTGCTATCTATGTTGCACTTAACATTGATGAACTTGCTACCACCTTAATGGATGGTGGTAAGTGCAGCAGTTTTAGGGGCATGTTTACTAAACATTCCTAACGTGTGGGGCCGTGGTAGTGTGCGTGTGCCATATAAGGAGTGGGCGGTTCAGGCAGAAAGAAGAAAAAAACCCGACCGTACGTGTGCGCGTCGCGCTAATTTGCGGGGCCCACATTAGCGCGTGGGAAGGCTAAGTGGGGCGCTGCTGAGCACATATCAGAACAGAGCTGTAGCACAACGGTGAACACACTAACCAATGGTGCAGGGGCTACAGGTTCAATCCCCCATTGTGTGCAACAAAAAGGCCAGCTGAGGCAACACCTTGAATGTGTAAAAGTGGTTCAGGAGGCAAAGTACTTTTGGACGGCATAAGGCGGCACACTGTTCGTTTTGTACGGCATAAGGCGGCGCACTGTACTATCTGGGCGGCAAAAGGCGGCGCACTGTTCTTTTTGGGCGGCACAAGGCGGCGCACTGTTCATTTTGGGCGGCACAAGGCGGCGCACTAATTGTGGGCAGCAGGAGGTGGCGCGCTGATGGGCATAAGGCGGCGCGCTGATGCCAAAGCAAAGGAACACAGCCACAGCACAATGGTTAAGACACTGACCAATGGTGCAGGGACCAGGGGTTTGATCCCTCACAATGCCCAGTGAAAAAGGCTAGCTGAGGCAGTATGTTATATGTTGTGGAGTGCTGTAGGAGGCTTTCTAATTTTATTTTGTGATAACTACTAGCAAACACACTCTCACAGCATATTAATATAAGGCGGCCCATAAGGCACATGTTACAGTGCACCGTCCGCCAAGGCACCCTAGAATGTCCCCTATAGGGCAGCATGTATGTTGCGACACAGGATAATGTATAGTGCACCCTATATGGCTGGCAACCGTAACGTGCCCTATAGGGCGCCCCATAAAGCACCCTCAGAGGCACCTTATGGGTACAGTACGCTGAGGGTGGTATTGCTGGCAGCAACATATGTACAGTAAATTAAAATAAATCTGTGGACACCCCTGTCACCTAACCCCACTGTGGGTTTGAACCCATGACATCTGGCTGCACAGGCAGGGACGTAACCATTGGGCTACAGCTCTATAGCTGTAAGCAGCCCCTGGCTGGCTGCAGATAGCCTGTACGTCACCTCACTGACAGTCTGCTGTTGCGAACCACCCGTACCCATGATGCACTGCACATGCAAATCAGCTGTCCACGATTGAACACAGGATGGGAAATGCACCCCTAAAGCTCCCCGGCCTGGTAGGGGGAAGTGTCCATGTGCACCCACACAGCACCTCGGCCTGGTAGGGTGTCCTGAGTGGGTGGACAAACGGCAAAGAGTAGCTAAACACCATCACATTGTGCGGTTACTGTGCTCACCCTGAGTGTGAGATGTTGTGCCCAGGACCAGGTCCACAACCCCAGGCATGGCCAAATGTGGACATGTCAGAGCTCCAAAGCAGCAATAACCTGTGGAATAGGTAGGTGCTGCATAAACATTTTGGAGATCTCTGTCTGGCTCAGTTAGTGGGGACCCCCAGGTGGATAAAACAGGGCTTCCCCTCAACAGATCCCCACCCTGATGGCAGTAGAGTGGACCATCAACCCCAGTCCTGCTAGGGAACAGACACCCTACAGGGCAGTCCAAGCAGCTCCACACACATCCATAACACAATATCAGACAGACAGACATTAGGCCTGGATATTCAAAGATGCACCCCACCACTATCTGATATTCACCTGCAGCAAGCCATCAGCCACTGTACCCTGCAAGGCACTCCATCACAACACATATCAGCTGTGAACAGTCTGCTGGCTGGTCCTGATGGACATGCATGCACCCACAACTGGGGTGGCAGCACACACAGACAGATAAGTCCACAAAGAGGCCCCCACAGGACACCCATACATATCACATGGGAGAATCACAATATAGCACTATGGGGGTGCCTAGCCATGCTGCCATCACTACACACTCAGGGTGAGAGTGATCCCCCAGCAGCACATACAGAGGTCACCCTGTCTGTGTAGGTGGTGGCCGGGCACTACCATGCCCCTGCCAGTGCCCTATGCCCTGTGCAGCTGCATCCTGGTCAGTCCACTCTGTCTGAGATATACCCATGGTCCCTTGCTACTCATTATGCACATTGGCAGGCCAATACTGGCAACAGTGTTGGCAGTGTGGGCTGTGGAAGGGGCATGCAGCCAACACCCACTGTATAGACAGACACACAATTCCACACCTATGCCATCATGGTGCTACTATTGAGGAGGTAATTAGCCTTGCCCACCAAACCGGTGCTGGGCACGGCAAGGCATGGATATGCTACGCAGTACTGCTGGGGGTCACTCCCCAGGGTGGTAAACACCGTCAGAGGCAAGGGCTGGAGCACGCACCGCAAACACCAAACAGATTGTTCGGATGGGGTCAACTAGCAGTAGGTGCGTAACGTATGGATATCTATCTGCCAGTACTCCTAGCAAGCGTCTCAGAGCTGTGTACCGTATATCTCAGGTGTAGGGTTCCATTGCTAGGGTATGCAGGTGCTAGTATTGGGAGATGCACGCAGAGTCCAATGTTCTGCCTCTCCAGGAGACATTGGCCAATGGGGCCTGTGGGTGTGGGTGTGGGTGTGTCTGCCCCTGTTGGCTGCTGCTTTACGGCAGAGATTCCCAACTCCAGTCCAGGTGTGCATCACACTGATCGGGTTTACCTGCTGTTCCTCATGAATATGCATGAGCTACATCTACATGCCATGGGAGTGGTGCATAGATATACAGCACAGGCATTTGTATGAGTGGCAGCATGGACCCTGACTGGTGTGTGGCCCACCAGGACTGCATTTGGGAGATTCTGCTCTAGGTTCTGCCCCTGTACATGGTGTCTGTGCTCAGTGGGGTAAAAGATAGACGTAGGTTTGTCCTTACTATCACTGTGTAGCTGTGGGAAAAATATGTGGGAAAGATTGGTGGTAGCCCCAGCTGGGCTTTGAACCTGTGACCTTCTGTTCTTGTATGCACTGTCTGTGTGCACTGCACCACCTTGTAGCCACAGATTGGCTGGATTCCCTGGAACGTCCATGCCTGTGGATCCGGCAGGGCCTGTGTGTTGCAGTGGACTGTGCCAGCCTGCACATGGCTTGGCCTCTGTCCTCTGTGGCTAGCTGCCACTGCCCCCTGCACCACATGTATTCGTGCGCCAACATGCTGGCATGAGCTTCTCTCAGAAAAAGCAGATGACCTGATTGCAATGTGGCAGTACGGGACTGCATTTGGGGGACTTGGCTGTAGGTATGCCCATTGTTGTGGTGTGTGTGCGGTGTTGGGTAACATGGGTGTTTCCCCCCATGCTTATGTTCCCTGCAATACAGGGGTGTCTGCTCTATCTTTGTTTAGTGGTGGGTAAAATATATGGATGGGGCTGGCAAGTGCCCCAGCTGGGATTTGAACCTCTGGCCTTCTAGTCCTAGAGGTCATGGCTATGTCCTCTGCACCACACTATGGCCACAGAGACAGTGCAGCCCCTTGAGGTAGTAAACCTGGCAGGATGGCATCACAAACCCTGCTGTATGCATTTTTACTGTGGGCTCCTTCACCCTGTGTGGTGACAAACGTGCAAATAAAACCTGGGAATGACCACGGAACAAAGGGGGAAAACATATACCCAAGCTGGGCAACAGTGATATTAATAGGCAACCCTAGATAACACTCCCAGGACAGCTCCAGAAAAAGGGAAATGTTTTTTGGACGAGTTTCCGTTCCGTACACCTTTCCATAAATCATTTCCTTTTTTTTGGAGCTTTCCTGGGTGTGTTATCTAGTTTTGCCCATAACTATAACTGTTCCCCAACTGAATTACTATTTTTCATATTTTTGTGGTGGTCATTTTCTATTTATAATTGCACTTTTGTGCTGTGCACATGTATCACACTGCTCACGTTTTGCAGGTTTCCCCGGTTTGCTGTACATTGCTGACGGAAATGGTTTCTCTTCCCTTTAAATGCATTCTAACGCGAGTGACTCACTCGCGCTATTTTTTTTTTGGAAATTCAGCCCCGATAATGTGCGGGGCGCCTCTCCCCTCCCCTTCCCCGCCCATTAACCCCTTCTCTCCGCCCCTCCGGGGCCTTCCTCCGCCCTCCGTTAGCCTTTCCACACCTCTATCGGACATTTGCGGGCACGTACTTGTGCGGCACCCGTTACTGTGACGCGCAAGTGTGCGGGGCTTCATCGCACGTTTGCGGGGCATTTAAGCGCTCTTAAGTACTGCTTTTAGTGCGCTATTTTGCGGCGCGCTAATTAGCGGTTTTTAGTAAACATGCCCCTTAGTTCCTGTTGCAGGCTTAGTTTGGTGAGATGTTTCTTACTGTGCTAACTTCATGGGAACTTTCCAGGAATGCATCCTGTGCTAATTTATGGCTGTAAATTATTTTTCTACAGTCATGTTCTACATATCTGTGTTTCACAAGTCTAAACAGAATGTTAACATTATTTATATTCTCAAAAGATCTGTGAAAGTGACATATATATGCATGTCCTTGACTGTTGGTCAATATGATTAGACTTTGGTTAGGTAAGATTGATTTAATGTCAGCTATTATTTCTAAGTGTTGGGTGTTCATCTTGTAGAGCATCAAGTTGAAGACCAAGATATCAGTCCCTGATGCAGGATAAAACTGTGCTAAAGCTGTCTGCTATAGAACAATTTGCTGATTTGGCAACCATTTCTAACAGAAGGGAAAAGGGAGATAATATAATGAATATCATAATTACGTTTAGTAAATGTAACCGCTGGAATTTAAATGACTTGTAATGTTTGTTCCATTTGATAACCATTTTTGTCTCATTTTTCCATAAACTGCTTTGGTCACTTTGTCACAAATCCTGCAGTATTGTACATGCAAGGTTCATACTGAGCTTTTGAGAATCAGTAAAGACATTAGATGATGGTTATGGAAAATGGAGAAAACAACTAATGCAATGTTTATTTACTTAAAAGTGGTGTCTGCAACACACCCAGCAATAAAATATACTATAAATATATAAAGTCAACCAATAAAAAAAAACAATAGTGTAAAGCTGTGATGCACCAATAGATCTTCAAACAATTTAAAATCTTTTTACAAATGGATTACCACCTTTAGGAAATAGGAACATCTTTTATTTGAAACAACACGTACTGTAGATAATATCTTGGCAGATCTCTAAGGGTAATTTACTCCATAAAATTAGCACTAGATTTATAAACCAAAGAGGCCAAAGTAAGTACCTCTGACTGGAATATAGATCCCTCACAGAGGGATACCATCATATTTATTTATTTATTTGTTTGTTTGAGTGTTTTTTTATACTGCTATTTCGGGTAATCATAGCGGTTTACAAATGAACAACAGATACATAAAACAAGTTAACAGTATAACTGGTGCTGAAACAGTGAATTAAAGGCTTACATAATTCAACTAAGATAACTTATTTACTATTTTAATGACAGAGTGTCATTAAAGTTAGTGGTAGGTTTAGGGGGATAGGGAGGTGGGGAAGGACTGATGGTTAGATTAATGAGAGAAGTGGTTATTGGGTATGATCTATAGCAGTTGAGATTACGTTGTGACCAAAATGTTCAGTGAAGAGAGAGGTTTTAAGGTGGGATCGGAACGTGGATAGGTCTGTAATGTTTCAAAGGCTGATTGGCAATGAATTCCAGAGTGCTGAGGATATGTATTCAAATGCTCTATTGCTAGTGCATTGTTTAGTATTACAAAATTCTGGAGCAATAGTGAGGAAGTTGATCATTTAATTTCTTCTTTGCCGGTCATTAGATACAACTTTGATCAAGTGGGAGAGAGCAGTGGGAGCTGTTTTCATAATGATCTTAAATGTAATCATACAATGTATATTTCTCTGTCTCTCTGTTTGACTTTCCAAAGTAAGCATACTGTATTAAGTGATTTCTTATTTTCTGTTGTCCTTTTGGAGTTTCAAGGAGAAATGGTGGTTTCATTCAGATGCTGTTCTTCTGTTTTGTGCTGTTTCAGGTTTATCAGTATAAGGGATTACAGTGTGAACTTGCGCTTCTGTGCTTACTTAAAAGATAAGACATTATAAATAATGCCTGCTGCCATTGTGTTGATGTAAAATGGTGTACGCCCTTCCAGGTTTCCATTTTATTATGGCAGAAGTAATAAGACAGATTTCCCCAGAGCTCGCTCAACTAGAGCAGCAGTCTTGGCACACGTAAACTGATGGAACATAAATTGTATGTTTATGCCAAATCTCACCCAAAATGTACATCTGCTCAACATATGCACTTACTGAGCATTTTTATAAACATATATGTGTAAATTGGCCCCAATATAAGTTATAATTCACAGTAAATCAATTCCATCAGTGATTAAAAGTACAGAATAGAGTTTATAAGTAAATTTGTATTTTTGCAATCGTATAGGTTTGTTTTATTGGAAGTATTAAGATGGTGTTAGATAACACAGGTACACTAAAAAAAATTTTTTTTAAACTGCCTCTAATGTTTCGATTGATTTTTACGTTTTTTGGTGCGCTGAATCCAAATCTGGTAACCAATTTGATCCATCACGTACAGATTTTTTGCTACATTGGGTTAGCAGTTTGAGGTGAACGTTTCAGATTGAGTGCGATCGAGATAAAAGTTTCTTGGATGAATTCTTTATACTAATTGTTTAGTAGTTATTCAAATAAGAATAAAGAAAATTGTAACAAGGCAGCACATAAGAATAGAGTAATGTCAACAAAACACACTGTGATGGTAGCAAAATTGTCTGCACTTAAAACAGCCACATACATGTGCACAAACATTGAGCATATAAGAGCGAGGTTAGACACAAAGCAAAGCAAAGAAATGTGCAAAAAATGTACAGGTATGTATGTAAGAATAGAAAATGCAAACCGCACCATTGCAATACATGAAGACAAACACCCGATGGTGTGAAAATAAAATTCTAATAAATGAGATCTGACACTGTGGTAATAACTAGCAAATTTTTATTTCAAAGTTTAGTAAAAACACGATATTTGTCAACACAGTTTAGATTTTAAAGTCATTCTTGGGTCAATCAATCTCCTGGTGGGCCCGTTTCTTCTTCCCCCGAATGCTTCTCTTGGTGCGCTGCTTGGCGTATTTTTCATCTGGGGTTTCCCGCAGCAGCAACCAGCAGAAATCAGCCATCATAGTGGTGTTCCATCTTCCTTGGTACCTTCTCTCTGCGTCCTTGATGTCCTGGTGAAACCTTTCACCTTGTTCTTCACTGTACGCCCCCAAGTTTTCAGGAAAGTAGTTCACATGGGAGTGCAAGAAATGGACTTTCAGGCTCATGTTACAGCCTTGTTCTTTGAAGGCATTGAGCATCCTGGCAACAATATCCTTATAGTTCTCATCCCGCCTGTTCCCCAAGAATTTGAGAACAACATCCTTGAAGGAATCCCAGGCTTCTTTTTCCTTCTCAGACATCGTTTCAGCGAATGCTCCATCTGAAATGAGTTTCCTTATATCAGGGCCAACAAACACTCCTTCCTTTAGCTTTGCTTCAGAAAGTCGGGGGAACTTTGAGCAAAGGTACCGAAAGCACTCACCATCTTTTGGAAGGGACTTGATGAATTGCTTAATGAGACCCAACTTAATGTGGAGAGGTGGTAATAGAATTTTATCACGAGGTACCAAGCTCTCATGAAGAACATTTTTCTCACCGGGTCTCAAATACTCCCGAATTGGCCAGTCTTTTTTCCCCCAGTGTAGGTCGCGGGCCCAGCTATCCCACAAGCAAAGGAAGCAGGGATATTTGGTGAAACCGGATTGCTGCCCTAATAGCATGGATAGAATTTTAAAGTCTCCACAAATCATCCACTTATGCTCATCATAACGAATCTTCTGAAGAATCAGGGCCAAATTCTCGTATTTTTCTTGGAGAATAACAGAGTGAGCAATAGGAACTGAAGCGAATGTGTTGCCATTATGAAGAAGAACACCTTTTATGCTGTCTTTTGATGAATCAATGAACAGCCGCCATTCAGCAGGATCATACTTGAGTTTAAACTTTTCCATCACTCCCTATATATCGTTGCAAAATACCAAATCTTCCTCTTTGCTGAAATACTTCAAAACTTGTGTCTCGCGGTTGCGGTACCAATAAAAAGTTGTTCCTGGTGACAATAGATTTTTCTGTTTAAGCCGAGAACCTAGCAGTTGGGCAGCATCTTTTGGGAGTCCTAAATCCCGGACTAAATCATTCAATTCAGCTTGAGGAGAGAAAAGTTCAGGTTTCGGATCTGGTTCAGTTTCAAACTCGGAAGTACTGGACTCATCGGGAAAAGCCATCTGATGAGTCTCATCATGATCAGAACCGTCCACACAAATATGATCCGAAGATTTTGGTGGTTCAGGCACAGGTACTTCGTTGCTATGAGGCATAGGCCTAATTGCTGAGGGAAGGTTGGGGTAACTTATTACGTTCTTATTTTTTAAGTTGTATCCCTTCACAATGCAAGAGCAAAAATAGCAGTCACTGCTGTGGTCTCTTTGTTCATGCCACATCATAGGTATTCCGAAACAAAATGCTTGTTTTTTACCTTTCATCCATAAGCGTAGATCTTCCTCACATGTCTTGCACACTTTGTGAGGAGCCCACGGTTTGTCTTGATCGCCTAACTTCAAACCGAAATAGGCGAAATATACTTTTTTAATAAATGCAGAAATGTTCCTCTGCCGCTTTTTCACGGTATATTCCCCACAAATAAAACAAAAACTGTCCGGAGAGTTGACGCAACCTCTGGCTCTGTGAGCCATCACAAATACACAGCACTGCAAACTACAACTGTAGTGAACCACTTCGGAATAAAGCTGGATTACGACTGAGCAAACAAAAGGTAATAATGAACTTGCAAGAAACTGAATTTTGCCTGGAACGTTGTTGGCGCAACCACCGTGTGTGTGCGTGCGCGCGCACGAGTCGAGGCGAACAGGAAAGAACATGCGCCAGCGCAAGTACTGGATTTAGCCCCCCGCCTCCCAATTGTCCTGTTAATGTATAAAATGAATACAAAACACTCTAAAATATCATGAGGGAGTGTTTCTAGTTAGTTAACCATTACAACCTCTATTTTGGGCCAAGAAAATAAACTGCAGTCGGCTAAAAAGAAATTATGTGAACATTCCTTATATGGGTAAGAAATCTAATTTTGCAAGAAAACGTGACGTGATGGAACATTTTGGCTATTTTTCCTGGATTCAGCACCCCAAAATCTATAGGAATCAGTTGCAAAACTGGAGGCAGTTTTTTGGTAGTGTACCTGTGTAATCTTTACAAGAAGTAAATATGACAATCATGGTACAGATTTCAAACTGTCATCATGAAGACAATTTTATAAAAATATGCTTTGCATATTAACCACTGATTTAGTCAAGGACATGTTTTTAAAAGGCCTGGCGATCTACTTCTGATCGTACCCTGCCAAGAAACCTAGGGCTGCAGGGTCAACAGGGGTCAGCACTGACTTGACAGCACTTTAGAAAAAAACCCTGCTATCCAAACAAGTCCACAAATAATGGGGGCATTTTAGGAATAGACTGGATAATACAAGGAAACAACAGGTCCTGATGGACGCATGATAGTCCTAAGTCAAAAACAACATTTTACCATCCACCTACCATACAGGAATTGAACTAGTGACTAACATCGTAGAAGCTAGAAGGGTCCAGAAATGCATACTTTGCAACCTTGCACCAGGATATCTCAACATACAAACTGATCCTAACCAAATAACTCCAGGTAAGTGAAAGCCCCCAGGTAGGTGATACATTAAATACCCTTATGGAAATGGGTAACAGGGGTAACATATGGAAAGCAGTGTGTATAAATGCCCGTAGCATGGGAAATAAGATCCCTGATGTTGAAGCTTTGGTGGGAGTAGCTGACTTGGATTTAGTGGCAGTTACAGAAACATGGTTCACAGAAAACCATGACTGGGATGTAACTATACCTGGCTATACTTTATTCAGAAAGGACAGGGGTAGGAAGAAGGGGAGGAGGAGTGGCACTATATGTAAAAACTACTATTAAAGCTTTGGAATTACAGAGCTTAAAAGGGAGAGAGGAGGCATTGTGGATTAAACTAGAAAGAGGGAAAGAGAAATCTATTTGCATTGGTGTGATATACAGACCTCCCTCACAAGAGGAAGAGGTGGACAGAGAGTTAATTGAAGACATACGCAGCATTGCTAGGAAATGGGAAGTGCTACTCATAGGAGATTTCAATATGCCAGATGTTGATTGGCACATTCCTGCTGCAGTATCATCTAGAAGTAAGGAGATCCTGGATTCTCTACAGGGAGAACTATTCAGGCAATTGGTAACAGACCCCACACGTGAAGGGACCATACTGGACTTGGTGCTTACCAATGGTGAAAGTGTTTTTGGTGTTGTAGTGGGAGATCATTTTGCATCCAGTGATCACCAGATGGTGTGGTTCAGTATTAGGACTAGGGCTGTTAGAATCCATTCCAAGGTGAGGATCTTAGACTTTAGGAAGACTGACTTTGCGAAGATGGGCCAATACCTCAGGGAATCGTTAGTGGGATGGGAACAGCTGGGGGATGTAGAAAAACAGTGGGCAAAACTGAAAGGGGATATTTTAAGGGCAACCAACCTTTTTGTTAAAATGGTAAATAAAGGCAAAAGGAAAAGGAGACCGCTATGGTTTTCTAAGGAAGTAGCTGAAAAAGTGAAGAAAAAGAGGGAGGCCTTCATGAAATACAAGAGATCACAGAGAGAGGAGGACAGGCATCTGTATTAGGAAAAACTTAGAGAAGCTAGTAAAGTAGTCAAGAAGGCAAAGATTCAAAAGGAGGAGGAAATAGCCAATGCAATAAAATGGGGGGATAAGACATTTTTCAGATATATTAGTGAGAAGAGGAAGGGCAAAAGTGGTATTGTCAGACTCAAGGGTTGCAGGGGGGGAATATGTAGAAGCTGATAAGGATAAAGCGGAATTGCTTAACAAATATTTTTGTTCTGTGTTCACAGATGAAGAAGCAGGAGCAGGACCTCAGAAAACACCCACAAATATGAACAGAAGCGAGGGACATCTTGAACAATTTTCAGAAGACTGTGTTCGTGAGAAACTAGCTCAACTTAAAGTAGACAAAGCGATGGGACCGGATGGGATACACCCTAGAATATTGAGGGAACTTGGGGACGTTCTAGCAGCTCCACTGACTGACCTTTTCAATGCCTCGTTGGAGTCGGGAGTGGTGCCTAAGGACTGGAGAGAGGCTCATGTGGTGCCTTTACACAAAAGTGGAAGTAAGGATGTGGTTGAAAACTACAGGCAGGTTAGTTTAACTTCGGTGGTGAGTAAATTATTGAAAACGCTTCTGAAAGAGAAAATAGTGAGATTTCTGGAGTCCAGCGGATTACAGAATCTGAGGCAGCATGGATTCATCAGAGGCAGGTCTTGTCAGACAAATCTGATTGATTTCTTTGACTGGGTGACCAGGGAGTTGGACCGAGGGAGAGCTCTAGATGTGGTGTATTTAGATTTCAGTAAAGCCTTTGACACTGTTCCTCACAGGCGACTTATAAACAAACTGAGCACCCTAGGGATGGACCCTAAAGTTACTACTTGGGTTAGAAATTGGTTGGGTGGGAGGCGACAAAGAGTACAAGTAAATGGAGCTCACTCTGAGGAGAAGGATGTTACCAGTGGTGTGCCCCAGGGATCTGTCCTTGGTCCGATTCTTTTTAACATCTTTGTTAGTGCTATAGCGGAAGGGCTGTCGGGTAAGGTTTGCCTCTTTGCGGATGATACCAAAATCTGCAATAGAGTAGACACCCAGGAAGGTGTAAATAACATAAGGAGGGATCTAGCTAAGCTTGAAGAATGGTCTAGAATTTGGCAGCTGGGATTTAATGTTAAAAAATGTAAGGTCATGCATTTGGGCTGCAGCAATCCAAGGGAGCAATACAGTATAGGAGGTGAAGTACTTTTGTCCACTAAAGAAGAGCGGGACCTAGGCGTGGTTGTGTCTGATGATCTTAAAGTAGCTAAACAGGTAGAAAAGGCGATGGCAAAAGCTGGAAGGATGCTTGGGTGCATACGGAGAGGAATGGCTAGCAGCTAAAAGGAGGTGATAATGTCTCTGTATAAGTCTTTGGTGTGACCTCATTTGGAGTATAGTGTGCAATTCTGGAGACCGCACCTTCAAAAGGATGTGAACAGGATGGAGTCGGTGCAGAGGTTGGCTACTTAAATGATTAGTGGGCTTCATTATAAAGCATATGAGGACAGACTTAAGGATCTTAATATGTACACCTTAGAGGAAAGGCGGGATAGAGGTGATATGATTGAGATGTTTAAATACCTCTGTGGCATAAATGTTCAGGGAGAGAGCCTCTTTCAATTGAAAGCAAGTTCTGCTATGAGGGGACATGGGATGAAGGTGAAGGGAGATAGATTCAGGAATGATATGTGGAAGTATTTCTTTACGGAAAGAGTAGTGGATCCATGGAATAGTCTCCCAGTGGAGGTGGCAGAGATGAGGACAGTAACTGAATTCAAAAAGGCATGGGACCAACACAGAGGATCTCTAAAGGTAAAAAGTGGACTGTTGTAGTTGTTGATTTGGAAGGACAGACTAGATAGGCCATGTAGTCTTTTTCTGTCATCATGTTTCTATGTTTCTATATTTAGGTCTTACAGGAAGAAATTGTCTTCTCTTCTGCATCTCCTGTGAAAGATCAGGGGAAACCCTAATTTTAAGATTACAATCAAGGAGTCTTTAAACTTGAAAAGCATTTTCAGAATCTTATCTCTATCAGAACCTAGCACAAATTCCACCAACGATGTTGAAGGGAAGGCTTGAGCCTCTCCAGACTGCTCAAGAAAATTTGTTAAATTCAGCGTAATAGGGAGACTGATGTTGTAGACTTATCAGTGTCAGTGAAAGGCTTCAGAATGTCTAAAAAGAAGGCAGCAGATTTAAAAAAAAGAATTTCAAACCCAGAAGCAGGATGAATAGTCCGGGACCCCGTTATGCTCAGTGGCCTTCAATCATGTGCGTGAGCCCACAACTGAGAGTATGAGTGACTTTGCTGAGGAACCCTGTGGAGCACTGGTGATGGAGCCAGCCATGCAGCGAATGCTGCTCCAAGTCAAACGTGACTTAAACAGGGTAATCAGAGCAGCTTTAACAGAAATCAAGGAGTCGGTAGCAGTGCTACACAAAACATTGGGGAGCTTGGAGGCTGCATTGAAGAGGTAGAGCAGCACCAAGAGTCTCTGGAGGGGATTCTGTCGGTGCCCAGCTCAAACGGGGCCGAGATGCAGTGAGGCCAGAAGGAACTTTATCAGGGCCGGATTTACCTTGAGTGAGGCCCTACGCCAACAAAAATTGTGGGCCCCCAGCAGGGGCGGCCCAAGGGGGGTGCGGACCTCATTTGCATAAGGGGCCTCATTTGCATAAATATTTGCATAATGTTACCATATACTAACTTTTAGTAAACGTGCCTCTTAATGAGTGTATGGATAAAGAAAGACTAAAAGATTTCTACATTACTATAATCCAGTGCCAACTGCCAGACACATTAGGAACTACTACAAACACTGCCCATAGTAAACCCGCCGTATCCTAACAGCACTACCAGGACTCACAAAGCACCATACTCTACCAATCAAAAGGCAACACTGCAAATATTAAACCAATACATTTCAGAGAACAACAATACATGACCTACTGGGGAAAGAGAACAAGTGGCAATGTCAAATAGGAATTATATAAACAGAACACCTCAGCTCAGTTACACATGCAGAACATAGACCATCACCAAACAAGTAATCACAATTTAGAAATAGGAAGACAATAATTAAACTGGGAATCCCAAAAGCCAAACTTGGAATGTACAACACTGTAGAAATAAAACTATACATTAATTTGCTCTTGTACTAAACAAAGCGCAGATGTTAATGATGCACATTTACCAGAGCTGACATATTCCAATTAATAAATTCAAAATAAAGAGATATTTTTCTACCTTTTGTGCATTTTTTTCAGCTGCAATTGCTCCAGCCACTTTCTTCTGGTTTCTTCGTGTCTTCTGCTAACTCTCCATCGTCTGCTGTCCATTTGTCCTTTCTTCTCTCTTCTAGATTTTTTTCCATTCTCTCTCTACATCTGCTTTAACATACTAATCTTTCTCCTTTTGCTCTTTCCTCATTCCTATTTCATCCACTCAAATTTTACCCCTCCATCCTCAATCCCCACTTACTCTCCCAATACCCGGCCAATTGTAGATTTTTTATCCCTCCCACACAAAATATTTTTCCCTTCTCCATTTTACTCTTCCAGCCCCATCCCATTCTAATCCTCCCCCAACATCAGCTCCCTTCTAGTTCCAGCCTCACCCAGCATCCATTCCCTTCTAGTCCCTGCATCAGCCCATTTCCAGTCCTAGCCATCCATCAGCCCATTTCCAGTCCTAGCAACCCCCCAACCCAATACCAGTCCTAGCCCCCCCATCACCCCACTTACAGTCCTTAACCCCCCATCACCCCATTTTCAGTCCTTAACCCCCCCATCACCCCATTTTCAGTTTAAGCCCCCCCTATAACCCATTACCAGTCCTAACCCCCCATCAGCCCACTTCCAGTCCTAACCCCATCAACCCATTTCCAGTCAGCCCCCCATAGCCCATTGCCAGTCCTACCCCCCCCCCATCAGCCCATTACCAGTCCTAATCCCATCATCCCACCTCCAGTTTTAACCCCCCAGCCCATTTCCAGTCCTAGCCCCCCATAGCCCATTACCAGACAACCCCCATCAGCCCACAGCCCATTACCAGTCTTAACCCCCCCAAAGCCCATTACCAGTTCTAACCCCCCCCAACAGCCCATTACCAGTCCTAACCCCATCAGCCCACCTCCAGTCTTAACCCCCCAGCCCATTTCCAGTCCTAGCCCCCCCCATAGCCCATTACCAGACAGCCCCATCAGCCCACAGCCCATTACCAGTCTTAACCCCCCCCCCTAAAGCCCATTGCCAGTTCTAAGCCCCCCCCAACAGCCCACAGTCCATTACCAGTCCTAACCCCATCAGCCCACCTCTAGCCTTAACCCCCCCCAGCCCAGCCCAGCCCCGCCCATTTCCTGCCCCAGCCCCCCATTTGCCCATTTCCTGCCCTACCCGCCCCCAGTCATTTTCCTGCCCCAGCCCCCCCAATAGCCCATTACCAGTCCTACCCCCCCCCCATAGCCCATTACCAGTCCTCCCCCCCCCCCGGCCTAAAGAAAAATGTAATTTAACAAAAAACCTGGTGGCTGCCGCCGCGGGGCCCCCTCTGCTGCCGCGGGGGCCCCGTCTACAAGCTGAAGCGGTGCGGTGCGGTGCGGTCGGGTCGGGTCCGGTCGGGTCTCTCCCTCCCTCCTTCCCTCCCTGCAGGCTGCGAGAGACGCGAAGATAGAGCGTCTCCTCGCGTCTGTGTTAAGCCGGCAGGGCTGATGGGAAATCCCATCAGCCCCTGCGGGCTTAACACAGACGCGAGGAGACGCTCTATCTTCGCGTCTCTCGCAGCCTGCAGGGAGGGAAGGAGGGAGGGAGAGACCCGACCCGACCCGACCGCACCGCACCGCTTCACCTTGTAGACGGGGCCCCCGCGGCAGCAGAGGGGGCCCCGCGGCGGCAGCCACCAGGTTTTTTTTTTAATTGAGTTAAAAAAAAATTACCTGGTTCTTTTTTTGTGGGCCCCTGCCGGCTGTGGGCCCTACGCCATGGCGTACATGGCGTATAGGTAAATCCGGCCCTGAACTTTATGATAAGTTGAAGGAGATGAAGAATCGGGCATGCAGAAATAATTTGCATGTTATGGGGGTCCTCGAGACTGAATGATATCGTAATGCTGAGGAGGTGGCCCTGAGGATTTTCTGTTCTTTACTCACTGATCATGCAGAGATGGTGGAGCCCTTGGATACTGTAATTGAATGGGCTCATCAGGCATGGCAGCCTCCTAGACCTAATGAGCCATGAAATATTGTGGTGTGCTTGTTGCGCTTCACAGTAAAGGAGCTGTTGCTGTTTCAAGCAAAGCGGGTGAAGAAGATGGACTGGAACGGAAACATTATTTAACTGTATGGGAATATTTATCAAATTTTGTTGCAACAGTGGAGGTATTTTAAGGTTGTGACTTAGGAACTCTGCGCAAACAGCATTTGCTACCATTAGATGTATTTGTTTAGCCTTTGTCAAGACTTCGAAGCAGTTGGTGGAGCTGAAGATGGTTAAGGCACAGCCATTTCTTCTGAGGCAATGGAGGATAAAGTGACTTGCCCAAGGTCACAAGGAGTGCTACTAGGAACTTAACCCTGATCTCTTGGGTATTAGACTGCTGCTGTAATCACTAGGCTACTCCTCTACTTCCATCATCCATGTATTAATTCCTAGGTTAATGTACATACAATCTATTTTGCAGGCACTAATATTTTTTTACAATGCCCAAATGAACTAAATACACGCTAATATGTGCACATCCCTTCTCTTTGTCAAAGGCAAACTAGTTCAGATTTAATCTAAATTATGGCAAACATGTGACCAGAGATCCTGGGGTTTTTTTGGTGTGGGGGGGAGGGGGGAGAGACGACCTTTAATATAGTTGTGGTTGACAACCACAACAGAAAAATATCAAATTCTAAATAATAATATGAGAATTTGTTATATTCAGGCACTCAGATTTGCTCAAAGTCAAAAATAACTATTAGCCTGTCTTGATGGCTCAATGGAGTCTTGCATGCTGCCAAGAGGGACATCTGGGTTTGATTCCTAAACCCAGCTTCTGTTGCAGGGGCTTGCTTAACTGGGAATGCTGTGGAAGCCGTGTTCACAATCCATGGGCAGAGGAAGCCTTAGTCGTCTCAAAATGATGAAAACCTGTGATCAGACTCAGAGAGTATATGCTCCAGGGTCGGCCTGTCCATTGAGCGAGAATGTTTTTTGCACAGCGCCCCACGTTTCAGGGGACCCCGGGCAAAGAGCATTCTGCTTTAAAAGTAAATTTTAAAATAAAAAAAAAAGCTGGCTGCTGCCGCCGCGGCAGTAGCAGAATCAAGTGTCCTGTGAGGGCCCCCATGCCCGGCAGAGCCCTCCCCGCATCGGCTTGCAGAGCTGTGAAGGGGGAGTTTCCCTTTCGCGGCTTTGTTAAGCCTGCCGGGGCTGATGGGAACTTTCCCATCAGCCCCGGAGGGCTTAACAGAGCTGCGAGGGAGAAACTGTCCCTTCGCGGCTCTGAAAACGGTGCGGAGAGGGACTGAAGCAGGGAGAGAGGGCTCTGTTGGGCAGGGGGCGCCCCAGGGGACACTCAATTCTGCCACAGCGGCAGCAGACAGCTTTTTTTTATTATTTTAAAATTTCCCTGGGCTGTTGGGGGAGAGGGGGGTTAGGACTGGAAATGGGCAGATGAGGGGGAGGGGGTTAGGACTTGAGGTGGGCTGATGGGGTTAGGACTGGTAATGGGCTATGGTGGGGGTAAGTCTGGATAAGGGGTGATGGGGAGTTTAGGGCTGGTAATGGGCTATGGGGAGGCTAAGACTGGAAATGGGCTGATGGAGGTTAGGACAGGTAATGGGCTATGGGAGGGCTTAAACTGAAAATGGGGTGATGGGGGGTTAGGACTGGAAGTGGGCTGATGGGGGCTTAGGACTGATAATGCTTAGGACTGATAATTTATTGTTCCATGTATAGTTATATTATACTGTCTGTTGAGTTATATGTAAACCGTCTTGAATTGTAGAAAGACGGTATATAAAAACAGTTAAATAAATAAATAAAATAAATAAATAATGGGCTATGGGGGATAGGACTGGTAATGGATGGGGGGTTGCTAGGACTGGAAATGGACTGAGTGGAAGGGGAGGCTTGAACTGCAAATAGCTGATGGGGACGGGGCTTGGAATAGAAATGGGCTGAGGGGAAGGGGGGCTTGAACTGCAAATAGATGATGGGGAGGGGGCTTGGAATGGAAATGCGCTGAGTAGAAGGGGGCTTGAACTGCAAATAGCTGATGGGGAGGGGGGCTAGGAATGGAAATGGGCAGAGGGGAGGGAGCTAGGACAGGAAATGGGCTGATGGAGGGGCTAGGATAGGACTGGATATTGGGTGTTAGGGGGAGCTAAGATTAGAAATGGGCTGTGGTGGGGGCTTGGATTGAAATGGACTCATGGAGGGGCTAGAACTGGAAGTAGGCTCATAGGGGGCTTGGATTGGAAATGGGCTGAGTGGAGGGGAGCTAGGATTTGACATGGGCTGATGGTGGGGCTAGGAAAGGACTAGAAATGGGCTGATGGGGGGCTTGGATTGGAAATGAGCTGATGGAGGGATGGATAGGACTGGAAATGGATGGGGGAGCTAAGACTGGACATGGGCTGATGGTGGTGCTAGGATAGGACTGGAAATGAGCTGATGGGGGGCTAGGACTGGAAATGGGCTGATGCGGGGACTAGAAGGGAGCGGATGCTGGGTGGGGCTGGAACTAATAAAGATAAAGATAAAAGATAACTAGAAGGGAGCTGATGTTGGGGAGGAATAGAATGGGATGGGGCTGGGAGAGTGAAATGGAGAGGGGAAAAATATTTTGTATGGGAGGGAAGAAAAATCTACAATTGGCTGGGTATTGGGAGAGTAAGTGGGGATTGAGGATGGAGGGGTAAAATTTGAGTGGATGAAATAGGAATGAGGAAAGAGCAAAAGGAGAAAGATTAGTATGTTAAAGCAGATGCAGAGAGAGAATGGAAAAAAACTAGAAGAGAGAAGAAAGGACAAATGGACAGCAGACGATGGAGAGTTAGCAGAAGACACAAAGAAACCAGAAGAAAGTGGCTGGAGCAATTGCAACAGGAAAAAAAATGCACAAAAGGTTTAAAGATATCTATTTTGAATTTATTAACTGAAATATGTCAGCTCTGGGAAATGTGCATCATTAACATCTGCGCTTTGTTTAGTACAAGAGGAAATTAATTTATAGTTTTATTTCTACAGTATTGTACATTCCAAGTTTGGCTTTTGGGGTTCCCAGTTTAATTTGTCTTCCTGTTTCTAAATTGTGATTCCTTGTTTGGTGACTGTCTATGTTCTGCACGTGTAACTGAGCTGAGGTATTCTGTTTATGTAATTCCTATTTGACATCGCCACTTGTTCTCTTTCCCCAGTAGGTCATGTATTGTTATTCTCTGAAAATTATTGGTTTAATATTTGCAGTGTTGCCTTTTGATAGGTAGGGTATGGTGCTTTATGAGTCCTGGTAGTGCTGTTACGATACGGCGGGTTTGCTATTGGTTCTAAATGGGCAGTGTTTGTAGTAGTTCTTAATGTGCCTGGCAGTTGGCACTGGATTATAGTAATGTAGAAATCTTTTAGTATTTCTTTATCCATACACTCATTAACAAGCATGTTTACTAAAAGTTAGTATATGGTAACATTATGCAAATATTTATGCAAATGAGGTCCCTTTATGCAAATGAGGCCCACACCGAGTCTCCGCACATGGCCCTGCACCCCCCTTGGGCCACCCCTGATATGCTCCATATTCTGGATGGAGTTATGGTGTGGGCCCTGGACAAAGTCTATTTCTTTGACTGTTGGGCTAGATTTATTTATTATTTATTAGAGTCTCTTTTATACCGCGCTATTCAGCATCAGTGCGGTTTACAATGAACAATAAAATACACATTTCCGATGGTACTTTGTGTTTACAGTTGAACAGGTAATGCAACTTGGATAACAGGGTAACTATTTACAATTAGATGGGAGGGAGTCAAAAAAATTGAAGAAAACCTGAAGTAGTTCTAAATGAATGTTCTGAAGTTGTTGCCCTAAAGTACTTGTTTCTAATGGAAGGAAAAACTCAAAGGTATTTGCATAATATAACTGGTCATCGATCTTTCCTTGTTTGGAACTGACTTGGTTTCAATTTAAATTTGCTCACCTTTTTTAAGATATTTGACAGCACATTTTAGAAAGGCTGTTTTTTGGTGAAAACAGGGATGTCCATGTCAAAATGTCTGAAATGCTTTGGAAGGGGCTGCACTGAGGTTGGGCATTATCTCTGCCCCAAAAAGATAAACATGTCCGTCGCAATACAAAGAGAGCAGAGACTTGCAAAATAAGGGTTCAAACACGTGCCAATTTTGGTAATGTGGACATACGAGACCTGGACCTGAATGGTTTCTGCCACATAGATGAGCTAGCACTGGTATTTTGGAATATGTATGTTTATATGATATCATATATAGATTCCATCCAGCTATTTTGGAAACAGACATACCGCTGCGTAGCAGTAGACAATAAGACCTCAATAGTAGTTTGCTAGATTTTTTTTTGAGTTGGTGAAAAATACTGAGGGAATGAAAGAGCATTTTCCCCTTCTCTGTACTGTTGTTAGCTAGCCTAAGAGAGCACCTTTCAGATGTCTGTTCGTGCCCAGGGGCAGGTATAGACATCTACATATTCACTAGTGGATTTAAACATGTGGCAGTAAACTAAAATTGATCGCACATGTGAATCTTTTCAGAATGCCCTGGACATGCCTCTGGCATGACCTCATGCAACATAGATGTGATCATGCTGGACATGTGTAAACTTGGTGAGTTCTAAAATGGCTCTTGGGGCGTAGATATGATTAGGATGTCTGAAAGGCAGTTTTCAGATGTTTAAATCACAAATAGGGCTTCTAAAATAACCCCCTAAATATTTTCTTAATCACAAAGCCTGAGTAGAACAAATAATGAAAATGGTGAGTTTATGCAAAATTTATGATCAAAAATGTACATTTTGTATAACTACCCTAACAATAATCATGTAAAATCCAAATAGGACAGATTTCACTTGTATGCATGTAGTGGCACATTTCAGTTTGTGCGTCCCCGGGGCGTCTGGACATCTAGACATACGGACAGCCAGGGGATGCACCCAATTCTGCTTCCGTGGGGGCTAGACATCCCCATGGGAGTAGGATTGTGTCAGAATGGCTGGTTGTCTGGGAGACGTCCCAATTCAGGCACCCCGGACATCCAGCCACTTGCTCATAATTCTTTCCCCGCAGCCCATTCCTCGATCCAGCCTTTCATGGCCAGGGTCAGGCTACAGGGAACCCTCTTCACCTCTCACCTTTCTACTGACCTCCACTGTCCACCCATGCCCAGAGGGACTTATTCTACCTCTGAGGTGGAATAAGTCCCCCGTCTAACTGTGTGACCATGGATGTACAAGGCCGACCTCAGAATCTGCTCTGTACATCCATGGTCGCAGCCCCACCTGCTGTCTGCCCTCGCTCCTCCCCCAGCCCACCTCCTCCCACCCACAAACAGAACTCCCTGCACATGTGGCCTATACGTGTGGGGAACTCTGCTGCTCATGGAGGGCTTCAGACATGCTAAATGAATGATTGGAATCTTATGAGCGTTTTCTTCCATTCTAATTCATCCACAACAATGAACATAAAGATAGAAAGTTAATTGACAAAGGTACTTAGCTGATGGTACCTACAGTATTTTCTATTTAGCTTTCATTGGTGGTTAAAGTCATCAACTTTTATTTTTGTCATTTTTTTAAACAAGAAGAAATCGGGGGCCTGATATTCTGAATGATTTATCCAGTTAGCAGAACCTGCTAACCAGATAAACTTCACTGAGCCTGATATTCAGTGGCACTATCCAGATAGTGCCACTGAATATTCCCTCTACACTATGACAGTATTCGAATAATCCCAGGGCAGTCTGTGGGCTGTGCGAAGGCAGTGTATGTACTCGTATCAGGTTAGCGGAGATTTTCAGTCAACTAATTGTATAAATGACCACACAAAGTTATGTAAAAAAAAATATGCAGGCCTAACTATATGTGGTCTGGCTATCCAGGTGGAGGCCGATTACATAATCTGCACGTCCAGGTCATCCGGATGGCCAGATTATGAACAGAGCACAAGTGCACCCGATTCTGCAAATGCAGGAGCTAACTGTTCCCATGGGTGCAGGATTGGGCACTTATATGGGCCAGGGCACACAGTATCCTGAGCGGGGAGACATACAGCAAACCATCCATCCCACTGCTCAATGCTTCTGCAGGAGCAAGCAGGCCCAATAGCAGAACATTTTGCATTTTCCCACCGCCTAACCCTCGGCGGGATCTGCCAGGGCTGGGATCAGGCTGCGTGGATTCACCTTCATCTGCACTGGGTTGGTGCGTGCTGCCAGACCCAATCGCTGCCACTGAGGTGGAATAAGTCCCACATCCATATGTTACCAGCTGGATGTACAAGGCCGTGACCTGAATAGGTCGTGTATGTCCGGGTGCTGCAGCCCACCACCACTCCACCCACTCTCCGCCTCTGCCCCATCCCCGTCCAGTGATTCCCGCACACCGGTACTGTATGTGCAGGGAGGCAAGGGGGTGGAATTAGGTCACTGCGAATAGCAGGGGATGCATATCTGAACCAGACATGCAACCCCACTATTCGCATTTCGGTATGACCACCATAATGACTAAATACCCCACACTATGGAAGTCATTCCAGAAACCAAATAAGGTTTGTATGTGCACCGGGGACGTTTATCTGCTGAAAACGTCTATGAGCGTATTCTGCTACATGGCACCCACGGACATTTTTTATTTTTATTTATTTATTTCAACTTCTTATATACCGCACTCTTTGACATCAGCGCGGTTTACAATGTCCAAGAAAGGCGGAACAGGGGTGTGGTTTGCCGCAGAGGCGTATAAAGCATATTCAGGAAAGGCCCATATACATTTTGGGAGGTCCCCACAGATGTGCCTATTCTACCTGTCAGAGACATAGAATAAGGTGAGTACTTCGGAAATATTCTGCTGTGTATGTATAAAGGTGGTGACTAGTCTGTTCTAAAATGATGAACTGCAGTATGGAAAAACACGACAAGATACATTTATAAAGAAAAGAAATCCGAGGTGTGGGAGTCTTGTAAGCTAAAGGGGCATTATTAATTACCCTAAAAGAAATATTAAGAAGAGCAATAGTGATTATTCTGACCATGCTGGCATTTGCTATTTGTGCTCAAGGAGCAAATCTAGGGGACCCTAACAATTCCTCTGTCCTGAGAAATGGGACTGTAGATGTAGGAATAGTATGTGAGTGAGTATGGGAAGGATTCTTGTTTGGGTAAGAAACAGAGATCATATTTTCAGTCTGGGGACTCTATGCTATTATGTAATACCAGCTGTTATTTAAAGGTTCAAGGCATCTTTTTGGCAGAAGTATGTTTTTTGTGACTGAAAGTGAGAGTGTGGGTGGGTGTGGTTTGAGAGTTGCAAGGGAGGATCTGGTGTGCTCATCTGCAATTCAGAGGGGACAGTACAAATGACAGTACAAATGTCCACAGCATCACCAGGTGCCAGTGTGATAGGGCAGAAAAAAATCACAAAAGCTTCTCCAGAGCTAAATGTCAATACATATCCTTTTCAATAATAAGAGACCCTCAGACTAGGAGCATTCAACAGTGCAAACAACATTAAAACATGCCCAAAAGCACCATCATTGGTCTCTAAAAATGTGCACATAAATCCACTGTGCCAGGCACTGGGAGTCATGACTGATGTTGTGCCAACATTCCCTAGATTGTTCTATGAGGCCTACATCCTTATCCAGTCCTGGATCTATGAGAATTCCAAGAGTGGTGATATATCTGGAGGCTGGTTACTTGGTATGATGGCACAGGGATCTCCCCTTCTATGCCCACATAGGCCTGACCAGGAGAGCACTGCCACACAGCAGACTGTGGGAAAGCAGGTAGTGTTGCCTCACAGATAGTAGATGTATACATAAGCCAGGACAGAGAGTGGAGATTCCATGGGACAGGTGTAGCTATATGTAGGGAGCTGCTGTGTGAAATGTGGGAAACAGATGCTATTGCCAGATAGCCATAGTCATTTGAAGAGAATTGTGATGTCACTCAGTAATACAATGTATCTTTTGGGGAACTGCAAAGTTGAATGTGGTTTTTGTGAGGTTGGTAAGCATTGTGGTAAGCATTGTGAAGACTGTTTTTAGAGATGACCAATGAAAGAATAACTAAGGATTTCTTCTACTGCCATGTATGTTTTGATGCCAGGTATGCCATGATAAACATATCACTTTCTACTTGCTGTTATTATATCGTTGAGTGCACTGAGATAACCTTGCACTATTCTGGTCATGCAACAGACTAATATATCTGGTCTAGTTTGCATCAACATTTATGTATCATCAGTATTTATGTGTAGTTTGCATCAGCACAATACTGTCAGTGAGAGGAGCAACTTATGAGATGCACGTTTTAACAGAGGAGGAATAGCCGTCAGAGACGTCAATGGGTATATGGCAGAGACGGGCAGGATCGGAAACATCCAACTTTTCAGAATGCACTGATCATGGGGATGTGCAAACTGTTTGCTGCATCTACTCGTGTTTTGTTATAACAGGGGGTCTCATGTTTCTCCACAGAGGTTTGCTCGTGCCGTGCTGGAAATGCCTATGTCCCTGATTCCGGAACCATGAGCTGCATAATTAGGGTGAAATCGGGCCCATTTTTGATTTGGACATATCTGTGGCCCAGACATGCATGTTATGGAATTGGCCTCCATATGGATAGCCAGGACAGTCACTGCTGAAACCAGATATTCAGCAGAAACAAATACCCGTGCACTTCCATGGAATATCTGATTTCACTTTTACCTGGAGTGGTCAGCATTTATCAAATGCTGACAGCCATGGGCTGAGTATTGGCCTATAGGTATTTTATGGCAGCCTCAGTGAAAAAACTATGGGGGTCAATATTATTGTCATTATAAACACTGTTACCAGAACACACATCCTTCAGATATCTGTATGCTGTCGGAATATACATATCGGTGACACTTTTTTGAAAATTTTTACTTATGGGAGTCATGCTGAGCCACGAATAGCAGGGACGGATGCCCCGTTGAGACATTCATCCCTGCTATTCATGCCCTTTCCTGGCCCCATCCTCCTTCCCCGCACGTTGTATGGGGAAGTTAGATAGGGGCAGGAAAGGGGCGGATCGAGGGCGTTAGGGCAGGCAGTGGGCGGTCATCAGCCCCAGACATACAGGGCCAGTTCTAATGTCAGCCCTGTACGTCAGGGACCGGAGGCTTGAACGGGGAAGTTATTCCACCTCCGAGGTGGAATAACTTCCCTGATGCGGAGGAAATGGCAGGACCGGGGCTGAGAAGGGGCTGGGAAGGGGTGGTAGGAGGCAGAGGGAATTCCCTGCAGCCCGACTCTGGCCTGGGAGGCCAGATCGGTGGTCGGGCTGTGCGGAAAGCACTTTCGGTGCCAGTGGCTGGGGATTGCGGCTTTTAAATGGAACCACAGTGCCATGGCAACCAGATGCCATGGCTCCATTTAAAAGCCTCTGTACGTGCAGGCCAGGTTGAATCGTGGTCCCAGCCTGCACATACAGGCCTGTTTGCGATTCTGATCCTGCGGGACTAGACGTGCCCCATGGGATCAGAATCACGACTCACTCTGTGCATCCATTTCCGACCAGGCGCACAGAGGGCCTGTATGTCCAGGATGGAATGATCCCCTATATGAATATGTTGATTTACACACGCAAATTAGTTCTGTAATGTGTAAATGGTGCTTGAGCTTTCTAAAATCACCTCCAATATCTGTAGAATTTTGATGCCATGTGACAATGTGTGCTATCGAGTCAATGTTGACTTCTGGAAAACCAGCTCCCTGGTGTTTCAAGGGGTCACTTATCCAAGTCTAACCTTGCTTAGCTTCAGAAACCAGCCAAAAGCAGGACCATTCAGGACAGTTGAAGAGTCTTTGATGCCATACCTGCAATAGGATGGCTAACCCTTTGGGTTACAAGATCAGGAATACATTTCAAACATGAAGTCAAACATTTTGACTAGTTTTTGCTGTTGTCATTATACTTATTTTTGCCCTTCTGAGATTATTTCTTGAGGCTGCATCCATCAACAACCCTACTGAATCATCACTTTAAAGATTTTTTCAATACATCCTTCTTCTCGTATGTGCAACATGTATCAAGGGATTTTCAGGAATGTCTCTTTAACAAATATAGTATCAAAAAGCTGGCCTTTAGGTTGTTTGGCATTAGTTATTTCCAGTGGTCTCCTTTAAAAGGTTAAGAATCTTCAAGCATAACAGAATCAACTACACAGAGGGGATGAACTATATCCCTTGAGTTCTTCAAAGCACTGAAACACTATCCGTTTGTGGTCTTTTCAAGAAAAATATTTGGTTGGTGTTCTCAGCAGACTTTGCATTGAACCTTTAATGGCTACTAGACCTGGTGTCAAAGAAACTGTTCACGTTTACTGATCCTTGCCCTGTTAAGAGCTGCCAATAAGAATCTCTGCTTATCTATTACTAAACAAAGGAACCCCCCTCTCTTCATTTCTGAATGTGTCACTAATAGCTCTTTCAAGATGTAACCTACAAACATTCAAGGGCCTTGGTGGGGGAAGTTATGAAGGAAGGAAAATATCCAGTGAGTGAAACTGTCAGTTGGAAGAAGAAATGCCAGCCATTTATGCTGAAGAATTATGCACACTTCCTCAGCAGTACAAAACAGACATGAAAAAAACTTTAAAATTTAGGTTTACCTTTTGATTTATTTGCCTTCAATTCCTGGTTATTGATATCCCTTTTAAACATTTATACTGAGCATTAAAGCCTGAGCTTCTCTGGCAGTAGCTTATAGAGGTCTGCTTTCATTGGTCCATACCTGGTTCATTTAGATAACTAAAGTTTTTTCTATGCACTAATCACTTGTGCATGGATATACTTACGGATTAATGCACATACAACAAATTTTGTGCATGCAAAAAAGGTAACCGTGAGCATTAAAGGTGCACATTGAAAATGAATTTGGGAAAACACATGAAAAAAAACCACATAAAAATCAGGAAATTTTCTGATAATACAAACACTAACCAAACTTTTTTGTTGCCATGCTAAAAAAATACATCTGAACAATACAAGAATCTGATATTCAGTTCAGCTTAACTTCCAATGGGGTGTGCACAGAAGTGGTGCTTAGGTGGAGCAGAGCTACAGATTTGGCTAATCCACGTATAGAATACTATGACTTATGTGCATCAAAGTGCTGATCTAGGTGCCCCAGGTTACGCCTGCTCTAGAGCAAACCGTAAGTGCGCCCAGGTTCTGGCTCATCCATCTGCTGGTGTTTCAGAAAGTAATGTGCGTGCATGTTTTGCTTTATAAAATAAGGCCTGCATGCATGCTTAGGAACGTGTGTAGCCTGTGTTGCTCCTTATGAAATTACCCTTCACGAGTGTGACATAAATGGCACATTTCCTCTTTCCTACATTCACAGACTCAGGCATGTCTGGCTGGAGGATTCGGCTTAAACGGCCATGGTAAAGTGTCTCAGTAAGCTAACAAGGAATGTGTGAGTGGGTATAGTGTGCATGTCTATGTATGTGAGCGTGTGTATTATGAGTGTGTGCTGGGGGTAAGAGTGCTGGCATTGTGTGTCAGTGGATATGAGTGTTAGCACAGTGTGCCGGCGGCTGTGTGTATCCTCAATAAAAAACTGGATATAATCTGCATCACCGAGACTTGGTTGGATGACTCTGACCAGGTAATAGTAAACCAAGTAACCCCTACAGACTACTCTGCCTTCAATTGTGTCAGAGAACATAAGAGAGGAGGAGGGGTGCTAATACTGGCCAGAAACGAATACAGATTTAAAACAATCTCTAGCGAGGAGGAAGTGATGTCATCGGTGAGGATGGCAGCCTAAGAGAGGAGCTCCGGAGTTAAACCCCAAAAGTGGTGGTCAGTGAGCCCCCCCCCCCCCCACCGCTAAAGCAGCCCGAACCGCAGGAAGAGGTGGCGGAACGGGTGGATAGCACGAACGGCGAGATGACGACTCGCAAGAAGGCGGCGGATTTAAAAGAATTTGCATATGGCGGAGGACAGGCAGGTGGAAGAGAGCCCAAGATGGTGGCGGGAGAACGGCAGCCCAGAGACTCTGGAGAGCGGCAGATGCCACGTGCAGCTGATTCAGAGCGGGGTGCAATGGTGGTTAACAATGTGTCCAGGGCTGAGCTGAAGGCTTGGTTCGATGAGCTCAAGTCAGAGCTGGCTGCAGTTAAATCCGAGGTGGGAGAAGTATGTAATGAACTGAGAGAGGAA
This sequence comes from Ichthyophis bannanicus, assembly GCA_033557465.1. Taxonomy (NCBI): domain Eukaryota; kingdom Metazoa; phylum Chordata; class Amphibia; order Gymnophiona; family Ichthyophiidae; genus Ichthyophis; species Ichthyophis bannanicus. The sequence goes on from CM066035.1 coordinate 668,353,317, forward strand.
GTGAGTGAACTGAGCCGGCGAACGGCGGAGCAAGAACAGCATATGGAGAGAGTGCAAATAAAGCAGGTGGCGATGGAGAACTCAGTGAAAGAGTGGGAGAGTTGGAAAGCGCAAGTGATGTATAAAATGGAAGATTTGGAGAATTGTACATGACGGAAAAATTTGCGCATATGGGGGGTCCTTGAAGAACCAGAGTTTACTGACAGCAGACGAGTGGCGGAAGCCATATGCAAGGACATTTTGTTGGAGGGGGAGGGAGAAGAGGAAGTCGGCACGGTGGTCCTGGACAGAGCGCATAGGGCGCTAGGACCTAGCCGGCCTAATAGGCCACGGGACATCGTGGTCTGTATTCATGATTATACCCTCAAGGACAAAATAGTGACGAAGATGAGGAAAGCCCAGGAGTTTGTCTGGCAGGGCTATAAACTGGCAATATATGCAGATTTAGCAGCCGGGACCCTGCAAAGATGAAGGGAGCTGCAGCATATCACCACACTGTTACGAAAGGAGAATGTGCGCTACCGGTGGCTATATCCCTTTGGGCTGTGTTTTACAGTGGGCATGCGCAACTGGAGAGTGCAGACTAGCAAGGAGGCGGAAAAGGCCCTGCTGGAAGCCGGACTGAGCAGTACGCAGCGGCGGTTAGTGGAGACATCGGGAGATCGGATGGAGCAGCAGGGATTGCCAGCGGCAGCGGATGAGAGGGAGTCAGGCGGAGTGCGATGGCAGAGTGCGATGGAACCCCAGTCAGCGCTAACCTGAAGTGGAGTACCGGGAATGCCGGAGAGCATCATTTTCCACAAGTGCTGGGGGACTGGAGTTGAAGACTGAGGTTTGTGCTTTTGGGGGGTTGAGGGGAGGATGGGGTGGCTGGGGATGTATGCTGACTTGGAGTTATGCGGGGAAAGAGCAGATGGAGGGTGGGGTATTAGGAGGAGGGAGGTGGGAGTGGGGAATGAACGAGGGTGGTGGGCTGTGAGGGCTGGGAAAGGCACTGTTTGTTATACATATGCTGGGTAATAGTTACACGGTTGGAATGGTTTAGAATGTGAAGATGATGGGATTTGTGGTATGGTTATGAATATATGGTTGTAGTAGTTGGGAGTGCCATTCGGGAAAGGGGTAGCCTGGACGGGAGTGGGGGGAGGAGAGGGGGAGCACAGGGAGGGTTACATGTGGGTTTATTGGGAATCAGGACTGGAAGTGTTATCTGGGATTATAGTTGGGGAAGGGGGAGAGGAGGGGGGAAGGAGCGGAGAGGTGGGGGAGGGGGAGTGTGGGCCTAAGTGGAGGACCTGGTGGGGGGGAGGCGGGGGAGAGGAAGGGATTGAGGGGGAGGATGGGTTGCTCCGCACCGATGGGCATTACTCTACAGGAGGCCTCAGGTGGGCTGAGGAGTGGGTTGGGGGGGCAGGGGAGGGGGGAGAGGGAGGGATGGGAGGAGGAGAGAGGAGGGGAGGGACAGGAGGGGGGAAGAGGACAGCTCAATTAAAGGCACTAGCTAGTTGGCAGGGGGTGGGAGAGACGCCCATTTGGGTGGAGTTAGAGCAAGAGAGAGGGGAGGGGGAGAATTTGGGAATGTGGATTTGGGATCCTGGAGGAAAAAAGGGGGGGGGAGTGCAGGGAATCCCTTTAAAGAGTATACGCAGGGGTTGTGGTTGGGAGTAAAGCGGAAGATGCTGGATGGGAAAAGGTACACAAGGGAAACTTACATACAGGGAATGCAAGATTTTGGTCCAGGCTAGGAAGGGGGGGTGTTCAAGGAGTGGTGGGCCAAAGGAGTGCGCACCTTGGGGCAACTCCTTAATAAAAGTGGGGAGCTCCGCTCCTTTGCTGGGCTGTGGGAAGAGTATGGGTTGGAGGATAGAGATTATTATGCGTACATACAGCTAGTATCGTATATGCAAAAGATGAGGGTCTTGGAAGATTTAAGGAAGGTGGCCACTCCATATGAGGTGGCAATGCGGAAGGGGGGAACGCGGAGGGGGTTGATAACTTTATTGTATGAGTTGCGTATGCAAGTAGCGGAAGGCCGACAGGGGAAGAGTAAAGGAGAAAAGGCTTGGGAGCAACAATTGGGGGGGGGGGGGAGTGGGATGAAGACAGGTGGCATCATATCTATAAGTGAACGAGGCGCTTAGCTCCGGGACCGACATATTTAGAGAATAGTTTAAAACTCCGGTATCAAATGTACTGGACGCCCTGGAAGTTAAAGGTTTTTCACCCTCAGGAAATGGGAGAACTTTGGAGGGGATGTGGGCGAAGAGGGGATTTGGAACATATTGTGTGGGGATGTGTGGCAGTTCAGAAGATGTGGAAACAACTGGGAGACCGTATACTGGCAATGGTGAAGGTTGCCATAGTCCTTACAGCTCCCATGGTATTATTAAATGAGCTGCCTGATGAGGGGGAGAGAGGAATTTTAATGTTGGTTGGGTATTGCATTGGGGCAGCAAGGGGGGCGCTTATGGCATGGTGGAAGTGTGTGGAGGCGCCCACGTTACCAATGATTATGCAGAGATTGGAGCATTTATGGGTTATGAGTGCTATAGCGGCTCACCAGCATCATACTCTGAAAGCCTTTAGGGCAGTATGGGGTAGGTATGAAGAGTGGCGGGAGGGGGGGAGGGGCAGGAGGGAGGGCGGGAGGGGCGATAGGGGTGGGGAGGGGGATACATGGGGATGGGTGGTGGGGGAAGGGATGGGGAGGTAGGGGTGATACTAATTGCTTGAACTGAAGTTGTTATAGATGATTTACTATATTTACCGTTGTTGATGTTTGATTGTTCAACTTTCTAATAAAAATTGAAATTACAAAAAAAAAACAATCTCTAGCACTAATATAACTGAATCCAACACAATCACCATAGCTAACAAGTACTTAAGCCTCTCCCTCACCTACAGGCCTCCTGGAGCCACAACTGAACATCTCTCCATGGTACTCGAAGCAATATGTGCACATAACACAAAACATAAACCCCTAGGAGACTACAACCTAACCTCTACACCCACCAAAGAAGCTGCAACATTCTTAAAAGCCATGGAGTCACTAAAATATAGCCAAACAATCAACGCCCCAACGAACCAGCATGGTACAGTACTGGATATGGTGGTCATTCCAATGCACTTGATGGAACAGGGCAAAACCACAACACCAACAATCACACCAGTCCCTTGGTCAGATCATTACATGATAGAATTCACCCTGGCCCTAAACAATTCCACCCAACACATAGAAGATGAAAATATCACCAGATGATATAGAGCCTTTAATAAAGAATCATTCGTAGATGAAATCATCCCATAGCTCCAGCAAGAATGTGACACCCTTGACCTAAGCATAGAGAAATGGAACTCCATAATATCTAATGCAGCATCAGCCCCTACGAGAATAAAGCCACAAGCACGAAGAAAACTCAACGCCCCATGGTACTCAAATGATATCAGAGATGCAAAGCGCACTGTCCGAAGACTGGAGAGAAAATGGAGGTGGGACAAATCGCATAACTCCCTGACTCTATATAGATCTAAACTACTAGAATATAACAATCTGATAAATGAGCACAAACAACAACACCACACCAATCTAATCATAAAGTCTATCAACAAACCAAGAGAACTATTCAGCATTGTCCAAAAGCTCACTAGGGATATCACACAACATTGTACCCATCATCTTGATCCACAGGAATTTGCTGACTGCATGAGAGTGAAAAACCATACCCATACATGCTCCACCACATGACAAATGGATGATTATGAAATGAAAGAGCAACATCATACCTGGGAGGATTTCAGCATACCATCAGAACATCAAGTAGAAGACATAATACATGGGCTCAACACAACAACCTCACCATCAGACCCTTGCCCAGTGGCTTGGATAAAAGTCACAAGAAGCCAGCTATCCCGGCACATTCATAAAATTGTTAAAGATTCACTCCAAAAAGGGCACATGCCGCAGTCCCTCAAGCACACCATAATACGATCAATACTGAAAGGTAATAACCTAAGCCCATCTGAACCAAAATCATACCATCCCATCTCCAGTTTACCTTTCCTTGCAAAAATAGTAGAAAAGACAGTGCAAAAACAACTTCAGGACCATATTGACATGAATGCCCCACTGGACATTCATCAGCATGGATTTAAACCCTGGCACAGTGTGGAAACGCTTTTTACATCATTCTTTGACAACCTCATAAGAGGTATAGATAATATAAATAATGGATTCCTGCTAGTATTCGTAGACATTTCGGCAGCCTTTGACACAGTGTCCCATGCTAGACTACTACAGCGCCTGAAACAGATAGGATTGCACAAGAACACCCTGAAATGGTTCACATCGTACCTGGAAGATCGAACACAGCAAGTCAAATGCACCCAAAAGAAATCATTGCAGTTCCCCGCAACGCAAGGACTACCTCAGGGATCTGCCCTGTCATCAATGCTCTTCAATATTACATCCAACCCATATGCAACATCATCAGATGACACAAACTCCACTATCACATGTATGCTGACGACATCATGGTTTATGCTCCAATCAATCTACTAGCACTTAACATCACAACAATAACTAAATGCCTTGAAGATATGAATGTCTGGCTCATAGACAATAACCTGATGGTCAACTACGATAAAATTGAGGCAATGTTCGTCACAAGGAACCCTAGCTTCATTCCACCACAGAATATCAGCATTCTAAACAAACTTATAATAGTCAAAGATGAAGTTAGGTACTTGGGCATTACAATGGACAGAGCTCTGAACATGAAATCTCATATCGCCAAAACCGCGAACAAGGCCTATCAACGTTTGAGGACCATAAGAAAGATAAAACCACTACTCCACCAGGACCACTTCTGCACAGTATGCCAAGCACTCATCACACCTCTGCTTGATTAAGGAAATTCTTTATATCAAGGTCTCCCCCAGAAGACCTTACACCAACTCCAAATGGTGCAAAACACTACAGCACGCATCATCACTGACACCCGAAGATCAGAACACATCACCCCCATCTTACAGCAACTACACTGGCTACCAATGGTAGCTAGAGCAAAATTTAAAATAATCTTGATCATCTTCAAGATCATCCAGCATCTTTCAGCAGATGTACTCCAAGAAATTGTAACAAGGAACATCAGTAATAGACCAAGAAGGAACAATTACAACAACATGATCAGCACACCTTCAGGATATCACAAGACTAAACAAAATACGTCAAGAAGAGCTCCATCACTAATGGCATCCACACTATGGAACTCCCTCCCAGTGAGCCTAAGGGAATTAGAAGACATCACAGACTTCCGCAAGGCCCTTTAAACCCTGCTCTTCACAGAAACTTACGAGCAGGTAGACAACAGTCCGAACCAGATACACAACAGCCCCCACCCGAGAGGGATTGCAACGTAAACTCCACTGCAAGCTCAATACTTAACCAACCCAGTAAGACTCACGACACCATCATGATAAATGTAATCCTCAAATTGTGTTGTCTTAATGTTGTTAAATACCCTCATGTTAAATGTTGTAAAACACCCATATCTTAAATGTTACCCAATTGTGATGTGATATAACCACTTTGATTGTAGGATAAGGTGGTATACAAGTATGTCTAAATAAATAAATAAATTATGTGAGCATGGGTATCAGGAGGAGGTATGAGTGTTGGCAGTGTGTGTTGGGGGGGGGGGGTTGGTTTCTCTAAATGAGATTGGTTCAACCCCTTTTTTAAAATTTTGCGTATACCATGAGATAATGAACCTCATGCTTATCTGTATGTGTCTGAGCACTCTGTGCACATGCAATAGTATGTGTGTGTCAGGGAACTCTGTGTCCATGCATGTATGTGTCAGGAGGCTCTGTGCGCATGCATGTGCATGTGTGAAGGGAAGCTCTGTATCTGTGTACATCTATGTGTCAGGCAGCTCTGTGCGTGTACACTTTTTTTGTCCACCTGAACCCATTATTTCCCCCCCCCTTTCTCTTGCACCATTCCTCTTTCCTACCCTCTCTCTTGCACTCTCCTTCTATCCCTTCTACCCACCTATAACCTCTCCCTCCCCCTTCCCCTGTCCAACTTTGTACTCTTTCTCCATTATTGCCACTGGCTTTTCACTCCTTCCCTCTCTTCTCTTCTCACTTAATACACTCACTGTCTCTTCCTCATTGCTTCTCTAACCCTGCCCCTTCCCTCATACTGTACTCCTCTTCTCCTTTCTTCCTCTAAAACTGCCCCTTTCTTTTCTCCCCTCCCCTCCCTTATATGCTGCCCTTTCTTTCTTCTTGTCTGCCTTTTCTCTTTAGCTCCACACCTTCTCTCCCCAATTCATATGGAGGCAAAAATATGGATGGTCCGGATGTGTACCTGATTCTGCACCCATGGGAGTTAGATGTTCCTGCGGGTGCAGAATCGGGTACTTAGATGGGCTGGATGGGCCCTGATTCTGCCCATCTGGATGTCTGCCTTGTTACCTGGCTATCTCTCCCTATGCTCCTGCTGGAACCCAGGGCCATGGAGTCTCATCTCCATGGCATCAAAGTGCAATCCAGGAGCACTGAAAGGCCCGACAGCGTGCAAATGCATTTTCCCAGCTGCCCGACCCTCTGAGGGGAATGCCAGAGCTGGGACCGGGCAGCGGGTGCCTACCTTCCTCTCCACTGTGTGACGGGGGATGTTCCTGGCTCAATCTCCATCAATTGGACTTATTCCACCTCGGGTGAGGAAAGTCCGACATCCATCTTTGCCCCGCCGGACATTCAGGGCTACCTGCCCTCACTCCTCCCTCTCTCTGCCCTGTTGCCATCTCCTCATGCCCCTGTCCAGAGCTCCCCTCACAAAGACCCTGTGCGTATGGGAAGCTTTGGAGCCTGAATAAGCTAACAGCGAATAGCGGGGGTTGTACATCCAAACTGGATATGCATCCCTGCTATTCACAATTCAGAATGACTCCCTTAAGCTCCATCCCCTTGCCCACCCCTTCCTTTCTCAGGCTGCTCATCTCACTATGCCAGCAAGACCTGGGGACTTCTGGCAATTCTTTAGTGCTCCTCCTTCTTTCTTCTCGTTGGTGGGACGTGGGAATTCCTGCTGGCTCTTTAGTGCTTCTCCTCCTACTTCTTGCAGGTGGGACCTAGGGATTTCCACCAGCTCTTCAGTGCTCTACCTAAGCTTACACATCTGTTTGTTTGCACGTGCACAAACAAAACAGATGCGTCCAGACAGACAAACACTACTACCACTACTTACTACAATTTATCATTTGTATAGTGCTACAAAGTTAACACAGTGCTGTATATATAGATGTAAGACACAGCCCCTGCTCATCAGAGCTTACAATCTAATCACGATGAAAAGCATAACAAAACTGATGACTAAAGTAAGGTAAGATACACATAAGTAGTGAACAAGAGAGTGAGGAGCATCAGGATCCAAAAGTAGTCTCAAAGAGGTGGGTTTTATCCTGGAGTTGAATAGGGCTAGAGAGTCTGATGTATTGTCTCAGATAGCTTGTTCCAGGCATTTGGAGCAGCAAGATGGAATGAATGAAGTATGGAATTGGAGGGTCCATAATATAGAGACCAGTGTTAGTATTATGAAGGTTAAAGGTCCTATGATATTAAGTATCATTTAGCTATAGAAGAGGCAACAACATCCCAGGAACAGGAGGTGTCAGAGCTCAGAAACTCCAAAACTATAAAGTTGGGAATTACCAGGAAATATAGGGTAATGGTGGTTAGTAACTCCCTTCAAAGGGGTACAGAGGTGTCCATCTGTTGCCAAGATATGATGTCCCAGCAGGTGTACTGGCTGTCTAGTCCAAGATCCAAGATGTTGCGGAGAGTTTTCCGAGACTACAAACCTACTACTATTCGATGCTACTCATCCATGTTGCAACAGATGATACTGCTATGTTCCCACATATCAAAAGTGATTTTGTGGCTCTGGCAGAAAAGGTGAAGCAGTTAAGTAAGCAAATGATATTCTCCTCAGTCCTCCCTGATGAGAGCCGGGGCCAAGTTTGAGAGGCTCACATCCTGGAGATGAATGCCTGGCTTCATGGCTGGTGTCATCAAAGGGGTTCTGGCTTCATGGACCATGGCATGATTTTCCAAGGGCTGCTGAGCAGAGGTGGCATCTACCCATCAAAGAAAGGGAGAAGTGACTTCTGCAACAGATTGGCTAATCTACTGAGGAGGGCTTTACGTTAGGATCATCAAGGATGAGTGAACAAAACCCTAGGTAAATAAAAGCCCTAAGGTAAGTAAAACATTGAAAATTGTATAGTATAGAAAAGGGAAAAAAGGGTAACATCTGGATAGTTCCATGTACTAATGCATATAGTATGCCAAGTAAAGTTCAAGATTTAGAAGCTATAATGGAAAAGTCAGTCACAGAGACATGATACACAGAAAACTATGATGTATTTACACCAGGCTATAAGCTATTCAGGAAAGAAAGGATTGGAAGAAAAAGAGGAGGAAATAATAATATTTAAACCACAGAATTGTTGAGCTTATGAGTGAAAGAGGAGAGAGACAGAAGAAATAGGTAGAGATTTAATTGAAGATATTTACAATATTGATATGAAAGAGGAAATACTATTGGTAGGACATTTCAATTTGCCAGATGTTTATTGGGATATCTCTGCTGAGATGTCACTAAGAGGTAGGGAGATCCTGAACACTCTACAGGAAGAACTTTTCCAGAAACTGGTAATGGAATACACATGGAAGGGGATGATACTAGACTTGGTGCTTACAAATGGGGAGAGTGTTTCTGATGTTGTAGTGGGTGATCATCTGCCATGCAGTGATCACTGGATGGTGAGCTTCAATATTAGGATATGGGTGGAGATGGTTCATTCAAAAGCGAGGGTCCTGTTGTTGTTGTTGTTAAGTGCCGTCGAGTCGGAGTCGACTCATGGTGACCCTCTGGATAGCTATCCAAAATTGTGTTAGGTCTTCAGTCAGGCGGCTCATTGTTGACAGACTGGTACTCGTAGCTGCTGTTATTGTATCAATCCATCTCATTGCTGGCCTTCCTCTTTTGTGTTGACCTTCTATCTTGCCAAGCATGATGTCTTTCTCGAATGATCTGTCTCTTCGCATGATGTGTCCAAAGTATGAAAGTCAAAGTCTTTTCATCTGAGCTTCTAAAGAAAGCTTAGGTTTGATCTCCTCTAGTACCGACTGGTTTGTTCTTTGGGCAGTCCATGGTATACACAGTATTCGTCGCCAGCACCATAATTCAAAGGCATCAATTTTCTTCCTGTCTATCTTTTTCACTGTCCAGCTTTCACATCCATATGATGTTATTGAAAATACCATGGCCTGAACAAGTCAAATCTTTATATCGAGAGAGACATCTCTGCTCTTGAGAATCTTATCTAGGTCTTTCATAGCCATTCTGCCAAGAGCAATACGTCGTCTGATTTCTTGACTGCTTGTTGCTTCTTTATTGATAGTTGATCCAAGTAGGTTAAAGTTGTTCACGATTTCAATTTCTTCTCCTTCAATGATGAACCTATTGATTATGCCAGTTGTCATGGTCTTTGTCTTCTTTACATTGAGGTGCAGGCCCATTTTGAGACTATGTTCTTTGATTGTGAGAAGCAAATGTTTCAGATCATCTTCACTTTCAGCCAGTAATGTGGTATCATCAGCATAGCGAAGGTTGTTGATTAGTCTTCCACCAATCTTCACACCTCTGTTGTCTTCATACAATCCTGCTTCTCTGATGATTTGTTCTGCATATAAATTAAAAAGGTAGGGGGGAAGTATGCAGCCTTGTCTTACACCTTTGCTTATTTTAAACTATTCTGTTTCTCCTTGTTCCGTTCGAACTGTTGCTTCTTGATCAATGTACAGATTGTGCAAGAGTACGATCAGGTGTTCTGGTATACCCATGCTTCTTAATGTGGCCCAGAGTTTCTTATGGTTTACACAGTCAAAAGCCTTGCTATAGTCGATAAAGCACAAATAGATATCCTTTTGGTATTCTTTAGTCTTTTCAAGGATCCATCTCACATCCGCAATGATGTCTCTCATTCCTTGCCCTTTCCTGAACCCTGCTTGCACTTCAGGTAGTTCTTGTTCCAGGTATGGTTGTAGTCTCTTTTGAATAATCTTCAGTAGAATCTTGCTGGCATGTGGGATCAGAGCGATTGTGCGATAATTTCCACAGTCAGTTGGATCACTTTCTTTAGTATTGGTATAAACACAGATCTTTTCCAGTCAGTTGGCCATGATGTTGTCTTCTATATTTCTTGGCAGAGCCTTGTAAGTACGGTAACAGATGCATCAGATTTATATAATACTTCTATGAGAATGCTATCAATGCCTGGTGCTTTGTTCTTTGATAAGGCTTTCAATGCTGCTTCAGCTTCTTCTTTCATCACCAATGGTTCCCATCATAAGGTACAGGTTGAAACGGCTTTTGGTCCACTTGATCTTTATCATACAAAAACTCTGTATATTCCTTCCACCTTTCCTTCATCTTCTCAGCATCATTCAACATAGAACCTTGAGCATCTTGTAGCATTACAATTTGAGGCTGAAACTTTTTCTTTAACTCTCGTAGCTTTAGGAAAGCCAATCTTGTTCTTCCTCTAATAGTTTCTGCTTCTATTTCCTTGCATGCGTCGTTGTAGTACTTTTCCTTGTCCTGTCTTGCTACACGTTGGAAATCTCTGTTGAGTTTTGTGATTGTCTTTCTTTCTCCTCTGGCTTTAACTTTTCTGCGTTTCTGGGCAAATTTCAGAGTTTCTTCAATCATCCATTTTGGCCGTTTTTTTTTTTTTCACCTTTTGTAGAGACTTCTCGTTTTCTTCCAACACAACCTTCTTGATGTCATTCCATAACTCTTTTGGAGCTCTGTCATTTGTATCTAAAGGAGCAAATTGATTATGCAGGCAGTCTTTAAATTCCAGTGGTAAATTCTCAAGGTCATATTTTGTTGCACTCATGAGTGGTTTGCTCTTTTTCAACTTTAGCTTGAGTTTGCATACTAGTAGTTGATGATCTGTACCACAGTCAGCTCCAGGTTTTGTTTTTGTTGATGTTACAGAGCTTTTCCATTGTTGACTTCCACAGATGTAGTCAATTTGATTTTTATACAATCCATTGGGTGAAGTCCATGTGTACAGTCGCCACTTGTGTTGATGGAAGAAGGTGTTTGAGATGAATAGATCATTGGTCTTGCAGAATTCTATCAGTCTTTCTCCAGCTTCATTTCTGTTGCCAAGTCCATATTTTCCAACTACTTTGCCTTCTTCTTGCCAACTTTTGCGTTCCAGTCACCCATGACTATCAGGATATCCTGTCTGCATGTTCTGTCAATTTCAGCTTGTACTTGTTCATAGAACTCTTCAATTTCATTCTCCTCTGCAGCTGTTGTTGGGGCATATACTTGAATTATACTTGTGTTGATAGGCATTCCTCATAGACGAATAGAGATTAAGCATTCGCTGACTGCATAGTATTTCATACAGTTCTTGCAAGTTTCTTCTTTATTATAAATGCAAAACCATTTCTTCTTTGTCTTTCATTTTCATCATAGTAGACCATGTGATCATCTGATACAAAGTGCCCAATGCCGGTCCATTTCAGTTCGCTGACACCCAACAGATCAAGTTATACACTTTCCATTTCATTCTTGACCACCTCCAACTTCCCTTGGTTCATGCTTCGTATGTCCCATGTTCCAATGTGTAAGACATCTTTACAGCTTCTGACTCTCATTTCATGCGCAGCTACATCAGCAGTCAGACGTCCCGAGGACTTCGATCCAACTACATCATAAATGCTGGCTTTACTCTGAAAAGTCTTCAGCTCTTCCCCAGTAGCTAGTTGAGTGCCTTCCGACCTGGGGATCTCATCTTCCAGCACTATAGCACAATTTGTTTTGTTCTAACTATCCATTGGGTTTTCATGGCAAGATACAGAAGTAGATTGCCGGGCCTTTTTTCCACGCAGTTTAAGTTTGGTGTTGTTGCCGTTGTCACAATAATGTGATCCTCCCACCGTCAACACTATCGCATTCTGCTGCTGCCCGGATGGGTGGTTTGTCTTGGTCAGGCACCTCAGCTGAGACCTGTCCATCTTGGGAGACCCTGTCAGTAGTTAAACTACCGATAGTTTAGCTCTCAGCATCACTGATGCACACAAGCACTCACAGCATGACAAGCTGCAAACCAAGGTATCAGAAATGAATATGCATGAGATAGATTTGCATGCACTACCTCTATTGCATGTAAATTCATTGTGGATATTCTAAAACTCAGACTGGCTAAGGGTTACACAGGACCTGCTTCAGAAACACTGCTTTAAATCACTGCTTCTCAGTCCTCTCTTGGGGGGAGCACACCTAGCCAGTTGAGTTTTTAGGATTAACCACAAAGAATATACATGAGATAAATGTGCATACAATGGGTCTCCAATATATGCACATTTAGCTCATGCATATTCATTGTGATAATCTGACTAGCTAGATGTGCTTCTAGGAGAGGGTTGAGAAGCACTGCTTCAAATAAATGTGTATTGCTCCCCCGCCATCACCTCGAGAATGTGAATGGGCTCATGACATATTATGGACAGGCAGGGCTCATGAAACTTCACAGTAATATTGCAGTGAACCACCCCAGGACTAACCTGCTGCTTTCTGTACTCTAACCACCAGTAAAGAATCTGAAACAGAGATTGCTGTTCCAGCCTAATTTATCAAAGGTTTTCACCCCAACAGGCACTGAATCATGCCTGTATATAAGCCATATCACCACAGTGAAGGTCCTAGACTTCAAAAAAACTAACTTTGCAAAGATGAGGGAAACCTCGATGAGTCATTAGCTGGATGGAAACATCTGGGGGAAGTAGAACAACATGGCAAAACTGAAAGGAAATATTTTAAGGGCAACAAACATTTTTGTTAGGAAAGTAAGATGAAAAGGAGGCTGCTATGATTTTCAAAAAAGTAGATGAAAAAGTAAGGAAAAAAGATGTAAACTTCATAAATTGTACTGTAAGAGATCACAAAAAGAGGACGATAATAATATCTGGTGAACCAAAAGGAAGATAGTAAATCAATCTAAAAAGCAAAGATTCAAATGGAAAAAAAACAGCCAATGTAATAAAATATGGACAAGACTTTTTTAGGAGGAAGTACAAAGATGGCATTTTGAAATTCAAGAGTGAAAGAGAGGAAGATGTAGAGGCTGATGAAAATAAAGTTGAATTTCTTAACAAATATTTCTATTCTGTGTTCACAGATGAAGAGCCAGAAATAGGACTTCAGAAAATAAACATAAACAGGAATGGAAGTGAGGTAGAACTTAAACCATTTTCAGAAGACTGGGTTCCTGAGGCAGGGCTGTACCAAGCCATAAAGGTGCCCTGTGCAATTTGCAGATCTGGCATGCCCCATCATTTGCCCCATGCCTGGCATCTCCCCATCTTACCTCCATATCCAGATGAGGGAGGGAGGGACTAGACCAACCATTCAAATGCAGATCTTTGCAACTCCATGCTTGAATGGCTGGTCCTTCCCTACTCTGACACGAGCATGCATCAGAGGAGGGAGGGATCAGACCTGCAGTTGGAAAGACCCATGGTTTATTTCTGCTTCCCTGCTGCCACTACCAAGGCAATACAAAAAGTGGCGGTGGCAGGGCAAAGGCAAACAGCGTGGAAAGAGAAGCCGAGGTGGCAGCCCGAAATGCGCCCCTATTTCTTTGTGCCCTGTGCGGCTGCACCGCTCTCACAGGGCTAGATACGGTGCTGTTCTGAGGATTTAGCTACACTTAAGTGAACAAATCAGTGGGGCTTGATGATATCCATCCAAGGGGTACTGAAAGAACTTATGAAGTACTGGTGGTTCTGACTGATGACCTTTTCAATACTTTAGAGTTGGGAGTGATCTTGGAGGACTGGCGATGAGCACGAAAGCGGAAGTAAGGAAGAGGTTGGTAACTGCAGACCAGTTAATCTGAACTCTGTGGTGAGTAAATTAATGAAAACGTTGCTAATAAAGAGGATGGTGCAGTTTCTAGAATCCAAGGAATTACAGGATCTGAGAGAGCATGGCTTTACTAGAGGTAGATCTTGTCAAATGAATCTGATTAATTTTTTTAAATAAGTCAGGAAAAGCTTATGATGTGGTATACTTAGATTTCAGCAAGGCCTTTGACACTGCTCTACATCAGAGGTTTATAAGTAAACTGAGTGCTTTTTAGATGGATCCTAAAGTGACTGGCTGGGTAAAAAATTGGTTGCGTGTGAGGTGCCAGAGAGTAGTAATAAAGAGAGTTCACTCTGAACGGTGGTGTGTCGCAGGGATCAGTCCTTGGTCCTGTTCTTTTTAATATTTTTGTAAAACTGTGTTGGGAAAGATGTCTCTTTAAGGATAATACCAAAATCTACAATAGAGTAGACACACGGGAAGCTGTGGATAACAGTAGGAGGGATCTAGCGAAGCTTGAGAATGTCCAACAATCTTTTAATACTAAAATTTGCAAGGACATGTATTTGGGCTGCAAAACCCAAAGGGATGAAGTACTTCAATCCATAAAAGAAGAGTGGGACCTGGGGGTGATCATATCAGATGATCTTAAATCTGCCAAACAGAAAAGGCATTGGGAGAGGAATGACCAGCATGAAAAAGGAGATAAGAGGAGATAATAGTGACTTTGTATAAGTCTCTAGTGATGGCGAAAGCTCTAGTGGGGGGTTCCAAGCAAACTTTTGCTGAGGGCCCCCCTATTTTTCCCTCCCCCCCTACTCTCTGGCACGAGTGATGGCAGCAGCATACCCCCCCCCCCCCCGCTCTCCGGCGGCAGCAGTGGCACGCTGTCCCCTCTCTCTGGTGGTGGCACATTCCCCACTCTCCAGTGGCTACAGGAACAGTGGTTGAGGCCCCACGCAGCAAACTTACATATATCTGCTGCTGTGCCTCCATTCTAGGCCTGGCAGTGTTCCTAGTAGGCCGAAGTCATGCGGTAAGGCTGTTATCATGAGACTTCAGTCTATAAGCTAACAAATGGGCCTGGAATGGAGGCACTGCGGCAAACAAATGTAAGTAAGCTTGCTGCACTGCTGTGTGGGCCCCCTTCCTACCTCCCCCACCCCCCACATGCGGAGGCTGCTTGAGCAGAATCTATGCTGCTAGTCTCTAGTGAGGGCTCATTTGGAGTATTGTGTACAGTTCTGGAGACCTCACCTTCAAAAATATATAAACAAGATGGAGTCTGTCCAGAGGGTGGCTACTAAAATGGTCAGTGGTCTTCATCATATGCCATATGGGGGATAGACTTAAAGATCTCACTATGCATATTTTGAAGGAAAGGTGGAAGAGGGGTGAGATGATATAGACGTTTAAATGCTCCCTCTTCTAATTGAAAGGAAGCTCTGAAATAAGGGATCACAGGAGGAAGGTGAAAGAGGATAGACTCACGAGTAATCTGATGTAATATTTCCTTATGGAAAGGGTTGTAGATGCATGGAACAGCCTCCCAGTGGGAATGGTGGAGATAAGAACTGTGTCTAAATTCATGGGAGAAATGCAGAGGATCTCTGAGGGTGAAGAAGGGATTGTAGAAATTAATAACTCTCATGAAAGGGCAGACCGTAGGTCTTTATCTGCCATTGTTTTCTCTGTTCCTTAAGTCCAGCAGCTAAGAAGACTATTTGCTATGTAATTATGGACTTTTACAACTAAGATAATTAAATGAAGAGTGACAACTTTAAAACCATAGTCTATAAATCAACAATTTCAGATTGCATTTACTTTAAAATGTTTATGGCCATAAACACATCTGCATATTAGAATGACTATGCTATATAGCCATGAGACGTCTTTTCAGTAGAATGAAGTACTGTGACTCAATGGGCTGTTTTACTAAAATATTCTAAACAGTCAGCACATAAATTAGCACATGCTGGGATCACACTGGACTGACAGTGCATGCTAATTTGCATGCCAATTGCATAGCCTGCTGTGGGAGAGAGAATGGACTGTTATGTGCAGTTATTGGGTGCGGACTGCATTGCAGTTAGCATATGGTACTTTACCACATGCTGTCACTATGGCAGATAGCGCAGATGCACATATCACTTTTCTGTGCGGTAACTCTATGGGGTATGTTTACAAAGTAGCAGTAGCGGCTTCTGTACGATATCGGAGCCGCGCTGCTTAATAGACATACCCCTATGAGAATGAAATGCATAGGCATTCTAGCTGCCATGCATTAATTTTTGCTTTTAACAGCTGGTGGAGGTAATTTAGAAGGAGACATGTATCCTTGGGTGCCTGAGACTTATTTTAGTCATTTACGCTCATATGTTGACACTTACGCACATAAACGATCTCTTATAAAATACTAACCAGTGTAAAAATATGCACATTGCTTGATGCACCAAACTTCGCCAGTGGGTGCGTGCATAGTCAGAATTTAGGTGAAGAGTGGGCAGAACGTATTTGTTCAGGCACAGATTACAAAATACTGTAATTTATACATGTTCTTGCAAAATCTAGGCATGTTCTTTCATACCAACCACAGGGCTGGTAAAATGTCCACACCGGCTTAAGGCATCATGTCTAACCCTTACGCTAGTATTTTATATGCTTTAACTAGGTAGCCTGTTATAAAACTACCCCCAGTAACTGCAATTTTTTTCCACATTTTAACAAAAGGATCCCTAAGTGACATCTTGTAATGAACTTTCTTGCATTACAATTTTCAAAAATGATGCCCATTGTCATCTGTTGTAACTGTGAGTCACAGTGTTATTAAGCATCTTTCTGATTCCTGTGGAACTGAATTAAATCAGCTGTAATCAATTTTTGTCTTTCTAACACTTCTTCAGCAACAAGCAAAAGTCATTCTTTTTTTAAGCAACTTAACATATTTGCTTATTTTTTCCTAAGTTAAAACAGTAGGTTTCACCGATGCTTCCACATTCTTGCATATTTTTTTTAAAGTCACGCTAAGAGCTCTCAAAAGCCACACAGTAACAAAGTAACATAGTATATGACTGCAGATAAAGACCAGTATGGTCCATCTGGTCTGCCCAGTAAGGTGGCTAGAGTGGTTGTAGCTGCAGCTCCGTCCAGGTCACTCCCCTCCATGCCTGCATTTAGGGTTGTACCTGTTATTCAGTGCAGGTCAGCCCCACTCTATTTATTGAGTATAAAAGATACTTAAGTTTGCTTTGATTTTATCCTCTTGTTATAAAGGGATCTACTGTGTCTATCCCTTGCCATTTTGAATTCTGTCACTATATTTGCCCCCACCACCTCCATTGGGAGGGCATTCCAAACATCTACTGTACCACCCTTTCAGTGAAAATGTATTTTCTGGTGTTGCTTTTAAATTTACTGCCTTGCAGCTTCATTGTATACCCTCTAATTTTACAACTTCCCCTTCTTTGAAAAAGGTTTGTTTGTTCATTGATACCCTTTAAGTATTTAAAGATCTGCATCATATCTCCTCTGTCCCTCCTCTCCTCTAGGGTATACATACAGTATATAGGTCTTCAAGTTTCTACTCATACATCTTCTGGCGCAGACTCCAAATCATTTTGGTCACCTTCCTCTGAACAATTTCAAGTTATTTTATACCCTTTGTGAGATATGATCTCCAAAACTGAACACAATACTCCAAGTGAGGCCTCAGCCAATAACTTGTACAGGGGCATTACTACATCCTCCTTTCTGCTGGCTATTCCTCTATGTATGCAGCCCAGCATCCTTCTGGCTCTAGCTACCACCTTGTCGCATTGTTTTATTTTATTTATTTATTTATTTATTTAACAATCATTTATATCCCGCATCTTCCGGAGTTCAGGTGCGGTTCACAATTGAACAACAGTCAACAAAGCAAGAGCTTGTTTTTACATGGAACAATTTTTTGACAATAAACAGTGTAATGCTTAAATACATAACAGAACAATATAATGGTTAGATACATTATGGAACAAGAACAAATACATTATAGATACATTATGGAACAAGAACAAAGGTTAATAACTATTTACAATTTCAGAGTTGTAAGCTCTATTGGATTGAGTCGTCGTTATTTACAAGTAAATGTAGTATCTGTTGAGTTATGAGGTTTAGCTTTATTCGTTTGAGCGTGTTTTAGCCTTTTTCTGGGATGATCAGTGGATTAGCTATGGTATTGTAATGCAAGGTGAAGAGATAGGTTTTCAGTTTTTTACGGAGTTCTATAATTTCTGTTGATGAGCGTAGGTCCTCTGGGATGGAGTTCCAAATGATGGGGGCCGCATGTGAGAATGCTCTGTTATTAGTTTGTTTGTTTGCTTTTATAAAGTCATTTGGTGTCTTTAATTTATTTGAGTGTCCTTTTCTGTGGGAGACTTTTTGTGTCTCCTTACATATAAGTTTGCTTAATGGGGTTGGCGCCATGCCATTTTGGGTTTTAAATGTGGTTATTACAGTCTTATATATTATCCTGCTTTGTATTGGCAGCCAGTGCAGGGATGCTAATATTGGGGTAATATGCTGGAGTGAATTTACATTCATTACAATTCTGGCTGCTGCGTTCTGTGCTAGTTGTATTCTTTTGATGTTTTGTTTCGTTATGCCTAAGAGAATTAGATTGGAAAAGTCAAAATGCGGGGTTATGGTAGCCTGTATTATATTAATGAAATCTTGAAAATATACCAGTGGACGTAGTTGCTTGAGTATTTTAAGTTTGAAGTAGACTTTCTTTATCGTGTTTCTTATGTGGGTATTCATCGTAAGGTGTGTATCTAGTATGACACCTAAGTATCTTATTTCGTTTTTTATTGTGATTTCATGGTTTTGTATTGTTATGTGGGTTGGCGGAACGTATGATTGATTTTTTGTTACAATTAATACTTCTGTTTTTGAGTGGTTTATATGGAGGTTTTGTTCTTTTAGCCAGGATGTGACTTCACTAAGGCAGTCTGTTAGAAGTTTTATCGGTACATCAGGGATGGAGAATGGAATGTATAACATGATATCATCAGCGTATAGATGATATAGTACACCGAATTTTTTTAATATGTCGCAGACTGTTTTTATATATATATTAAATAGGAGGGCTGATAACGCCGAGCCTTGTGGGAGTCCAATTTCTTGTTTATATGTGGTGGAAGTCTGATTAGCTATTCTTACATTTTGTGTTCTATTATGTAAATATGAGGTAAACCATTTGTGTACTGTTGTATTTATTCCTATTTGCTTTAGGTTATTAAGCATTATGGTGTGGTGGACACTATCGAATGCGGCGGAAATGTCAATAAATAGGAGAATGAATGCATTTTTGTGGTTATCAATCCCTTTGATGAGAGTATCGATTAGGACTGTTAAAAGTGATTCAACTCCGTGTTGAGGTCTGAAACCGTATTGTTGTTCATCAAGTGGGTAGGAAGAGTCTAGGTATTCTTGTGTCTGGATCTGTACCACTTTTTCTATTATTTTAGCAAGGAACGGGATGCTTGAAATGGGTCGATATGATTTTGGTGAAGTTTTGTCTAAAATACCATTTTTGAGAATTGGGCGAATTTGTGCGTGTTTGAGGTTAGGTGGGATGTAGCCTTGGAGTAATGAGAGGTTGACTATGGGGAGAATGAATGAGATTAGTGTTGGAAGTGTACTTTTTATCCATGTTACAGGGCATGGATCGAGGAAGGAAGTGGTTGTATTGAGGTTAGTAATAATGTTCTTTAATGATTCTTTCGATATGGGGTTAAAGTTTGACCATTCTTCTGAACAATGATGGGCTACCTTATTATTGTCTATTGTCATTATAGGTTGTGTGGATTTATTTTGATAGTAGTTAGCTAATGATTGTACAGATATGTCTGTAATTTCATTGTTAGTTGTTTGAGGATTATTAGTGAGATTTCTAACAATAGAGAATAGTTCTCGTGGCCTGTTATAAGATTTTGATAAGATTGATGCATAATAGGTTTTTTTTGTGTTATTTGTAATCTCCTTATATTTTGTAAGAAGGCTAGTGTATATTTCCTTATGTATGGTTAGTTTGGTTTTACGCCATTTATGTTCAGTTTTTCTAAGCTGCTTCTTCATTTGTTTTAGAGTGTTATTGAACCATGGTGCTTTTTTTGGGTTAGATGGAATTTTGTTACATCTGTCAGATTTAGCTGCTTCTGTTATTGTGTTATTCCAGTTTTTGATCGCTTCATCTAGATCCGTTGGAGGTGACACTAGGAGGGGTATTATTGTGTCTAGGAATTCAGTTTCGTTAAACCTTTTAAATTTTCTGGTGGGATCAGTTCTTGAGAGGTTTTTGGAGCTATTGGTGTGGTATGTAATGTTTGTTTTAATAATGTAATGATCAGACCAAGGAACTTGTATGCTTTCTATAGAATCTGGGTTGAATAGCTGGAAGATTGTGTTTGGGAGGAGTATAAGGTCTAGTGTACCTCCTTTTATGTGTGTTGTTGTGGTGATTATCTGGTGGAAATCCATGTCAGCTATAGTTTCAAGGAAAAGGTTGGATTCTGTAGCTGGGAGTGAGGGGAGGTTAAAATCGCCTAACATGATGATAGGATCTTGTTCGGTAGATGAGGCAAGGCATTCTATAAGTGGATCTAAGTTATCTGCTTTTGGTCAGGGGGTCTGTATATTAGACATATTCTAAGATTGTTGGTCTTTATGATGAGGGTGTCAATGTTATTGGTTATATTAGATTGTATTGTTCTGGCATTTAATATCTTTCTTGTCATGATAAGTACACCTCCTCCTTTTTTATTTGGTCTATGGGTAAAGTTTATATCGTAGTCATCATTATTAAGTAGGTTTAAGTAGACTGTGTCCGTTTCAGATAGCCACGTCTCAGTTACACATAAGATGTCAGGTTTTAGGTCATTTATTATATCACTAAATATGGGAAGTTTATTTTTCATTGAGCGTGCATTGATTAGGATACAAGATAAAGAATTGGTGTTGTTGATACTGTTTTCCATTCTTATTTGTTGTAGTTCCGTGTGTTTTATTTGTATAAGTCGGTGGTAATTTGTTTTTGCCTGGTGGTATGGGTGTGAGTGGTTAATGTAATGGATATCTCTAGGTTTTGTTCATATTATGGGGATTGCCATGTGTTTATTAGTAGATAGGCTAAGTGTTAGATCAATTAAGAATGTCAATAATATAATGTTGTAAGATATTTTTAGGATCATGGTTTTTGGGAGTGTCATGTTCAGTGTCAATAATGTTCTATTACTTGTAGTTATGAATAACTGGTCCAATATATTGAGAGCGAAAAAGTTCGGACAGTAGAATTCAGTAATCACTAGCAATATAAGATATGCAGGAAGGTGATAGATACAATATAAGTAAACAGTAGTTGTGCATAAATTAGACTGAGGTTATAGTTGATTGGGATTACTGACAACAGTACATAAGACAGTAGTTATAAGTGAATGGGATTACTGACAACAGTACATAAGACAGTAGTTATAAGTGAAATGGGATTACTGACAACAGTACATAAGACAGTAGTTATAAATGAAAGAGATGCTGTCAGCAGTAAATCATGCAATAGATATTATAAATGGGATTACTGGCAACAGTAATTCCAACAGTAGTTATAAGTTAATAGAAATTGCTGTAACAGTGTATCATACAGTAGTTATTATTGATTAAATGGGACAACTGTCAGCAGTAAATCATGCAGTAGTATAAATGAATGGGATTACTGTCAACTGTATTTGTAATAACTATTTGTAATGCAACAGTATTTGTAAAGATTAAGTCAGGTAGTAATTATGGTTGAGTGACATTACTGACAACAGTATATCAGACCGTAGCTTTGATGAAATCAGCAGTCATTAAGATGGATGAGATTACTGGCGACAGTAAAACAGGCAGTAGCTGGATTGTCAAGGATGTGTGGAAGGGGTACTGGTAGCAGTTATGATTCAAGTAACGGTTATGCGAGGGAGCAAATTACTGGCTACAGTAAATTATGTTATAGTCAACTGAGAAAGTCAGAAAGAGAATACTTGCTGTGATCTGGATGCTGTAGGATCAGTTGAAAGGTGCGCAAGCTCTACCCTGAGGGAGCTCAAACGAAATTGGTAGATGAAAGTTGTGGTTGGGATCTCAGGTTGATGTTTTCCGTGGCATTGGTGCCGACTTGGAACGCTCCTGCTTGCCTTAGCCTAAGGGCCGTGCCAAAGGGCCCTCTTGCGCGGCCCTCAGGCGCGGGCCCGCAAGGCGCAGGCGCGCTTGGCGCGCTCTCCTTTTAATTCAGAGAGTGGAGCCCCGATTGGCTGCTGAGGCAGTGGGATGCCGTGAGGAAGGGTGGAGCCAGCAAACAGCTCTCCGATTCACTTCGGTGCTCTTTTGTGAGGCAGCAGGCTGTTTTCCTTCGCCGCGATTCACAGGCAGGCTGTAGGCTCGATTTAGTGCAGGCTTCCAACAAGGTGGGTGACTTCAGCTCCTCCTGGAGCACGATGCAAAAGAGTCTCTCTCCTGGCGCGCTCTCCTTTTAATTCAGAGAGTGGAGCCCCGATTGGCTGCTGAGGCAGTGGGATGCCGTGAGGAAGGGTGGAGCCAGCAAACAGCTCTCCGATTCACTTCGGTGCTCTTTTGTGAGGCAGCAGGCTGTTTTCCTTCGCCGCGATTCACAGGCAGGCTGTAGGCTCGATTTAGTGCAGGCTTCCAACAAGGTGGGTGACTTCAGCTCCTCCTGGAGCACGATGCAAAAGAGTCTCTCTCCTGGCGCGCTCTCCTTTTAATTCAGAGAGTGGAGCCCCGATTGGCTGCTGAGGCAGTGGGATGCCGTGAGGAAGGGTGGAGCCAGCAAACAGCTCTCCGATTCACTTCGGTGCTCTTTTGTGAGGCAGCAGGCTGTTTTCCTTCGCCGCGATTCACAGGCAGGCTGTAGGCTCGATTTAGTGCAGGCTTCCAACAAGGTGGGTGACTTCAGCTCCTCCTGGAGCACGATGCAGATCCACTTGGAGATCCTCAGGCACTAGCACTCCTAGGTCCCTCTTCTGGTCCATGCACACTAACCTCTCTCCCCCTATCGCATATGATTCCTTTAAATTTCTGATTCCAAGTGCATGACTCTGCACTTCTTTGATTAAATGTTAACTACCAAGCATTAGACCATTCTTCCCATGTTTTTAGATCTTTCCTTAAGTGTCCACTCTGTTGCAAATTTTCATGTCAACTGCAAAAAGGCAGACTTTTCCATTCAGTCATCTGCAATATCACTCATAAATACATTAAGCAGTATTGGTCCCATGCCAGTATGCACTTTCCTTTCTTCTGAGTGAGTTCCGTTTACCACCCTTTTGTTGTCTGTCAGTCAACCAATTTCTGATCCAGTTCACTATCTTGAGACCTATCCCCAGACTACTCAATTTATTGATAAGCCTCCTATGAGGAACTGTATCAAAGGCTTTGCTGAAATCTAGATATATCACATCCATTGTATGCCCTTGATCTAGTTCTCTGGACACTCAGTCAAAGAACTCAATGAAATTTGTTTGACATGATCTTCCCCTGATAAAACCATGTTGCCTTGGATCATACAATCCATTGGTTTCCAGAAAGTTCTCTATTCTTTCTTTCAGAGTGCCTCCATTACATTTTCTACCACAAAAGTAAGACTTACTGACCTATAGTTTGTCACCTCTTCCCAATTACCACTTTTGTGACGGGGTACCACATCAGCCCTTCTCCAATCCTTTGGAACCTCTCCCGCCTCCAAGGATCTATTAAAAACATCCTTTAAAGACTCTACCAGAACCTCTCTGAGCTCCTTCAGTACCCTGGGATGTATCTCATGGCCTTGTCCAATTACAGTTTTACAAGCCGTTCAAAAACATGCTACTCCCAGACACTTGATAAAAGAAGGTCACTAGGTTAAACATGTCTCAGGAAAGTAGTAAAAAGAATGGAATTAGGAGACAGAAAATCAGATATGTGTATAATAGACACCCAAAGACTTTCTAGTGAATACTGCATTGTGCACACATATAAGAGTTTCACATTTTTAGTTGCCATTCATTCGGTGACTTTAGAAATATCTTCCCCTAATATCAAATTTTGGGAAACCTGCACATATATACTGATAGGACTGGGAATATGTGTTGTTGATCAAAAGCTAGATATTAACGTTATTCCTAATTGGGAACATACGACTGAGATTGGTAGATATGTATGATGGCACATTTGCACCTATACCCTTTGCAGTGGAGTGTTTGCCTTATATAGCCCTTGCAGGCCTTGTAGGCTCTCAGAAGTTTTATGATCTCCTCTTTTTCAGGTGGCTCCTGATGGTCATAGGTTGGTGGGAGGGACAGGGTGGGGTGGGCTGTGTTCTGTCTTTTAGTATCTCGTGTTACGGAGAAGAATTGTGTATTTTGATTGGTTGTAATCTAGTTTTCTTATTTTGCTTTTTCTGTTTGTATATGTTGGAAAATATAAATAAAGAAATTTTTTAAAAAGCTAGATATTAACCACAGTTAACAGGGATTTGCTGCATAGTAAAAGTAAAACACGGAGATAAGTTTCTGGTTAACTGTGAGTGTATTATATAGGATATGCTACCAGTAAAATCAGCAATAATTATTTTTGTTTTGTTTTGTTTTTTACCTCTAAGGAGCAGTTCCAATAACCATTTGAAGGCTCTGAGATAGGCACTCTATAGTAAAAAGCAATAAAGAGGACACATTATGAGGTCTTTTTATCTTTTACACATATTTCTGTTTTATGATTTGATGTGATTGGGATATATAGGGTGGCCCAAAAAAGGTGAGAACATTTCGTAGCATATAAGTTATTTAAAAATTTAAGAAAACAGATGTAAACGATTGACAAATTTAAAAAAAAAAGATTGTGACCGGAAATTGTCGAAATAAAGATGTTATATAGCTAAAAAAGATAAATAAGCAAACTATTTACGCTTTTAATTTACGAGATGTTCTCACTTTTTTTGGGCCATCCTGTATGTTTCAGTAAAGGTTGGGTATATGAAATGACTGGATAGCACAGAAGTCTACCTTGATTTTATGGTTTCTGGAACCTTTATCAGGATAAAGCGGTACATAAATCCTTTTAAATAAATAAAATAATAAAAGTATGCACCATCAAAAGGGGCATGTTTGTTATCATGTAAAAGCAATTCGTCAGATTTATGATGAGTGAAAAAATTGAACAGCAAATTCAATTAAATTCTGCCAGAAACAAGTGCAAAAAGACTTATGACATGTTACAGCAACGATAATGTGATGAATGAATGAGTCATGCTCGAGTTTATAATCGGTACAAAGGTTTTCAAGATGGCCATCAAAGTGTTGACAGTGACGAACGTTCTGGAAGGCCATCCACCAGCAGGAATGAAGACAAAGTTGAAGCAGTGAGTGCCGCAATATGCTCAAATTGTCGATTGACTATCAGGGAGCTTACTGAGTGCCAGGCCCCTACCTAGCCCTGTGCGAGTGGTGCGGAGGCACAGAGCACAAAGGTTTAAGGGGTGCATTTTATCTGTCTTCCGTTGCCTGCCGCCGCCACTTTTTCTTCTCTCAGCGGCGGCAGGCAACAGCAGGACAGCTAAAATGCGTCCCTTAAACCTTCTCGCCGGCATGCTTGCACATCGTGCGCGCCTCTTCTCTCCCACCACAGGGGGGGAGGCGCGCGCCCGATGTGCAAGCCACACAGGGCACTATCTTCCCTTGGTACGGCCCTGCTGAGGGCATGGACATTTGTTTTGGGTTGGTACAGTCCATTCTTACTATTGATTTGGGAATGAGACATGTGTCTGCAAAATTTGTGCCAAAACTCCCATCCCCTGACCAAAAAGAAGATCAACTGTCTGCAGCCAGGGAGTTGTTGGAATGCGTTGAAAATGACTTAGACTTCATCAAAAAGATTATTAATGGTAATGAATCATGGGTTTATTGTTATGAACTAAGGCTCAATCCTCGCAATGGAAGACTCCAAACTCTCAAGAAAACCCATCAGGTGAAGAGCAATGTCAAGGTCATGCTCACAGCTTTCTTTGATTACCAGAGTATTGTTCATTATCAGTATGCTTCAAAAGGCCAAACCATCAATAAGGAATACTATGTCTGACTTGTTTGAAAGATGCATTTCATCATAAAAGGCCAGAGTTGCACAGGAATGGTGAACGGTTACTTCATCATGATAACGCCCCAGCTCACGCATCATGTCTTGTCCAACAGTTCTTGGCCAAACACCAAATTGAGCAAGTCAATCAGCCTCAATATTCACCTGACCTCGCACACTATGACTTGTTCTTGTTTCCAAAACTGAAATTGTCATTGAAAGGCTTTAAAGCATAATGAAAGAAGCATTTCAAAATTGTTTCCAATAGTAGCAGGAATGCTGGAAGAAGTATGTTTTATTGGAAGGGGGCTACTTTGAAGAAGACTGCATGCAATAACTGTCAGTGTTATACTTCTTGTATTATTGTAAAAGTCTCAAAACATTTTGATTGCACTTTGTAATGTGTTATGTCCTTGTAGTCATGCAGTGCCAGTGACATGTTGGTTATGGAATCCTGCTTCTTTCCAGCTCCTGCTGCAACGTCCCCAAACATGGGCAGTAACACATTTCACTGCCAACCTGGATCCTCAGTTCACCACTGCTCATCTCCTGGGGCCTGGCATATTACTGTTGGATGATCTATGCAGATTAAACCACCATCATCTGTTCCCTCCCCACAAGTTGTAGTGCTGCTCCTTGCTAGAATCGCATCAGTCTGAGAGGGCTAATGGCCTGTTAAATGTAGCAAGAGAGGCTGGGTGAAAACCATAACAGATATACAAGCACTAAGGACATGTAAGATCCTGGGACCCTTTTAGATCTTGTCACATGGAGGAGGCAGGGAGAGAGAGTTTCAGAGCAGCAAAAGGGGAAAGAGAGAAGGGATGGAGAAGCCCAGCACTATGGGGGTGCGGTAGAGACAGATTAAGGTATGATTTGGAACCTGCGCCAGAAGACTTATGAGAAAAGACTTACAGACCTAAATATGGGAACCCTAGAGGACAGGTGGGACAGGGGAGATATGATACTGACCTTTAAATATTTAAAAGTATTAATGAACAAACAAACTTTTTTCAAAGACGGGGAAGCTGTAAAACTAGACGGCATATGATGAAGCTGCAAGGCAGTAAACTTAAAAGCAACACCAAGAAATACAGTTTCACTGAAAGGGTGGTGGATGCTTGGAATGCCCTCCAGATGGAGGTGATGGGGGCAAATATAGTGACAGAATTCAAAATGGCAAGAGGTAGACACAGTAAATCCCTTTATAGCAAGAGGGTAAAATCAAAGGAAACTTAAGTATCCTTTATACTCAATAAATAGAGTGGGGCTGACCTGCATTGAACAACAGGTACAACCATAAATGCAGACAGAGGGGATGAACTGCATGGAGCTGCAGCTACAACCACTCTAGCCACCTTACTGGGCAGACTAGATGGACCATACTGGGTTTTATCTGCGTCATATGCTATGTTACTATGATAACAGGAAAGGATAGGAGTAGAAAAGAGGGGAATAGAGGAAGAGACTGGGGTGGCAAGAAGAAAAGAGTGATGGGGTGGGGGAAAGAGGGGAAAAGAGAGGGAAGAGGGTGGGTTAGATGGGGAAGAAAAGAGAGGGGAGGGGATATAGGCAGAGTGAGGTTATGTCAGGATACAAGAAGTGTGGGTAGAGCAGAGGATGCAACAGAACAAGTGTATGAATGGAGGATCCACCAGCCAAGGTACTGGAGCCATGTCCATGTAATTTTCCTGAATATGAGAGCAGAAGCTATGTGATAGTCACAGCATCATGCTCTTGTGACATGTGCACCTTAAATTATGTCCCTCATGGTTAAAAGCTCCATATAATCCCTTGACCACTGTCAGCCGTGTCTGCACAGGCAAGTCCCACAACAGTGTACATAGTTCTTCCATGGTCCCATAATATGTTTGTAGGTGATTGCTATTTGCTTTGACAAATGTACACCCTCTAGTAGTCATTTTACCTCATGATGCCGGCGCCATGTGGTAGGTGAAATCTCTTAGGAGTGAAGGGGTATAGGGGCACAGAGATACTCCTGCCAGTGCCTGGGATCACCAAGGGCAGTAGATGAGCAGGAGGAGGAGGACTGCAGGCAGTGGAATTAGCAAAACCAACTCATGCAGACCTATCTGACATGTAGACTACGTGTGGTGCAGACTTCCAACACTCATTCTGTGCTTAGGAGGCTCTGGAGCTGCTTCTTATCCACCATTGCCAGGATGCATTGGTCCAGACTGGTGAGCACCAGCCATTTTCAGCAGAAGCAGAGGCTGCCTTGCACATGGCACAGCAGCATATATCATGCCTCTTTCACTTGACATACTCTATGTCATGGTTCCGTTGATACACTGCATTAAGCCACTGACATAATCCTTGCCACAACTTTTGTTTGTGGTAGGCTGTAAATTGTGACCTGTCAGATCCAAGCAGAATCCTGTGCTTCACCAGTACTTTCCACAACATTATATCAACCTTGCCAGGGCAGATGTTATCTTTGCAGCTGCTCTTCTTAGTCTTAGGGGCCATGGTGACAAAACACAAGACCACCCTCTTGGCATGTTCCAAATATGAATTTATAGACATCTAAGTGGGCAGGTATTGGACGTCCCAAATATAAATGGCTGCCTTTGCAGAATCTCCCAATTCGGGAGATGCCTGCATGTCACAGACGTCTGGAGACATGATCTCATGGGCTCTTCCCTCTAGAATAGATTCTCACTAACCTCTGCCACCTTGTCAAATGAGTATAAGGGATACTGTTCATGTGGGGATCCTAACATTCCCCATGCCATACCTCCAGGCAACTCTTGTGTCTTTGATGTCTAACAAAACAGTTAATGTGCACTAACTGTTAACATGCTACATTAACAGATAAGATGACAAGTACTCTTAATGCAAATTAAAGCCTTGTTAATCAATATGACTAGTAAACAGGTGCCTAAGTGTTTAAAAACTGTGTACACTTGATTGTATATTACAGATATTTCCCTTTTATAATTTAAAGTTTATTAACATTTGATACACTGCCCTTCCAGGTGAACAGAGAGGTACACATAAAACAATATATAAAAGAATCAGACAGGAACTCCAATGTGAAGACAGCTAGTTTACAATAGCTAAGGTTTTGTAAAACCCATGTGCTATCAGAGACCAAAAGGTCATTTCAAGAAACAAGCTCATAGGGTGTCTGAGTTTTACTGACTGTTCAAAAAATATATGCAAAATAAAAAAATGTTCCCTGTTTGATTATTGTCACCTGGCGCCACAGTCTCTGTAAGTTAAACTAATGGGTTTCCCTGGAGAAGATGGAAATAAAATCATGGTGACCAGGTAAAGGATGGTAAAGGTCTAACTTTTCACAGAGAGTGACACTAATGTCAAAGAAAAACCTAGACTCCCCAGGAACATTCTTCCCTCTTTTCTCAATAAGGGAAGAAAACAACAGGCGGAGTGAAAATGACTAAATTAATAAAGGATAGGAGCCTTGAGACCACTTGATGTTACAAATTTCAGGACTCCGGGTAAGTATATAATAATGTAAACTGCACTAAGGTAAGTAGGTAATAATGTAAACAATTGTAGTTGAAGGAATGAACAATAAAGATAAATACACAAATTCTGTGTGTTACACATGTATAGCTGTCTCCTATAACTTAGAACATCTTGGAGAATAATGCTGTCTTTCAAGGTGTATTCAATTAATATATCCAATTTCTATTTGAGCTCAAATGTCAATAAAGTCTCATTGTACACAAGAAGGATACTTATCATCCGCTGCAGTGGACATTGTTGAGTTCCTTGTACAGTAGAGATTTCCTCTTTGGATCTTCTTCCAGGAATTCCGAACTAAAGTCTCTTCAGTCGTGAAACAGGTTGAGAGAGGCAAAGTGAAGTCCGTCCCTAATCTTCCCCAAAACCTGACAAAACTCTGTCTTCCCACTCTCTCCTCCCAATATCTTACTAAAAAAATATGGAGAGAATCAAACAAGAATAGTAAGCTTGCTTGGAAAAGGGGAAAAAAACATAAGAACATAAGATATGCCATACTGGGTCAGACAAAGGTCCATCAAGCCCAGTATCCTGTTTCCAACAGTGGCCAATCTAGGTCATACGTACCTAGCAGTTTCCCCAAAAGACACAGGTTCCACAGTGCTTGTACTGGGTCAAGCATTGATATCCTGGGTCCCTTCTTAATAATGGTTTATGGACCTTTCCTCCAGGAACTTGTCCAAACCTTTCTTAAACCCAGCTACACTAACAGCCTTTACTACATCCTCCGGTAACAAATTCCAGAGTTTGATTACACATTGAGTGAAAAAATATTTTTTTTTATTTGTTTTAAATAGTTTACCCTGTAGCTTCATTGCATGTCCCCTCATTCATTCACACCTTCCACTCAAAAACCAAACTTACATCCAATTAACCTTCACCTCATTCCTACATACAGTACATGCTTTCATTCTACCCCTCACGCACTTCCTTGAAAATTCTTGCCTGCTAGATTATTCAAAGTCTCTCACTCCAGATCCTCATTTCAGTCATACCAAGGCATTGGGACAATCACTCAGCTTATCACAGCAAACTCTCAAATATTTCCTCAAAAAATGTGAAATAACCTCTTACATTAACCTATCTCTAATGAATCCTGGATTTATTACTCTATTCCTTTTACCAGGCTCCTCCCTGTTCTCTCATAACAATCTTTTGAGAAAAAAAACCCTCTGTTGGATTGTTTTCCTCTTTTCCCAATTATTCCTTTTAAAGGATTCATATATCAAGGAGACTAACCAGGTCTTATTCATTTTTACCTGGGACCTGGGCTAAAAAGTCACACTTCTCTCAGAAAAAAAAAATAAAATCCACTCAAAAATCACTCTTTCCCCATTTACTCTCATTCAATCTTCCTTTCAATCTTCAAACTTTCATTAAAACATTCAAACAGAGGTCTCTGTGCATAAGCACCCCTCACATGCTTCACACTCATCCACAGACACAAACTGAACTGAGAAATTTACCTCACCAATGTTCTAAACTGTCCAGGTATGTTCCCTGCACTTGCTGATGTCATATATTAGTTCCATTCTATACCAACACTAGAAATCATTGTCATTCGATGAGCACATCTGTTAGACAGTTTTTGGCTTTCAGCAATGCCTTTAAAGTCACTTTTTATATTGTGGCAAATTGTGGCTTTAAATGAGCAGCAAACTACTGAAAATACAGTTCTATTAACTCCCTAGGCTTCCCCCTCACCTCGGGATCCATACAATTATTTAAAATTTGTATTTTATATACCTTTAATTTTGGGCCTTTTTTCCACTTAAGCCACACCCCTTTTCCCCAATCATTGTAAAACACAGCAATTTTTCATCTAAAAATGGCCTTCTAGAGGTCGCCAACCCTTGCTAAAGTCTCTGAGTCGTGAATATTTGTATTTTTTTTTTTAATTCGGCCCATTTTTGGCTGTTTTAAGGAGTTCTGGCCCCTTTAAGGCTGTCTCCACCTCCTCATGTGTGGGCCTACAATAGGCCTAAAGCCTCATAACACCTCTGAGCTACCTCAGGGCTATCGCTATGGCTTGGTCCCTTCCTTATTGCCCAAAAATGTTTAACTGGACCATCCGGTCCAAAATGCCACTGTCTGTGACAGCCCGATGACAACTTAGGTCCTGCCCAACAACCCAACTCACTCCTAGTGCCTCTCTGGCCCAAACAACTCACTCAGGGACCCTCCTTTATGGCCCAACTCAATTTGGGCCCTCCGGCTCCCAAAAATGCCCTCTTCCAAGGCCTCCTGCCATTTTTTTGTTTTATTTTTTCAAATCTTTCTGGCATAAATGCTGGTCTCTGGGGCAGCCCTACAACACCTCCAGGCCTCCTGATGGCTCAGAAATATGACTCTAAAGCTCTCTGCCCAATTTGTCCTACCCCCTCCGAGCATCAGGGACAGCTGCGGCATTCGCTGCTGT
Organism: Ichthyophis bannanicus; assembly: GCA_033557465.1. Taxonomy (NCBI): domain Eukaryota; kingdom Metazoa; phylum Chordata; class Amphibia; order Gymnophiona; family Ichthyophiidae; genus Ichthyophis; species Ichthyophis bannanicus. The sequence goes on from CM066035.1 coordinate 668,385,341, forward strand.
ACCCATGGCCTCCATGGCAACCATTACTGCGATCGGAGGATCCGCGAACACCAAGGATGCACCTGATTGCAGCAGTGATGTTCTCTAGCCCTCCAGATCCCAGGCCGGTCTCCAGAGCAAGCTGCAGGAACACATCCCATCTAGGCCCATGCCTGGGGCTCCCCCAACTCATTAAAAAAAATAAAAATAATAGCGGCTGCCACTTCTTCAGCTGCTATGTAGCCTGATGTGCTCTTTCCTTTTTTTTTTTTTTTAAATCCATGACTGCTGGCTCATCGCCAAAGCTACCGACACCCGATTTCTCTTCTTTTATTAGGGAAAAAACCACCACTCTCCTCTTCAGCTGTGCCTGCAGCTTCAGGGACAAAGAAAAATACCCTGGCTGCAGGCAGCAGCCCCACAATGGGCCCCACCAGCTCAAAGAGGAAAAGGAACAACTTGACTATTCATGGCAGCCCCAGGCTACACTGGACTCCCAACAAGGAGGTAAATTTTATTTTTTCCTTTTATACATCTGGTTACATTATGTTCACTTTCATACAAATGCAAGCTAGTTTGTTTTGAAAGCCTTTATTTGATACCAGATTGAAAAAATATATAATTACTGGATATTTCCATTTTAGCTTAATGGACTGCAGGCTCTCTATATATACATTTTTTAGCTCCCTGATTATTATTGAATTAGGCAATCCTGTCTTAGTCAATTAGGCAATTATGTATTATATTCATACAGATATGGTGTTCTACCTTTAAGTTGATAAATCTTTCCACGGCTCAGTTAATTAAACAGCTAATCCTAAAAACAGAAGCTATTGCTATCACCTAAAGCATCTAATGAGATTTTAAGACTTATAATTCAAGGGTATTGACCTGAAGGTACCTTAGAATAATTTCACTGAATTAAATTTTGAGGCTATTAATTCAACCATGAAAAAAAAATCAATAAACGAAGAACTTGGAATGAACTCAAATATGTTATTTTGCAATTGCTAAAATTATTCACCAGGGGAACAGATCTTAAAATGATTTAGTAGAATCAAAGCATTCACACAACTTTCTGATCTATGTGACAGTGAATTGAAAATTTGAAGGACTTAAGCTAATCACATTTATAGAAAATTATTAACATTTTTTATGCATTATAATATTACTAATGATATAACTTGAATCATTTGTACACAAAGGAAATCTATAAAAAGAGGTGACATGATATAACAAGCTTCAAATAGATAAAGGCCACCAACTAACTCTGAGTCATGAAGGCCCATTATAATTAGTATGTTGAAATATGGAAATGAGATCTTGAGGAAGCTGAATTCTGGGTTTAATTTAAGAAAGTTGATAGTATTTATTCCAAACAGCTACTGATGGGGAGAAGATTTGGAGAGGTATGATCTGTAGGGGTAAGCAAAAGAAAGTTGTTAGCATAAATAAAAGAACTGACCTTCACATTCATGGCAAAATTCCTGTAAGAGAGTCAGCTGGACTGATCACTGAATGATAGAGGGGTAAAAGGAATGTTAAGGGTGGACAAGGCCATAGTGGAGAGACTAAATGAATTGTTTAGGGAAGTTACCCATGCTGAAATGGTATTCAAGGGTGATATATTGAAAGAATTGAAAGAAATATTGATAAACCGGGAAGATATATTACAACTATTTCATAAAATGAAGAGTAGCAAATCACCTGGACTGGATGGTATATATCCGAGGGTATTGAAAGAACTGAAATATGAGATTGCACAACACTATTAGCAATTAGTGAACTATCATTAAAAACATCTCTAGTACCTGAAGATTGGAAAATGGCCAATGTAATGACAATTTTTAAAAACAGTTCCAGGGGTGATCCGGGAAACTACAGACAGGTGGGCCTGACATCAGTACCGGGTAAAATGGTAGAAACCATTATAAAATAAAAATACCAAACATGTAGATAGTCATGGTTTAATGAGAGAAAGTTAACATGGATTTAGCCACGGAAAAACGTGTCTTACTAATCTGTTATATTTTTTAAAGGTAAGCCTGTTGATATAGTATATCTGCATTTTCAGAAAGCCTTTGACAAGGTCCCTCATGAGAGGCTCTTTAGCGAAATTAAAAAGTAATGGGATAGGAGTCAGTGTACTATTGTGGATCAGTAACTGGTTAAAAGATAGAAAGCAGAGAGTAGGGCTAAATAGCCAATTTTCTCAGTGGAGAAAGGTGAATAGCAGAGTACTCCAGGGATCTGTGCTGGGCCCCGCTGCTTTTTAACATATTTATAAATGACCTGGAAATGGAATAATAAGTGAATAATGCAGATGGCACAAAATTATTCAAAGTCATTAAAACACAAGAAGATTTGTGAAAAGTTGCAAGAGGACCTTGATAAATTGGAAGACTGAACATCCAAATGACAGATGATATTTAATGTGGACAAGTGCAAAGATATGCACCTAGGAAAAAACAACCCAAACTACAGTTACAGGATGCAAGGTTCCACAAGCATAGATTTGTGATGAGGTGATTGAGAGAATGAGGTAATGTAACTATATGGGCAGACCACATTCTAGAATTGCCTTAGGAGTGTGTAGAGTGAATGAATGGACCTACCTTGGAGAGAAATTAAATTATAGTAATAATAAACATGGAGAGCTTAAAATATTGGCTTATTATGCCAACCTGAAACTGGGCCAAAGAGCCATCAACCAGCAGAATTTATTACTTAAATTTGAGGCCTTAAAACGGAACCCCTGAGGAGAATGCTCCATTGAAGGAGAGTTGAGGCCTACGAGATAAGAAAAGCTGCTATTGGTTAGTGATACAGTATATCTGGGGCTCATGCTATTCAGTGGTGTTTAGTATGTGCAAGCTGTGAGGGAGGTGACTCGATTTGCTGACCTATTCTTTGCTTCGAGGATATAATTATTCTTTTACTTTGAATAGATAAAGGACAGTATAGAGACTTTGAAACCTGCCTTGGTTTAAAGCAAAAAAAGAAAAGAAAAAGAAAAATATATTTCCCCTTTTGAATTTTTTTTAAAGTTAAGCAGTAGGAAGCTACAGAAAATGGAGGATGGAGAGCCAGAAAACACCTTGAAGGCCCGGAAACACCAAGAAGACAGCCAAGACACCCAGGAAGGACTGTGAGAACTGACTTTTGAGACTGAACTCATTTACAATACCCTAACCAGTGTTGAAAGATTTTTCTTTCCTTGGGAAGTAGGAGAAACCCTATTCTTGTTGGGGACTTGAATAACGTGATTTATTTTATTTGTCCCAAAGACTTAAACAGGTTTTAAAAAAACACCTGAATGCCTTGGGGAGAAACAGAGCAACATTTAAAGGAAACATGTATCTGGATACATACATGCACATGCAGACATAGTACATATTTAGCTGATCCTGAAGAAGTAGGTAATCCTGAGTTCCTGTACGTTAAAAAAAAAAAAAGAATCAATATTTCATGGAAGCAAATGCTAAAGCAACAAAGTAAGAATGGTAAATGTGACAGTGAAGAGATGCATATCTGATAAAGCTTGTCTGTGTTTGAAAATTTGGGACAGGGTGCTACACAGAAAGGGCCTGATTCCATCCCACACGTCCGGGCCCTCTGTGTGTCCTTCCAGAACTGGATGCACAGAGGGAGTTGCAATTCTGATCCCTTGGGGCACATCTAGCCCTGCGGGATTAGAATCTCGAACAGGCCTGTACGTGCAGGCTGGGAACCCAATTCCGTCCAACCTGCACATACAGGCCTTCTCTGGCTAACTCAGGCAGGGCTCTTCAATGGAGTTGCAGCATTGAAGAGCAGTGATCCCCGGCCACTGGCTCCAGAAGTGAATTCCCCGCAGCTGACTCCCTGAATTGGCCTCCTAAGGTCAGGGTCGGGCTGCGAGGAATGTCCTCGGCCCACCCCTGTTCCATCTGCGCCTCAGGCCCACCGTCCACTGCCAAATAGGGGAATTTATTCTACCTCGGAGGTGAAATAAGTTCCCCGTGCAAGTCGCCAGCCCCGGACAACTCCCTGATCCGCCCCTTTCCCACCCCTGTCTACCTTCCCCATACAAGAATGACCCTGTAAGCATGGTAAGCATGGCAGGGGGTGCTGATGCTAGGGGGCGCCATTGCACTGATCATCTGCCATTTAAATTAAAGTAGTAAAGCAACTGCTTTCCCAGCAGAACAACACTGGCGCAGAATCAATGTAGCTGCCTGCCCATGGGGACCCCATCTCCCGCAGGCAGAAAAGAGGAGCAATGCCGCAATTGTGGCAAAGATCTCTTCTGTCTGCTGCAGGAGATTGGATTTCCGCAAGCAGAACAGAAGAGCCCTGCTTTGATTGCGGCCTCAGTATGCACTGTCTGCCCATGGGGATCCATCTCCCATGGGCAGAAGAGAGGAGCAGTGCCACGATCATGGCAAAGATCTCTTCTGTCTGCCATGGGAGATTGGATTCCTGCGGGCAGAACAGAAGAGTCCTGCTATGATTGCAGCCTCAATGTGCACTGTCTGACCGCAAGATCCCCATCTCCAGCAGGTAGAAGAGAGGAGCACTGAGAGCTTTTGTGTCTGCCCATGGGAGATCGGATTCCCATGGGTAGAACAGAAAGGTCTCAATGGAGCTGTCTGCCCACAGGGACCCCCATCTCCTGTGGGCAAAAAGAGGAGCACTGAGAACTCTTGTCTGCTCGCGGAAGATCGGATTCCAGTAGGCAATAGGAAGGGGAAGGCCAGTGATCCCTGCAGCAAGGAAAAGATTTTGTGTGTGTGGGAGGGGGGACGGAGGAACTGAGGTAGAGAAGGCAGGGAAAATGTAAATGGGCAGTAGGCTTATTAAAAAGGGAGGATGGGGTTTGATTTTAGGACAAGGGATGGGAGTACTAGGGTGTTTGGTTAAGTGGAGACTGTCTGGAAGGGGAAAAGAGTAGGAAAATCAGTAGGGGAGGAAGAGTACAAGGTGTTCCTGAAAGGTGGATTCCCCTCCCCTCAGAACAGACCACACACTCAGGATCGCCATCTCCTCACAACAGACACGCACCCCAGCTCCACACTATATCCACATGCACACACCCAGGCACCCCACCTCTACCACATATCAGTACGTCAGGTTCCCTCTGTGGCCCATTCAAATCCAGACTAAAAACTCACTTCTTTGGGACTGCCTTTGTATGCTGACCCCCTGAGTCTCCTGTTAACCTCCAATGTGTTTCCTTACCATTCCCCTAGATAGCCTCTCTTCATAGCCTACTCCTATGAAGAGAGGCTACAAAGGTTAGGGCTCTTCAACCTGGAAAAGAGACGGCTGAGGGGGAAATATGATAGAAGTCTATAAATTAATGAATGGAGTAGCATGGGTAAATGTAGATCGATTGTTTACGTTATCAGAATATAGAAAGACTAGGGGACATGCAATGAAGCTACAGGGTAAACTATTTAAGACAAATAAGAGAAAATGTTTTTTCACTCAGCGTGTAATCAAACTCTGGAATTTGTTACCAGAGGATGTAGTAAAGGCTGTTAGTGTAGCTGGGTTTAAAAAAGGTTTGGACAAGTTCCTGGAGGAAAGATCCATAAACCATTATTAAAAAGGGACCCAGGATATCACTGCTTGACCCAATACAAGCATTGTTGAACCTGTGTCTTTTGGGGAAACTGCTAGGTACATATGACCTAGATTGGCCACTGTTGGAAACAGGATACTGGGCTTGATGGACCTTGGTCTGACCCAGTATGGCATATCTTATGTTCTTATGTTCTTATCCTAGTCCCCAGTTGTGTTGTCTGTCTTGATTAGACTGTAAACTCCTAGGAGTCTACATGTCTCTGTTCAGCACTGCATATGCCTTGTAGCACTATATAAATGATACGTGCGTAATATGCACCCAGTCACCACACCTCCACATCACACCCACCCCCCAAAGCACCCCTTTTGTGTAAGCAATGGCTGCTACCTGTTTTGCTTGATATGGTTTCTTTCTTTATATAACACCTTTGCATTTTAGTATTTTCTACTTGGCTGTTCTTTTTAGAAGGCTTTACTTCCATTGATGACATCTGTCTAATATTTATTCTGCAGATGAGTCACAGCCAGGAAAGAAAGGAATCTGAAGAACAATGGTGAATAAATCAATTTATGGTAAATAAATTGATTTATTTAACTGTGCTCTTCAGATCACTTTCTTTCCTGGCTACGACTCATCTGCATAGTAAATATTAGATAGATGTCATCAACAGAAGTAAAGTCTTCTAAAAATACTTGTGATATCTTCTGGGAGTGAGAGGAAAACTCAGAATGTTTTCTCAATGAATGCTTGGCTTTGCCTACATTAAGGAGGAGGAAGAGAGCAGACATTTGCTGAATGGGGACTTTGGGAGATGATGGGCATAAGACATGTCGCTGAACAAAGGGGACAAATGGCAAACATCACCATTTCAAAACATCCCAAGTTTGATGAAGGGCAGAAAAGTGTGACAGGAACGGTGGAAAAGACAAGGCCAAAATGTGTATTTAACATTTCTTATATACTGCCTCTCATGATATCTAGGTAGTTTACATTCAACAAACTGAAATTACATTAAACAGGGCATTATAACTTAGAGATAACTATACAGGGAGCATGGGCAATGGAGGGTTAAGTGGCTACCCCAAGACTACAAGGAGCACCTGTGGGACTAGAAACCCCAGTCCTTCCTGCCCAAGGTGGCTGTCTTCTAGTGGGATTTGAACTTCTGACCATCTAGCCTGAGGTAACTTGCCCCAACCACTAGGCCGCTCCTCCCTGCATGATAGCATAAATAAATAATCACATGATTGTTTCAGAGAAGGAATACATATTACAATATTAACTAGGGATTATAAAAACTACATAGATCAGTCTTTTTCTTGTTAGATATGTAATTTGCATCCTGAGAAGTTTTAGAAAGCTAGAATAGAAGCTTGTTCCTCTTAAGTAGTTGCAGAATAAGATTAGGGGATATGTTTACTAAGGTGGTTGTAACCTTTGTAGAACCTCATATTTATTGCTTAAATAAATAAATGGATTTTGTTTGCTGATCACATTAAACCTTAGATTATCATAGCCTGTTCTTATGATACAAAGTTTTTACTGCTCAATATTTATTTTTTTTTTTTTTTAACTTTTATTTTCATTTTGCAACAAACAAAAGAAACAACACACCAAAGGAGACAAAACAAGTATACAATAAAGAAAAGTAAACCCAATTACCCCCCACCCCCACGCTTCTTCTCTAGCTGATTATGTCAGCATGTGAGCGCTTCCAAACAACAGTGATTATACATCAAAACAATCAAAAGAGGATCTGCGATACAGAATAATCATGGGACAAAGATATATACAAATTTAGACAGTCAGATGAGAGCATTGAGCAGAATGTACATAGTCATTGAGCATCTTCCATTTAGACCGATGATGAGGAGTCTGAATGGGGGAAGCAAACATACGAGGTATTTGTTCATATTTACTGTAGAGACAGACATGATTCCACCATTCATTGGGGCTCAGCTGAGAGCTATTTTTCCAGTATTTCGTGATTAGGGAAATAGCAATGCCAAGCATAAAGTCCAAAAGGAAGTAAGCCGTTTTTGGAAGAGAGGGGATCCCCGCAGCTGAGCGAAGTCCCACTATCCTCCAAGAAAGGGGCTCTTGAAAGTGCAAAATAGACTGGATACGACCCCAGACCCGACGCCAGTAATACTGTAGTGCGGGGCATTCATACATAACATGAGGTAGTGAACCAATGGCCGCATGGCATGTCCAACAACTATTGCCCTGAGTAGTGTTCCATTTGGCTAATCTGTCAGGAGTGTAAAAACACCGGTGGGCTAGAAAGAAGAGTGTCTGAGTGAGTGAGGCGGATCGGGAGACCCGTGTCACTCTACTCCAGACAAGGCTCCATTGCTCCGGGGTCAAAGTCACATGCAATTCTCTCTCCCATGCTTTCTGCGCTATAGGGGTATCTCTAATTATAGCATTACATAAGGTTTTGTAGAAATTGGATGCTACACCCGGTGAACTACCGATAGATCGGATAGTCTCCAACCAACCTTGTGTAGGGGAGGCCGATGGCGGGAGCACCTTAGCACTCCGAAGGCAATGCTGAAGTTGTACCAACTGAAAATAGTGTTTCGCTGGGAGACCAAATTCAATTTGCAATTCACTAAAAGTTTTCCAGCGACCTTCATGGAACAACTGACTAGGGATCCAAATGCCCCTAGTGTACCAGGGGCTCCACGCCATCGGCTTATTTTGTATTCGAAATCGAGTGTTATACCAAAGTGGGAGCTTGTCTAACGGACAGAGTCGGGAGTCTAAAGAGTGCATAAGATTATTAAAGGCACCTAAGGTGTCTAAAAGCATTGGTGGAAAGTGGGAGTCTGATGGGAGAGTCATACCAGGGAGAAAAGTAAGAGGAATCGGTTTGCAAAGGTCCTCTTCTATGTCTAGCCACACAGGTCTACTCGGTACTGGATCTTCCAGCCAGCGAGCGCCTTGTTTGAGAAGAAAAGATTGATGATACTTCAGGAAATCAGGGAATCTGACACCCCCATTTTCCTTATCTGCTTGCAGCTTATGTTTCGCTATCCTAGGTGTCTTGTTTTGCCACAAGTATCTAGTCAGAAGGCCCTCTATATCTTTATATATACGTCGAGGGAAGAGACAGGGCAACATTTCTAAGATATAATTCACTTTCGGAACAATCATCATTTTTATGGTTTCTAATCGACCCCACCAGGTAAGTGTTAAAGGAGTCCAGCGGTGAGTAAGCGCCCGGACTTTAGAGGTTAAGTCTTTGGCAGTGAAGGAGATAGTGTCTTCCAAAGGAGAACAATAGTGAACCCCAAGGTATTTAACCATGCGAGGTTGCCATAAAAAGGGGAAGGGTTGCATATCTGCCTGATGAAGCAAAGGATTTAATGGAAAGGCTACCGACTTGGTCCAATTTATCTTATAACCGGACAATTGTGAGTATTTACCAATTTGCTCTAGGACAGCCGGTACTGAGTCTATAGAGACAAAAAGCATAAGGTCATCAGCATACGCTGAAATTTTGATTTCCCTGTGGGTGAAGGGGACTCCATGAATCTCCTCCGATTGCCGGATTAGTAAAGCCAAGGGTTCAAGTGCAAGATCGAAGAGAAGTGGAGACAGTGGGCATCCCTGGCGAGTGCCGCGTTGGAGGGGAAAAGGCTGAGACTTTAAAGCATTGGCACATATACTGGCTGTAGGCTGTGCGTACATGGTGCGAAGACAACGGAGAAAACCTTCCCCGAATCCGTACCAGCGGAGGACTGCAAACAGGAAGGGCCACTCTAAGCGATCAAAGGCCTTCTCAGCATCAAGTGAGAGGCCAACAAATGGGCGATCAAGGTTAACTGCGGTAGTCAGTACATGGCATAGAGTCCGAGCATTGTCGGCAGTTGATCTACCAGGAATGAAACCGCATTGATCTGGGTGTATTAAGGTAGGCATCCTATCCGAGAGCCGGGTAGAGAGAATGGTGGCAAATATTTTATAGTCCGCGTTTAGGAGGGAAATTGGACGATAATTAGCTGCTAGTTGCGGGTCTCTCCCCTCTTTCTCAAAAACTACTACATTTGCCATGGAAAAGGACCCAGAAGGAGAACCCTCCTCGGCCAGAGCAGAAAAATAAATTTTCAAAACTGGAGCTAAGTCAGCGTGAAAAGTTTTGTAGAATTCAGCAGGGAGACCGTCTGGGCCTGCGGCTCGACCTGAGGCACATTTCTTGATAGCAGAATGAATTTCTGAGACAGTAAATGGTGTGTCCAAGGCCACTCTATCTTCGTCAGATAGGGTCGGTCTTTGTACCCCTGAAAGTAAGCGTTCAAATACATCTGGCTCAAAATCACATTCAGATTGATAAAGCCGAGTATAAAAATCACGAAAGAGTTCTAAGATTTCGGTATCTTTAGTGACCAAGCCCCCCCCCCCCGACGGATTACGGAGGGCGGTAACACGCTTGGCTTCTTTTTGACCTTTTAGGGCATTTGCTAATAATTTGCCAGCACGATTATTTTCCCGATAATATAGCCCTTGTTGTGATTCGATATTTTTAACAGCAGCAGTGTACAAAAGCTGATTGTATTGAAAACGCAAGCGTTGTAGACGGAGTAAAATACATGGGTCAGTACGGGACGTGAGGAGACGCTCCCCAGCTTGTATCTGCTGCTCTAGAGTCAGTAAATGCTGCTTTCTTTGTTTCCCCTGCCGAATTTGATAGCTAGTTATAGTGGCGCGGATAGATGCTTTAAAACCCTCCCACCAAGCCCAGCTCGCTGTGTCATGGGGTGAGTTAAAATGAAAATAATCTTGGATAGCGGCCTTTATATCAACCTGAAAATCTTTTTGACCCAGTAGGGATCTATCAAAAAACCAAGCTCGGGGAGAATCGTCCCGCGCAGTGACACGTAATGATAAAGATATGGCAGCATGATCTGAAATATGGAGAGGATGAGTCCTAGTCGTGTCTACTTGAGAAATCAGTGCTTTGGAAATGAGAAAGAAATCTATTCTAGATTGGGAGTGATGGGGGGCAGAAAAGAAAGTGAACTCTAAGTCGGAGGGGTGAAGTAGCCTCCATATATCTACCAGCGCAAGATCTTGCATCAGAGCTGTAAGGGTAGCAAGACTCTTGGGTGGACTACTCGTTCTAGGCGGCTGTCTATCTATCAGAGGGTCTAACACTTGATTAAAATCACCACCAAGTATTAAGGGAGTATTGGCAGAGGCCTGTGCCAACTGCGCAATACTTGCATAGTAAGCAGGGTTGTCCACATTCGGGGCATAAATGCAAATACATGTAAATTCACTATCTCCAACCTTAAGATGTACGCGGGCCCATCTACCCTCCTTGTCAGCGCTAGTATCAATTACAGTAGCTTGCAAAGATTTCTTAACCAGAATGGCTACCCCGCACCGTTTGGAAACGGCGGGAGAATAGGCAGCCACCATGTAAGGCTTAACATTGAGTTTCAGTGTTTCAGCAGAGTTTAAGTGCGTTTCCTGAAGAAACGCTAAATCAGCATGCTCATGGCTAAGATAGCTAAGGATTTTCTTTCTCTTGATTGGACTATTAATGCCCTTTACGTTGAGTGATAAGATTTTACATAAAGCCATTCAGACAAGTTAAAAATTCTGAGCATGATAGCGCACATAATTTCACAATGTCCCTCATATTGACTGTATCTGGCTGTACATATGGCATAAAAGAAAATAAGCTTAGAAAATACAATGAAGCGCCCCACATGAAAAAAGAAAAACCGCAGCGCGGTAGAGAAGAAGCAGAACCCCAAAAATTACTGGCGACCATGTGTCTGCGGGGAGAAGCCCCGGAGAAGGCCGAAATTGAAAAAACACATAACCTGTAGGACTGTGCGTGCTCCGAATCCGACCGAGGCACACATCATGGAGGGATAGGAGACCACATAACAAAAGTCATAGAAAGAAAGAAAGAAAGTCCAGGCAGTCTCTGTACTGAACTATGACCGCCGCATCGGGCCCTTCAAAATGGCGGACAGAGCCGGCAAATAAAAGTCCAAGTCATTGGATTAGCGCATCTGCTCTGCTTCTTTGGAGTCTAAAAATGTTGATAGTAGATCAGGATCTTCGAATGTCCTGGTTTGATTGTGGAGAGTCACTCGGAGCTTCGCGGGATACAACAGGCCAAAGCGAGCCTGTAGCTGTTGAAGTCGAGGGCGAAAAGCAAGGAGTTTCTTCCGTCGGTCGACTGTAGGCTTTGCCAGATCAGGGAAGAAGGAGACTTTGTGACCTTCAAATTCCAAATGATGGTTCGCCCGGGCAGCATTTAAAATTTGTTCCACTTGTTGATATCGTAGCAAGCGAAAGATAATAGGCCGGGGGGTCGTTCGGTTGAGCGCCATGTGGGTAGGAACACGGTGTGCTCGATCGATTTCCAGTTCTTTATGAAAGGTGATCTTCAGCAAGGAGGGAAGAGTTTTGAGCAGGAATTCTCTCATATCTCCCGCTTCCACCCCCTCCGGTATTCCAATGAGCCTCACATTGTTGCGACGGGCTCGATTATTGCTATCTTCTAACTCCTTTTGAAGATTCTGTATCTGGCGCTCAGCCTTGTCCAGTGTGCCCAAGCGCACCGCGTGCGAATCGAGGACCCCCGCCATATTGTCCTGCCGTAATGAGAGACCTTCAAGTCGGTCCTGGAGCACTCCAAAGTCTTCTCGCATGGCTCTAAGCGCTTCTCCATTGGACTGCACCAATTCCTTCACGCCGCGTATTTCCTCTAGAATCTCCAGGTGCAGTTCGGGGTTCTCCCGGAATGGAACCATCTTCTGTGGGGAGGACACCTCTGTTTTGGAGCGTTTTCCGTGAGAAGAAGAAGGAGACCCGAAGTCCAAGCGCGCTGGTTTATGGGCCGCCATCCCCCCCGAGGTACCCCGGTCAGCCCGGAGCGAAATAGTAAGTTTGTATAGGTATTATGTCAGGATTCTAAGTAGGCCTCTCGGGAGCTTCAGCGCGAAGCGTCTTACCCGCTGGACATCAGGCTCCGCCCCCCCCCTCAATATTTATTTTTATTCCAGCTATGCATTTGCTCCTTCAATGCAGTTTTCTTACAACATTCAATTTGAAGGAGAAATGCTAGCATGTGAAAAGAGTTCACACAGGAATTTTGGCAAAAAAGGTGGTGGAGGGTAACCACTATTAAGAGTAATGAGGGATGGGTACCAATCTATATGTTGCGGGGGGGGGGGGGGTACAGAAACCCTAGCACCAGCCCTGCTTTACTAAATCCCAGTATGGCTATGGACTTAACATATGTTTGTAATGCACATTAAGTGCAAAGTCTCAATGTTTACTGTCAGGGGCGTGATCAGCACATGCCTGGTAGTTATCGTGAGACTGAGTATGTTAGTATGCGTGCAATTAATATGGGTACACCTGATACCCACAGAGGTATCATTAAGTGCACCCACGTTAATTGCCATGTTAACGGTGATCACGCACTAAAGTGCTCTCCATGCAACACATCACCCTAACCTGCTCACTCTCCACCTTGTAATCAGTAGCTACCATGTCCACATATTAGAATACATGGCAGCCACGTATTGCCCCTAATCATTCAATATCACTGACTCCCCATCCCCCAAAGGATGTACTGAAAAATACTCACCCTCACACAAGGCCCTACATAACCAAGCATCTCAATACCTCTCTTCTTTGACTATCCCCTAAATACCTCAGTGCTGCCTCTAATCCCTCCTTGACAACCGCCTGGTCCCCTCTCCTCTTCTCACATAAAATATGATTCTACATGCTGCTCTGTTTTTTTTTCTATATCGGCCCTGCTCTTTGGAATTGCCTTCCCTCCCAGCTGCGGCTGGAATCTTCCTTCCCCAAATTCAAAACTCTCCTTAAAACCTATCTATTCATTCAGGCATTTGGCATAGATATTACCTAGACAACTATAGTACAAGTACCCATGTCCTATCTTCCACTGATTACTTATTTCTGACCGTTCTATTACTCTACTCTGTTCTCCTCTCCTATTGCATAATGGAGTTCCTTTTCCTTTTTCTACTTATGATGCGTCTATAATTTTTTTTATTGTAAGCCGCTCTGCCTAGCCAAGGGCGGTATATCAAGCATCAAACGATAAACAATAACAATGCTAGAAAGCATGTTAAGCGATTAATACCACTGTGTCAGTAGGAAGTGGAAAGAAGCGAGAGAAAATTCTTATGTTAAGGTTGTTTGTTTGTTGTAAAGAAAATATTCATCAAATTGATTAATCATATTTTAAATAAGACATTTTGCCATCTAAAGTAAAAATAATAATTTGAGAAAACAATAATTAAATAATCTATTTTCTTGAACAATTTAGGAGCCCTTTTACTAAAGCCTGTAGTAACTGTCAGCATTATCTGTTAATGTGAGCATGACAGCGACCACCAGCTAATACCCACGTTAACCAAACAGTGCACAAGGGGGCAGATAAAATGGGCTGGTTAGGAGCCGAGGTGGATGTGGAGAGCTCACCGCAGTTGTTCTTGTTAATATTTTCTCTTTCCTGATGTTGCAGAAAATGAAAACACTGGGTAAAAAATGCTGTATTTTAAAATTGCACCAGCACCCTGACGTAGTCTTTTGTACTTTTTGTTTTTACCTGAGATTCAGGGCCCTGTTTACTAAAGGTTTTCTCCCATTTTGTGTCTACAGGAAAAATGTTTCATAAATTGGGCCCTCACATCTGTCCCAACATCTGTGAGGAGCAGGAGGGAGATGAGCAGCACATAACAACAAATGAAATACATGTGCTTTACTCCAGTAACCTCAGGAAAAAACATAGTGATCAGGGCCGGCCTTAGGCATGCGCCTGCATATTTTTGACCCAGGACACAGCTAAGGAGGAGCTGCTCCAAGGCTGACATGCACACGCCCCTCCCTGCATCACGCCCTCTTTTCTTCCATTCCCCTCCCTATGCTGCACCTCCGATGCATACACCAAGCCCCTCTCTCTCATAACCCACCCCCGTGGTGCACAACATAGCAAGAAGGAGGAGAAGGGTGACTGCACATCTTCTTCTCTCCCGTCTGGCGCTGAATGTAGGATTTGAACCACGGAGCTCTATGGCATCTCGCCCAGCTGAAATTTTATATTCCGTGCCAAGTGGCAGAGGAGAAGACAAAAATTGGTCGCAAATTTAATTAAAACATAACATTAATCATTAGCATAATATTCTCTCCTTTTTAGCAGCCATGATCCCACAAAACAATAACTCTCCTCCCCTTATGAGGGATATTTTTCTTGCCTCTGCTACCAGAGAAAGGCCTTTAACCAAACTGTCACCTGCATGATCCCTCCCTTTGGCCATCCTGCATTTCATTAATCAGGTGATCACTTCATTCAGCTATATTTGGCAAAGCTGGCTGCCACTGTGCAACCAGCCTGTCCCTTCCCTGGTCTGAACCTATAAGTCTTCTTGTGGCTATGCTATTTTCTCTCATCCACTATCCCAGGCTCTTCTTTGAGAGGCTGTGACCCATCTTTTATAGTCCCAGTTGCCCCTGTATCAGACATGGGCCCCTCTTTTGGGCCATGGTGCCCACTTGTCAGAAATTGGAACCCCTTATTTGTTATACTTGGGCTTTCACATGTTCTTTGTACCCCCTCAACTATCAGTGAGGTCCTGACACCAGGAGGAGGTTGTTAATGTTTATCAGTTCCCTACCTTCCCCACTACAAAACTGAGCCAATGACTTTTCATATGCTTTCATTAAAAATATCAAGGCTTGTATCTATTAGGTAAGCCCCATCTCCCTTGTATCATGTGTATTTCACTGTGATTATAGCTTTGTATCTGATGATCAAACCTCCCAGACCCAAAATTTGTGTTTAATTTCCTCCTATTGCTTTTAAGGTTTACATTCCATCCTTGGAATAGCCTGGGACCAAAAGATGGCAGTATTCTTCAAATTTGCTTTCAGGCAAGCTATATCCTTCTTCATTTTGATAATCAAATCTATGTTCTTTGTGTTTTATAAATCATTGACTCCCAGGTGTAGTATAATGTAAACAGGAGGTTTTCTATTTTGCGCCCAGTTAATGATTGCTGGCATCAGTTGATCCCAGTGCATTCTTCTCTTTCCTAGCCAGTGTATATGCTTTGAGGGTCATTCTGAATCACAAATAAGCCGCCTGTATCTGCAGGATCGACAAGTATCTCGCAAAAATGTCCAAAACCGTATTCTGAACCTTTGTAGCCCTGCACGTAAATGGCACCTAAACAAGGATTGTTGAACATGGGCAGGAAAGGGCAGAATGGGGGCATGGCCAGCCATGGAGAAGTATGAAGCATATTCCGGTCACATCCATGTACGTCCATAGGCGACCCCACAGATGTCCAGGTTATACCTGCAAACACATGGAATAAAGGTAGGACTTAGAAATATTTCTGCTCCTCACCCCAATGCAGCCAGTAGCATTTGATTTAATTAGTGGAGGAGGGATGGTAAGGAAATGCACAGTACTACCTTTTAACTTTCGAAAGGGAGACTATGATAAAATGAGGAAAATAGTAAAGAAAAAACTAAAAGGAGCAGTTGCCAAGCTTAAAGACTTACATCAAGCTTGGGTGTTGTTGAAAAATTCTATCTTGGAAGCCCAGACCAGCTGTATTCCACGCTTTAAGAAAAGTGGAAGGAAGTCCAAAAAACTGCCAGCATGGTTTAAAGGTGAGGTCAGAGAGGCTATTGTTGCCAAAAAAGCAGCTTTCAGGAAATGGAAAAAAGAGCCAAATGACGAAAACTGGAAACAGCACAAGACTGGCAAGTTAAATGCAAGGCATTGATAAGGCAGGCAAAAGGAGAATTTGAGAAGAAGCTTGCTGCGGAAGCAAAAACGCGTAATAAAGACATTTTTAAGTACATTCATAGCAAAAAACCTGTGAGAGAGTCAGTTGGTCCATTAGATGATAGAGGGGTTAAAGGGGCACTAAGAGGCGACAAGGTGATAGCGGAGAGACTGAATTAATTTTTTGCTTTGGTCTTTACTTAGGATGATGTAGGGATGTTACCCATGACTGAAATGGTATTTAAAGGTGTGGAGGAATTGAAGGAAATATTGATACATCGGGAAGATGTATTACAACTATTTGATAAACTGAAGAGAAGCGAATCACTTGGACCAGATCATATACATCCAAGGGTGTTGAAAGAACTGAAATATGAGATTGCAGACCAGCTATTAGTAATCTGTGAACTATCATTAAAATCATCTTTAATACCTGAAGATTGGAGGATGGCCAACATAATGCCAATTTTTAAAAAGGGTTCCCGGGATGATCCAGGAAACTACAGACCGGTGAGCCTGACGTCAATACCGGGAAAAATGGTAGAAACCATCATAAATAACAAAATTGCTGAACATGTAGAAAGTCATGACTTAATGGGAGACAGCCAACATGGCTTTAGACAAGGAAGATCTTGTATTACTAATCTATTATGTTTTTTTGAAGGTGTAAATAAGCAGATAGACAAAGGCAAGTCAGTTGATATAGCGTATCTGGACTTTCAGAAAGCCTTTGACAAGGTCCCTCATCAGAGACTTTTGGCAAAACTAAAGAGTCATGGGATAGGAGGCAGTGTACTATTGTGGTTCAAGAACTGGTTAAAAGATAGAAAGCAGAGGGTAGGGTTAAATGGCCAATTTTCCAATGGAGAAAGGTGAATAGTGGTGTACCCCAGGGATCTGTGCTGGGTCGGCCGCTTTTTGACATATTCATAAATGATCTGGAAAAGGGAATAACGAGTGAGGTAATCAAATTTGCAGATGACACAAAACTATTTAAAGTTGTTAAAACCCATGAGGATTGTGGAAAATTGCACAAGGATCTTGATAAATTGGAAGACTGGACATCCAAATGGTAGATGAAATTTAATGTGGGCAAGTGCAAAGTTATGCACCTAGGGAAGAACAACCCAAACTATGGTTACACGATGCAAGGTTCCACATTAGGAACCACCACCGAGGAAAAATATTTAGGCGACATTGTGGACAACATGTTAAAACCCTCGGCCCAGTGTGCAGTGGCGGCCAAGAGAGCAAATAGAATGCTAGGTATCATAAGGAAAGGAATGGAAAATAAAACAAAGGATATTATAATGCTTCTGTATCGTTCCATGGTGCGACCGCACCTTGAATATTGTGTGCAATTCTGTCACCGTATCTTAAAAAGGATATAGCGTTATTAGAAAAGATTCAGAGAAGAGCCACCAAAATGATAAAGGGGATGGAAGGATACCCCTATGAAAAAGGCTAAAAAGGTTAGGGCTCTTTAACCTGGAAAAGAGATGGCTGAGGGGAGATATGATAGAAGTCTATAAATTAATGAATGGAGTAGAACGGGTAAATGTAGATCGATTGTTTATGTTATCAGAATATAGAAAGACTAGGGGACATGCAATGAAGCTAGAGGGTCCACTATTTAAGACAAATAAGAGAAAATATTTTTTCACTCAACGTGTAATCAAATTCTGGAATTTGTTACCGGAGGATGTAGTAAAGGCTGTTAGTGTAGCTGGGTTTAAAAAAGGTTTGGACAAGTTCCTGGAGCAAAGGTCTATATACCATTATTAAAAAGGGACCCAGGATATCAATGCTTGACCCAATACAAGCATTGTGGAACCTGTGTCTTTTGTGGAAACTGCTAGGTACGTATGACCTAGATTGGCCACTGCTGGAAACAGGATACTGGGCTTGATGGACCTTGGTCTGACCCAGTATGGCATATTTTATGTTCTAATGGATGACTAACCTATTCCATGCACTGGTGTGACTGCAAACCACAGCATGCAGTGTTACAGAACAGAAAACAGAGTACATCAAAGCAGCAGAAATAAACACCCCTACAACTCTATGCAGTAGAGCACTGGTGTTAAATCCAGCCATGCTGGCATTTGCTGTGTGAGCTAAAGGGGCACAGCTAGGGTGCTCCACCAATGCCCACGTTCTGGATTTGATACTGGTGATGGAGTCCTAGGACTCCATGTGAAAATGTAATCCCGGATATCGGTGCTATGTGCAGCACCCAGCCAGCTGGAGTGTTGCGCTCCACACTGGATTTCTACAATATGCTTCTTGCAATGTGTACAGGCCCTGGTGCAGATAAGGTCTTATGTACCTCCTATTGGAACATTATACTGGGGGATATCTTATGCCGGTGGGTACATGGCAGATATCTTGTGCACAGGTCACTGTTGCAGTTGTTTACATATGTGGGCCTATGATGTACAATGTGCATACGGGTTTTGACCCTTGAGGCAGATATACTGGAAGAGCTGTTTGGGTCTATTGCAGCTCTAGCAGATTGCAGTCCACCATTATAGTTATCGTGTATATAAGAAGCCAAATAGAAATGTGGTGAGCAGGTATGATGCTGGGTTGGAAGTCTGATTGCTATAATTCCCTATCCATCAGCTATGACATTCGGTGCTGGGCATTCCTTTGGCAGACGACTGTTTGAATGAGGCCGCAAGTGAGAGTGCATGTGTGTGCATGGGGGGGGGGGGGGGTGTCTAGATTGCTCATCCACATATCCGGTGGAGACAGGTATGCCTGGCATGTACCTGGACCATAGGACTGTCTGCAGCCTCACCAGGTGTCAGTGCATATAGGGAGGAGTGCACAGGGTGGTTCCGCAATCATTTCCCTGTCCAGACACTTCCCTGTCACTACTCAGGGGACCTCTGAGGGTGGACGTGCAATGGTGCAAAGTACAGTATGCCATTTCAAGGCGCACCAGTATTGGTCTCTACAAATGTGCACATTGGTAAGGAGTGTGAAGGTGTTTCTGGGCATGTCTGTGTGGTGTTTGCACTGCTTACTGCTGTCATTCCAATGGCCCTTTAGTAGTGCAGGGAAAGTGTATGGGTAGTGTAATGGGGAAGAGA
Organism: Ichthyophis bannanicus; assembly: GCA_033557465.1. Classification (NCBI taxonomy): domain Eukaryota; kingdom Metazoa; phylum Chordata; class Amphibia; order Gymnophiona; family Ichthyophiidae; genus Ichthyophis; species Ichthyophis bannanicus. The sequence goes on from CM066035.1 coordinate 668,404,788, forward strand.
CATCCGGTGATAGGGAAACAGTGGAACCTAAGTGCAGTAGGGCAGTTTCTAGCAGGAAGGATGAGCTCAGGACACCCAGTTGCCAGGAGCAACACAAACAATCCCAGCCACGAGGGCAGGAACCCCGCCCAGCTAACAAACAATCCCCATCTCCTGGTCCTGATAGCTTTCACCTGGGAGGGGGAAGGGCTAGATTAGCTCCCAAGCAAACGTATAAGAAACGTTCATTAGAGTTTAGCTACAGCAAGAGGAAGGGCAACAGCAAGGAGAGAGAGAACAGGGAAGACGGAGGAGAACAGAATCAGCTGGAAAGTTTGTGCAAGCTGAGGTCTGGCTCTTGGAAGCAGCGTCTGTCCCAGTGTGAAAGGAAAACGTATGTAAGTGATTCAGTGGATTCTGATTCTGAATGTGAGAGAGAGAGACAGAAAGCAGCTGACAGGAATAACTAGAGGAGCAGGGCACAAAAACCCTTTGACCAAACCTCCAGGTATTTATCCTATGGTGAAGGCATCCAAAGGGAGAAGTTACCAGTGAGGATAGCTGGGAAGCAATTACAAGCTCTAAGGAGTGAAATATATACAGTGCCAGACATTTGTATGTCAGAAGAAGAGGGTGAGCAGCCAGAACACAGAGAAAAACCTCTGAGGTTTAAACCCCATCCTGAGAGAGCTGTGCATGGACTTTCTCCTGCCTCAAAGCCAGAAGGTAGGCTGTATAATCCTGGTAAAAGTAGTTATAAAAATTTCTCTCATAAGAACTATAAAGAATATGACTCTCCTCTAAGCTATGCCAGGAGATATAGTAAAGTTGATCCTTACCTCATAGAGGCAATAATAGAGAAGCCTCTGGAACAGACAGCAGAGAATAATCTGGAAATGTTGTATACAAGGCAGAAGTTGTATTCAGCTGATAGCCAGCCTGAGTCAATGCTAATTGATCCTCCAGATGAACAGTTGTCTGATACTCAAATGGATTGTACGTTAACAGTTACAAATGATAGGATTTCGCTGTGCTGAGCCAGATATCTTGAAGAAGCTGGTCAACTGGCAGTAGAGAAGCACAGGACTTTACTTTGCCAAATACTAAAGGGACTGTATGCAATGAATACCGTACCATTTGTGATTTAAGTTGGAAGCTGTTAAAAGTTATTTTTCCTATCTCATGCCAGAGTGTATGGCTTTTTGTTCCTATGTTACTTTGTGTTTGAATCCGCCCCGGTAGGGGAATTAAAAGCCTGTCTTTGCCTGAACCACTCGATTCATGACTACAACTTATTGAAAAGGTCCACAACTACACTCTTAACCTTTCAATAAAAGGTCTCCAGGCTACCTAACCCCGTATGCTGAAGCTACGGGCGGACTACTGGTGACAGTAGTTTCCTATGGGGCACCAGTTTTGCTGGGATCATGTTCTTATTTAGCATTGTTCAGTCATGTTTCTGAACTGTTCACAACGTGCATACCTTGGGAGGGTGTCTACTGCCATGTCTGTAGTGCTGCACTGCATCTTGTGCCAGTAGGTTCACTCTCTATCCATTTTCCTGCTACAGTACTGTACACTGCAAGTGCTTTGTAGTGGTCTGGCCATGCCACAGTCTGGTTTCTATTGTCTAACTTGCATCCACCTGTGAGTCTCGCCATCTTACATTGTCATTCAGCCTCAGAACAGCTCTGTCCATGCCTATAGCAGCTTCACAGCTTCCTGTTTTGAAGTGGGGGGTGGCCATTTGTGAGTATATCACAGAGACGGGCAGCGTCACAGATGTACATCTTTTCAGAATACGGTGAGTGCAGGGGCGTACAATGCTATTGCTGGCATATACCCATATTCCTACAACATAGCTCTGTGTGTGGGCTGCGCCTAGCACGTCCATGTGGGCAATTCTTTGCATGCAACTAGTCTATCCCCAAATGTGAGGAATTGGGTTATATTTCTGCACGTTTCCATTTGGACGTGCCCACTGCCTGGATGTGCATGTTTTCAGAATTGGTCTCCATGTCTGCTGGGAACCTCAATTGTTTGCTATAATGGCTCTCTATTGCCCGTTTTCTTAACCAATAAATGTATGAATGACTAATCACCCAAATCCTGCAAGGACATGTAATTGACTTTGTTAGTTAACAGCTGCCACTGTTCTTATATATATCATGTATCTTGTGGACCATCCAGCTGCCAATTGTGATTATCTATTCCCCTTTTCCCCAATCTATATGCTAGTGTAGTGGCCCCTATTTTAAATGAGTTGCCATGGCTTCTCTTTTCTTTTCCTGTCTCTTATATCCCTGCCTTTCCCCCTCCTTGACTTGCTCTGCTATTTCATGTCTTTCCTTTCCTTACCCAAAGAACTACTGTCTCATTGCCCCAAGCTCTGACTCCTGCAGCTCCCCGATGTAGTCATTAAGCTGCTTTCTCATTTCCTGAATGTGTCCCCCTCCCCTTCACTACCCAATTCACCATGCCCAAGCTGGGAAATTCTGCTGCCCCTTTGACTAAGGCATCAGCCATGTCATATAACTCTATGTCCTTTAACACTTGGGGCCAGGCTGCCTATATTAAGCAGTGGTGGTACATGGGAATATGAATATGATATCAAAAAATCTCTAGTAGTTACTAACTAACCAATAGCTGTACCTCAGGAGGAGCTGAGAATGGGACTTCCACTTGCTGAAGGTACAGAATGTTGTGGTTGTTAAGTGCTGTCGAGTCGGAATCGACTCATGGCGACCCTCTGGATAGCTATCCTAAATTGTGTTCGGTCTTCAGTCAGGCTGCTCATTGTTGACAGACTGGTACCCATAGCTGCTGTTATTGTATCGATCCATCTCATTGCTTGCCTTCCTCTTTTGCGTTGACCTTCTATCTTGCCAAGCATGATGTCTTTCTCTAAGAACAACCCAAACTATGGTTACACAATGCAAGGTTCCACATTAGGAACCACCACCCAGGAAAAAGATTTAGGCGTCATTGTGGATAACATGTTAAAACCCTTGGCCCAGTGTGCAGCAGCAGCCAAGAGAGCAAATAGAATGCTAGGTATCATAAGGAAAGGAATGGAAAATAAAACAAAAGCTATTATAATGCCTCTATATCGTTCCATGGTGAGACCACACCTTGAATATTGTGTGCAATTCTGGTCGCCGTATCTTAAAAAGGATATAGAGTTATTAGAAAAGGTTCAGAGAAGAGCCACCAAAATGGTAAAGGGGATGGAAGGATACTCCTATGAAGAAAGGCTAAAAAGGTTAGGGCTCTTTAACCTGGAAAAGAGACGGCTGAGGGGAGATATGATAGAAGTCTATAAATTAATGAACGGAGTGGAACGGGTAAACGTAGATCGATTGTTTACGTTATCAGAATATAGAAAGACTAGGGGATATGCAATGAAGCTACAGGGTAAACTATTTAAGACTAATAAAAGAAAATATTTTTTCATTCAACGTGTAATCAAACTCTGGAATTTGTTACTGGAGGATGTAGTAAAGGCTGTTAGTGTAGCTGGGTTTAAAAAAGGTTTGGACAAGTTCCTGGAGAAAAGGTCCATAAACCATTATTAAGAAGGGACCCAGGATATCAATGCTTGACCCAGTACAAGCATTGCAGAACCTGTGTCTTTTGGGGAAACTGCTAGGTATGTATGACCTAGATTGGCCACTGTTGGAAACAGGATACTGGGCTTGATGCACCTTGGTCTGACCCAGTATGGCATATCTTAAGTTCTTATGTTCCTGTATGTTATGTCTCACTCTTCGCATGATGTGTTCAAAGTATGAAAGTCAAAGTCTTGTCATCTGAGCTTCTAAAGAAAGCTTAGGTTTATCTCCTCTAGTACCAACTGGATTGTTCTTCGGGCAGTCTATGGTATACACAGTATTCGCCACCAACACCGTAATTCAAAGGCATCAATTTTCACCTGTCTATCTTTTTCACTGTCCAGCTTTCACATCCATATGATGTTATTGAAAATACCATGGCTTGAACAAGTCGAATCTTTGTATGGAGAGATACATCTCTGCTCTTGAGAATCCTATCTAGGTCTTTCATAGCCATTCTGCCAAGAGCAATGCGTCGTCTGATTTCTTGACTGCTTGTTGCTTCTTTATTGATAGTTAATCCAAGTAGGTTAAAGTTATTCACGATTTCAATTTCTTCTCCTTCAACGATGAACCTGTTGATTATGCCAGTTGTCTTGATCTTTGTCTTCTTTACATTAAGGTGCACGCCCATTTTGAGACTATGTTCTTTGATTGTGAGAAGCTAATGTTTCAGATCATCTTCACTTTCAGCCAGTAATGTGGTATCATCAGCATAATGAAGGTTGTTGATGAGTCTTCCACCAATCTTCACACCTCTGTTGTCTTCATACAATCCTGCTTCTCTGATGATTTGTTCTGCATATAAATTAAACAGGTAGGGGGAAAGTATGCAGCCTTGTCTTACACCTTTGCTTATTTTAAACCATTCTGTTTCTCCTTGTTCCGTTCGAACTGTTGTTTCTTGATCAATGTACAGGTTGTGCAAGAGAACGGTTGTTCTGGTATACTCATGCTTCTTAATGTGGCCCAGAGTTTCTCATGGTTTACACAGTCAAAAGCCTTGCTATAGTCGATAAAGCACAAATAGATATCCTTTTGGTATTCTTTAGTCTTTTCAAGAATCCATCTCACATCCGCAATGATGTCTCTCGTACCTCGCCTTTTCCTGAACCCTGCTTGCACTTCAGGTAGTTCTTGTTCCAGGTATGGTTGTAGTCTCTTTTGAATAATCTTCAGGAGAATCTTGCTGGCATGTGGGATCAGAGCGATTGTGCGATAATTTCCACAGTCAGTTGGATCACCTTTCTTTAGTATTGGTATAAGCACAGATCTTTTCCAGTCAGTTGGCCATGTTGTTGTCTTCCATATTTCTTGGCAGAGCCTTGTAAGTATGGTAACAGCTGTGTCAGATTGCTATAATACCTCTATGGGAATGCTATCAATGTCTAGTGCTTTGTTCTTTGATAAGGCTTTCAATGCTGCTTCAATTTCTTTCATCCCCAATGGTTCCCGATTATAAGGTACAGGTCGAAACGGCTGTTGGTCCACTTGATCTTTATCATATAAAAACTCTATATTCCTTCCTCCTTTTTTTGATCTTCTCAGTAACATTCAACATAGAACCTTGAGCATCCTGTAACATTCCATTTTGAGGCTGTAACTTTTTCTACAACTCTCGTAGCTTTAGGAAAGCTGATCTTGTTCTTCCTCTAATAGTTTCTGCTTCTATTTCCTTGCATGCGTCATTGTAGTACTTTTCCTTGTCCTGTCTTGCTGCACGTTGGAAATCTCTGAGTTCTGTGATTATCTTTCTTTCTCCTCTGGCTTTAGCTTCTCTGCGTTTCTGGGCAATTTTCAGTTTCTTCTGTCACCCATTTTAGCCGTTTTTGTTTTTTCACCTTTTGTAGAGACTTCTCGCTTTCTTCCAACACAACCTTCTTGATGTCATTCCATAACTCTTCTGGAGCTCTGTCATTTGTATCTAAAGCAGCAAATCGATTTTGTAGGCAGTCTTTATATTCCAGTGGTATATTCTCAAGGTCATATTTTGCTGCATTCATGAGTGGTTTGCTCTTTTTCAACTTTAGCTTGAGTTTGCATACTAGTAGTTGATGATCTGTACAACAGTCAGCTCCAGGTTTTGTCTTTGTTGATGTTACAGAGCTTTTCCATCGTTGACTTCCTCAGATGTAGTCAATTTGATTTTTATACAATCCATTGGGTGAAGTCCATGTGTACAGTCGTTGCTTGTGTTGCTGGAAGAAAGTGTTTGAGATGAATAGATCGTTGGTCTTGCAGAATTCTATCAGTCTTTCTCCACCTTCATTTCTGTTGCCAAGTCCATATTTTCCAACTACTTTGCCTTCTTCTTTGTTGCCAACTTTTGCGTTCCAGTCACCCATGACTATCAGGATATCCTGTTTGCATGTTCTGTCAATTTCAGCTTGTACTTGTTCATAGAACTCTTCAATTTCATTCTCTTCTGCAGCTGTTGTTGGGGCATATACTTGAATTATAGTTGTGTTGATAGGCATTCCTCGAAGACGAATAGAGATTAAGCGTTCGCTGACTGCATTGTATTTCATTATAGTTCTTTCAAGTTTCTTCTTTATTATAAATGCAACACCATTTCTTCTTTGTCTTTCATTTCCAGCATAGTAGACTATGTGATCATCTGATGCAAAGTGCCCGATGCAAGTCCATTTCAGTTCGTTGACACCCAACAGATCAAGTTGTACACGTTCCATTTCATTCTTGACCACCTCCAACTTCCCTTGGTTCATGCTTCATACATTACATGTTCCAATGTGTAAGACATCTTTACAGCTTCTGACTCTCATTTCATGTGCAGCTACATCAGCAGTCAGACGTCCCGAGAGCTTTGATCCAACCACATCATAAATGCTGGCTTTACTCTGAAAAGTCTTCAGCTCTTCCCCAGTAGCTAGTTGAGTGCCTTCCAACCTGGGGGTCTCATCTTCCAGCACTATAGCACAATTTGTTTTGTTGTAACTATCCATTGGGTTTTCATGGCAAGATACAGAAGTAGATTGCTGGGCCTTTCCTCAGCGCAGTTTAAGTTTGGTGTTGTTGCCGTTGTCACAGAAATCTGATCCTCTTCTGTCAACACTATCCCATTCTGCTGCTGCCCAGATGGGTAGTTTGTCTTGGTCTGGCACCTCAGCTGAGACCTGTCCATCTTGGGAGACCCTGCCAGTAGTTAAACTACCAATAGTTTAGCTCTCAGCATCATTTATGCACACAAGCCCTCACAGCACGACAAGCTGCAATCCAAGTGAGGGAGGTACAGAATACAATATCATTTTTTGTTGTGTCTTTTAATTCCTGCTTGTTTAGCTCTTTCCTTGCTCCTAATGTTTTTCTATCAGTGTCTCAAAAATGTCACAATAGATCAGTTTGACCAAGGTCATGTAAGCAGAGAGAATGAACTATCAAGGTATGAGCAAAAGAGGCAATTTCCACTTAATTTCAATGTGATCTGAAAGAAGAAATGATCTGATCCAGATTTCTTGTTGGCAGATTAAATTTCTGGCTATATTTAACTTCAAGACACAGAAACAGATTCAATATCTCCAGTGAATTAATTGAAGCTAGGACTGGTCAATACTTTCTGTAAATGTAATCTTATGAATAATAACTATAAAACGCACAAGTTTGACAATCAGCAAATTTGTATTAATGAGGCATTGAATTAGAGCTTCCAAAAAGCTGTCCTGGGGACTCCACAACCATTTGGGATTTTGGGATGTCTGTAATTGATATGAATGAGATAAATTTGCATATACTGCCTCTCCAATGCATGCAAATTTATCTCATGCATATTTATTGTGGCTATAATGAAAACTAGACTGGCTGTGGGATTTCTAGCAAATTTATGATTAAACTTGCTTGCCCTTGTGCCTCACACTCCAGGGACTAGTCACTTTTCTCTCCTGGCCAAAGTCTTGTGAATCACGAGACTTTGGCCAGAATAGAAGAACAGCCAACCCCTGGAGTGTGAGGCAGCATGACAAGTCAGCTTAATCATAAATTTGCCGTGCTGCCTCCATGGGCCCGGTAGGGATGCATTACCCTCCTGGTCAGCACCTGGGGTGGGCTGCACCTACTACCCCTCCTTTATCTTTTATCTTTATCTTTATTTTGTCACTTGATTGACTGCCCAAGCAGTGGCGTCAGAGTGGTTTACAAAACGAACAAACAGGCTGCAAGATTCAAATCATCAAAGACCTCCTCTCAACCCACCACCTGGACCTCATCTGCATCACAGAATCATAGCTAACTGAAGCCAATGTTGTCCTAATGAACCAACTACTACCTAATGACTTCAGCCTTTTCACTGCCCTTAATCTCACCACAGAGGTGAAAGGGTGTTAGTCCTGGCCAAGTCTCACATCCACTTTCGATACTTGTCCACCAATAGCACGGATGCAACTGACACTCTCACCCTAGCCAACAAGTAATTCATCATCTGCCTAATCTACAGGACACCAACTGCATCAACCACTGACCTATCTGGTCTACTAGAGATAGTACTTGAAAGCACCAAAACAACCACCTCCTCATCCTGGGTGATTCCACAAAGACCTCCTCATCCTGGGTGACTTCAACCTACCTTCACTTCAACCCAAACAAGCCACCTTATTTCTGGAAGCTATGATATCTATGGACCTCACCCACTCACCAGGCAATGTCCTTGACCTTATTTTCATCAACAACCTCGCAACACGCTCAATTACATCCCATTCAATACAATCCCACCCAGTACCTTGGTCAGACCACATGCTGCTCACTTTCACAATACCCAGCAATGCAGTACAATGCCAGACTAGAACAATCACCCACAACCCAAAAAATGATTTAAGGCATTTGGCAAAGACAATTTCACCAATGACTACAGACCCCGACTCCCTTATATTCAACTGGAACACCGTAATCAGCAAAGCTGTGACTGCAACCACCACCTCTTCAACAAAGACACACAAAAAAAACAAAGAGACCTTGGTACACTCCCAACCTCCGAAGACTGAGAACGCAGCTCTGAAGACTCGAGTGCAAATGGCACAAATCAGTACTCAACTCCAATCAAGCTGTCTTTATGAAACTTCTCAAAGACTATCACACAGCAACCAACCATGCCAAGCACAGATACCATGCCAAATTACTCAATAGTTCTTTAAATCACCCCAAAGAACTATTCAACATTGTCAAGCAACTCACAATGACCCCTCCACCAGCACTATTGACACCAGCATTAGACCACAACTGCTAGCTTCTCCCTCCCACCCAAAACACCCCTCCTCCACATGGCATAGAAATAGCAGTACATTATCTCCTCTTTATCTGCAGAATTCCACTTAACCATAGTTAATCCTCTTAACTTTTTCATTAATTTCTGTGTTTTTTCCTCCTGCAACAGTGGGTCCATGAATAGGCTCACCATGGCCTTTATCTGTGGCAGGGATGTTATCTACATCTGCAGCACTCCTACCTTCAACTGCATCAACAAGGACAACATTGAGTCCATCATTGCTTCCCTCAACACAACTACCTCTCCCCTCGATCCATGCCCAGTAAGCTGGATCAAAGCAACCAAACTAAACATCAGCCCCACATTAATAAAAATCACTCAGTCAAAATTACAGCAAGGATATATGCCTAAAGCTATCCCCATATGCCCCACCCTCAAGAAACCCGACCTCCTCAACCCATCTGATCCAGCATCCTACCGACCACTTCACTTTCTTAACCAAAATCATAGAGAAAGCCATACAACTTCAGCTTCAGGATTTCATCAACACAAAATCTCTCCTCAACCCCTAACAACACGGATTCCGACCCCTCAATGGAGTGGAGATACCGATGGTCTCCATCATGAATACTATAGTGAAAAAAATTCAAAACACGAAACAAGGATACATCATGCTCTTTCTAGACATATCTGCTTTATTTGATACCGTTAACCACAACATTCTACTCCAATGTCTATGATCCATCAACTTCCAGAGCACTGTTCTACAATGGTTCTACTCCTGTCTCACCGACTGACACCAACTAATAAAAACTGGAAATACCACATTCTCGCACTCTCAGAAAACCCAAGGCATATCCCAGTGATCCACACTTTCATCACACCTCTTCAATATCTATCTACAACCACTCTGCATCATCATCATCCAATCCCACAATATCAACTTCCATAGCTACGTTGATGACATCATGATATGCAGCCCATTCAACACAAAACAATCTACCTTCACAAACCTTCTACAATGGTTTGACAAAATCTCAGAATGGTTAACAAACAATAATCTGGCAATCAACTACAAAAAAATGGAAGCCCTATTCATCACAAAATATCTTACATTCATTCCTCCTATCTCCCTTACCATAAACAACATAGGCCCAATTCCATCCCGGATATAGAAGCAGATGTATAGAGAGCATCGCGATTCTGATCCCGCGGGGCACGTCTAGCCCCGCGGGATCAGAATTGTGATTAGGCCTGTATGTGCATGCCGGGACTGCGATTCATCCTGGCCTGCAGTACAGGCCATGCCCGACTAACTCAGTCTGGGCTTTACAATGGAGGTGCGGCGTCATGGCATTCAGTTGCCATAGCATCACGACTCCTTTGTAAGCCGCAATCCCGGCCAAGGTCAGGCTGCAGAGAATGTTCAATGCCCCCTCCTGATGCTTACTAGCCCTGGGACTGCCGACCCCTGGTGACTAGGGAAGTTATTCCACCTCAGAGGTGGAATAACTTCCCCATGCAGATCGCTGGCCCAGGACGTACAGGAGCTGGTGCAAAGACTGTTAGATTTTAGGTTTTATTGACCCCAACGCATTTTGGCCCAAGGCCTTCTTCAGGGGGAATATAGAATACACAAACCTCAAAAAAAATACAATAAAAATACATTAAAAAGAATAAAAAACATAAGAAAATACATTTAAAATACATTAAAAACAATGGGAGTGCAAAGAAATTATGGTGTAAAAACACGTTAAAAATGGATATGACAATAAAAATTAAAATGATGACATACAGTAATGTAAAATCATTAAGACATCATATTAAAATATAAATGTAATTGCAAAGGTGAATAAATAAGCCAAATGAACCACTTTGGTACTTAATGTAAATATTGCTATGTGTTCTGTAATGAACAATCTAAAAAATGATCTGTATCGATAAGGTGAACTGACCACAAGATAAAACAGAAGAGATGAGGAGGACTAGGTGTATATTTTAAATATTCTTAAGTAATATCGGGTTACCTTTATTAAAAAAAACCTTGCCATGGTGTAAAAACAGTTTCCTGCTGGAAAATAAAAATACAAAATTAAGCATATAAAAAACATATCTTAGCTGAAAAACTGCAAATTGTGAAATCATGAAACATACCAAAGAAGGAGGTGTAACAGTCGGAGAGGATGTTCAATCAAAATTGGGGGAAGGAAAGGTCAAAGACAAGATGAAAAAAATGGGTCTTTAACATGCTCTTGAATTTCTGAAAGGAGTGTTCAGAACAGAGTGTAGCTGGTAATGAGTTCCAGAGTGCTGGTCCCAGAAAAAAGAATGCAGAATGGCAAGTTAATATGAGATGTGCGCGGGCAGGGGACGGAAGAGCTAGATGATTGTTATGAATGGGGTATGGGTGTGCCAGTCAATATAGGGGCTAATAAGGTACAGGGTGCGCCAAAGGTGGACCAGATATCGGTGGATTTTGAGGAGTTAAGGTGTAAGTAGTTTGAGGCCAGCTATGAGAAGATGCGGGAAAGACAGGAATTTAGGGTGGTGAGATCGGGGACTGCTATGGAACAGAAGGATGATATCACCGACATAATAGTATGCTGATATTCCGGACTGTTGAATGGCCAGAGTGAGAGGGACGAGAAAGAGATTGAAGAGAGGGGATGCTAATACAAAGCCCTGGGGACCCCGCAGGGAAGGGAGGTAGCTGGAGATGTGGAAGTGCTGACCCAAACAGAGAAGGAGTGGGGAAAGAGAAATGACCTGAACCAGTGGTGGACAGTCCCATGTACCCCATAGTCATGAAGGCAGAAAAGTTATTTGAGATGTGCGTGGGCAGGGGATGGGAGAGCTAGACGATCGTTATGAATGGAACTGAGGGTTCAGGTGGGGGGGGGGCATGCATGTGCATAAGATCAGTGAGATATATCAGTGTGCTGGTATGGATTACTCTGTGCACAATGGTATCTTATAGGTGAACCTGAATTTGAGAAGGAGCCAGTGTAAATGGATAAGCAGAGGAGTCACGTGGTCTGTGCGAGAAAAGTGGGTGAGGAGATGAGCTGCTGTATTTTGAAGAAGTTGTAATTGATGGAGTTGATATTGAGGTAAACCTGCTAGGACCATCTTGCAATAATCAAGCCAAGACATGAGAAGTGTCAACATGAGTGTAGTTAGGAGGGAGGAAAGGGAGAGGAATGGATCAACCGCACGTATTTGGTGAAGAAAAATGAAGGATGTACACAGATCCCTTGGCACCATAGCCACCACCACCATGACCTTGGAGATGTGTTGATTAAAGGAGAGGGAAGAATCAAGAGTAACACCAAGATACTGAAGGGACAAGGTAAGGGGTATGGGTGTGCTAGACAGTGTAGGGGCTAATGAGGGACAGGGTGCTGGAGAAGTTGCCAACACAGAGCCCTGGTGAACCTCGCAGGGAAGGGAGGTAGAGATGTAGAAGAGCTGACCCAGACAGAGAGGGTGTTGGAAGAGAGAAATGACCTGAACCATTGGTGGACAGTCCCATGTACCCCGTTGTCATGAAGGCAGGAAAGGAGAGTGGAATGATCAACCAGATCAAAAGCTGATGATAGATCTAAAGATATTGCGAGAGAGAAATCTCCTTGTTTGTGTGCCAGATGGATCTCATTCAAAATGGAAAGGAGGATGGTTTCTGTATTATGGCTGGTTCTGAATCCAGATTGATATGGGTGAAGGACAAAGGTGAAGTTGAGATGAGCAGACAGCTGTGAAAAAAACAATTTCTCCAGAATCTTAGACAGGAAAGGGAGGTTTGATACAGGACACCAGTGTGCAGGTACAGAAGGATTCAGTGAAGGTTTCTTAAGAATGAGACAAACAATTGCATGCTTCCAGATGGCTGGAAGCATGCTTAGCTTTCAATGTATGGTGAAGGACTGGAAGCAGCTAAGGTTCTGTGAGGTGTGGCGTGGGCAGCAGTTTTTTGTAAGTATTTGTTGGTGTGATGTTGTCTCACGGTAGGTCTTTTAATTGATGTTTTTATGGATGAGGGTGATACACGTTGTTTGTGTTTGTTTTTAAGGTGATCCCAGGATATTCCCTGAATCAATCCCCTGAAGAACCCGTTTAGGAGAAACGCTCCAAAGGTGCTGGGGGGGAGGCGTCGGGATGTGTGTGGAATACGGATCAGTTTAAGAGTCTGTTTTGGGAGTGTTGTGTTCTTAACAGTATTAAGAAGAAAGTTTTATACCTGCTTCAGTGCAACAGTCAAGATAAGAAAGAAATTTTTAATAAAGCGAGCAAAGTGGCACATTATTTTTTATATAGAGCAGGTTATTTAACTTGATCAATGTTAACTACCGTTGGTGGTCGTTGATGTTATCTGGTTTCTATCCCTTTCAGTTTGACCTTTGAGTCTTTTGGATTGAAGCTTGAGAGTTCTGAGACCATCTGGTAGAAATTTGATACAGTTAAGATAACAAAATTAAAGTAATTTCTCCCAAACAGCGTTTGATGTGGATGTATTTCCCTTTTTGTTATATTTAACGCAGAATTTTTTGATTGTTTTGTATAAGCGTTAATGAACTGACCATTAGATACGTGTCTACACGATGGGAAAAAACCTGACAAGAGACTTGAGTTGACTATACTAAGTATGAGTGGGAGGAGAGCGCGAGAGGGTTCTGACAGCCAGTGGGGGGGAATTGGGTCCATTGGGCAGGTAGTCTTATTGGATGAGCTGAGGGCCTTGGAGAGCTCGGTAGCAGTTGCAGGACAACCTTGGCATGCCACTGCTAATCAGTTAGCACGTGATTGGGTGGCGACTGCATGGGTTAGGAGCATAACATGGGAGTTAATGGCACGTCAAGGGAAACAAACTTGACCTGATCTTTGCCCCACAGACAGATAAAGATACCACCCAACCAATGCCACCAACCATAACGCCTGTGCCATGGTCTGACCACAGCCTAATCCAATTCCAGATACCTACTAACACACACAATAAAAACTCAAACAAGAACAACACTGTCCACGAAACCTCTTTAAAGCGCTTCCGCCCCTTCAATAAAGAAGAGCTTCGAGAGAAGATCCTCCCACTCCTCAACAACATACCACACGACCTAGATGCATTGGTGTCCACCTGGGATGAGAGCCTCAAGACCATCGCATGTCTACCAGCCACAAATAAAACAACAACAAAGAAACGAGAGCATGCACCATGGTATACCAGAGAACTCCGAGACTCACTCAAGTGCCTGCGCAGGCTCGAGAGAAGATGGCGCCGATCCCACTCTACTGAAGCACAAGATACCTACATCGCTCACCTAAAATCACACCGCGATGAATTAACAAAAAAGCGGAAACAATACCATTCCGACATCTTGAAGCGGTCACTAAACAAGCCACACGATCTCTTCAATATAGTGAAATCTCTCATAAGAGAACCTCCAGCAGACCAGTCACAGATGCCACACCCCAGGCATACTCCAACTACTTACAGTCAAAAATGATCCGGACTACTACATCTGCAACCAACTACCTACAACTTGAAGTCACCCAGGTTGGTGCAAGCTCGAACTCCGCGGAAAACAGCTCTCAGCACAACTTGCCCCAACCATCACCACTATCCGACTTTGAAAAAATATCACGCAGAGAGGTTGAAGACACGATCGCTGCAATCAACCCCACTACTGCACCCAATGACCCATGCCCTGCTTTATGGATAAAAGAGTTACGATGTGACTTAAGCCAATATCTGAGCGAATTAATAAACCAATCTCTTACATCCGGATCATTTCCACAAAGTCTGAAACAAACATCAATCAGACCACTGCTCAAAAATAACAAGATGGACCCAACGAAAGTGGAATCATACAGACCAATTTCAAGTATCCCTATGCTTGCCAAAATAATCGAAAAGTTAGTACAGCGCCAAATCCAACAGCATATTGATACTGAAGCCCCACTGGATCCTTCCCAGCATGGGTTCAGAGAAGCACATGGGGTTGAAACCCTCCTCACCAACCTATTTGACAATCTAGTCTCTGGAACTGACAAAATGCATCAAGGATTCGCCCTCATATTCCTCGACATTGCAGCGGCTTTCGACTCGGTGAACCATGAGATCCTCATACAACGTCTCAGCGAGAAAGGAATTCAGGGAACAGCCCTAAAGTGGTGCAAGTCATACCTGACTAATAGATGGCAACATGTAAGGTCAGGCTCCACAACCTCTGAACCATTTTTACAGAACCAGGGTGTACCACAGGGCTCGTCACTATCTGCATTGATGTTTAACATCTACATGCAGCCCATATGTGCCCTAGCACGTTCATTCAAGGTCAACTGTCTAGCCTACGCAGATGACATCCTACTATACATCCCATTCAGGACCAACCATCCAGACCTCTCCCCGCTAACAAGATGTTTTGAGGCAACAGCAGAATGGTTCAGCACACAAAACATGAGAATCAACTACAGTAAAACAGATGTCCTTTTCATCTCAAGAAACCAGGACTTCACCCCTCCACTCTCTTTAAAGGTCGGCAACACAGAGCTGAAAACCAAACCCACAATCCGCTACCTTGGCGTTACACTGGATCAACAACTGGATCTGAAAACCCACATAAGAAACACAGTAAAAACAGTATACATGAAAATAAGGACCCTAAAACATCTCCGACCGCTGCTTGACTTCAGCGACTACCGTTCGATCTATCAGGCATTAATATTACCACATTTCGACTATGCCAACGTAATTCTACACGGTCTCCCTCAAGCAACACTGGCTCCTCTCCAGCTTGCAATGAACACTGCGGCAAGAGTACTAACAGGGGCTTCACGGAGAGAGCACATAACGCCAGTACTGATGAACCTCCATTGGCTACCAGTTCAAGCAAGAATCCGCCACAAAGTTCTAACCTTAACTTTCAAAGCCGCAAACACCCTGACCTCCACATCCCTCAGCAAGATGATACATAAAGTACCACAGAACAGAAACAGAAGACCCATGATGCAAAACACACTAGAGGTCCCAAAAGTAATAACAAAATGCACAAAAGCAACGACAAATAGGGCTTTTACGATTTACGCACCCAGAGCATGGAACGCGCTCCCCACCTCTATTCGAAACATCACTCACCTAATTGACTTCAGGAAGGCACTAAAGCAGCACCTATTCACCACATACTACCCTGAATCCAGCACTAGTAATCATACATATGCCCCCTCAGACAATCACTCATTGCAATTAAACAATCAGACTCAGCATGAAAAAGGATAATCAACTGATCGATCAGAAGATACCCACTGAAATGGAATCAGGACCCCCAGTGTAAATAAGATGTAGATATGTTATACAATGTACATAGTTCCCCCCAGTTACTTCCAAGTTGATCTCCTGTTTATTGTAAATGCAACTCAGGGTCCCTGTGTTGTATGGTTGATGTTGGATGTAAACCGCTCTGATCTAGAATAGAGCGGTATAGAAGAACTGTTAAATAAATAAATTAAATAAATGTCAGGTTAGCATGGGTTTTATGTATGTGCACTAACCATGTCTGTTGCCATTTGCATGGGTACACGTAAAGCCACCTCAGTAAGTGGCAATAAGTACACCCGCATTCTAGTTAGTGTAGTGCTGCATGTTAGAATCATGCTATCAGCAGGAGGACAGACGTACATGTCCCCAAATATTAGCACAGGCCTCACGCTTATTTGGCATCACAATCATGTGCTACCAACATGCACTTATTAAACATGCCCTTGTATGAACTAGAAGTCCATGCATGCAATGGGGGAGAGGGTTAAACCAGGAGCAGAACAATCTATTCTGAAAAAATAAATCTGGTATACAGTCTTGTTTATTCACTATTGCTTTGTTAATGGTTAACTTCATTCAATGTGCAAATAAATGCAAAACAGATAAAAAGTTCTATGCTGAAGTGTTCAATTGTAACTGTGCGACAGATTTAAATGTCTGTGTCTGATTAAACAAGGTCTTGATTTTGCTCTTATTTTACACTTTAATTTCTACCCTTCAGCACCAGGTGTGTATATTAACAGCTAGAGATGTTATGCAAGTGTGGAAAACATGGGAGAAACCAGCACTTTGGCAGCCTTTTGCAAAATAACTCACAAATGTTTTGCAATAGAATTCAATGGGAATTTTGTTTCCCTGAAAAAAATAAAACATGATCTTACTGGATTTGCAAATGTCTCTTTTAAAAAAAACCAAATGTATTAAAAGAAAGGGATAATGTGCATGTAGCTTACTTTCATAGCAAATGTCATCAGTTTTGCCATGTCCGTTTTTTTGTGAAAAATTCATGAGAGTACTTTCAAAGTGTAAATTTTACATTCCACATAGGGGTATGTTTACTAAGCTGGGCTAATGGTTAGCATGCGCTGTTTATAACTAGGTCCCATTGAATAACATGGGACGTAATTTTGAATAGCGCATGCTAATCTTTAGTCCATCTTAGTAAACATGCCCCATAATCTTATTAGTACTCATTGGAGAACATGAACACCAACCTGTTGCTTGCTTCAGTAGACCAAATTACTAAATATAGCTATAAAGATCAGAATGTTAGGACGGACTTACAGAAATAAAGAAATCAATGTACTAACCCTACAGGATTTCCTGTTGATTTTCAGATATTTTTAAATAAAAGTTCAGTACCCAAGCGAATCAGTTGGGTAGAAAACGTTCACATAACATTTTGTTACCATCCAGGCCAAAAAAAGGACAGTTATTTCTCACTGAGGCATGAGAAAACCAGCCCACAAAACCTTTTTTGTATACTGGTTTTGGGAGAATTCAGAATTAATGAAGTACTTTGCATGATCTGACATCACAGCACCTCGTTAATTTGGATTGTAAATACAAATCCACCTCTACCAATCTTTGCACAATATTAGCTACTACAAAATTGAAAACTTTTCACATTTGTGGAAGTTTCTGAGGTTTAGTACATTATCATCTTGGGAAGGAAGGTTACTGGAACAGATCTCCCCATTCGAATCTTCTGGAAACTTCTGAGTGACTTGGATTGGCCACGTTCGGAGACAGCATGTTGGACTCTACGAATCATTGGTCTAACCCAGCATTGCACTTCTTATGTTCTGATTCAAATCCTCATCTATTTTTCCAGGAGTGAGCCAATGTGGTTCACTTTCAGCGACAGTCTACATATCCCAAAGGCTCTCCTTTACTTCTAGTAAAATATTCCGCCATTGCATGTTTTGTGCTCCCAGAAATAATGTCTGGGATGGGGGCTGGCCAGCCAAAATGTCTGTCTCCTGAACTCAATAAACTTTTAGTTTGTCTGAAGCCTTGCTACAGATTATGTCTGGGGTCTGATACACTCAATTACAGTATAGAATACTCAAGAATTCTACTGTTCAGGAAACCTCAGCTATAATCTATAACCACAATGTGACTTGCATTCTCCCAAATCTGAAAGCTTTTATGTACATCCATCATAAGAGAAAAAAATGTATGATGTCTGGCTGCAGCATTATTAGTTAAAATTTGTTTTATAAATATGCAGGAAACAGAAATATTTAAAATATGCCTATACTGTCTATTTTCCCATACTTACATGGAATCCTAGGCCATTATTTTAATATTTGTTTTCATAATAACATATACACAGTTGCCAAAATATCCAATTTCAACTGTTCCAGACAAGGAATGTTTTCTCATTAGGGAACTGGGGTGGTAGATGCTTCTTTTCTCGGATCTAGGATTGGACTAGCACCGGAAAGAGATCCCAGGAACCCCTTCTTAAATTGTTGTAGAAAATAAATGATGTATCACTGAAGGACATATTTACTAAGATTCGTGCCCGTAGAGTGCAATCAGGCACATAAATAAGCATGAGGTTGGTGTTCAACCCATGCTATAATATAGAGGGGTGCCCAGGATGTTTTCATGTTGCTAGCACGGATTTCACACCACCTCCGTGTTCCTACTGTTTGGCACGATCGGCATGGGTGCAGAACACCACCCATTGAAGTGGCGGTACGTGCACCCATGCTTAGTACAATATCACCAGGGAACGCATACCACAAATACCCAGGCTACCAGCAAAAGTGCATGCTGTGCCCCAGAACCGCCCAGTCTCCACCTCAACCAACACTATTTGTAGGATATTTAGCACAACCATATTTTTACAATGTGGTACTTTTTATTACAGCACACTTGGCACTCACTGAACCCCGCCCTACCAGCTAGAACACTTTAGTAAACATGCCCCTGGATGCACTACTAACAGGCATTATTCACTTGTTAAGAAATTTGCAACAAGCATTACTGGGCAAGCCAAGTGGTGACATGTATAGCCATTTTTATGCACTCATTATTCAGAGCTTGCGGTATCCCATTGGTATGGGGCATGAACATCTCATTTATTTATCACAGAGCACATGAGGCTAGCGAGGTATTTCACAGGAAAAAAAACAAACAGTATACTGCAGTTCCCATACCTTGATTTTGTACTTTTTCAGCCTGGAAACAGATTTTTCTTTAAAAGATCTGACCTACTTTTCTTTTGCAGCAGAACTTGTCTTATCAAGTCCTGCTGGTAAATTATTACTGCAGAAGTTACGCTGTGAAAATATGTGTTGCAGAGTTAAAAACCCATCCTTTTTCAAGGTGCATTACCAAAATCAGAAAAATAAAGAGTTATGGATAATAATCATCAAAATTTAACTGGAAACTGATCACACTCAATATTGTATTGCTTTTCATTTCAGCTTGACGTTGGATATAATTACAAATCTGCTCGTTCAGATAGTTCATTTCATTGTGACATACTGCCCCCTGCAGGAGTAAGTGAGGTGTTCTTTCTAAACTAGTGAAACAGGTACAGTATGTTATAATAACAATCATCATTCCCTTAAATCTGCTCCAGTTGACTCTGTCCTGTAGAATGAACAAGAAAAGAATAATTACTTAAGACAGGAAACAAACTGAAAGCCTTGAGGGTGAATGTGTTAAATACAGACAAACCAGACTAGGCTCAGAAACAAGTTTAGAATAGCTCACATTTTCATGCAGATGCCAGTCAAATTGCACAAGTTTTAGAAATCCAAGTTTTCTAAATTGGATGTCTAAAAATCTTGTTGCTCTTTTTATACAAGCTATCTAATTATAAACAGGGTGAGTGGGTGAGGATGTGGAATGTTGTTTTCAATCTAATCACTTGCCCCACCTCCTTTATGATAATATTTGGCAGTATCCAGTTGGCAGTATCCAGTTAAGACATGTTATGGTTAACTTTTACCATTCTCTGAAAAAAAATGGTATTGAGAAGTGCTGCCTTAATTATACAGTTTTAGATGCAGGCCAGATTAAGGAAGTCATGCTAAAGGCTTGCAAAGGCAATTGTGCTAACCTTTCTGACATTAAATACTATCTTAGCAATGCAAAATATAGGGCTTTGTAGCTTTGTTCTTTAACTTTCTCTCCCTGGACATTCAGTTTTATGATCACCAGCACCGATGTGTGTAAATGTCAGCAATTACACGCGTAGGCTGCAAAAGTGTCCAGCACTTGCATGATTAAATCCTGAGTGATGCCATAAAATGACTGTTCCCTCTAGATGTACTCCAGACTACACGTATTTATATTGTGGCCTTGAGAAATCCACAGGGGAGGGGGAGAAAGTTTGGCTAGTCTTCTTTTAAAACAAAGTTTTAGCCATTTTTGTGTGGGTTTCTTTTGCATGGTTTAGTGCATATTTGTCTTAATTGTGCACCTTCTATGCATACTATAGCTGTTATGCACACACATTGATTCATAGTTCTATGTGCATACAAGTGATTTGAAAATCTACCAGCATATTCCACATTTTATATAGGGAATGCAC
The DNA here is from genome assembly GCA_033557465.1 of Ichthyophis bannanicus. Taxonomy (NCBI): domain Eukaryota; kingdom Metazoa; phylum Chordata; class Amphibia; order Gymnophiona; family Ichthyophiidae; genus Ichthyophis; species Ichthyophis bannanicus. The sequence continues at coordinate 668,425,454 of CM066035.1, forward strand.
ATGTATGACCAAAATTATCCATGTCAGAATTTACAGCTGCTCCCTGTCATGCATAGGTTGATAACAAGTGCCTGTTTTGGCAAGCTCTATACAGGAGGGATGAAGGGTTTAAGCCCCTCATTCCTTATTTCCTTCTCCAAACAGAAATGAATTATAGGTAGCGACCTCTGTAATTATTTGATGGCATTTAAATATATAACAGGACTCAACAAATCCCAGGAGCCAAGTCACCATGGCACCTAGAAAATGTTATGGAGTGCCCAGGATTTCATTCCCCAATTTCTTTTTTTCAGTTGCAGATGCAGAAAAACACCACTTTTCTAACTTTCACACTGCAACAGGCTCTCTTCATCTTGAGATCAGCCTGAACGTCCTTCACTGTGTGGCTCAAGCATGCAGAGAGCCCATTGTGTTGGGAAAGTTGCAAACATGGTGCTTTTCAGCAGCTATAGCAAGGCTGAAAAAATGGTGGTTAAGAGATACTAAGGAGGCATTCTGAAAGGCGGGTTACGGGGCTGCATGTCCTGCCGGGACATGCAGCCCCGCAAGCCACCTGTACCCTATTCCCACATTGGCTCTCCCTATACATCCTGTGCATCAAGACAAGGAGACCCGGTGGGGGGTGGGAGGGGGCAAGATCAAGGAGGAGTAGGGGAGGGCCATTCCGGCATCATGTATAGGGCCGATTCAGGTCACAGCCTTGTACGTGCTGCTGGGCCTGTTGGAATGTGCTGCTTATACCACCTCAGAGGTGATATAAAGCAGCACAATCTGGAGGATTGGGGCAGGTGAGTCCCAGCCGCCCGATCCAGGTCACGGCAGGCCAGCTGTGGGTCGGGTGGTAGGGATTTGGGGGTCCAGAGGGGAGGACATCCCCACAGGCAGAAGGAGCACACCGTGCCTTCCTCGGGCCCGATTCTGACTCCCAAAGGAACGTTTTGTTCCCACGGACCATAATTGGGTCCAAACATCCCCATCTTCATTGGGGACATCTGGACAGCCCGGAAGTCCCCTTCTCGGAATCAGGCTCCACGTGAAGCCTAGGGGGCGGGGAGTATGAGAGAGAGAGAGAGAGAGATTGGATGAAAAATGGGAGGGATCACGACAAAGAAAAAGATACTGGATGAAAGTTCAAGGGGTCTGGGCAAAGAGAGTTAGAGATTGGGTAAAGGCAAGGTGTGGGGTCATAAGAGAGACTTTTTTTCTTTGCATATCACCAGACCATGGTAATATTTGAAGTGAAAAAGGAATTTGCCTCAGGTACATCTCTAAAGGGTCACTGGAGGTGTTGACAGGACAGCACCAAGCTAAACATGCACCCTGTGTAACTAATGAATCTGGTACCCCCCCCCCCCCCCCTTGCCCCACTCAGTAACACTCTTTTTGAGCTTCCTGGAAACCCAGTGATGATATCAGCACTCCCTTCTATGCTTGTGATCTGTGTCTCACCGCTTGCATAGCCCTTGGTATGGCCCTGGGAGTTGGTAAGGGGAGGAGGAGAAGGGTGGAACTTTAAGGACTTGATATATTAAGGACTGTGATACACCTTTTGGTGGGGGAAGGGGGGGGGGTGCACACTGTAACCTAGGTCTCTATGGCTAGCTCCTATATTTTCAGGATGACTCCTAGATTCCAAGAAAATTTGTCAAGGCGTGATGCATAGGTTTGCAAATGTTCCAGCTTACACTTACATTTGCATGACACGTGTAAGTTGCTGAGTTGCCCCCACTGATGTTTCCCACATGTAGATTTGTGAAATAGTTCCTTCTGCTTTATGTGTCAGCAAATACTGCACATGTGCACTCCTGCATATCCTTATATGCATTTTACAAAAGACTCAACATTCGGCAGAGCCCTTTTTAAAATGCCGCCAGAATTGTGTGTGTCCCAACCTTGACATCTTGATCCTGATCTCCCTGCACTATCTAAAATTTGTTTTTAGCTGTTTTTTTGAGCTCCACATTAACAGTTGACCTAAGTTACAACTAGGGCTATTTTATAACTGGGTGCCTAGTTTTAAGCATCCAAAACACACCTGTCTTAAGCCTTTTTTATACAGAAAAGCAAGCAACTAATTTTCTTCATAAAATGTCTGTAAATGTGTGATAAATCTAGGCAGGGGCACCTACACCAGCCCCATGGCTGTGTAAAAGCCTGTATCTAGATTTTGTAACTTAAGCATGTAAATCTGCACTCTTCCCATGTCCTTCTCAAGCTCTGCCAATGTGCATGCCAGCAGTACAAGTATGTACGATATGCCCAATGCGTGTTCTTACAGAATAGCAACTGGCTAAAGTAAGCCTGTAAGTGCCCATTCATATGCACAAATCCTTGAAAATGTTTGTTATATAAACGTAAATGGCTCCTCATAAAGTTGCCTCCCTAATGTGATTTAGTAAATCGCGGCTTAGATTGCGCAGTAGATGAGCCATTTCAGTCTTTATCTACTGTCATCGACAATGTTACACATCCTTGGAAATGCTCTCTACAGTCTAGCAGAAACAATGCACATTGTAGAAGCTGATACATACTTTTAGTGGCCCTGAAGGGCACAGTTTCCAGCCAAGGTAATCTTCCTAGATAAATGTCTTGTTAAATTGGTCTCTTTAATATGGGCCTTATTCTGAAAGGATGTTTTCCTATTCTGAATCGATAGGAAAACCCTATATTGATTAAGGCTACAGAATGTCTGCTCTTAGCATTCTTCTCCTATACACAAGATGAAAAAACCCTTTACTATTTTTGACCCACATATGTGCTGAGCTGGATATGGAGAAATCATTAGCTGTACAGTTATTGTATGCCATAGGCTGTGGAACTGAGATTGAGGTCCCTCTGCATTATTTCATAATGGCATTGGCCAACGTCGGTGAAATTGCAAATTTATCAAGGGCACTTGTACCTTCATTGCTCCTTCATAATATTTTAGAAAGTCCTTGTTAGTTGTCATCCAGGTTTTCATTAGTGTATTAATCAGTGACTTACAAGATGGGTTCTGGAAAACCTAGCATAAATAGAGGGTCATTCTGTAAGGTGCAGCTAGAGTTCCACGTGAGTTTGCATGTGTATATCACAGTATTTTACACTCAGATTATAGTCGGGCACTGTTCTGAAAGTACAGTCCACGGACCGATGGCACATACTTTCATCTTTAGAGTTTGGGCAGAGTTCATATGTATGTGCATTCTTTACAGCATATGCCCTCAATGTGCATAAGATACATTCGGTCATTTATACCTGCTCTAGAGCTGGTGTGCGTGACCATGATGATAGGTGCATACATCTGTGGCCACTTACGCTAATATTCTATAAAGTAAAATGCATGGGAATTTCACTTTATAGAATAGGTGCCATCAATACATCTAAGCTCAGATGGAAATCCAGGCTCCATTTATAGAATTATCCTCTTAGAGTAGAATGCAAGAATTTTCAGAACTGAATCCATATGGTTGCATCTAGGCTTTTTGCAAAAGGTCTAAAAAGATGTCTGAAACATCTACTTCACTCACCCCAGCCAAGGGGTTCAGAACATTGCCACATTTTCTGTAATTTTTACCATGAAAGTGGAATTGTGGTGGTAATTTTATAAAGGGATTTCCATGTGTAGAGACCATTTTGCATGCAGAAAAGGCCTTTTATACAATTGTGTAGTAGTATACATGCATATAAGTACACGTGGTAACCAATGTTCCCTCTAATTTTCTGTAGGCTGTGTGCGCATAAAATATCAGCTGTGCAGCTTTTGAAGGAAGGTTAAATTTTTGTGCGCCACATAACGACACTCGGAGTTATACACTTTAAAATTTGACTACACATCAGAATACAGTATGTACACCACATTGATTTTAATCAAATTAATTGAAAATAGACGATTACTAAATGAAGCAGAAAATTTCTAGTAATTACAATCACAACTTTTAAATTTTAAGACGCCTGTGTTTTCTATCAGAATCAGAACCGTAATTTTTGTGCGCTCTGTTGTAAAGTATGTGCGCTCGCTCGGCGAGGTGTGTGCGCGCGCACAAGTGCACAGCTTAGAGGGAACAGTGGTGGTAACTAGATGACATGCATTTATATGCACAGCGAGTACTGGCATTTGCGGGAGGCGTAGTTTGGATGGAGAAGGAGCAGTTGTAATTTACATGCTTAGAGTACATGCGCGTATTACTTTGAAGCAGATGTAAGTGTATGTATTGGCATTTGCACATGACATGGGATGGTTCTCAAGGGTTATTTCATAAAGGCACATAGGCGCCTATGTTGCCTTTACAAAATATGCTTAAATAGGTTCCTTTATAGACTTTTCACATTGGTGTCCTCTTATAAAGTCAGGCCCTTAACCATTATTTCCCACAAGGTGGGAATTAGGTGCATAACCATAGTATGAAAATGATCACAGAAACTGCAAAGGATAGCTCACCATTACGGATGTGCATTTGTTATCATCCTTTTGGTTCATTAGTGCACTTTAATGAGCAAAATCAATTTAATGCATATTAACCTACAAATTAACATATGGACAATCAATCTGTGCATATTAAAAAAGTTCTGTGTGTTTAAAATTTTGTTTTTAATCAATGTGTGAAACAAATTGAAAAAATGCCTGTAAATCATGGAATAAGTCCAAACTTTGTCCCAAACTGATGCAAATGTATCTCCAATGCACATCTCTACTTAGCATCCCAAAGCATGAGTTCCCCATATGAGTATAGCATAAGCGTAGATTAAACCACAGCCAGAGTGATGCTATGATGCAGAGGGAAAGGCATGAATTCACAAAGTAGTGAGAAAACTCCTAGATGCAAGTCATTGATGAAAACTTATCTGGAATATTTTGTCCAGCCCTGAAGGCAGTACCTCCAAAATGAAATAGAAAGAGCAGAGGCAGTCAATAGGCAGAGTGCAGGCTTATAAGTAGAACAGAGGTAGAAGGGCTATCAAAATGGGACAGAATCTCTAGAGTTTCACAAATATTTATTTTATTTATTTATTTTATTAACATTTTTTATATACCGCACTATTCGTTATCAGCGCGGTTTACATGGAACAAGAAACCTCAGACAAGTTACATTTATCTGGTCATTACAGTTAACAGGAAGATCAACTTGGATAACAGGAGCAACTATTTACAAAACAACTATATACATAGCAGTGTCATATTGTCTGAAAAGCGAACTGTTAATCTGGTGAAGTAGTGTAATGTGCTGTTGAGACAGGAAAGTTTACGTGGTTGGAATGTAGTTATTGATATTTGGGGGTGATTGTGTTTCTTTGTTCCCTGGGAAGTATTTGAGGAAAAGGTGATGTTTAAGGGCCTTCCTGAACTGGCTGAGATCGGAGATGGCCCTAATGTGTGATGGCAGGGTGTTCCAAAGTTTTGGGGCACAAAGACTGAAGGCTCTGCTCGATGTTGTAGAGTTGTATCTTATGACTTCCTTTGGAATGATTAGCATATTTATTTCCGTGGTTCTTCTTAGTCTGTTGGGTGGGATTGGTTGTATCATCTCCGATAATGAGGTGGAGGCGAGACCTTTGTACGCTTTGAAGGCCAGGAGCAGTGTCGTCTTGAAAGTGATTCTCGCTTGAATAGGAAGCCAGTGTAGTTGTTTTAGAAGTGGCGTAACATGGTCTCTTTTGGATACTCCAAAAAGTACTCTCGCTGCACTGTTCAAGGCGAGTTGAAGAGGATTTAAGGTAGACTGAGGAAGCCCTTGTAGTATGAAGTTTGCGTAATCAAAATGGGGAAATATCTTATGAAATAAGACAGACAGACTGATTTGCATAGTGTGTCTAGGTAGCAAGACCATACCAAGATTGCATCAGGGAGTGTTTTAAACAAACAAGTCCTTTTTCCTGTATGTCATGCAAATTCATATCCCTAGATAAAAGAGGCAATTTTATAAACAACTGCCATTAACACACGAGGTTTGTGTATTTAGCTGCAGGAATGGATCAGAAAGCATTAAGTGTGATTTTATAAAGGCTGGACGTGCATGTGTATAAGATTGATGGCTTGTAAAAATATGTATGTGAAAAAGGGGTGTGTTTGGGGTGAAGAATGGGCGACTCTGAAAAGTATGAGCATATGACGTATTCTGTAAGCATCATACATGCATACATCATCAAACCCGGTGCCAACATTTACAACTGCTATATATACTGACTGGAAGGGAAGAACGAGGTTTTTTTCTGGCCTACAATGTTGGTTGGTGCTTGGAAAAGGTGGTACTAAACTTTGCTCTATTAGTTCAGTTTCTCTCTCAAACTATCAGATTTTCTGCCCTCATATACCCTCGTCTTGTGTGTGTGTGTGTATGCCAGGGTGTATGTGCCAGTGTTTCAGTTTGTCTCTGTGCAAGTCTGTGTGTTTGTTGATGGGTGTGTCCCTGTGCTGGTCCTTCAGTGTGTTGGGCGTGTCAGGGTGACCGTGTTGCTGGGTGTTTGTTGGGTATGTTCCTGTGCCTGTGCTGGTGGTGGTGACTGTAGTTACTATGAGTACAAGCTGGGGTGGCTCATGTGCATTCTGACTCACAGGAGAGAAAAATGACAGAGGAGGTGGAAATACCCTCTGTACAAGGTATACCATCTCAGGACACAGTTTCTGGACTCACAGAGGAGGAATGCCTGTGCCGGTTCAGATTTGACAAGGAGACATAGAGCCTATAGCTTGGAAGGGAAGAGACCTGTCAGTTCACCTTAAAGTGACCACAGCCCTGGCATTGGTCTCTGCTGGGACATTCCAGACACCCCTCAGGCCCACAGCAGGCATTAGCCAAACAGCCACCTCTTGTTGCTTACCTCAGTTTATAGATGCCTTTCTAAGGAGAAACTCTCAATATGTTGTCTTCCCTGAGACAGAACAGCAGAAACATAAAGCTATGACAGATTTCTACGAGCTGGCACACTTCCCATCTGTGCTTGGGGCTACAGATTATTCACACATTCCTATCAGGCCACCTGTGGATAAAGAAGCAGTATATCACAGCTGCAAGTCCTTTCACTACCTGAACCTGCAGGTGGTCTGCAATGCCTCACATATCACATGTGTGTGCTTGCTACCAGGTTCATCCCACAGTGCCTACATTCTGTCAAATCGGGCCTAGATGCGTGCTTTACAAGTGGAGAGTTCACTGGATGATGGCTACTACATACCATCCACTGCATTCTATATTAACTAATCTACTGTTTGACTTCCTACAGAAGCTTCCCTGAATATGCACCAAACAGCTCAGGTAGCTTCAATCACTGCTAGCCATTGATGTGCTGACTCTCACACCATCATGTATACACTTACTCGTATCTTCTCTGCGTCTGCCTCTGAAGAAGATAGAGGGAACCCTCGCAGACCTGACCTATGACCCTCATAGCTCACCCTGACGGGGCAGCACAAGGGAACTATAATAGGGCCCACAGGAAGACCAGAGCTGTGATAAAGAGGATATTTGGCATATTGAAATCTTGAACAGATTGAGCGAGGGACAGCTATACACACTAGGCCAAAAATGCTATATTTTTCTTGCCTGCTACATTCTCCAAAACTACTACTAATCATTTGTATAACTCTACAAGGTGTATGCACTGCTGTACATATAGATGTAAGACACAGTCCCTGCTCATCAAAGCTTGCCCTCACCCTTGAGATGCCTGAACCAGAGGGCCTTGTGCAGAAAAGGAGGTAGGTATCATATTTTTTTATTAATTAAATATCAATTGCACATATATGAAAAAATAACCAATCTGAAAAAAAAACCCCACAAAAGGCTAAACACAAACTACAGTGAGAATTCCTTCCACCAGTATTCACAAATCAGGCCACCTCAAGGGGCAGAACAGTAGCATAATATAATGAAAGAAGTAACTCACACAATCCCATGGAAATAGAAACATTACAAGCCCTTCACTTAAATAATAATGTAGTAAATCCCATTCACTGAAAATTTCTAACCAGCATTACCTTTTAACAAATAGACCTCTTTCCAGATGAACTAGACCCTGAAAGATTTAATTGCCACCCAGATAAGTGAATAAGCACTAGATAGGTAACATTTGAAAATAGTGGCTCTCCCCCCCCCCCTCCAAGCCTCCCTTCCTATGTTCAATGTTTGGCCCTTCCATGGCCTTATTTTGAGGGAGGAGGGTGCAGGCGGCTGTTGCGACGCATACCCTGTACAGACCCTGAAGGTCCTTCTGAGAGGGATTCTCCATTTTGTCCCACTTCTGATAGCTGCCTGGCTCACTGCAGAAGTTGGGGAAGACCAGGCACTCCGAGCTACCACCAGGGCAGCCAGAGTCAGGGGTGGAACAAAATGAACTGGAAAGAGAAAGCTCCTGCTGAGGTGTGCAACTGGTGAAGGTTGTTGATGGTATGCCAGGTGGCTGGATGCATTGTATTAGCTACCCTAGCTTGAATTTCATGCCAGCCAACCCCTAGGAAATATCTGACTTCATTCCAGAAACCTCCTCCTTAAGCTCTGCATTCTGTAGGTGTAGGTTAAATGCTATCTGGACTAATGGGTCTTCTACTGTATCTCCCCAGCTCTGATGTCTTCTTGATCTGCTGGAGTTTCCTCCTTCTCTTCCTTATCATCTGGATGGTTAGCCTCTGGTTCATCTGCCTGCTCCTAGATGACCACTTGTTCCTCTAACTGCTCCTCGATGGCCTCCTGTTCCTCAGCTTGATCCTCAATGGCTTCCTGTTTCTTGGCTGCTCAATGGTGCACCTCCACAAAAGCAGCCCATGCTGAAGAATCTGGCTGTTATGCTGATCTCTGCTAGGAGTAGCATGATGCACCTTTATGGCCTGCAGTCATGTGAGAGAGGCCCAGTGGCTTTTCCCTCATAGCTGTTCCACCTTGCCTGGTTGCAGCTGCAGCATCTCCAGGATGGGAAACATGAAGGGATATCTATATCATGGCTGAGCTCATATAGTATAGAGTTCAGTGGACAGGTCACTGGAAAAGCAATGGCTGGCTCTCTGCCCCAAACATGACTCCCCAGACCTGAGAATTTGCCATGTGTGGCAGCTAATTCATTCCACGGTATGTGAAATCCCATGAAAGCAGGTTCTATAAAGGCAAATATTTGTGATCCTGAAGTTAGAAAAGTGGTTAGAAAAACGTGGAGAGGGGGGAAGGTTCTGTGTGGGCCAGTTCACATCAGTGTTGACTAATATTACTTCCCTGTGTTATACCTACAATGTCTCAGTCTGTAACTAGATAGCTATGTGTACAATTTTTTATGTGTACTGTATTTCTCAATAATGAAGAGGCTTCTGTTCTCTGTATCCATCTGGAATGAGGGGAGATGACTCAGTGGTTGTGCGTATGGTAGGACTATGACTTGTGGATCATATATCCACATAATGAGGTGAGTGTATAGGTTTTGAAGGGTGCAATCAGCAGGGGTACTATGGAGTGTGTCATGGTTGCTTAGATGTTTATATAGCTAGTGCCAAGTTCTGTCATATGAACTCGATGATGTCACCAAATACACCTAAAAGCCCTAGCACCTAGAAGCTGTGGACCATTACTAATGCAAATAGGGACAGGCAGCAGTGAAGTATAGGGAGGAATGTGATACAAGGGCAAGGTCATAAGATCATTCAGCCTATGATACTGATAACCTCCTTTTTTGTTTGAGACAGATAATAGAGTTGAGCATGTGCTAAGGGCTATTCTGTATGGACGGCAAAACCTAATCTGAGGGACTCTACACACAACCACCTATGGTACCATTATGGGGTATGTTTACTAAACCGTCTTAACGTCTCAGTGGTGGTATTATCACGTGATAAGTGACGTTATCGCGCGATTACATCACTTATCGCGCGATAATGCGGCAGCGGCACAATAACACTGTGAAATCCAGGTCTGAAGGGTGGAGTAAGGCTTCCAGGAAGGCGGAGAGAAGGGGTCAATGGGCAGAGAGTGGGCGGGGAGAGGCTCCAGGCACACTAACGCTGTGAAATCTGGGTCTGAAAACTAACGCCAGTGTAAACCTCGCGTTAGAGGCACATTTGCAGGAGAGAGAAACCATATCTGTCAGCAATGTACAGCAAAGGCTTAGAAACCCAGAAAAGTGATAGTGGTGATACATGTGCAGGAACCAAAAAGGCAAATAAACATATAAAATTACCAGAACCACATTTGAAATCCCAATAACCAAGCTGGCCAGTAGTGATATTAATGATAAACATAAAGGAACATCACTGACAAAGCACAGAAAAGAAGATATCATGTTTGGAAGGGTCTATTCTCTGTCCCCCTACAAAGTGAATGATCCCACATTGAAATAGCGCTGATCAGGGTTTTTTCTCATTTATATTGGGCAGGTTTGTTATGGTGTGCACATGTGCAGCAACTGCAGAGTGGGCACGTAGGAAAGGCAACTGTACTGATGCTGTAAATGGGTTACAGAGGGCTGCAGGCGTCACATGCTGTGGTCCAGCTGGGGCACAGTGCAGGCTAGGCAGATGCCTAGCTGGCACATAGGAATGCCGAAACTGTAAAGCAGCAAGACAGCAACTGACGAGGGTCCAACATGGGCACGAGTGTGAGTCCCACAGTGTCACAGGGATATTATCTAGCAGGTACCCTCAAAGGTACATAACATTGGCAGGCGGTGCTGGGGGGAAACGCACATGTCCATGGAGGCACCCCTGCCCAAGAACCCACACCATAGGCAGCTGCCTACCGGCACACTGGATGGCCTGGCAACTGCGCACCACCATCACCACTGGCATAAGGGCATGTCAGCATGGTGGTGGAGGGGGCAGTGGCATCTGCCCACAGCGGACCGCAGCCAAGCCCCATGCACTGCAACGGACAAGTCTGTCTGACGAACAGTCATGGAATCCCCAGGGAATGACCTGCCCCCGCGGCAACAGTTTAGGGCAGTACACACAGCCAGTGTGTTCAGGAGCAGAAGGTCACAAGTTCAAGTCCCAGCTGTGGCTCCTGCCAACCCTGTCCCCATATTTTATCCAGTACTAAACTGTGGTAATAAAGATGGAACCTTTATTGCAGATAACATAAACATGCCTGAAACGCCTATAGCTTACCCTACAGAGCACAGACACCATAAACATGTGCAATCCCTAGAGCTGAGTTTCCCAACTGCAGTCCTGGAGGGCCAAACACCATTCAGGTTTCATGCTGTTCCTAACAAATATGCCTGTGCTGCATTTGTATGCGCCACCCCCATTGTATGCAAATGTATCTCATGCATATTCATTAAGGACAGCATGAAAACCTGAACAGTGTTTGGCCCACCAGGACCGGAGTTGGAAAACTCAGAGCTAGAGCAGAGGCCAACAGGGGTACAAACACCAACACCCACAGGCTCCACTATCCAACGTCTCATGGAGAGTCAGGCTGTTGGGCCCTGCGCAGAGCAGCATCTCCCAATACTGGCACCTGTATACCTTAGCAATGCCGTCCTAAACATGGGAACACATTCCACATATATCAAAAGGTTGCGGTGATTAATGTCAGATAACAAATCCTAAGTTAAACACGATTTGTTGATAGAGGTCCATCAAAGCAATCTTTCTGATATCTGTGGAGTGTGTTATAGTTATTGATTCTGACAGTGTTTACCACCCTGGGGAGTGACCCCAACAGTTTTGCGTACCATAGCAATGCCTGCACTGTGCCCAGGACTGGTGTGGCGGCCAGGGCTGCCACAAACCTCTATATTTGCACAATGCTGACATAGGTGTGGGTGTGTGTGTCTGTCTATCCCAGGGGTGGGCACCTCCGGTCCTGGAGGGCCGCAGACCAGTCAGGTTTTCGGGATATCCCTAATGAACATGCATGAGATATATATGCATTAGAGATATCCTGCCAACCTGACTGGTTTGTGGCCCTCCAGGGCTGGATTTGGAGACCCCTGCCTTACACCTCTGTCATTTAAGATCGTGAGTGGGCAAGGTACAGATGTCCTAGACATCGAAAGGGTATATAGAATGTGTCACATTCCTCCTTGATTCTCACCACCACCAAAAAGTTGTCTAATAGACAATTTTTTGGTGGTGGTGAGAAGTTAGGAGGACTGTGACAAATTCTATCTAACCTTTTTGATGTCTTGGACATCTGCACCTTGTCCACTCACTATCTTAAATGACAGAGGTGTAAGGAAGGGGTCTCCAGATCCAGCCCTGGAGGGCCACAAACCAGTCAGGTTGGCAGGATATCTCTAATGCATATATATCTCATGCATATTCATTAGAGATATCCCGAAAACCTGACTGGTCTGCGGCCCTCCAGGACCAAGTTTGCCCACCCCTGGTCTATCCAGTGTGTTGTGGCTGCCTACATCTTACTGAGCCCACACTGCTTGCACTGTTTCCAGTGTTAGCCTGCCAATGTGCATAATGAGCAGCAAGGTACTGTGGGTATGGCCCGGACAGGGTGGCATGGGCAGGATGCATTTGCACAGGGTATAGGGCAATGGCTGGGACATTGTAGTGCCCGACCACCACCTGCATGGACAGGGTGGCCACAGCATGTCATGCTGGGAGGTCGCTCTCACCCTGACTGAGCAGTGACCACGGCATGGCTAGGTTCCCCCATAGTGCTATACAGTATTTCTTTTAAGTGATATTTGTGGGTTCACTTTTCTGGGGCCCAATCACTGACGTGCCTGTGTGGTGTGTGTGTGCGCTGACATCCCAGTTTTGAGTGCACACAGTTCCTCCAGGAACGTGCACTATGTACTACCTAGCAGACTGTATGCAGTTAGCATCTGTATGGCTGGAGCGCCTTGCAGAGTGCAGCAGGTGCACACTGATTGCCCTCTGCTGGTGAATGTCAGATCGTAGTTGGGGGCAGCTGAGCTGACTGGGCTCACTACCTATCTGCCAGTGGCCCTGTCCCAAGTGCAGATCTTCAGCAGCTGTCTGTTCACCACCAGGACTGGGGTTGCTGGTCCCAAAGCCTGTCCTCATGTACCTCCACTGCCCCCCCCCTTGCAAAGGGTGAGAGTGCGGGTCTGATGGGGGCAGATCATATCCCCCCACCCTGACCCAGAGAGGGCAGTTTGCTAAGTACATTGTTGTCATGTGAGCCCTGACACACCCCTGCTCCCTAAACAGGTGACCATAGCAAGGACAGTGGATATGCACTATGTTGTGTGCATCATGGTCCACAAGGGCCAGACATGACTGGCAATTACAAATAGACACAGGGATCTCCTAAAGGTGTCTGCAACAAATACCTGTCACACACTGGCACTGATGGAAACCTGTAGCACAGCCCACCTCAACCAACCTGGGTACTGCGGACCTGGTGCTGGCCACTCCACCTCGCCCTCAGGAAGAGCACAGAACACGTACATTGGCATGGCCCGTGGGTACTCTGTGCCAGTAACACGCACGGTCATTCCCCCCTACCAAGCTGACGTGCTGTAGAGGTGCATACCCCATCTGGTGAACAGATGTAGACTGCTGTTCTGCATGTGAATTGCATTATGGGTACTGTTGGTTCTATCCTATTCTGGTAGCCACAGCAGACAGTTTTATGGTGACGTGCACTCTTTTTGTAGCCAGCCATTGGTATGATAACGCCCATAGTGATGCAGCACAATGATTAATGCAATGACTTCAGTAGCAGCAGTCGTGGGTTTGATTCCTCTCTGTTCCCCTTTTTTTTATGGCTGCCCTACACAACTAGGTTTCATTCATGTATATTATACCCTCATCACTGTTGCCATCCATCCTTCTGCCATCTATGTGTGTGTGCCAGCTGTGTGGCGTCCTGCCCTAATGTGCAGGCTGCTACCCCATGTCCTGCACTGGCACACCTTTCTGCATTGTGACTCTTCATGCTTGCCTCTCCTGTGTCTGCTCTGCATGGCACTGCTCTCCTCCTGTCATTGCACTTATCCTGGCTCCTCTACCTCCTCTGGTGGACACGTATCCCCATCCTCTGCCACACACTGTCATTGTTGCACTGTACATTACCATCACCCAGTACATTGGTACAGCTGCCCCCGATATGTTTGTCCACTTTACCTGCTGCCACATGGGCTGTATGCAGATTTGGCTGGTCCATGAGCTCAGTCATCTACTTCCTTCCATCACTTGTTCATTATCTTTCCTTGGTGCTTTGTGCAGTGTTATGGTTACATCTGTGTTTGAGCCATACATTTCATGCTTGTGACTTTGGGGCACCTTTGTGCCCCTGGGCACCATATCCTGTGTCACCTTGGCATCCCTGGGGCATCCTTCGCAGCACCTTAGGTTTAGCCAGCTTATGGGGCACCTTATATGCTGCCTTGGAGGGTGCCAACCTTTCCTGACGCCCTCTGGGGCACATTATGACCTGCCTTGGATGACATGATGCTTTATGATGTGCCGTATGGTGCGCTCTAAAAGGTGCATTAGGTTGCGGTACTGGGGTGAGGCTTTTTTGGCTGGCAGTGCAAATTGTTGGGATGTGTCTGACTGTTACAAGTAGGAAAAGGGATTGCTTCTGACAGTCTTTTAGCTGAGCCCACTGAGGAATCAAACTCATGACCGCTGTATCAGCAGTCAATGTATTAACCATTGTGCTACACCTCTGCTGATGTGACTGCAGGTCAGCATGCCTAATTAAGGCTAATGCGTGTTAATGTGCCACAGCTCCCTTTATCATGCAATAACGGACTTTATCACGCGATAACCCGAAATGCTACCTTAAGACCGGAACGTCCACTACCTTATATGGCATTCGTCACAGTAAGACTGCAACTAACGCCGGTAACAAGACGGTTTAGTAAACATACCCCTATGTCTCATTAGATGACAACTTTTTGCATTGATATTTGTGTGATCTCTCCTTGTAGTGAGAGGATAGGGACAAGATAGAGGGAGTGAGGCCCCATTAATGAGCAGAATGACACATGATGGCAGTAAATGGAGAACAAACCAAATTTGTTTATTTGCATTATGCTATCTTTAAAAATAGAAAATAAAAGCAGAGAAAAAACATTATAGTCTATCCAGTCGGCACATCCATTTTTTTTTAACTTTGGGTTGGACCACCTGGATCACCTGAACTGGATTGTATATCCGAGGGTACTGAAAGAACTGAAATATGAGATTGCAGACTTACTAGTAATAGTCTCCAGAGACTATACGGGCAAAACTCGAGTCAACTGTTGTCATACAGCGGTTTCTTTCCTCGTAATTTGAGGTTCACTGGGAATACAGCTAAGTGGTTTTCAGTTTGTTTAAATGCATTTGAAATTAGTAAAAAACTTATGGGATGTATGTAGAGGCTGATGAATGAAAAAAAAGGGCGTCATTTAAGTGCTTGCTACAATGTGCATAATTGGTGCTGCTAGTCAGTCACTAGCCCGAGCACTGAGGCCTTTATAATTTTTGACCCAGTGTCCCTCTGTTAAGAGGTTTGAGCAGGGTAATTATACCTGAAATTTAGATGGGGTAGATAGCTGTAATGCACCTCCATAAGCCTCAGGTGAAGTAATTTCACTTTTACCTTCCCCCTTTTTCTTTGAGTAGCCATTTCCACTGGGACATGGGTCTCGAACTAGACCTGCACCCCCATGTGCCAGAGGAGATGTAGCTGTGGTTCAATGACAAACGTTATGACTAAGACCACTGACCATTTTAGGCTACCCTCTGCATCAACTCCATCCTGCTTATATCCTTTGGAAGGAGTGACCTCCAGAAATGCACATGCTACTCCAAATTAAGACTCACCAGAAACTTATACAGAGGGACTATCACCTCCTTCTTTCTGCTCTCTATTCCTCTCCATATACACCCAAGCATTCTGTTTAGCCACCTTAAGATCATCAAAAAAACCACCCCCAGATCCTTCTCTTTTTTCATGGACAAAAGTACTTCGCTCCTTATACTATACTAATCCCTTGAACTTTTTCAGCCCAAATGCATGATCTGCATTTTTAGCATTAAATCTTAGCTGCCTTAATTAGGTTTCTCTAGATCCATCCTCATCTTATCTATATCTTCCTGGGTATCTAACCTATTGCAGATTTTGGTATCATCCGCAAATCACTACTATCCTGCATCAAAAATCGCCCCAGTGCCAGTTCTTGATTATATTCAAATTACTACAAACCACTTTCATATGCAAAGAAGTGCACACTCAGCATATCAAATGCTGATTTAAATGCTTTGACAAGCAACAAAATGAGAATAACAGTCTAGGTTCAAGTCTAAGCCCACAAACAATAGCCAACTTTTTACATAGTAAGTGCAATACCACTCACACTAACACAAATATCCATAGAACAACTGACAAAATAGAATGCATCCACAGCTGGAATTCAAGTTGTTCTGTCATTATCATTTCAAATGAAGACATCATCTCCAGTCTTAACACCTCAACTTCTCATTAGACCCATGCCTAGTTTCATGGATAAAGATAGCAAGAGCCAAATTATCCCCAATAATTCTAAAGATTATCTATTTTTCTCTGTTCCAAGGTACATCCAAGAATACTGAGGGACCTTGGGGACTTCTAGCGGCTCCACCATCTGTCCTTTTCAATGCCACTTGGGAGTCAGGAGTAGTGCCAGAGGACTGGAGAAAGGCACATGCGGTCCCTTTACACAAAAGTGGATGTAAGAATGACATTGAGAACTACAGGTCGGTTAGTCTAACCTCTGTGGTTAGTAAATTATTGTAAAGGCTACTAAAGAAGAGAATAGTGAGGTTTCTGGAGTCCAAAGGATTGCAGGATCTGAGGCAGCATGGATTTATCAGAGGCAGGTCTTGTCAGATAAATCTGATTGGTTTCTTTGACTGGGTGACCGAGGAAGTTGGACCGAGGGAGAGCCCTAGATGTGGTGTATTTAGATTTCAGTAAAGCATTTGACACTGTTCTGCACAGGTGACTTATAAACAAACTGAGCACCCTAGGGATGGACCCTAAAGTTACCGTTTGGGTTAGAAATTGGTTGAGTGGGAGCCGACAAAGGGTACAGGTAAATGGAGCTCACTCTGAGGAGAAGGAGGTTACCAGCAGAGTGTTGCAGGGATCTGTCCTTGGTCCGATACTTTTTAACATCTTTGTTAGTGATATTGTGGAAGGATGGTCGAGAAAGGTTTGCTTGTTTGCAGATACAAAAATCCGCAATAGAGTAGACACACAGGAAGGAGTTGACAACATGAGGAGGGATCTAGCTAAACTTGAAGAATGGTTTAGAATATGGCAGCTGAGATTTAATGCTAAAAAATCAGGATCATGCATTTAGGCTGCAAAAATCCAAAGGAGCTGTACAGTGTAGGGCAGGGGTCTCAAACTCAAATTGCTTTGAGGGCCAAATGAGGACTTGTAAAGTAACCCGGGGGCCGCATAAGACGCGGGGCCTCATTTGCATAAGGGACCTCATTTGCATAAATATTTGCATAATGTTACCATACACTAACTTTTAGTAAACATGCCTCTTTAATGAGTATGGATAAAGAAAGACTAAAAGATTTAGAAACAAGAAGACAATAATTAAACTGGGAACCCCAAAAGCCAAACTTGGAATGTACAACAACACTGTAGAAATAAAACTATAAATTAATTTCCTCTTGTACTAAACAAAGCGCAAACATTAATGATGCACATTTCCCAGAGCTGACATATTCCAGTTAATAAATTCAAAATAAGAGATATTTTTCTACCTTTTGTGCATTTTTTTCAGTTGCAATTGTTCCAGCCACTTTCTTCTGGTTTCTTCATGTCTTCTGCTAACTCTCCATCGTCTGCTTCCATTTGCCCTTTCTTCTCTCCTAGTTTTTTTTTCCATTCTCTCTCTACATCTGCTTTCACATACTAATCTTTCTCCTTTTTCTCTTTCCTCATTCCTATTTCATCCACTCAAATTTTACCCCTCCATCCTCAATCCCCACTTACTCTCACAATACCTGGCCAATTGTAGATTTGTCTTCTCTCCCAGACAAAATATTTTTCCCCTCTCCATTTCACTTTCCCAGCTCCATCCCATTCTAATCCTCCCCCAACATCAGCTCCCTTCTAGTTCCAGCCCCACCCAGCATCCGCTCCCTTCTAGTCCCTGCATCAGTCCATTTCCAGTCCTATCCTAGCCTCACCATCAGCCCATTTCCAATCCTAGCCCCCCATCAGCCCATTTCCAATCCTAGCTCCCTCCCCTCACAGCCCATTTCCATTCCAAGCCCCCCTCCCCATCAGCCATTTGCAGTTCAAGCCCCCTTCCACTCAGCCCATTTCCAGTCCTAGCAACCCCCCCAGCACATTACCAGTCCTAGACCCCCCATAGCCCATTACCAGTCATAACCCCCCCTGCCAATAGCCCACTTCCAGCCCTAACCCCCATTACCCCCATTTCAGTCAGCCCCTCCATAGCTCATTACCAGTCCTAACTCCCCCCATCAGCCCACCTCCAGTCCTTCCTAACCCCCACCTGCCCATTTCCAGTCCTAGCCCCCACCATAGCCCATTTCCAGTCATAACCCCCCCCTGCCAATAGCCCATTTCCAGTCCTATACCCCCCCTGCCAATAGCCCATTTCCAGTCATACCCCCCCTGCCAATAGCCCATTTCCAGTCATACCCCCCCCCCCCGCCAATAGCCCATTTCCAGTCATACCCCCCCCCCTGCCAATAGCCCATTTCCAGTCATACTCTCCCCCCCTGCCAATAGCCCATTTCCAGTCATACTCCCCCCCCCCCCTGCCAATAGCCCATTTCCAGTCATACCCCCCCCCCCTGGTAAATAAAAAAACAACCTTGCTTCTGCTGCTGGCTTCTGCTGCAGCAGAAAATCAGCTGTCCCGCGGCCCCTTTCCCTCTGCGCGAGAGCCCTGAGTGTGCTTCCTCTGCGGCATGCTTTTTAAGCCGCGAAGAGAGTATTTCCCTCTCGCGTGGCTTAAGCCTATTCACTTTTCAAGCCTCGCGAGAGGGAAATACTCCCTTCGCGGCTTGAAAAGCACGCCGCAGAGGAAGCACATTCAGGGCTCTCGCGCAGAGGGGAACGGGCCGCAGGACAGAGCAGCAGAAGCCAGTTTTTTATTTTTTTTTAATTGACCGTCGATTCAGCAACAGCAGCAGCAGAAGCCGTCGCGGGCCGCACAACCTTCTCCCGCGGGCCGCGTGTTTGAGACCCCTGGTGTAGGGGATGAGGTACTTCTGTCCACAAAAGAAGAGCAGGACCTGGGTGTAATTGTGTCTGACGATCTTAAAGTAGCTAAACAAGTAGAAAAGGTGACTGAGAAAGCCAGAAGGATGTTTGGGTATACAGCAAGAGGAACGACCAGCAGAAAAAGGAGGTGATAATGTCTCTGTATATGTCTCTGGTGTAACCTCAATTGGAGTATTGTGTGCAATTCTGAAGACTGCACCTTCAGAAGGATATAGACAGGTTGGAGTCAGTGCAGAGGGTGGTTACTAAAATGGATAGTGGTCTTTGTTATGAAGCATTTGAGGACAGACTTAGGGGTATGTTTACTAAACCGTCTTAATGTTGCCAGTGCTAGTTGCAGCGATAATGTGAAGAAAGCTATATAACGAGTGGGCATTCCAGTCCTAAGATAGCAAGCATCTATATCGAAAGATAGTGGGTGCCGTGGCACGTTAACGCGCCTTAACCCTAAGTACATGCTAGCCCACTATTAGAAGCTATAATAATGTAGCCCACTGGTTACTGCAATGACTGTAGAGACAGAGGTCATGGGTTCAATCCTGCAGTGGTGTAATCTAAAAAGGCTGTCTGAGGCATTTTCTTTTCATTTAAATCAGTGCTGCCAGCAAAAACACCCTCACAGTGCCGTAACCTAAGGTGCCTCATAAGGCGCCCTATAAGGCACCCCATAGGTCACATTATAAAGTGCCCTGTCTGCCAAGGCACCCTATAATGTGCCCTATAGGGTGCCTTATAGGGCGCCTATGAGGCACCTTAGGCTACAGCACTTTGAGGGTGTTTCTGCTGGCAGCACTGATTGAAATGAAAAGGAAAAGCCTCAGACAGCATTCCTAAACAACACCACTGTAGGATCAAACCCATGACCTCTGCCTCCACAGTCACTAAAGTAACCAGTAGGCTACATCTCTATAGCTACTGCCACACTGCTGGCTGGCTACAGAAAGACTGCAGGTCACCACACAAACTGTTGTGGTTACCAGGATAGGGTAAACCCACCCGTACCCATGATGCACTGCACATGCAGATCAGCAGTCTACAGCTGATCACATAATGGGGTATGCACCCCCTCAGCACCTAGGCCTGGTAGGGGGAACTGACCATGTGCAGATTTTGGTGGAGTGGAGGAGTGGCCTAGTGGAGTGGAGCAAAGTATGGAGTGGAGGAGTGGCCTAGTGGTTGGGGCAAGGTACTTCAGGCTGGAAGGTCAGGGCGTTCAAATCCCACTAGAGGAGAGCAGCCTTGGGCCGGAAGGACTCGGGTTTCTAGTCCCACAGGTGTTCCTTGTGGTCTTGGGCAAACCACTTAACCCTCCATTGCCCATGTTCCCTGTAAAATAGTTATCTCCAAGTTATAATGCCCTGTTCAATGTAATTTCAGTTTGTTCAATGTAAACGACACTGATGCAGAATAGCGCGGTATATAAGAGAATGTAAATAAATAAATGTGTGTTACTGTAAATAAATAAATGTGTCCCCTGTGACATTGTGTGGGTCCTGTGCTCACCCTGAGGGCGAGGTGGGGCACACGGCACCAGGTCTGCAGCACCTGGCTTGGCTGCGATAGAGTATGCTGCAGGTCCCCATCAGTGCCAGTGTGTGATAGGTAGTCCTTGCAGAGACATCTAGGATACACCTGTGTCCATCTGTATTTCCTAGTCACGTCTAGCCCTTGTGGACTATGATGCACCCAGAATAATGCATATCCTGTGTGGGTGCCATGGTCACATGTTACAGGTGAAGGGGGTGTTTCCACCCAAAAGCGGATAATGTAACACCACCCAACCCACCCTCTGTGGCTTGTGGGGGGGGGGGGGACAGGATCTCCCACCAACAGATCCACATTGTATATCTCTGCAATAGTGGCAGTAGAAAGAACCATCAACCCCAGACCTGTTGGGTAACAGGCACCCTACAGGGCAGTCGATGCAGATCTGTACACATTACATAAGGCAATGGCAGACAGGCAGAACACAGGAGAAGTTCAGCTGCCCCCCTCCCCACCCCCATCCCCATCCCCACCCCCACCCCCTCCCCCCCCCTCCCCCTCCCCCACCCCCTCCCCCCCCCTCCCCCTCCCCTCCCCTCCCCCCTCCCCCTCCCCTCCCCTCCCCCTCCCCCCTCCCCCCTCCCCTCCCCCCCCTCCCTCCCCACCTCCCCCTCCCCCCTCCCCTCCCCCTCCCCGCCCCCGCTCCCCCCCTCGCCCCCCCCCCCCCCCTCGCCCCCACCCCCCCTCCCCCCCCCCCTCCCCCCCTCCCCCCCTCCCCCTCCCCCCCTCCCCCCCTCCCCTCCCCCTCCCCCCTCCCCCCTCCCCTCCCCCCCCTCCCCCTCCCCCTCCCCCCTCCCCTCCCCCTCCCTCCCCACCTCCCCTCCCCCCTCCCCTCCCCCCCTCCCCCCCTCCCCCCCCCCCCCCTCCCCCCCTCCCCCCCCTCCCCCCCTCCCCTCCCCCCCCTCCCCCCCCCTCCCCCCCCTCCCCCCTCCCCCCTCCCCCCCCCTCCCCCTCCCCCCTCCCCCCTCCCCCCCTCCCCCCCCCCTCCCCCTCCCCCTCCCCCCTCCCTCCCCCTCCCCCTCCCCCCTCCCCCCCTCCCCCCCTCCCCCTCCGACATTCACGAGCAGAAGGCACAGTCAGTCTTCACCCACTGCACTCTGCAAGGCACTCCAGCCATACACATGCTAACTGCAGACAGTCTACTAGCTAGTACATAGTGCATGCTCCTGGAAGAACTGTGTGCACCCAAAAATTGGACATGAGCACACACACACACCAAGCAGGTATGTCAGTGATTATTCCTCAGAAAAGAGAACCCAAAAATATTACTTGAGAGAAATGCTGTATAACACTATGGGGGAACCTAGCCATGCCGTGGTCACTGCTCAGTCAGGGTGAGAGTGACCTCCCAGCATGACATGCTGTTGCCAGCCTTTCTGTGCAGGTGGTGGTTGGGCACTACAATGTCCCAGCCATTGCCCTATACCCTGTGCAGATGCATCCTGCCCAGGCCACCCTGTCCAGGCCATACCCACAGTACCTTGCTGCTCATTATGCACATCGGCAGGCTAACACTGGAAACAGTGCAAGCAGTGTGGGCTCAGTAAGGTGTAGGCAGCCACAACACACTAGATAGACATACACACACTCCCACACTTATGCCAGCATTGTGCAAATATGGAGATTTGTGGCCGCCACACCAGTCCTTGGCACAGTGCGTGCATTGCTATGGTATGCAATACTGTTGGGGTCACTCACCAGGGTGGTAAACACTGTGAGAAGCAATAACTGAAACACACTCCACAAATATCAGAAAGGTTGCTATGATGAATCTCTATCAACAAATCGTGTTTAACTTAGGATTTGTTATCTGACATTAATCATAGCAACCTTTAGATATATGTGGAACATATTCCCAAGTTTAGGATGGCATTGCTAAGGTATGCAGGTGCCAGTATTGGGTGATGCTGCTACACGCAGGGCCCAACAGCCTGACTCTCCATTAGGCTTTGGATAGTGGAGCCTGTGGGTGTGGGTGTTTGTACCCCTGTTGGCTACTGCTCTAGGGCAGAGGTTCCCAACTCTGGTCCTGGTGGGCCAAACACTGTTCAGATTTTCATGCTGTCCATAATGAATATGCATGAGATACATTTGCATACAATGGGGGTGATGCATACAAATGCAGCACAAGCATATTTATTAGGGACAGCATGAAACCTGAATGGTGTTTGGCCCTCCTGGACTGCAGTTGGGAAACTCATCTCTAGGGATTGCACATGTTTATGGTGTCTGCTCTGTAGGCAAAATATAGGCGTTTCAGGCATGTTTATTTTATCTGCAATAAAGGTTCCATCTTTATTACCATGGTTTAGTATTGGGTAAAATATGGGTATAAGGTTGGCAGGAGCCACAGCTGGGACTTGAAATTGTGACCTTCTGCCCCTGAACACACTGGCTGTGTGTACTGCACCAAACTGTTGCCACAGGGGCAGATCATTCCCTGAGGATACCATCACCGTTTGTCAGACAGACCTTGTCTGTTGCAGGGCACGGCACCCACCTAAATGGGGCTTGGCCGTGGTCTTCTGTGGGCAGATGCCACTGCCCCTTCCAACACCAGCACCCCTCTGCCACCATGCTGACATGTCCTTATGCGGTGTTGCTGGTGGTGCGCAGGCCCAGGCCATCCAGTGTTCCGGTAGGCAGCTGCCTATGGTGTGGGTTCTCTGGTAGGGGTGCCTACATGGACATGCGCGCTTCCCCTCAGCACTATTATGTGCCCTTGGGGGTACCTGTTGGGTAATATCCCCTGTGACACTGTGGGACACACACTTGTGCCCATGTTGGACCCTCATCAGTTGCTGTCTTGCTGCTTTCCAGTTTCGGCATTCCTATGTGTTACCTAGGCATGTGCCTAATCCACACTGTGCCCCAGCTGGCCACAGCATGTGCCGCCTACACACCCCTGTATCCCCTGTATCCTCTGTATCCCATTTACAGCATCAGTACAGTTGCCGTTTCCTACGTGCCCACTCTGCTGTTGCTGCACATGTGCACGGCATAACAAACCTGCCCAATATACACGGTAAAAACCCTGATCACTGCTATTTCAATGTGGGATCATTCACTTTGTAGGGGGACAGAGCATAGACCCTTCCAAACATGATATCTTCCTTTTTACGCTTTTTCAGTAGTGTTGCTTTATGTTTATCATTAATATCACTATTGGCCAGCTTGGTTATTGGGATTTCAAATGTGGTTCTGGTCATTTTATATGTTTATTTGCCTTTTTCGTTCCTGCACATGAATCACTACTATCATGTTTTTGGGTTTCCCTGCATTTGCTGTACATTTCTGACTGAAATGGTTTCTCCTGCAAATGTGCCTAGCGTGATGTTTTCACTGGTGCTAATTTTCAGGGCTTTCTTTCACAGCGTTAGTGTGCATGGATCTACTCCCCACCCACTCTCTGCCCATTGACTCCTTCTCTCCGCCTCTGGGGAGCCTTACTCCACCCTCTGGGGTGCCTTTCTCCTCCCTCTGCGCACCTCACTGCCGCCGGAGACATTATCGCGTGATACGTGACGTTATCGCGCAATGATCACGCGATAATGTTGCCGCTGCTATGTTAAGACAGTTTAATAAACATACCCCTTAGAGATCTTAATATGTATACTTTAGAGGAAAGGCGGGATAAGGGCGATATGATAGAGACATTTATATACCTCCTGTGACATAAATGCACAGGAGGGTCTCTTTCAATTGAAGGCAAGCTCTGCTACGAGGGGGATATAGGATGAGAGTGAAAGGGGATTGACAGGAGTAATATGCGGAAATATTTTTTTACAGAAAGAGTGATAGATTTATTTATTTATTTATTTATTTATTTAACAGTTATTTATATACCGCTCTTTCCCATGTTTCAAGTGCGGTTTACATGTAACAGTAGGTTAATTGGTATGAAATATACCAGGACATTTTACATAGAACAGATAATTATAATTTACAAGGAAAATTGTAACATTACAAGTATAACATATTAGAACATATATACATTGCTAGTTAAATTATTAATCATCATGTAAATGAGTGTGTAGTATGGTTAAATTAGTGTATTAGTGTCATTTATTTTTGAAAATAGGGTATATAATATTAAAAATAAATGTTAGCCTGTATCCCTTTGAGAATTCTGTTTTGGGAGTGTATTATAGTGTAATGTAAATAAGTGAGTTTTTAATTTTTTTTAAAATTCTTTTATGTCAGACAGTAGGCGAATGTTGTCAGGTAAATTGTTCCAGAGTATTGGGGCAGAGTGTGAGAAAGCTCTCTTATTGGTTTGTTTTCTGGCTTTTGTAAAATCTTTTGGTATTGTTAAAGTATTTATGTTTCTGCTCCTTTGAGATCGTTTATCAATGTCAATGTTAATCAGTGTATTTAGTGCAGATGGTGCAATTTTATTTATAAGTTTAAATGTAGTGACAAGAATTTTATATTTGATTCGGGAGTAAATTGGTAGCCAATGAAGTTCAGCTAAAATTGGTGTAATATGTTCAAGTGGGCTTATATTCATAATCGTTCTAGCAGCTAAGTTCTGAGTTATTTGTATCTTTTTAATATTTTGTTTCGAAATACCATTAAGTATTGTATTTGCAAAATCGAAATGTGGGGTAATATGATGCGTAGAATAGTCTCCCAGTGGAGGTGGTGGACACAAGGACAGTATCTGAATTCAAAAAAGCATGAGACAAACACAGAGGATCTCTAAAGGTAAAAAAAGGGACTATTGTAGTTGATATGGAAGGGCAGACTTGATAGGCCATATGGTCTTTTTCTGCCGTCATGTTTTTATGTTTCTTACAATGGCATACCACTGGATGAAGTTACTTCAAAACCTCCGCCCTCTACTCAACCCCAAGGATTTTAGATTGTTTTTTTTTTAATCCATAATAACACCACACTTAGATTATTGTAATACAATATACCAAGACCTTCCAAAACAAGCTCTACACCCCCCCTACAAATGACCCAAGTATTGCAGCTCATATTATAATTGGTATCTCAAAAAATGAACCAATTACCCCTGTACTAAAGTACCTTCACTGGCTCCCAGTCTCACTTAGAATAAAATAAATAAAAGTATGCATATTCAAGATCCTACATTACCAAATAGCAACTAGCCTTCAAGCCCTAATACATAATAAGAACATAAGAACATAAGATATGCCATACTGGGTCTGACCAAGTACCATCAAGCCCAGTATCCTGTTTCCAACCGTGGCCAATCTAGGTCATACATACCTAGCAGTTTCCCCAAAAGACACAGGTTCCACAATGCTTTTACTGGGTCAAGCATTAATATCCTGGGTCCCTTCTTAATAATGGTTTATGGACCTTTCCTCCAGGAACTAGTCCAAACCATTTTTTTAACCCAGCTACACTAACAGCCTTTACTACATCCTCCGGTAACAAATTCCAGAGTTTGATTACACGTTGAGTGAAAAAATATTTTCTTTTATTAGTCTTAAATAGTTTACCCTGTAGCTTCATTGCATATCCCCTAGTCTTTCTATATTCTGATAACATAAACAATCGATCTACGTTTACCTGTTCCACTCCGTTCGTTAATTTATAGACTTCTATCATATCTCCCCTCAGCCATCTCTTTTCCAGGTTAAAGAGCCCTAACTTTTTTAGCCTTTCTTCATAGGGGTATCCTTCCATCCCCTTTACCATTTTGGTGGCTCTTCTCTGAACGTTTTCTAATAACGCTATATTCTTTTTAAGATACGGCCACCAGAATTGCACACAATATTCAAGGTGCGGTCACACCATAGAACGATACAGAGGCATTATAATATCCTTTGTTTTATTTTCCATTCCTTCCCTTATAATCCCTAGCATTCTATTTGCTCTCTTGGCTGCCGCTGCACACTGGGCCGAGGGTTCTAACATGTTATCCACAATGATGCCTAAATCTTTTTCCTGGCTAGTGGTTCCTAATGTGGAATCTTGCATCGTGTAACCATAGTTTGGGTTGTTCTTCCCTAGATGCATAACTTTGCACTTGTCCACATTAAATTTCATCTGACATTTTGATGCCCAGTCTTCCAATTAGCAGATACATGAAGCAAAACCTTCTCTCCATCCCAGTCTTAAGGACAAAAAGCAGTAACTTCCTTGACCTCAGAGTGTACTACATTCACTTACCTGGCAGCTACATGCAGTTAGACCTATGCATATGTTTGTGGTCACTGGGTGGAGGGCATTTTGCAGATAGCTCTTCAGAGGTGGCAGACTCCTCTACTAGTGTGACATAAAGCAAAATCCCTAACCTGAGCCAGTTAAAGAAAGCCCTGAAACACTTCCTTTTTGTCAAATATCTTACTGATGGCTCTGAACCCCAGTCACACTCGAATAGCTCGTCCTCAAATATGTAAAACGCCAAACAGGTTCCTCCCCCATTTAACTTCCTATGTATATAGTTACCCTCTCTCTCCAAGTTTCATTCCCTGTTCAATGTAATGACCAGACATTTGTATATTGTCGGATGTTGTTGTTCTTTGTAAACCGCGCTGATCATAAATAGTGCGGTATATAAGAATTGTAAATAAATAAATAAATAAAATAAGGTGTCCCATTATTGTCTGTACTATTCTTCCTTTCACCAGTCCCATCGAAATCCTATTCTCTGTAATTTTTCCTACAGATCCCCTTCAATGTCATATTTTTTATACTGTGGAGACACTGCTTGAAATATCTTATTGCTCTGAAAATAAATTCTTATTCTTAGGAATAGTTTACCCTTCCTATGTCAGCCATCTTGTGGCACTTAGCTCTCTGGGGTAGGATATTTACCTTAAAACACCTGGCCAGTCTTTCCGAGGCCCAGCACATTCTTCCCATATCCGTTCTCTGGCCAAGCACTGGGAAGAGCCAGTTTTCCTATCCCAGCATAAGCCTGATCAGCAGGAGTGTCTCCTTCCTGTCAAAATTAGGCTTCCTGGAGCAGGTGGCCATTTTCTCAATGTTCTCATACCTGCAATGTCGGTGCTCACGTTGTGTAACTGTACGTGCAGATGCAAAAGTACATGCTGATGGCCACGTGTACTTTTCAAATGAAGGCGTGTCCTTTACGATCAGCGTATTCATCTAATTTATAAAGTACATGCACATCTGTGCACATTTTATAAAATGCATGTGCACATTAAGTCACCACCATTTATAGATATGTTGAAATAAGATGAATGACAAAAAAAACAACAACAAAGAGGTGCAGGGAAAAGGGAGACGCACAGTATCAACATACAATAATTTTATAACTTCTTAATCAACATTTATGCCAGATGGATTGTGAAATATTCTATAAAATGTTCTTTTAAATACATTTTTTAAGGACAAACAATTATGAACAGGTTACATCAGATTAATATCCTATCACTATTTGTTCAAATCTTTCCAAATTCTTTATAACATATGCAAAAACTAAGCATCTTGCAGCAATACTTAGAAAAAGAAGTATCTAATCCCTACATTCATGGGATATCAAAAGCGGGGGCACTTTAAAGACCTCTGCATAGTTGTTAAAGTTGCTCATGTTTATTTTTAGTCTCATATTTCCTTATATCAGCCAACATGATTTTGTAATCATCTCAGAGATTATTTCTAAATATAAATTCCTTGAAAACAGGTTTGCTTGAAAGTTACATAGGGCAGGATTTTTAGTTGTATTAGCCTTATATTTGGAACTAACAGAAGAGGGCTGAGAAGTACCAAAATAAGAGCTGAAGTTTCTGTACCTGAAGTAATGGAGGGCAATGCAAGTTATGCACGGTTAAAAGGAGATTCAGTGGGATTTGAACTCTGCCTTTTCTGATTCGCAACCTGCTGATGTAACAACTAGACTATTCCCCCACCCTATGTGGTCAATCAGTGGTGTAAGTTACAATGAGGGGCCCCCAAGCAAAATTTTGCTGAGGGCCTCCATTGTTGCAGTAGCACATCCCCACATGCAGGGCCTCTCTTTGTGTGGCGGCAGCAGCAAACCTACTTCATCATGTTTGCTGCATTGCCTCTGCTCTTGTAAGTTTGCTGAGACCCTGGTGGTTGTTCTCCACTGGGCCAAAATCTTGTGCTGTGGCTTTTATCATGAGACTGGCCCAGCTAGGAATAGCTGCCAGCGGCAAACATGTTAAAGTAGGTTTGCCACACTGTCTTACCACCACTAAGCGGGCCCCCTTTCTTCCCGGGCGCCCACACTGCGGGTGCTGCTTGGGTGGAATTTAAACCATTGTGGTATGGAAGAGTAGCCTAATGAACATAAGAACATAAGATATGCCATACTGAGTCAGACCAGGGTCCATCAAGCCCAGTATCCTGTTTCCAACAGAGGCCAATCTAGGTCACAAGTACCTAACAGTTTCCCCAAAAGACACAGGTTCCTCAATGTTTGTATTGGGGTAAGCAGTGGATATTCTGGGTCCCCAATGGTTTATGGATCTTTCTTCCAGGAACTGGTCGAAACCTTTTTTAAACCCGGCTACACTAACAGCTTTTACTACATCCTCCGGTTGCAAATTCCAGAGTTTTATTACACATTGAGTGAAAAATATTTTCTTTTATTAGTCTTAAATATGTTACCCTGTTGCTTCATTGCATGCCCCGTAGTCTTTCTATATTTTGATGGCGTAAACAATCGATCTACATTTACCTATTCCACTCCATTCATTAATTTAGAGTCCTCTATCATATCTCCCTTCAGTCGTTTCTTTTTCAGGTTGAAGAACCCTAACCTTTTTAGTCTCTCTTCATAGGGGTATCCTTCCATCCCCTTTACCATTTTGGTGGCTCTTCTCTGTACCTTTTCTAATAAAGCTATATCCTTTTTAAGATACAGCGACCAGAATTGCGGTGGCACCATGGAACGGTACAGAGGCATTATAATATCCTGTGTTTTATTCTCCATTCTTTTCCTTATAATACCTAGCATTCTATTTGCTCTCTTGGCCGCTGCTGCACACTCGGCAGAGGGTTTTAACATGTTATCCACGATGATGCCTAAATCTTTTTCCTAGGTGGTGGTTCCTAATATGGAACCTTGGATCGTGTAAACATAGTTTGGGTTTTTCTTTTCTAGGTGCATAACTTTGCACGTCCACATTAAATTTCATCTGCCATTTGGATGCCCAGTCTTCCAATTTATCAAGATCCTCTTGCAATTTTCCACAATCCTCATGGGTTTTAACAACTTTGAATAGCTTTGTGTCATCTGCAAATTTGATTACCTCACTCGTTATTCCAATTTCCAAGTGATTTATGAATATTTTAAAAAGCAGCAGACCTAGCACAGCTCCCTGGGTTACTCCACTATTTCCCTTTCTCCATTGGGAAAATTCGCCATTTAGCCCTATCCTCTGCTTTCTATCTTTTAACCAGTTCCTGATCCACAATAGTAAGCTGCCTCATATCCCATGACTTTTTAATTTTGCCAAAAGACTCTCATGAGGGGCCTTGTCAAAGGCTTTCTGAAAGTCCAGATACACTATATCAACTGACTCACCTTTGTCTACCTGTTTATTCACACCTTCAAAAAAACATAACAGATTAGTAAGACAAGACCTTCCTCAGCTAAAGCCATGTTGGCTATCTCCCATTAAGCCACGACTATTTACATGTTCAGTAATGTTGTTCTTTATGATGATTTCTACCATTTTTTCCAGTTCTGACATCAGTCTCACCTGTCTGTAGTTTCCCAGATCATCCCTGGAACCCTTTCAAAAAGTTGGTGTTACATTGGCCATCCTCCAGTCTTCAGGTATTACAGATGATTTTAATGATAGTTCACAGATTACTAATAGTAGTTCTCAGATTTCATATTTCAGTTCTTTCAACACCCTCGGATGTTTACCATCCGGTCCAGGTGATTTGCTACTCTTCAGTTTATCAAATAGTTGTAATACATCTTCCCGGTGTATCGATATTTCTTTCAATTTTTCTGCAGTTGTTGTTGTTGTTGTTGTTAAGTGCCGTCGAGTCGGAGTCGACTCATGGCGACCCTCTGGATAGCTATCCTAAATTGTGTTCGGTCTTCAGTCAGGCGGCTCATTGTTGACAGGCTGGTACCCGTAGCTGCTGTTATTGTAGCGATCCATCTCATTGCTGGCCTTCCTCTTTTGCGTTGACCTTCTATCTTGCCAAGCATGATGTCTTTCTCTAATGATCTCTCTCTTCGCATGATGTGTCCGAAGTATGAAAGTCGAAGTCTTGTCATCTGAGCTTCTAAAGAAAGCTTAGGTTTGATCTCCTCTAGTACCGACTGGTTTGTTCTTCGGGCAGTCCATGGTATACACAGTATTCGCCGCCAGCACCATAATTCAAAGGCATCAATTTTCTTCCTGTCTGTCTTTTTCACTGTCCAGCTTTCACATCCATATGATGTTATTGAAAATACCATGGCTTGAACAAGTCGAATCTTTGTATGGAGAGAGACATCTCTGCTCTTGAGAATCTTATCTAGGTCTTTCATAGCCATTCTGCCAAGAGCAATGCGTCGTATGATTT
The DNA here is from genome assembly GCA_033557465.1 of Ichthyophis bannanicus. Classification (NCBI taxonomy): domain Eukaryota; kingdom Metazoa; phylum Chordata; class Amphibia; order Gymnophiona; family Ichthyophiidae; genus Ichthyophis; species Ichthyophis bannanicus. The sequence goes on from CM066035.1 coordinate 668,456,635, forward strand.
CTTGACTGCTTGTTGCTTCTTTATTGATAGTTGATCCAAGTAGGTTAAAGTTGTTCACGATTTCAATTTCTTCTCCTTCAACGATGAACCTGTTGATTTTGCCAGTTGTCATGATCTTTGTCTTCTTTACATTAAGGTGCAGGCCCATTTTGAGACTATGTTCTTTGATTGTGAGAAGCAAATGTTTCAGATCATCTTCACTTTCAGCCAGTAATGTGGTATCATCAGCATAGCGAAGGTTGTTGATGAGTCTTCCACCAATCTTCACACCTCTGTTGTCTTCATACAGTCCTGCTTCTCTGATGATTTGTTCTGCATATAAATTAAACAGGCAGGGGGAAAGTATGCAGCCTTGTCTTACACCCTTGCTTATTTTAAACCATTCTGTTTCTCCTTGTTCCGTTCGAACTGTTGCTTCTTGATCAATGTACAGATTGCGCAAGAGAACGATCAGGTGTTCTGGTATACCCATTCTTCTTAATGTGGTCCAGAGTTTCTCATGGTTTACACAGTCAAAAGCCTTGCTATAGTCGATAAAGCACAAATAGATATCCTTTTGGTATTCTTTAGTCTTTTCAAGGATCCATCTCACATCCGCAATGATGTCTCTCGTTCCTCGCCCTTTCCTGAACCCTGCTTGCACTTCAGGTAGTTCTTGTTCTAGGTATGGCTGTAGTCTCTTTTGAATAATCTTCAGTAGAATCTTGCTGGCATGTGGGATCAGAGCGATTGTGCGATAATTTCCACAGTCAGTTGGATCACCTTTCTTTAGTATTGGTATAAACACAGATCTTTTCCAGTCAGTTGGCCATGATGTTGTCTTCCATATTTCTTGGCAGAGCCGTGTAAGTACGGTAACAGCTGCATCAGATTGCTGCAATACTTCTATGGGAATGCTATCAATGCCTGGTGCTTTGTTCTTTGATAAGGCTTTCAATGCTGCTTCAACTTCTTCTTTCATCACCAATGGTTCCTGATCATAAGGTATAGGTTGAAACGGCTGTTGGTCCACTTGATCTTTATCATATAAAAACTCTGTATATTCCTTCCACCTTTTCTTGATCTTCTCAGCATCATTCAACATAGAACCTTGAGCATCTTGTAACATTCCAATTCGAGGCTGGAATTTTTTTTTTCTGCAGTATCACCTTTAAATACCACTTCAGTCATGGGTAACATCCCTACATCTTCCTCAGTAAAGACCGAAGCAAAGAATTCATTCAGTCTCTCGGCTATGGCCTTGTCCCCTCTTAGTTCCACTTTTACCCCTCTGTCATCTAATGGTCCAACTGACTCTCTCACAGGTTTTTTGCTACAAATGTACTTGAAAAAGTCTTTATTATACATTTTTGCTTCCACAGCAAACTTCTTCTCAAATTCTCTCTTTGCCTGCCTTATCAATGCCTTGCAGCTAACTTGCCAGTGCTTGTGTTGTTTCCAGTTTTTATCATTTGGCTCCTTTTTCTATTTCCTGAAAGATGCTTTTTTAGCAACAACAGTCTCTCTGACCTCACCTTTAAACCATGCTGGCAGTTTTTTGGACTTCCTTCCACTTTTCTTAAAGCATGGAATACAGCTGGTCTGGGCTTCCAAAATAGTATTTTTAAACAACACCCAAGCTTGACGTAAATCTTTAACCTTTGCAAATGTTCCCTTTAGGTTTTTTTTAAACTATTTTCCTCATTTAATCATAGTTTCCCTTTTGAAAGTTAAAAGTTAGTACTGTAGATTTCCTTAACCCCCTCCCCCCCGCCTAATTTATTAAATCAAACGCGATGATGCTATGATCACTCTTGCCAAGTGTCCCCAACACCATTATCTCTTGCACCAGATCTTGTATTCCACTAAGGACTAGGTCCAAAATGGCTTCCCCTGTAGACGGTTCATGAACCAGCTGCTTCAAAATGCAATTATTTATTTCATTTAGAAACTTTATCTCCCTAGCATTTCCTGCCGTGACACTGACCCAGTCGATACTGGAGTAATTGAAATTACCCATTATTATTACTGTCCTGTAACTTTTGTTAGCTTCCCTGATTTCTTTGAGCATTTCATCATCCATTTGTTCATTCTGGCCAAGTGATCAATAGTACACCACCACTGCCAGTGCCCTCCCCTTCCCCTTTTTACATGGAATTTCAATCCATAGAGATTCTACAGTGAATTTTGTTTCTTGCAAAACTTTAATCCTTTGTAACTCAAAGCCCTCTCGAACATAGAGCACAACCCCTCCACCAATTTGATCTGCTCTATCATTATGATATTGTTTGTACCCAGGTATCACAGTGTCCCACTGGTTGTCCTCCTTCCACCATGTTTCTGAGATACCAATCATATCTAACCTCTCATTTAGTGCTATATATTCTATCTCTCCCATCTTATTTTTCAGACATATAGCATTTGCATACAAGCATTTTAGAGACTGTATTTTGTTCATATTAATCTGGCTGCTGGTAGGCAGGGGTAATTTGGTTAGAGCACTGGTTTGGGAACCGAAAGTCTAAGGTTCAGTTCCTACTAGCACTCCTTGTGACCTTGGGCAAATCACTTAACTCTCCATTGCCTCAGAAAAAATCCAAGCTATCAATATCCCTGTTTATTGTACATTACCAAGTTTAAGTTACAATGTAAACCACTTTGACTGAAATGACAAAGAGGTATAAAAACACCTGTTAAATAAACTATTGCCACTCATTCTTTAAATGCAGAAGTATTGATCCGGATCTAATAGTGGCCATGCATTCTTTAAAATGTTTTTGTCAGATCTAAATACTCTCACCAGCAGATCATCATCCCCTGGGTTAATCAATGTGATTCCTTTTGTTTTATTTTAAATTCAGTCCCAAATATCCAGATTTTCAAATTATAAATTTTCTTATCTATCTGTGTAACTTTAAAATTCCTCTTAAAAATATTTATGCAGATAGAGAGAGTTGGTCTATCTACATAAATAATTTTAAGATTTTTAAATTTTTCCCAAATAGATAAAATGCTAGAAATTTGAACATTTGGATATTGGGAGTGATTTTAAAATAAAGCAAAAGGGATCAGATTTATTAACCTAGCAGTGACTGATCTGCTGGTGAGAGTATTTGAGTCCGACAAACACATTTTAATGGATTTATGTTCACTATTAGATCGGGTTCAATACTTTTGCATTTATTTGCCATATTGTTGATCTTATTACTTCCCAGTGTTTTGATTGTGGGTTAGTCAGTCTTTGAAAACTGTAGAGTCTTTTAAAAAGTTTAGGTTTACCTTGATGCATTTTGTATATGCTTTTCTATCTCCTTTTTCTATACCGTCTTCTCTTTTCTGTTTTACATATTGTAGTTTTTTTCTATCTGATTGTTTTCACAATTGCAAACCGCTTTGATTAAAAATAGTAGAAACCATTATAAAGAACAAAATTACTGAACATGTAGATAATCATGGCTGAATGGGAGACAGCCAACATGGCTTTAGGCAAGGAAGGTCTTGTCTTACTAATCTGTTATGGTTTTTTTAAAGGTATGAAAAAACAAATAGACAAAGGTATGAATAAGCAAATAGATATGAGTCGGTTGATATAGTGTATCTGGATTTTCAGAAAGGCCCTTCATGAGAAACTTTTCGCAAAATTAAAAAGTAATGGGATAGGAGGCAGTATACAATTGTGGATCAGGAACTGCTTAAAAGATAGAATGCAGAGGGTAGGGCTAAATGACCAACTTTCCCAATGGAGAAAGGTGAATAGTGGAGTACCCCAGAGATCTGTGCTGGGTCCGCTGCTTTTAAACATATTCATAAATGACCTGGAAATGGGAATAATGAGTGAGGAAATCAAATTTGCAGATGACACAAAATTATTCAGAGTTGTTAAAACCCATGAGGATTGTGGAAAATTGCAAGAGGACCTTGATAAATTAGAAGACTGGGCATTCAAATGGCAGATGACATTTAATGTGGACAAGTGCAAAGTTATGCATCTAGGAAAGAACAACCCAAACTATGGTAATACGATGCAAGGTTCCACATTAGGAACCACCACCCAGAAAAAAGACGTAGGCATCATCGTGGATAACATGTTGAAACCCTCTGTCCAGTGTGCAGTTATAGTCAAGAGAGGAAACAGAATCCTAGGTATCATAAGAAAAGGAATGGAGAATAAAACAAAGGATATTATAATGTATCATTCCATGGTGCGACCACACCTTGAATATTGTGTGCAATTCTAGTCACCGTATCTTAAAAAGGATATAGCGTTATTAGAAAAGGTACAGAGAAGAGCCACCAAAATGGTATCGGGGATGGAAGGATACCCCTTTGAGGAGAGGCTAAAAAGGTTAGGGCTCTTCAAACCTGGAAAAGAGACGACTGAGGGGAGATATGATAGAGGTCTGTAAATTAATGAATGGAGTGGAAAAGGTAAATGTAGATTGATTGCTTATGCCATCAAAATATAGAAAGAGTAGGGGACATGCAATGAAGCTACAGGGTAGTGTTATTTAAGACTAATAAGAGAAAATATGTTTTCACTTAAGGTGTAATCAATCTCTGGAAGTTGTTACCAGAGATGTAGTAAAAGCTGTTAGTGTAGCCAGTTTTAAAAAAGGTTTGGACAAGCTCCTGGAGGAAAGGTCCATAAAGCATTATTAAAGGAGATCAGGGAAATCCACTGCTTAGCCCAAGCATTGTGGAACTTGTGTCTCTTGGGGAAACTGCTAGGTACTTGTGACCTAGATTGGCCACTGTTGGAAACAGGATACTGGGCTTGATGGACCTTTGTCAGACCCAGTATAGCATATCTTATGTTCTTATGTTCTTAAGTTTTATATACTGCCTTATCATAAAAAGTCAAAGTGGTTTACATTATAACTCAAACTAGTACAGAGAACTCATGTTATGAAATTGGGGGGAGATGCTCGGAAGCATAACTTGTTTACAGTGAAAACATATATAGAGAAGTCAATTGGTGTTTAGACATGTGTCATGAGGAGGGAGGGCTTGGTGTCTTCTCTGAAGTGGTCAGTGAATAGGAAGGTTTTGAGTTGTTTTTCTGAACTCCTTTATGTCTGTGGTAGTCCTTAGTTTCTCTGGCGGTGAGTTCAAGATGGTGGGTTCCTGCTAGTGAGAGCGCTCTTCGCTGTAGACTTGTTAGCTTTGGTTTATGAGCTGGGAGTTGGAATAGTGTTTCTGTTGCTCTGTCTCCTTGGTCTGTTGTTTTGATTTTGTGCATATCAGATCCTGTAGAATTCTGACTGAAATATTGTTTCTGATTTTGAAGATGACAGTGCTGTTTTGTATTTGGCATATGAGGTGATTGGTAGCCAGTGTAGCTGACTCAAGATGGGCATTATGTGATCATACTTTGCAGACCCGGTGATGGAGCAGTTGGCAGTGTTCTGGGGTAATTGCAAAGGGCTGCTGGTTTGAAGTGGAAGTCCTAGGAAAAGGGAATTGCAGTAGTCCAATATTGGAGTTATTACTACCTGACGGACTGTGCGAAAATGCTCTTGACTGAGGAGGGGTTTGAGTCTTCAGATAATGGTGAGTTTATGGAATGCATTCCAGGAGGTTCTGTTGATATGGGCTTGAAAGTTTAGGTGGCAGTCAATGGTGACACCTAGCTAGCAAACTTCCTTTTTTACTGGGATTGGAGTGTCAGACAGGATGAATGAGGTTGAGGGGGGTGAAGGAGGTGTCACGAGTAATAAATAGTGCCTCTGATTTTCTAAAGTTGACTTGGAAGTTATTGATAGAAAGCCAGTTGTTCATCTCTTGAAGACATTTTGTAATTGCTGTGTAGTCTGAATCGAGGTAGATTGGGGTATAGACCATGATGTTGTCTACATAGTGAACCTTGTGTTGCTTGAAGATATTACAAACTGGCTGTATATAGATGTTGAAGAGGAGGGCAGATAGAGAGGAACCTTGTGGGTCTCCCTGTGCTGTGTTGAAAGGAGCAGAGGTGTTTGATCCAACTTTGACCTTTTGTTGTCTGTCACTGAGATAGGACAGAAACCAGTTGAGTGTGGTGTTGTGGAGTCCAATGCTACTGTAGCTAGTTGACTTAAGAGGGTGCAGTGTGATACCATGTTGAAGGTCAAGGAGATATCAACAAAGATGAGCAGGAACCAAGCTTTTATATTGTCGATTCCTCTGAGCAGGTTGTCAAATAGGTGAGTGAGGAGGGTCTTGACACTGTAGTTAGGACGAAAGCCTTGTAAGTGTGGATCCAGAGGAGCAAGTAAGTTGACGTGGTCTTGCAATTGTTGCCGAACTACCTTTGTCTTGAAAGGTGGTATGTTGTTGTTGTTAAGTGCCGTCGAGTCGGAGTCGACTCATGGCGACCCTCTGGATAGCTATCCTAAATTGTGTTCGGTCTTCAGTCAGGCGGCTCATTGTTGACAGACTGGTACCCGTAGCTGCTGTTATTGTAGCGATCCATCTCATTGCTGGCCTTCCTCTCTTGCGTTGACCTTCTATCTTGCCAAGCATGATGTCTTTCTCTAATGATCTCTCTCTTCGCATGATGTGTCCGAAGTATGAAAGTCGAAGTCTTGTTATCTGAGCTTCTAAAGAAAGCTTAGGTTTGATCTCCTCTAGTACCGACTGGTTTGTTCTTCGGGCAGTCCATGGTATACACAGTATTCGCCGCCAGCACCATAATTCAAAGGCATCAATTTTCTTCCTGTCTGTCTTTTTCACTGTCCAGCTTTCACATCCATATGATGTTATTGAAAATACCATGGCTTGAACAAGTCGAATCTTTGTATGGAGAGAGACATCTCTGCTCTTGAGAATCTTATCTAGGTCTTTCATAGCCATTCTGCCAAGAGCAATGCGTCGTCTGATTTCTTGACTGCTTGTTGCTTCTTTATTGATAGTTGATCCAAGTAGGTTAAAGTTGTTCACGATTTCAATTTCTTCTCCTTCAACGATGAACCTGTTGATTATGCCAGTTGTCATGATCTTTGTCTTCTTTACATTAAGGTGCAGGCCCATTTTAAGACTATGTTCTTTGATTGTGAGAAGCAAATGTTTCAGATCATCTTCACTTTCAGCCAGTAATGTGGTATCATCAGCATAGCGAAGGTTGTTGATGAGTCTTCCACCAATCTTCACACCTCTGTTGTCTTCATACAGTCCTGCTTCTCTGATGATTTGTTCTGCATATAAATTAAACAGGTAGGGGGAAAGTATGCAGCCTTGTCTTACACCTTTGCTTATTTTAAACCATTCTGTTTCTCCTTGTTCCGTTCGAACTGTTGCTTCTTGATCAATGTACAGATTGCGCAAGAGAACAATCAGGTGTTCTGGTATACCCATGCTTCTTAACGTGGCCCAGAGTTTCTCATGGTTTACACAGTCAAAAGCCTTGCTATAGTCGATAAAGCACAAATAGATATCCTTTTGGTATTCTTTAGTCTTTTCAAGGATCCATCTCACATCCGCAATGATGTCTCTCGTTCCTCGTCCTTTCCTGAACCCTGCTTGCACTTCAGGTAGTTCTTGTTCTAGGTATGGCTGTAGTCTCTTTTGAATAATCTTCAGTAGAATCTTGCTGGCATGTGGGATCAGAGCGATTGTGCGATAATTTCCACAGTCAGTTGGATCACCTTTCTTTAGTATTGGTATAAACACAGATCTTTTCCAGTCAGTTGGCCATGATGTTGTCTTCCATATTTCTTGGCAGAGCCTTGTAAGTACGGTAACAGCTGCATCAGATTGCTGCAATACTTCTATGGGAATGCCATAAATGCCTGGTGCTTTGTTCTTTGATAAGGCTTTCAATGCTGCTTCAACTTCTTCTTTCATCACCAATGGTTCCTGATCATAAGGTATAGGTTGAAACGGCTGTTGGTCCACTTGATCTTTATCATATAAAAACTCTGTATATTCCTTCCACCTTTTCTTGATCTTCTCAGCATCATTCAACATAGAACCTTGAGCATCTTGTAACATTCCAATTCGAGGCTGGAACTTTTTCTTTAGCTCTCGCAGCTTTAGGAAAGCCGATCTTCTTCTTCCTCTAATAGTTTCTGCTTCTATTTCCTTGCAAGTGTCATTGTAGTACTTTTCCTTGTCCTGTCTTGCTGCACGTTGGAAATCTCTGTTGAGTTCTGAGATTGTCTTTCTTTCTCCTTTGGCTTTAGCTTCTCTGCGTTTCTGGGCAATTTTCGGAGTTTCTTCCGTCATCCATTTTGGCCGTTTTTGTTTTGCTTTTTCACCTTTTGTAGAGACTTCTCGCTTTCTTCCAGCACAACCTTCTTGATGTCATTCCATAACTCTTCCAGAGCTCTGTCATTTGTATCTAAAGCAGCAAATCGATTTTGCAGGCAGTCTTTAAATTCCAGTGGTATATTCTCAAGGTCATATTTTGCTGCATTCATGAGTGGTTTGCTCTTTTTCAACTTTAGCTTGAGTTTGCATACTAGTAGTTGATGATCTGTACCACAGTCAGCTCCAGGTTTTGTCTTTGTTGATGTTACAGAGCTTTTCCATCGTTGACTTCCACAGATGTAGTCAATTTGATTTTTATACAATCCATTGGGTGAAGTCCATGTGTACAGTCGCCGCTTGTGTTGCTGGAAGAAGGTGTTTGAGATGAATAGATCATTGGTCTTGCAGAATTCTATCAATCTTTCTCCAGCTTCATTTCTGTTGCCAAGTCCATATTTTCCAACTACTTTGCCTTCTTCTTTGTTGCCAACTTTTGCGTTCCAGTCACCCATGACTATCAGGATATCCTGTTTGCATGTTCTGTCAATTTCAGCTTGTACTTGTTCATAGAACTCTTCAATTTCATTCTCTTCTGCAGCTGTTGTTGGGGCATATACTTGAATTATAGTTGTGTTGATAGGCATTCCTCGTAGACGAATAGAGATTAAGCGTTCGCTGACTGCATTGTATTTCATTACAGTTCTTGCAAGTTTCTTCTTTATTATAAATGCAACACCATTTCTTCTTTGTCTTTCATTTCCAGCATAGTAGACCATGTGATCATCTGATGCAAAGTGCCCGATGCCAGTCCATTTCAGTTCGCTGACACCCAACAGATCAAGTTGTACACGTTCCATTTCATTCTTGACCACCACCAACTTCCCTTGGTTCATGCTTCGTACGTTCCATGTTCCAATGTGTAAGACATCTTTACAGCTTCTGACTCTCATTTCATGCGCAGCTACATCAGCAGTCAGACTTCCCGAGGGCTTTGATCCAACCACATCATAAATGCTGGCTTTACTCTGAAAAGTCTTGAGCTCTTCCCCAGTAGCTAGTTGAGTGCCTTCTGACCTGGGAGTCTCATCTTCCAGCACCATAGCACAATTTGTTTTGTTGTAACTATCCATTGGGTTTTCATGGCAAGATACAGAAGTAGATTGCCGGGCCTTCCTTCCGCGCAGTTTAAGTTTGGTGTTGTTGCCGTTGTCACAGAAATGTGATCCTCCGCCGTCAACACTATCCCATTCTGCTGCTGCCCAGATGGGTGGTTTGTCTTCGTCTGGCACCTCAGCTGAGACCTGTCCATCTTGGGAGACCCTGCCAGTAGTTAAACTACTGATAGTTTAGCTCTCAGCATCACTGATGCATGCAAGCCCTCACAGCACGACAAGCTGCAAACCAAGTGAGAGGAAAGGTGGTATATGAAATACTAAATACCCCCCAAAAAATTGACAGTTGCTGACCTGTACATAAACCATAGAGGGCTCATGTTTTCATGGTCCATTCTGAACAAGTTTCATATGGAGGTTTTCAAGAGAAAATTTTTGGCACATTGTACATATTAAATGAATTGATAGCATTTAGGAAAGAAATATGTGCTGCCAAGTGGAGCATGAGAGAATTCTTAGGATATACCAAAAGTAATAAACCAAACACCAAGAATGATTTGCAAAGAAATGGATAGCTGACATGCTAATTTTAATGCTATTAAATTACACTGTCATATTGTACAATGTTCATAAGTAATAAAATCACTAATGAATTAGGGTTAAACACTAACAGAATTTTAATAAGCCATCAATGTTAATTTCCTTTTGGAAATGCTTTTTCCTGTAAGGTGGAAAGAAACTTATTTAATTACTATATCTGCTTAGTAATTTTTTTTCTCTTTGCCAATCACAGAATCAAACAGTGTGTTGCATAACTACCTGTACTAAAACCAGGTAGGCACATGCAAAAACATGTAATAAATATTATTAAGGAAATATCCTCAAGTCACTGTCCAAAAAGTTCAGGGATCCTCAGTTCAGCCACAACCAGTCTTCCTGGATCCTCTGCCCCCAGTGCTAAGCTTGCCTCTACTAGCCCTCTTTATGTCCCTTCCACTTCCTGCCTCCACCAGTCTCATTCTCTGACTCTTCCCCTCCCCCAACCAAGTTCCCTCCAATCTTTTTTTCTTTCCACCAGACAGTCCTCCCCAGCCTCTCTCTCTCTCTCTCTCTTTTTTCTCTCTTCTCTATCCTGTGTACCCCTTGTAATGGTCTCATGGACCCAAGGGGTCCATATGTTACCCTCCCCCTCTCAGAAAAGAATTGCGAGAAGGACTGGGTCAAGATAATCAGCTATATTTTGATAGTCTGAATGTGACACCTACTGTATGCTGGTGAGATCTGAAAAGAAAACTGTTACATCTTCTGCTGTGCTAATAGTCAATTTTATTTTAGAACGGGAGAGGGATTGGGTCTTCAAGCTATTTTTTTCAACCATAAAGATATATTATTGAATTTAAGAGTACACATTTTTATTCATGTGACAAGAAAGACTCAGAAGAACAAGGAGTTATTTTTACACTTAACATCTAATGTGGTGCAGACTAGAGTACACATTCCTTTCTCATTTCCATGTAAGGGGCCCTTTTACTAAGCTGCTGTAATGCTGTTAAGAGCAGCCAGTGCAGTAAAAATCCCGCACTATCTGCTTTTAGTGCTTTGGGGTGGGATCAGGGCAGAGAGTGAACATGCCAGCTGGTGACAGCTAGGGGTATGCTTTAGCTGCTATGATGCTGATAGCTCCATCTCAAGGGTTGCATTAGGTGAAGCCACACTACCAGCAGTCCAGTAGCACAAGAACTGGAACGCCCTTTGAGGCCTCCAAGCCCATGGCCCCAGCGGCAAAGTGCTGTTTTTAAATGTTACAACTGCTATTACCCTGCACCCAGGGCCGGATTTACCTATACGCCATGTACGCCATGGCGTAGGGCCCACAGCTGGCAAGGGCCCACAAAAATGGAAGTTAGCTTTTTTTTTTTAAATAAAATTTTAAAAAAAACCTGCTGGCTGCCGCCGCGGGGCCCCCTCTGCTGCCGCGGCAGCATGGACTGACCCGCGGGGGCCCCCTCTGCAAGGTCGATCCGTCGATCCGTCCCTCCGTGCAGGCTGTGAGAGGCGCGAAGGGAAATTTCCCATCAGCCCTTGCGGGCTTAACAGAGACGCGAGGGAGACACGCTCCCTTCGCGCCTCTCACAGCCTGCACGGAGGGACGGATCGACGGATCGACCTTGCAGAGGGGGCCCCCGCGGGTCAGTCCATGCTGCCGCAGCAGCAGAGGGGGCCCTGCGGCGGCAGCCAGCAGGTTTTTTTTTTTAAATTAAATTTTGCTTTAGGCCGACGGGAGGGGGGGTAGGACGGGTAATGGGCTATTGGGGGGGGGCTGGGGCTGGGACAGTAAATGGGCTGGGGGGGTTAAGGCTGGAGGTGGGCTGATGAGGTTAGGACTGGTAATGGGCTGTTGGGGGGGTTAGAACTGGTAATGGGCTTTGGGGGCTTAAGACTGGTAATGGGCTGTGGGCTGATGGGGGCTGTCTGGTAATGGGCTATGGGGGGGCTAGGACTGGAAATGGGCTGGGGGGTTAAGACTGGAGGTGGGCTGATGGGGTTAGGACTGGTAATGGGCTGTGGGCTGTTGGGGGAGGTTAGAACTGGTAATGGGCTTTGGGGGGGTTAAGACTGGTAATGGGCTGTGGGCTGATGGGGGCTGTCTGGTAATGGGATATGGGGGGGCTAGGACTGGAAAGGGGCTGAGAGGGTTAAGACTGGAGGTGGGCTGATGGGGTTAGGACTGGTAATGGGCTGTGGGCTGATGGGGGGGGGGTTAGGACTGGCAATGGGCTATGGGGGGCTGACTGGAAATGGGTTGATGGGGTTAGGACTAGAAGTGGGCTGATGGGGGGTTAGGACTGGTAATGGGTTATAGGGGGGGCTTAAACTGAAAATGGGATGAGGGGGGTTAGGACTGTAAGTGGGTTGATGGGGGGCTAGGACTGGTATTGGGTTGGGGGGTTGCTAGGACTGGAAATGGGCTGATGGGTGGCTAGGACTGGAAATGGGCTGATGCAGGGACTAGAAGGGAATGGATGCTGGGTGAGGCTGGAACTAGAAGGGAGCTGATGTTGGGGGAGGATTAGAATGGGATGGGGCTGGAAGAGTAAAATGGAGAAGGGAAAAATATTTTGTGTGGGAGGGATAAAAAATCTACAATTGGCCGGGTATTGGGAGAGTAAGTGGGGATTGAGGATGGAGGGGTAAAATTTGAGTGGATGAAATAGGAATGAGGAAAGAGCAAAAGGAGAAAGATTAGTATGTTAAAGCAGATGTAGAGAGAGAATGGAAAAAAACTAGAAGAGAGAAGAAAGGACAAATGGACAGCAGACGATGGAGAGTTAGCAGAAGACACAAAGAAACCAGAAGAAAGTGGCTGGAGCAATTGCAGCTGAAAAAAATGCACAAAAGGTAGAAAAATATCTCTTTATTTTGAATTTATTAATTGGAATATGTCAGCTCTGGTAAATGTGCATCATTAACGTCTGCGCTTTGTTTAGTACAAGAGCAAATTAATGTATAGTTTTATTTCTACAGTGTTGTACATTCCAAGTTTGGCTTTTGGGATTCCCAGTTTAATTATTGTCTTCCTGTTTCTAAATTGTGATTACTTGTTTGGTGATGGTCTATGTTCTGCATGTGTAACTGAGCTGAGGTGTTCTGTTTATATAATTCCTATTTGACATTGCCACTTGTTCTCTTTCCCCAGTAGGTTATGTATTGTTGTTCTCTGAAATGTATTGGTTTAATATTTGCAGTGTTGCCTTTTGATTGGTAGAGTATGGTGCTTTGTGAGTCCTGGTAGTGCTGTTAGGATACGGCGGGTTTGCTATGGGTTCTAAATGGGCAGTGTTTGTAGTAGTTCCTAATGTGTCTGGCAGTTGGCACTGGATTATAGTAATGTAGAAATCTTTTAGTCTTTCTTTATCCATACACTCATTAAGAGGCACGTTTACTAAAAGTTAGTATATGGTAACATTATGCAAATATTTATGCAAATGAGGCCTCTTATGCAAATGAGGCCCCGCACCCCCCTTGGGCCGCCCCTGCTGGGGGCCCACAATTTTTGTTGGCGTAGGGCCTCACTCAAGGTAAATCCGGCCCTGCCTGCACCTCAACCCTTTCAATCCAATCCTCCCCCCTATAAATCCTCTGCAGATCAGAACCCCCCATAATACTCAATGATCCCCTGATCAGATTCCCCCCTTGACAGGTTCCACAGCTTTTATCAGCACCCTCTCCCTCCAGAGAGCAATAAAGCAGTAGAGCTTCCCCGCACCAGACATCCCCCCTTCATGATCCAGACCTCCCCTTTGTAAATGATGATAAGCTTTCTGATGCCATATTCTCCCCTCCCCCATACCATCTATCTCTTTCATCCTCCCCCCACCCACTTGACCTAGGACTTACTCAGGGGCATTCCTTTTGTCTAGTGGGATTGAGACTGTCAACACTATGCTAGTTATTGCTAGGCAAATGAATATCCAGGACAGGAGTGCAAATCATTACAGAGCATCCAGGGTGAAATCTAGAAAGCATACAGCAACTGCAAATGTTTCAGACACATAACCCCCATCAAAGTCTGAATCCTATAGATGGAGCTGGATGTCTGTTCCACTTTGATCTTGTGTTGTCTTTGTGTCATCATATAAATGGCCATATAATCCATAATGATGGTCATCTATGCAAAATGCTCATGACATGTGTACCATGCACAATGCTTCTCCAAGATTGGGACACTGCTCAGCAAGGGCATTAAATCAAGTAAGACTGAAGAGGCTATTTATCTGTCTGGCTCAATGCCTTGGCTACATGTCCTGCATGGCCCTTTACCAGTCCAACCAAAAATCAGCTGGCACTGTTCCCACAGCCTCATTAAAGGGATATCTGAAATGAGATGGAAGGAGACAAATATAGCTGCAGGTAGCAACAATTTCCTATAACCTAATGCTAAAGCACAAAATATCACCTCTAAGAGCCTAACATACAGTATAACAATGTGGAGATACACCCTCCATTAGTGGTATGCATGTGCACACAGGAGCTGCAGGATGTGAGCTCAACACCACCAAAGTGACACTCCTGGGGGTAGAAGCAACAGGAATAGTTTGTCTCAGGACAATTTCTCTAAATGGGTTATCTTTGTGCATACCATCATAGTCATGAACCTCACTTCTAAGCCAGGATATGTGGAGTGGTATGCATGCAATGCCCCTCCCGATTCCTTAATGGACCTACAGAACAACGGCAAACCTAATAGCTGTCAAGACATTCAAGTGAACGGCTCTGGAATCAATTATATAGACATCTTTTCCATGTGCATGGCTACCTGAACATTTTTGATGCTGAGATGTTTAAAACTGATATGTACCAGACCCACCTCATACATGCCCAACAACTCACACATCTACAAACCTCATTTTAGAATGGCTACACAAAATGATGGTTGTTGTTGAAGCACCATGGCTCACAAGGCGAAAATGTCTACCGGAAAAGATAACTTCTGCCTGGGGGAGGTAGAGATGATGCTGCCAGAGGTGCTGTCAAAACAAGTGCTCTTTGGCCCTGAGGATGCCAAAGTCAGTACCTATGACAAACAATACATCTGGCAGGAAATCTTCATTAGAGTAAATACCATACATCACAGGAAATGAGATGTGAGCAAAGAAAAAGGTAATGGTACTGGAACCCCTTACTGACATTAAACAGCAGACCCTGGCTACTATAGATAAGGACTTTGTGAGAGGAGTCAGTGATCTTGACTGTTCCAGGACATCACAATCCCAAGATGAGTTCTGCACACCTTTAGCACCCAGACCATCCTTTGGGTAAGCATAGCATGCATTGAGCCTTACATACAATTTATTTAAATTATTTATTTATTTACATTCTCTTATATACCGTGCTATTCTGCATCAGTGCGGTTTACATTGAACAAACTGAAATTACATTGAACAGGGCATTATAACTTGGAGATAGCTATTTTACAGGGAACATGGGCTATGGAGGGTTAAGTGGCTTGCCCAAGACCACAAGGAGCAGCTGTGAGACTAGAAACCCCAGTCCTTCTGGCCCAAGGTTGCTGTCCCCTAGTGGGATTTGAACCCCTGACCCTCCAGCCTGAAGTACCTTGCCCCAACCTCTAGGCCACTCCTCTAATTTATTTATTTAATATACCACGCTCTTTAGAATCAGTGCAGTTTACATATATACTAACAGGTACTTTTTATTCCCTTGTCCCCAAAGGGCTCACAATCTAAGTGTACCTGAGGCAATGGAGGGTTAAGTGACTTGCCCAAGGCCACAAGGAGTGGCCATGGGACTAGAGACCCCAGTCCTTCCAGCCTGAAGTTGCTTGTCCCCATGTGGGAATTGAACCCCCAACCTTCCGGCCTGAGGTAACCTGTCCCAACCACTGAGCCACTCCTCCCTCATGGATATGGATATCACTCCCATCCCCATGCACTAGCATTGGACAAGTTGAGGCAGAGAGGACCCAATGTATTACAAGGTGCTTTGCACTCCCCCATAGATCCTAAGATGCCATGGCCTCTGGTAGTGCTAGCAAGAATGGGCCTCTAGTCATTTCATGGTGATATTACCTTGCTGATATGCCTATGGCTGGCATGGGAAGGAAGCCCTGGCCATTCCTTTACCCCCCTTCCACAAAATGTCTCATTAATCCATCCATTACAGACATGCTCCGCCACAGTACTGGTTTCTCCCCTATATGACCTTCATGAGCTGCCACAGACATAGTCCCTGGAGATGGCAGCACTGTGGCATGCCACCATTACTTTGGCATATCATATGCTTATTGGAAAAGATGGGTGCAACATAAGCAGCTACTATAGAATGATTGTACCTCTCATTTCATACCTGCAGGTGCAGAGAATGCTGGTGATGCTGTGTGTGGCACCAGGGCCAAGGGCAATGAGCAAGGAATCCAGATGATTCCAGACGCACAGACAGGTCCTTCAGCCACAAGGAAAGTCCTTAGTGAAGCATCCTTGATACAGCTTCCCAGGGCAGAGATGAAGGTGGCCAACAGCTGAGGTGATAAGGTCGAGCATCTGGAAGAGGAGGAAGGGGAACCTAAGTGAAGATGTCATGCCTTTGCTACCACCTTCCTCTTACCACAATGAATTCCACCTACAGAGGATGCTGGGGATGCTATAGAGAAAGGGAGCCGTGCTGTCAGTCAGCAGAGCCAGAAACTGCTGCATGTGGGAAAGGGCTGCTGCAGCAAAATGCTCAACATCTTCAGCAACATGGGAAGTATCTAGAGCTCCTGTGTCACTCACCTCCATGAGAAGCAATAAACGGCCATGCATACCCTCATCTCTGAAATAATGGGACAACGGTAGGACTTGAGGACTCTTTGGGAACCATGGCTCATCCTTCAGCATTGCGCAGTGCAATCCTGCATGGGCAGCAAAGTGGCGGGCATCTTCCTGATCATCCTGCAATAGAGGTTGCACAGAACACTCAGTCATGCATTGCATCCAGCACATCCCCCCACCCTCTAACTTCTTGGGACCTGTTCTTCTAACTCTGACCCCCTCTCTATGTTTTCCAGTGCTCCATGAAACCTCCCAAGGCATAAAGGAACAGGATAATTTATTTATTTAGCTGTATTTATATCCCGCTTTTCACCAGGGGATATGACACACATACACTAATACTTACAGGGAACATGGGCAATGGAGGGTTAAGTGGTTTGCCCAAGACCACAAGGAGTACCTATAGGACTAGAAATCCCAGTCCCTCCGGCCTGAGATTGCTGTCCCCAGGTGGGACTTGAACCCCTGGCCCTCTGGCCTGAAGTACCTTGTCCTAACCACTAGGCCACCTCCAGCTCAACAAAAATCAGTATGGTGTCCTGCACCACATCATCTTAGTCCCAAAGATCCACACAGAGGCAAGGTGCATGGGGTAAGGGTTTGCAGGGAAAGGGGAATGTTAGGGGATGGCTTACTACATGATGGAGACTGGGCCCTCCTCAACTATGTCAATAGGTTCCTCCCCAGCTGGCAGGTGTTGACACCTCCTCTGTGTTAGGTTGTGCATTATGCAGCATGCTCAGAAAATCTGGCAAACCCCGATGGGGCTGTATAGGAGCTCTCCTTCTGATTTATCCAAGCACCTGAAGTGACCTTTCAGCTGACCAAACGCCCTCTTGATGATGGCTCTGGTGTGCCTATGGGCCTTTATTCCTTAGCTTCATTGCGTGGTGCCACTATGTGGGTCATCATCCAGATCCTTATTGGATATCCCCTGTCAACTGCAAGAGATGTTGGTGGGGGGAGGCATAAGATGAGTGAGAAATATGAGGCTCTAATCTCTGTATCATGTTCCATACTACCTCAAATAACATATTGTCAGAACCAGCCTCAGGCTGCTGCAAGGACCTGGTCACCTTAAGCACCGTCCAGGGCCTCCATTCCCTCCCCCCTTCAAGATGTTCATGATGACATTCAGAAAGCTTTCTAAACAGCACAACTCCTTTTCATCTCAACTCCTATCAGAATGCATACTTGGGCATATTACTTAGTATATTTCACTGTGTTTGGTACATCTTTCTGTGGCTTATATGGCTGTCAGGATGTCCTGTATTGCTTTTTATGCTGGTGCTCTTGCCTGCCCAACACCCTTATTAATCAAAATAAATTCAATAAGAATTATAATACAGGCTTGGAAGTATCCACCAACAAATATTTCCGAATGCCAATGCATGCAACATATAATATTATGCAATGTCTAGATAGGTAGTCAACATAACAGGGTCATTCTGAACCATGTATAGTGAAGATGTACATCCGGGTTGAATGTGCAACCCCTGCTATTTGCAGAAGCCGTATTCTGCTTTGGTGGCTCCCCACAAGTATATTGCCTTTGTGTGGGGAGCTCTGGATGAGGGCAGGAGGGGGCAGAGACTGGGCACAGCGAGGGCGGGCCCAGACACTTGGACTACAGGTCCTATTCTGATCATGGCCCTGTACATCTGGCGGTGGTAAGATGAACATGGACTTATTCCACCTCAGAGATAGAATAAGTCCCATTGACAGAGGGGATCATGCCAGGCAGCCCACTGAAACGGTATTAGGACTAGGGCTGATAAAATCCATTCATAAGCGAGGGTCTTAGACTTTAGGAGAACTAACTGCCAAGATGAGACAATATCTCAAAGACTTGTTAGCGGGATGTGAACATTAGGGGGATGTAGAAAAGCAATGGGCAAAACTGAAAGGGGATATTTTAAGGGTAACAAACCTTATTGTTAGAAAGGTAAATAAATGTAAAAGGAAAAGAAAGTCCCTATGGTTAACAAAAGAAGTAGCTGAAAAGGTGGTGAAAAAGAGAGTGGCCTTCATTAAATACAAGAGATCACAGAGAGAGGAAGACAAGCATCTATATTTGGAAAAACTTAAAGAAGCTAACAAAGTAGTCAGGAAAGCAACGATACAAAGGGGGTTATTCAGAGCAGCATTTAGCAGGGACGTACATCCTGTCGCAGGGCACCCTCTGTAGAGGGGTAGTAGACCCGAGAGGGACCCGGACACAAGAAAGGTGAGGGTTGAGGTTGGCCTATGCTGCAAGGGTTAAGGGTGGTTATTCCTTGTGGCTTCCTTGTAACCAACGCTCAAAGAACAAATGCACAGAGTGGAGGGAAAGTTAAAGGCTTTATTTCCCTTTCTTGCACAAAACGGTTCAAAAGGATTGGTTATGGTAACAACTGAAATGTCCTTACTTCAGGATAGGAAAAAAATAAAAGCAAGCAATAAAGTAAAGGCTGTTATCTTCACAGAACATTTGTACAAAAACAATAAACTTCCTTCACTTAGTTATCTGATACATTGGAGATATATTCAACACTCCCCGAGGCACAATATGTACAATCCATTGCATTATCTGATTCTTCTCCCTCTGATCCTACTCGCATGGATTCAACCTCAGAAGCCTCTGAATCTGTAACATCAGGGTAATCGTAATCGGGTTTCTTATATACTTGTTGCACTATGTCCCAATGCCTAGCATTTAGCTTTGGGCGTCGGTCTCCAGGAGTTTTGCAGTACAACGGTCCCTCTCTGATTAGAGGTTCAAAAGCAGATTCATAAAAAGATTTCCCACTCAAACTTCTCTTCTTAGGCAAACTTCTTTCATAGTCTTGCTTATAAGAATGTTTAGGGTAACAGTAATCCTCTTCCCACTGTCTTCCCCATACTTTAGGCTTCTGAAGGCAATTATCAGTAATAAGAGTTTTACCTTTGAGGCTTCTCTTCCTTCTTTCTAGTAAGGCTTGAGGCCTACCTTGGTTTGGCTTCAGCGCAGCAGTGCTCAGGCTCTCCTGCGGTCTTTCCTTAGACTTCAGACCATAGTGGTAAGGATGTTTTCTTTCTTCCAAACAAACATTTCCCACCTCTGAAAATGGACGAACCTCTTTATTCCACTGCTGCTGTGAGGACCTTCTGCCAGGTACTCCCTTGCGGTCCCAGTTCTTCTCTTGGCTTTTTCTCTGTTCCTTATTCCACTCCAACTCTGGTTGAAGTTCCGGCTTTGCTTTCTGCTCCGGACTCTGCTTCTTTCTGCTCTTGCCAGTGTATTTGCCTTCCTCTTGGCCTCCTCTACTCTGGTTATGGCTGCTGCTTCTGCTTTGGCTGCTGCTTTGGTCCTTCTTCTCCTCCCCCCCTAAGTCAGACTTGCCTCTGTTCAAAAAGAAGCTGTCTGGGCTTGCGTCCCGCCCAGAGGGTCGTGGTTTCTCGGTCTCTCTCTCGACTCTCCTGCTCCCCCTAGATGGATCCTCCCAATATTGCAAGTTGTGCTTGCCTTTTTCTGGTTTTAAAACGTTTTCTCTCTCTTCAAGAGGATCCGCTGCATCACACATCCCCCTTCTTAAAATATTACGGGCTGGGGAAGCCACCTCTCCGCAGCACGTAATACGTGACATCGCATCTGCGTTAAAATGCAGCTTCCCGGCTCGATGCTCCACTCTAAAATCATAGGGCTGCAAAGCCATATACCATCTGGTTAATCGACTATTTTCATTCCTCATGGTGTACAACCACTTTAGAGGGGCATAGTCTGTTATGAGGACGAATTTCCTCCCTGTCAAATAGAATTTTAATGCCTCAATGGCTCATTTGATAGCGAGACATTCTCTTTCAATTGTAGCATATTTCCTTTCTGCCAGCGATAGTTTCCTACTAAGAAACATAATAGGATGTTCTGCCCCTTCTTGTATCTGGGATAGAACAGCACCCAGACCCGTCTCAGAGGCATCTGTCTATAACAGGAAGGTTTGCCGAAAGTCTACCCCACGTAATATGGGGGCTTGACATAGTTTTCCCTTTAACCTTTGGAAAGCCGTCTCTGCCTCTGGTGACCATTTTAACACATTCGGGGCATTTTTCCTCAACATTTCTGTAAAAACATTGCTTTCCTCTGCAAAGTGCGGTATGAAGCGGCGGTAATAGCCGATGAGACCAAGGAAGCTTCTCAACTGCTTCTTGTGCTGGGGAATGGGAAACTTCCTGACGCTTTCCACCTTATCCAGTAGAGGTCGTACTGTTCCACGACCCACCAGGTGACCCAAGTATTTGACCTCTTTAGCAGCAAAGGTGCATTTCTTTGGGTTTAACGTGAGGCCTGCCCTTCTCATGGCTTCTAATATGGTACCTACTTGGTGGAGATGTTCCTTCCAGGTGGTACTGTGGATTACCACATCGTCCATGTAGGCAGTAGCGAAAGTTTGGTACGGACGCAGAATGATATCCATCAAACGCTGACATGTGGCCGCTGCCCCATGTAAACCGAAGGGCATTCTTCGGAATTGGAAGAGGCCCAAAGGTGTACTGAAGGCGGTTTTGGGCCTGGCATCCCACGTCAAAGGGACCTGCCAGTACCCTTTTGTCATATCTAATGTTGTCAGAAATCTTGCTTGCCCGAGCCGGTCTAACAATTCCTCGATCCGAGGCATCGGGTAGGCATCGAAAGTGGACACGGCATTCACATGGCGGAAGTCTATACAGAAACGCATAGTCCCGTCGGGCTTAGGTACCAGTACCACAGGACTGCACCACGGACTATGTGACTCCTCAATTATGTTTATTCGCAGTATTTCTTCTACTTGATTAATGACTTCCTGTTTTTTTGCCTCTGGCAACCGATATGGTCGTTGTCGGATAATTTTACCTGGAGGGGTGAGTATTTCGTGAGCGACCAATGAGGTTTCTCCAGGTATTGGTGTTAAGACATCCTTATATTCTTTCAACAATTGAGCTAAGTCCTCCTTTTGCCCCAAAGAGAGTTCCTCCCCAATCTGTGGCGTAGAGCCCTCTTTGCAGTCCTCTACCTGGGGACCGAGATCCTCTTCTGGGGGATCAGTTCCTATGGCCATGAAGCCTTCCAGCTCTGCCTTCCCTGTAGAGCCAAAACCCCTTGTTCCCCGGCTCGTGGGAGCTAGCATGGCAACCTCTTCCAAGCTGGGGAATCCCACCCATTCGCAAATCAGTTGCGCTATTCTGTCTCCAACTTGGACCTTAAAATCTTCGTTTGCAAAGTTACACAACAGGACTTTTAATATGCCCCTGTAGTTGGGGTCGACTACTCCTGCAGCAACATCGAGGCTGTGTTTGGCGGCCAGCCCCGACCGTGATGCTATCCTTCCATAGCACCCTGGGGGTAGCTCTATTTGTAGATCCGTGGTAACCAATTTACGCCCCTGCTTTGGGATGACCTGGTCTTCGGTGCTATGGAGGTCATAGCCTGCAGCTTGGGATAATGCTCTTTGAGGACTCCGTGCTTTTTCTGAAGTTTTGCAAAATTTCAGCACAAACCTTTTTGATGGCTCTAGGCGTTCCTTTATAGGGATTTTCTTAGGGTTTTCCCAAAGTGGGTTAGGCACTATAGGACCTGTAGTGGCGGCTAGGCTGTTCTGCTGGACTTTGGGACATTCAATAGGCTTAGGTTGAATGCAAGTGGAATCTGGCTCTTTTGGGGGAGATAAACCTTCCTTTAGACTTTTCTTAAACTGGGGCCAATCACGGCCTAAGACCAATTCCTGCGGCAGCCTAGGTACAACTGCTATCAGCATTTCCCTTTCAATGCCTAATCCCTTTACGCCCAGTTTATATACCAGATAGCGGGTAGCTGCTCCATGCACACATTTTATTTTCACATTCCCCACTGGATATTCTGGGACCGATAAGCCCTGAGCCTTGATCCTTGACCATAACTTTTTCGAGATCATGGTTTGATCGGCTCCAGAATCCAGGAGTGCTTTCACTGTCATGCCTTGCACCTTTACATTTAGAACAAAACCTTCACGTGTTGTTCTTGGGGACTCTCCCACCAAAGCAGTTCGCGAATAATATTCGTACTTTAAATGCCCTCTTTTACCACATGTAAAACATCTTTTGGTATTTTCCTTTGCTAGGGGCTTGGCCTTTTTCCAGTTACAAAATGGAGGACTTGAGGGATTCTCTACTTTCTGTGTCTCCACTCCTACGGCTATTTTAGAAGGGACTACCCTAGGTTGGCTGACTTTCTCTGCCTCTAAGTACCTCTCTGTAAGAGCTATTGCATCCCTAGTAGTGCAGCAGTTTTGTAATATTAAAAAGTTCTGCACTCTGCTAGGTAGGGCAGCCATATATTGCTCAAGTGTTATAGCATCCATTAAGGTGCCTATGCTCTTCTTCTCGGGCTGTAACCATTTATGTGCCAGGCTGCATATTCTATGGCCTAACGCTTTAGGCGTTTCATTAGCTTTAAGGAAAGTGGCCCTAAACATTTTGTTATATGCCCATGGTGTAAGGCCCAAACGATCCCTAATTGCTGTTACAACCTCTTCGTATGAATTAGCTAAAGCCGGGGGCGTCGATCTATAGGCCGCCAGCGCTTCACCGGTAAGAGACGCTGCCAACCGTATTGCCCACTGTTCTTGCGGCCATTTAGCTGAGCTTGCGATTCTACTAAATGCCTCTAAAAAGTCGTCTATGTTATCATCCGGACTTAGCTTGCCCACAACGAGATCAGTGCATAACCATTGTCCACGCTCTGGGTTAGCGGGTCCAGTGGCCGACGGCTTCTCTGTGTTGCTCTTGGCCAATTCTTCACGTTGTTGTGCCAGCCACTTTTCCATAGTCTCAATGACTGGGAGTTGCTGCGCCTGCATCGCCTGTAGCGCTTGTGCTTGGTTCTGCTGTGCCACCTCCGCCTGCTTGGAAAACTGGTGTGCCATCCAGGCACAAAGCTCCTTCGGCTCCATGGTACCTGTGAAAGAACAAACAGGAGAAAAGGAAACCCAAGTGCGGTTCTCCCAAAACTTCTCCCCACCTTTTTTTTTTTTTTAACTTCCCCTAATATCCAACACTAGGCAGGTTTAATTACATATTACCTTGTTTTAGTGTTGAATCAGCTTTGGGGAATATATTTATTTATGCTGCTGTCCCACAATGGCTCCACTGCAGCAAGATTCGCCGCAGAATTTCCAGGCTTCAGGATTTTCGCTCCATTCGCTCCAGATTCCGGTCACTCCACTCCGGGTTTCTGACTCCGATCCGGTTTCTATATCCGCTCCATTCCAGGCTTTCTTCAAGCAAATCAGTTCGTGTCTTACTTTTTTTTTTTTTTTTTCAGTTGCAGGTCCAATCCTGTATGCTTATTAATGTTGTAGCAATATCCTGCCAACTACGCCACTTATGTCGCAGGGCACCCTCTGTAGAGGGGTAGTAGATCCGAGAGGGACCCGGACACAAGAAAGGTGAGGGTTGAGGTTGGCCTATGCTGCAAGGGTTAAGGGTGGTTATTCCTTGTGGCTTCCTTGTAACCAACGCTCAAGAACAAATGCACAGAGTGGAGGGAAAGTTAAAGGCTTTATTTCCCTTTCTTGCACAAAACAGTTCAAAAGGATTGGTTATGGTAACAACTGAAATGTCCTTACTTCAGAATAGGAAAAAAATAAAAGCAAGCAATAAAGTAAAGGCTGTTATCTTCACAGAACATTTGTACAAAAACAATAAACTTCCTTCACTTAGTTATCTGATACATTGGAGATATATTCAACACTCCCCGAGGCACAATATGTACAATCCATTGCATTATCTGATTCTTCCCCCTCTGATCCTACTTGCATGGATTCAACCTCAGAAGCCTCTGAATCTGTAACATCAGGGTAATCGTAATCGGGTTTCTTATATACTTGTTGCACTATGTCCCAATGCCTAGCATTTAGCTTTGGGCGTCGGTCTCCAGGAGGTTTTCAGTACAACGGTCCCTCTCTGATTAGAGGTTCAAAAGCAGATTCATAAAAAGATTTCCCACTCAAACCTCTCTTCTTAGGCAAACTTCTTTCATAGTCTTGCTTATAAGAATGTTTAGGGTAACAGTAATCCTCTTCCCACTGTCTTCCCCATACTTTAGGCTTCTGAAGGCAATTATCAGTAATAAGAGTTTTACCTTTGAGGCTTCTCTTCCTTCTTTCTAGTAAGGCTTGAGGCCTACCTTGGTTTGGCTTCAGCGCAGCAGTGCTCAGGCTCTCCTGCGGTCTTTCCTTAGACTTCAGACCATAGTGGTAAGGATGTTTTCTTTCTTCCAAACAAACATTTCCCACCTCTGAAAATGGACGAACCTCTTTATTCCACGGCTGCTGTGAGGACCTTCTGCCAGGTACTCCCTTGCGGTCCCAGTACTTCTCTTGGCTTTTTCTCTGTTCCTTATTCCACTCCAACTCTGGTTGAAGTTTCGGCTTTGCTTTCTGCTCCGGACTATGCTTCTTTCTGCTCTTGCCAGTGTATTTGCCTTCCTCTTGGCCTCCTCTACTCTGGTTATGGCTGCTGCTTCTGCTTTGGCTGCTGCTTTGGTCCTTCTTCTCCTCCCCCCCTAAGTCAGACCTGCCTCTGTTCAAAAAGAAGCTGTCTGGGCTTGCGTCCCGCCCAGAGGGGAGTGGTTTCTCGTTCTCTCTCTCGACTCTCCTGCTCCCCCTAGATGGATCCTCCCAATATTGCAAGTTGTGCTTGCCTTTTTCTGGTTTTAAAACTTTTTCTCTCTCTTCAAGAGGATCCGCTGCATCACAATCCTCGCTAAATGCCAAGGGCTGATTCCCGATCCTGATCTCCCTGCACATATCGAGGAGTTGTGCAGCGAACTCAGAACAGGGATGGGAGGGGCCAGGCAGAAGGAAGAGCAAGGGCAGGCAGGAGGCATGACCCTGACCCGGAAGTACAGGGCTGATTTGGTCACGGCCCTGTACTTCTGGGGCTGCCAACCTAGATGGGGGACTTATTCCACGCCCAGAGGTTGGGGATTCCTACTTGCGGGCCACCAAAAGCAGGTGAGGTGCAGCAGGGGCTCCTGCATGGCATCCTGGTGCCATGGCGATGGGATGCTACCACACTGGGCTCAATGCAGGAGCCCCGACTGATTTGTACGGGGATCAGGCCAGACATACAGTGAGCCAGAATTGGGCACGTCCTGCCCGTCCAGGCCCATAGGAGCAGAATCAGGCACAACTGGCCTGTCCAGATTTTGGATATCCAGACGGGTAGGATGTGCCCCATGTGGAATTGGCCTCCACAAGAAGAAGAAGTAGCCAATGCAATAAAAAAGGGGGGATAAGTTATTTTTCAGATATGTTAGTGAGAGGAGGAAGGGCAAAAGTGGTATTGCCAGACTCAAGGGTGAAGAGGAGGAATATGTAGAAGTTGATAAGGATAAAGCAGAATTGCTTAACAAATATTTATGTTCTGTATTCACAGATGAAGGGCCAAGGTCAAGGCCTCAGAAAACACCCACAAGGAGGAACAGAAGTGATGGGGATCTTGAACGATTTTCAGAAGACTGTGTTCGCAAGAAACTAGCTAAACTAAAAGTAGACAAGGTAATGGAGCCGTAAGGGATACATCCCAGAATATTGAAGGAAATTGGGGATGTTCTAGCGGCTCCACTGACTGACCATTTCAATGCTTCTTCTGGGTTGGGATTTGTCACAGAAGACTGGAGAAAGGCACATGTGGTCCCAATACACAAGAGCGGAAGTAAGGATGAGGTTGACAACTACAGGATGGTTAGTCTAACCTCTGTGGTGAGTAAATTATTGGAAATGCTGCTAAAACAGAGAATAGTGAGGTTTCTGGAGTCCATTGGATTGCAGGATCCGAGGCAGCATGGGTTTTCCAGGGGCAAGTGGGTTTACCAGGGGCAAGTGTTATCAGACAAATCTGTTTGATTTCTTTGACTGGATGACCAGAGAGTTGGACTGAGGGAGAGCCCTAGATGCAGTGTACTTATATTCAGGAAATTCTTTGACACCGTTCCGCACAGGCAACTTATAGACAAACTGAGCACTCAAGAAATGGACCCTAAAATGACTGATTAGGTTAGAAATTGGTTAAGTGGGAGGTGACAAATGGTACAGATAAATGGACCTTACTCAGAGGAAAAGGAGGTTACCAGTGCTGTCCCTCAGGGATCTGTCCTTGATCCGATTATTTTTAACATCTTTGTTAGTGACATTGTGGAAGGGCTGTCGGGTAAGGTTTGCTTCTTTGCAAATGATACCAAAATCTGCAATAGTATAGAAACCTAGGAAGGAGTAGATAACATGAGGAAGGATCTAGATACGCTTGAAGAATGGTTGAGAATTTGACAGCTGAGATTTCATGCTAAAAAATGCAGAGTCATGCATTAGGGCTGCAAAAATCCAAGGGAGTGGTACAGTGTAAGGGGTGAAGTAATTCTGTCCATGAAAGAAGAGCGGGACCTAGGTGTGATTTTTTTTTCTGATGATCTGAAAGTGGGTAAACAGGTAAAAAAGGAGATGGCAAAAGCCAGAAAGATGCTTGGGTGCATAGGGAGAGGAATGGCCAGCAGAAAAAAGGAGGTGATAGTGCCTCTCTACAAGTGTATGGTGCAACCACATTTGGAGTACCAGCTGCAGAGGGTGACCACTAAGATGGGTAGAGGTCTTAGTTAGAAAAGCATATGGGATCAGACTTAAAGATCTTAATATGTATACGTTAGAGGAAAGGCGGGATAGAGGAGATATGATAGAGACCTTTAAATGCCTCCGTGGCATAAATGCCCAAGAGGAGAGTCTTTCGATTGAAAGCAAGCTCTGCTATGAAGGGACAAAGGATGAGGGTGAAAGGGGATAAACTCAGGATTAATATGCGGAAATATTTCTTTATGGAAAAAGTGGTAGATGCATGAAGTAGTCTCGCAGTGGAGGTAGTGGAGACAAGGACAGTATCTGAATTCAAGAAAGCATGGGACAAGCAGAGAAGATCTCTAAAGGATAAAAGGGGACTATTGTAGTGGATATGGAAGGGCAGACTGGATAGGCCATGTGGTCTTTTTCTGTCGTTATTTTCTATGTTATTTTGTCATACTGGGTGAAACCAAGGTTCATCAAGCCCAGTATCCTTTTTCCAACAGTGACCAATCCAGATCACAAGTTATCTGGCTGCTTCCCAAAAAGGTGCATAGGTACTGCAATGCTTTTCCCAGGGTATGCAGTTACTTTAGTGGGTCATCTTTAACGCTGGTTTATGGACCTTTCGTCCAGGAGCTTGTACAAACTTTTTTTTAAGCCCAGCTACGCTAACAGTTTTTACTATATCCTACAGTATCAAAATCCTGAGTTTGATTATGCATTGTGAAAAAATATTTTCTCTTATTACTCTTTAGCTTCATTGCGTGTCTTTGATGGAGTAACCTACTTATCTACGCTTACCCGCTTTATTTCATTCATTAATTTATAGACCTCTATCATATCTCCCTTGTCATCAGGCCAGCTCACTGCCTAGGGCAAGTAGGGTCGGTCTGCCTTGATGTTCTATCTTCAGGGAGTATAACACTGCATTTGCTCCTGCAATGCCTTGTGGGAATGGTAGTTCCCTTTCTACCCTCTGATTCAAGAAGGAGTTGCAGTCGAGTGTTAAAGGCAAAAATGACAAGGATTTTATTTCCCCTCCCAACAGAACTTAAGTGCAGATGAAATTAGGACAACTTTGCATATATTTGGTAGGAGGAATACATACAAGAACTAAGGTAAATGTGCCTCTTCACTCTCAGGCTTCCAAACGTGCAGTGCTCGTCACAAAACAAAAGCAAACAAACAGCTTATGATAGCAAAGGAAAATGTTCCCCCTTTTCTTTGCCGCATTATCAGCACTCTTATAGTAATGCTTAGCACAGGGATTCAATATGGTCAGCTATACATAGGGTGCAATCCATCTGTATATCAGCTGCGTCATAAACATCAGAGTCTATCTGCATCTCTTCCAGCTCAGCGTTAGCTGGGTGTGTCTGTAAGCTGCTATCGTGGGTTTTAAAGTAACCTTCTTCTAGGCATTCAGGGTTCTTCCCTTTATACCATTCTAAACAGCAGGGCTTGAAACCATCCTGTACTTTGGAGTTGCTTCCTGGGCTGTTTCCTACTTCTTGGCAACAACAAGGAAATACTTTTAAACTAGATTCATAGCTGGGCAAACTTTGAAGCCTACCTTCTGGCTTTAAGGAGGGAGGAATTCTCTGCTCTCTTGGCTCAGGCAGGTTTCCAAACACCGTCTGTGTTTTCTTTCCTCTTAGCTTGCTGGCTTCTGCCTCAGACTTATAAGTATTTTCCTGCCACCGTCTCTCTCTCTCTCTGGAGCCTCCGAGCTTTTCCAAGCCTGCCTCACAGGAGGTCACTCCTTTCTCCTGCCTTTCCTGAATGGCACCTCTCTTGTGCTGCTTCCTTCAGGCTCTCGGGCTTTGGCTTCCTTGGCTCTTGCTACGGCTCTCTCTTGACCTGGTCTCTGACTGGGACCTTCACCCGGTCTCTCTCTTCCTTGCCTCTGTGTTTCTCTCGGTCTCCCTTTTAAAGCTAATGACCAATTATTATAGTCCTGTTTCTCAGGGCTTAGCTCTGCCCTTCCCCTGAACAGGTGTTTCTCATTACCCCCTAAGCTTGGTGATACGTCACAGCTTGGGCGTGTCCATTCGGCTCCTGACTTTCTCTGTTTACTTTCTTCTTGTAAACATTGAGCCATGTGCTCAGACTGCCTGTCAGATTCTAAGGTGGAATCTTCTACTATCCCTATCTTCATGGGCTCAGTAGGGGCTTCTACATTACACCCTTCAACCGTCGCTTTTCCAAGTTAAAGAGCCTTAACCTTTTTAGCCTCTCCTCATAGGGGTATCCCCTTTACAATGTTGGTGGCTTTTCTCTATACCTGTTCTAATTCTACTATGTTATTTTTAAGATATGGTGTCCAGAATTGCACAAAATATTTAAGGTGCGATCTCATCATGGAACAAATACAGGGCCATTATAATATCCTTGGTTTCATTCTCCATTCCTTTCCTTATGATTTCTAGCATTCTATTTGCTTTCTTGGCTGTGACTGCAGACTGGGCAGAGGGTTTCAACGTATTGACATCTAAATCCTTTTCCTGGGTGGTGGTTCCTAATATGGAACCTTGAATCGTATAGCCATAGTTTGGGTTGTTCTTTCCTACTGTAGGTGGATAACTTTGCACCTATCCGCATTAAATTTCATCTGCCATTTGGATGCCCAGTTAAAACCCTCCGCCCAGTGTGCAGGGGCGGCCAAGAAAGCAAATAGAATGCTAGGTATCATAAAGAAAAGAATGGAAAATAAAACAGAGGATACTATAATGCCTCTGTAACATTCCATGGTGCGACTGCTCCTTGAATATTGTGTGCAATTCTGGTCGCCATATCTTAAAAAGGATATAGCGTTATTAGAAAAGGTTCAGAGAAGAGCCACCAAAATGGTAAAGGGGATGGAAGGATACCCCTATGAAGAAAGGCTAAAAAGGTTAGGGCTCTTTAACCTGGAAAAGAGACGGCTGAGGGGAGATATGATAGAAGTCTATAAATTAATGAACGGAGTGGAACGGGTAAGCATAGATCGATTGATTACGTTATCAGAATATAGAAAGGCTAGGGGACATGCAATGAAGCTACAGGGTAAACTATTTAAGACAAATAAGAGAAAATATTTTTTCACTCAACGTGTAATCAAACTCTAGAATTTGTTAATGTGGTAGGCTATGGCCTATAATAGCCTGCAAATATGAAATGCCTGCAAGCTAGGCCCTGATTCCAACCCCCATCTGAGAAAAAACAAAGTCTGTAAAAGTTTGAGAAAACTGCTTTAAACTGCTTAACAAGAAGTTTTTCATGAATTCATAAATCCTTTATTATTCTCTTGTGTTCTGATGATAGAAATGTTTCAATACTTGCATTCCTGGAGCTAGAAACGACCTCACAGTAGAATTGTATCAATACCTAGAAACTGTGCCATTGTTAGAACAATCCTAGAAGGGGGAACTGAGAGCTAGGCCCAGAAAGAGTCTCCGATTGGA
Source organism: Ichthyophis bannanicus (assembly GCA_033557465.1). NCBI lineage: Eukaryota > Metazoa > Chordata > Amphibia > Gymnophiona > Ichthyophiidae > Ichthyophis > Ichthyophis bannanicus. The sequence continues at coordinate 668,487,312 of CM066035.1, forward strand.
CAAGTGCAGGGGGCGTTGGGACCAATAGAAAGTCTGCATGTATCAAACTGAAAAGAAATGTATAAAATGAATATGCTTCTGTAAAAACTTTGCTCATTCCTTTTTGGATGCTTTACTGTCTGAGCCTTGTGCAAAATAAATTGGCTTGGACCCTGCAATTGACTCCTGGATTTATTCATTGTTTGCACTTCACTGCTTCATATTCTTGGTGTGTTGGCCGGGACTGTGTGAGTAGTGGATAGTATTCAAGTGAATATTCCACGTATTTCGCCTCCAGGTTTGGCCCGGTTGGAACCGTGTCTGTCTGACCGCAGGGGAAACCTCAGGTGCCACCGGTCCTCTTGTATCGGGGAGGGTTCCGCCTTGCCTCGGCGGATCACTCGGTCCAGCTGGCCAACACCTCTGAACTCGAGGGGAGTCCAGGATCCAACCCATGAACTGGTTTGGTATCGGGAACCGTATCCGGTGAGTAGACATTTTCTTGTTCGATAGTCAGTGAGGCCTGGGGAAAGTCTTGCATGAGTGCGCGAGACGAGAGAGCTTGATCACCTCTCATAGGGGCGGTCCTAGTACGCTCCTGCATGAGTTCGCGGAGCAGAAGCTACCGACCCTTTGGTTGTGTTAGTCAGTAAGACCTTGGGCATTTGAAAAATAATTTCTTGTTGCTAGCATGTTTGTCTGTGTGACTCAGAGGTCTTGAAACATAGACCAAATGAGAGAGGACTCCTGAGTAGCGCAGTTTCTGGCCGGGCGACCGCGCCCAGGTCGCAAAAAGGAGGAAGCGTTTGGTGTTTGTCCACCCCCCATTGTTCTGTGGGATGTACGGACCCCTTACCTGCAGCCATACTACCTACCCTTACTGTCTGTTGTCGTGTACGTCACTACGATTATGGGAGGGGCGGAGTCCACGCAAACTCCGTTGAAATGTATGATCAAGAATTTCCATAAGGGATTTTCCGGAGACTACGGAATAAGAATATCTCCATCTCGATTAGAAAGGCTCTATGAGAGGGAGTGGCCAGTGTTAGCTACTTCATGGCCCCGTGAGGGCACCTTTGATATTAGTGTAGTCTCCCGTGTTCATCAGATTGTACAAAAAATGTTCCCTGATCAATTCCCCTATATAGACTCCTGGCTGAGTATTTGTGAGAGGCAGCCCTCTTGGATGAAGCATTGCTACGAGGAACAGTGTAGAATATTAGTAGCAACCACCAGAGGGACCCGGAAGTTTGAGGAAGGGAAGCCACCTGTGTATTCTGCCTCAGAGTCCCCAGAAATCCCGGCCCGTTTACCCCAGTATCCATATAGGTTAGTTCCATCAGCTCCACCACCTGAAGCAGAACCTAATGAGGTAACCCAGCAATTACCGCTGCAGCAGCAAAGGAAGCCCACTTCTCAGAGTGATAGCCCCGAGTCTGGCCCAAGTACATCAGGAGGACCAGGGTCCTCCGATGATACTGGGAGCGGAGGCTCTCCTGCCCATTCAGGGTCACCTGCCAAGGAAGCCTATACCCGGGAACCGTATGATTTAAGAAGTGTAACCCCGAAGAAGAAGAAGAAAGCAGGGCGCCTAATGCCATTGCATCAAGTACCTGGTCTACCTATCTTAAATGAACAGGGCCAGATGGCGCCAGGACCAACCAGTCTAATCTACGTACCTTTTTCCACTACTGATTTATTGAACTGGAAGACACATTATGCGTCCTATACTGAAAACCCCCAAGAATTGACGGAGTTAATGTCTAGTATAATGCAAATTCATCAGCCCACCTGGTCTGATTGCCGCCAGCTCCTGTCCACTCTCTTTACTACCGAGGAGCGAGCGCGAATTGTGCAAGCAGCTATCCACTGGTTAGAAGAGAATCCCGTAGAGGGGGGGAGGGGGGGAATAAATCTCCCACAATCAGCCACCGCAGCTTTCCCAAATGAAGATCCTAGATGGGATCCGAATGACGAAAGGGGGGCGACGGCCCTAACTAGATTTCGCCAGGCCTTGTTGCAGGGCCTGAGGAAGGGAGGCCAGAGGGCCATGAATATCGGGAAGATATCAGAAGTTATCCAGGGTCCGGATGAGAGCCCAGCGGCCTTTTATTAGCGGTTGTCTGAAGCCTATAGATTGTATACCCCATACGATCCAGCCGCCCAGGAAAATTTGCGTATGGTAAACGCGGCTTTTGTCAGTCAGTCCCAGAGAGATATAAAACTAAAGCTACAGAAACTGGATGGATTTGCGTGCATGAATACAGCACAGTTAATGGAAGTTACTCAGAAAGTGTATGTGAATTGTGAAAATGAACGTTACAGAGAAAGTGAACGTAAAATGAAGAAGAAATCAGATCTTCTTGCTGCCGCTTTAGTTGAACGACGTGGAGGAGGTTTTCCTAGCCGAAGGAGTAGAGGATGTGGAAGGGGCCGTGAAAATAATCGGACCCCACTGGGTGCGAATCAGTGCGCCCATTGCAGAGAAGAAGGACATTGGAAAAGTGAATGCCCGCATCTTGACTCCACCCCCAGGAGGGGAGGAGGGAGTCCCTGGAGAACAGGAGGTCTATTTCAGAGTCGTGGAGGAATGAACCGAGCACAGTTCCAGCGAGAGAGGGAAGAAGCTATTGAGAGAGTGGCAGTTGCAACGGGCTATGACATGGATGAAGACTAGGCCAGACCGGGCTCCAAGTTCACCCTGGGTCCCCAGGAGCCTATGGTCAGTTTGAAAATAGGGGACCAATATATGAACTTTATGGTGGATACAGGAGCCGAACATTCAGTAGTGGCAAAGCCGGTGGCCCCTCTTTCCTCTCGATCTGCCACCGTTGTTGGGGCCACTGGGGCTAGGGCCACTAAGCCTTTCCTGCAGAACCGCACGTGTGAACTAGGGGGACAGAAAATAATGCACCAGTTCCTGTATATGCCTGAATGCCCTATTCCACTCTTGGGCTGAGATATGCTGGCCAAGCTCCAGGCGCAAATATCCTTTGCTGAAGGAGGAGACATGCAGATGGCTGTAAATCCAAAACCTGCTGGATTGATGATGCTGACTGTCCCCCGGGAAGAAGAATGGTGATTCTACAGTGTAGCTCCAACCAAGTCAGCTAGTTCCTGTATACCCCCCAACCTTTTAGCCCCACCTGAAGTATGGGCAGAAGATAATCCACCTGGCCTAGTGAAGAACATAGCCCCTGTCATTGTCACCCTCAAGCCAGGAACGGAACCAGTGCATGTGAAGCAGTATCCTCTTCCTCGACCAGCCATTGAAGGTATCCACTGCCATCTGATGAAACTGCTGAAGTATGGACTTCTCAAGGAGTGCCAGTCACCTTGGAATACCCCCCTTCTCCCAGTCAAGAAACCTGGACCAGGGGATTACTGCCCAGTACAAGATCTGAGGCGGGTAAATGATGCAGCTGAAACTATACACCCAGTGGTACCAAATCCTTATACTGTCTTGAGACTGATCCCTGCTGAGGCTACTCATTTTACCATCCTGGATCTGAAAGATGTCTTCTTCTGCATACGCCTCGCCCCCTTCAGTCAACCTTTGTTCGCTTTTGAATGGCAAGACCCCAAAACAGGAAGGCGGGGTCAACTTACCTGGACTCGATTACCCCAAGGATTTAAGAATTCACCTACTCTCTTCAGTGCTGCTTTAAATCAAGATCTCTCAAGCTACTCTGTGAACCCAGGACAAAGGGCTCTTCTCCAGTATGTGGACGACCTGCTCATAGCCACAAATTCAGAAAGTGAATGTCTACAAGCCACCAGTGAACTCTTGCACCTTCTAAATGAGGCTGGATACAAAGTCTCAAGAGCCAAGGCACAATTATGTCAAACTGAAGTTAAATATCTAGGATTCCAGTTGTCCAGCGGAATTTGACACTTGGGACCGGAATGCAAAGAAGCTGTATGCAGTATTCCCACTCCAATCACCAGGAAACAAGTAAGAGCCTTCCTGGGGGCCGCAGGGTACTGTCGTATATGGATTCCCAATTTCGCTCTGCTGGCAAAACCATTGTATCAAGCTACCAAAGGAATGGAAAGGTCTCCATTGGAGTGGGGTCCTGAACAGGATGCAGCATTTCAATCTTTAAAAGCCGCTCTGATGTCATCACCAGCTCTGGGTTTACCAGATGTCCAGAAACCTTTCCGTCTCTATGTTCATGATTCGCAAGGAAATTCTCTAGGAGTGCTGACTCAATCTCTTGGATCTTGGCAACGGCCAGTAGCCTATTTATCAAAACAGTTGGATGTGCTTGCAAAAGGCTGGCCCCCTTGTTTGAGAGCTGTTGCAGCCACAGCCCTCCTAGTGAGTGAAGCAGACAAGCTCACTCTGGGACAAAATCTTCAAGTTACTGTACCACATTCTGTTCTGAGCCTTATGGAGCACAAAGGAAGTTTCTGGCTCACAAATTCACGAATGTTGAAGTATCAGAGTATGCTGTGTGAGAACCCCCAGATACAATTGATGGTCAGTCAAGCTTTGAATCCTGCTACGTTGATCCCAGTTGGTCCTGGCCCCCCCCCCCCCCCCCGATCATGACTGTTTAGAAATTATGGACACTGTATTCTCAAGTCGCCCGGATTTGACTGATGTCCCTTTGGAGGACTCTGAATGGACTTTCTTTGTGGATGGAAGCAGTCTCGTCATCAATGGGCATCGTTGTGCCGAGTATGCAGTGGTGACCCTTGATCTGGTAGTTGAGTCCTCAGCTCTGGCCCTAGGAACTTCAGCAAAGAAGTCTGAACTGATAGCTCTCACTAGAGCACTGACAATAGGAGAAGGGCTCCGTCTAAATGTGTACACAGATTCCAAGTATGCCTTCACAACTTTACATGCACATGGAGCCCTGTATAAAGAACGAGGGTTGATTACCTCAGGGGACAAATCCATTAGGTATGGGCCCGAGATATTGATATTATTAGACGCTGTGTGGGCCCCTAAGCAAGTTGCAGTCATGCACTGTCGAGGTCATCAGGCTGGAAAAGGAGAAGTTACTCGAGGGAATAGGTTTGCTGATGCCACTGCCCGAAAAGCAGCCGCAATTGGACGAGTTTTGATCCAAGACACCTCAGTTCAGGCAGCCTTATTCTCTGTGTCCCTTAGTTCATGGGCCCCCTGATACACCACAAGAGAGTTAGATTACTTCTGTGAGAAGGAGGGGGGTGTCCTAACAGAAAAAGGTTGGATAGTGCTGCCACCTCCAGAGGGTAGCTCACCTCCAGGTCCCACAGTAATCCCTGAAGCATTAGGATCAGCCTTTGTTCATGCTTTTCATCAGGCCACGCATTATGGGAAGACTGCCATGGAAAAAGCCCTAAAACCTCATTCCGGTATTTCACTATTAGGACCCCTGTCCGCCTCAGTGGCTTATCAATGTTTAACATGTGCTAAGAACAATGCTAAGCAGGGTCCCAATCTACTCCCAAGAGTTCAGTCAGTAGGAGTTACCCCTATGTGTAATGTTCAGGTGGATTTTACTGAAATGGCATGAGCAAATGGATATCGCTACCTGTTGGTCTTAGTTTGCACCTTTTCTGGGTGGGTAGAAGCTTTTCCCACCCAAACTGAAAAAGACCAAGAAGTCACTAAAATTCTGATCCATGAGATTTTTCCCCGATTTGGAATACCATTGACTATAGGATCAGATAATGGACCCACATTTGTGTCCCAAGTAACCCAACAGTTAGCCCGAGCTCTACAGATACAATGGAAGTTGCACACTGCCTATAGACCTCAGAGTTCAGGAAAAGTAGAACGTATGAATAGGACCCTGAAATCTCAGTTGTCCAAACTTTGTCAAGAAGCTCACCTGAAGTGGCTCCAGATTCTCCCTATAGCTCTTCTTAGGATATGTTCTGCTCCAACCAAGTCTTTAGGAGTTTCCCCTTTTGAGATTTTGTATGGGCGACCCCCTCCTATAGTGCAGGGAATAAAAGGAGATATGAAACAGATTGGATCTGAAATTACTAGACAAGAACTATTGGCTTTAAGTTCTGTTTTGCAGAGTCTTCACACCTGGGTACAAGATCGATTGCCCATCAATCTGACGGAACCTCTGCATCCCTTCAAGCCTGGAGTGTCGGTGTGGATCAAAGAGTGGAGAAAGACACCGTTGGCACCACATTGGAAGGGACCTTATGTTGTCATCCTATCGACGCCAACTGCAGTAAAAGTCGCAGAGCTTGAACCCTGGATCCATCACAGTCGAGTAAAGCCAGCAGCCGCTCCTGAACTTGGTCAATGGACTTCAGCAAATGACCCTGAAACTCCATTGCGGCCTTCATTACGAAGACAACCGGCATTGTAAGAGTCTTTAGAATCTACAACCCTACTCCTGTCATACAGCGTGGCAGTCGATAGGTCTACATACAGCAGGAGCAGAAAAGAAGAAGAAGAAAAAGACTCTACAAGTTCAACGTTCTCAATATTTAAGTTAATCTCTAAAGACTGTAGCCATGATGTTCCTCTACTACTGTTTTATGGGGGCGGTAGCCCTGGGATCCCTGGAAAAGACTCTTGCCCTACCCCCTTGTGCAGCCTGTATAACTACCACCCGAATTGGGATAAAAGTCACTCAAACTTTACTTTATCATTCCTACTATACTTGTACTGGTATAGTTAGCCGATGTGTGTATAATGGTACAGAATTAAATATCTGTACGAAAGGAAAGAGTAAAACCTGTTTCAGTCCTCGTCAGAACCCCTCTTATTATGTACTGGAGTTGCGCTGGAATGATGAGGAGGGGGTCCTCATAAATGCCACATGTCAACTCTCCGATCCCACAAGACCCGTTATCCTGAGTTTTGATGCCTGCAATGTGATAAATAGGAATGCTTACTACAAGTGTGGGTCTTGGGAACAAGCCTATTATGATGATAAATATATGTGTCCTGAAGAAGCATACAGATGGGGACGGTGTACTGGAAAGTATTCCCCAACCCTCTACAGCAAGTCATCTAAAGATGCCTACTTCTGTCTGAAGTGGGAATGTGTGTATTATGCTACTTGGTCTGGGGGGCCTACTGGACAAGATGGAGATAATCGCAAAGCCAGCTTAGAAATATTATCATTACCTGAGCCTCAGAAGTGCAAGAAAGGTGCCTGTAATCCCCTACAGCTCCTCATACTTAACCCTAGCCAGTGGAAGCAGGGGTACAGATTTGGGTTATGTATAGCGGGAGGAGGCACAGATCCTGGAACCTTTATATATTGTCATGGGGTAGATAAGTCAGAGCCTATGGAGATAGGAAACTCTGAGCAAAACAGAGCTAACACTGACAGCTCAGATCTGCACATGGCCCAAGGTTGCTATAGGCAACGTACACAAGCTGCTTCACGAGGTGTGAGGGAACGCCCAAACAGTAAGCTAGCTCATAGCTCATTAGGGAATGAGGGGCAGCTGGGAAGGGGTGGAGCCCAAGCAAACACCAGGACATACGCAGTTAAAAATCACTTACCGGAGGGTAGTGAAGAGAGACCACCAGGGAATTTAAGAACCGTTGCTGACAGAGATAGAGCACCGGGGAATTCAGGAGCCGTTGGTAACAGGGAGAGACTACCAGGGAAGTACAGAGCTGTTGAACCCACGAGGAACTGCTTTGGAAAGCAGGGCACAGCTGAACAGTATCCCAGGGAACCTTGCTATGGAGGGAGCAGAGGAGGTAGTCCTGGAACCAGGCTGAGGAAAGCCAAGTTGCCCAACATCAGGTACCAAGGGGGAGAGAGCTTCTATCCTGAAGATAGTTTTATGCCAAGAGGAAAGCTGAAAGAGAAACATAGTAAAAGGCTTCCGTACGGGCAAAGCTCTGCTCGGCTAAGAAACTCTGAAGAGAGAGTGCTGGAAGGTAGGCTTATTGATCCTAATAGAAGAGGAATAGAGTATAACGAATTGCCCTGTACTTATCAGGAGTTGTGTGGCTCTCCTAAAAGAAACTACAGAGAATATGGTAATTACCCATTCCACTCTAGCCGGGAGGAGGAAGGGAACTCTCTGAGTGTAGGGAGGAACTCTGTAACAATAACGGAAGTTTCAGTCCAAGGGAAACTTACTCCGGTGTTGAAGAAATGCAGTGTGATTCCTATGAGGAACCTGCTTATGAAAATTGCATGGACTGTACGTTTACCATGTCTGATGCCATCACTTCTTTGTGCGGAAGTGCTGTAAAAAGTGTTTGTAAAAAAAACAGGAAGAAAGTTATTTGGTTTGAAAGAGACTGTTTTCTTTTCCTTTTTGTCCGTTGCAAAGCTGAAGTTAAGAAGAGTTTTTGTTCCAGTGTTTCTTTAATTTGGTACCAGACGAATGGTCTTTATGTTCCTTTGTTTCATTGTACTTGAAATCCAACCCCGGGAAGGGGAATAAAAAGTCCTGTCTTTAAGCCTTACCACTTGACTGCAACTACATTCTTTTGCTAGTTTGTGGAACCACAACTCCCAGGGGGCACTGCAACGCCTTTCTATAACACTCCACAGCTACTGAAGAACATGCCCCGATGAATTACCCATGCTTCTGGCCTCTGGGGACCTTCACGGGTGACAATATATACAGCTAAATACTAAGACCCATGTATCTGCACCTTATCGAATACATCACTCCTTTTATGAGGCCATGCAGGCGGAATTTGCAATCCTTCACACCTCCCAAAACTTGTTTATTGAACTCGCTGGGGCAGTAGCATCTAGTCTCCATATTTCTGATTGTTTCTTCTGTGGCGGAACTAAGATGGGAGACCAATGGCCCTGGGAGGCGCAAGAAGTGAACTATTCCATTCCTTATAACCAGACTGCTCTACATAACACTATTAGTGAGTGGGTACTGGCTCACCCTGTTGTTGGTAACTTGTGTTTTGCCCGTACAGGACCACAGTTTACTATGCTAGTCGGACAGCTGGTCTGTCTCAATCAGAAGTTTTACAACAGTACCACTAAGAGGATGTCCTGGTGGTCGGGGGTAAACACTCTAGAACCCTCCAACCCTTTAGTCCTCTTTCCTACTCTTGCCAAGATCTGGACTAATCTGGCTTTTCATAGTACCTGGCAAGCTCCACCCGGACTATATTGGATTTGTGGAACTCGAGCATATGCTAAGCTCCCTCACAATTGGGGAGGAGCATGTGCATTAGGAACTATACAACCTTCCTTCTTTCTTCTGCCCATTTCCCATGGAGAACAACTGGGTTTCCCTGTGTACAAGAGTCGACAGAAACGAGAGGCCTGGAAAATAGGCCAATGGGACAAATGGGATGATGAGGAGTGGCCACCTGAGAGAATCATTTCAAACTATGGACCCGCCACTTGGACACAAGATGGGACATGGGGATACCGCACTCCTGTATATATGATAAATCATATTATATGCTTACAAGCTGTTGTTGAAACAATAACGAATGAAACTAGTAAAGCACTAACTCTTTTAGCTAAGCAGAGTACACAAATGCGTACAGCTATTTATCAGAATCGTTTAGCTCTAGATTATTTACTAGCAGCTGAAGGTGGAGTATGTGGAAAATTGAATTTAACTAACTGTTGTTTGCAGATTGACAATAATGGACAAACATATGTGCCTGTTCAGACCTGGCATGGTCTGAAGCTTGATGGGTGGTTTGGTTCAACGTTTTCATGGCTAGGTGGTCTGAAGACCCTTGTGTTTGTTGTATTATTTATGTTGGCTGTATGCTTGTTGCTCCCATGCCTATTACCCCTTTGCTTACATATGATAACCTCAGTTATTGATAGCACTGTAGAACGAAAGGCAGCTACAAAAGTTTTAGCTATGTGGCAATATTACCCTATACCCCATAATGATGCTTTTACGCAAGTATAATGTGTGATTTAATTCCCACCCTTTTAACTTGTGGGTGAAAATAATCAAAGGGGGGAATGTGGTAGGCTATGGCCTGTAATAGCCTGCAAATATGAAATGCCTGTAAGCTAGGCCCTGATTGCAACCCCCATCTGAGAAAAACCAAAGTCTGTAAAAGTTTGAGAAAACTGCTTTAAACTGCTTAACAAGACGTTTTTCATGAATTCATAAATCCTTTATTATTCTCTTGTGTTCTGATGATAGAAATGTTTCAATACTTGCATTCCTGGAGCTAGAAACGACCTCACAGTAGAATTGTATCAATACCTAGAAACTGCCATTGTTAGAACAATCCTAGAAGGGGGAACCGAGAGCTAGGCCCAGAAAGAGTCTCCGATTGGACAAGTGCAGGGGGCGTTGGGACCAATAGAAAGTCTGCATGTATCAAACTGAAAAGAAATGTATAAAATGAATATGCTTCTGTAAAAACTTTGCTCAGTCCTTTTTGGACGCTTTACTGTCTGAGCCTTGTGCACAATAAATTGGCTTGGACCCTGCAATTGACTCCTGGATTTATTCATTGTTTGCACTTCGCTGCTTCATTACCAGAGGATGTAGTAAAGGCTGTTAGTGTAGCTGGGTTTAAAAGAGGTTTGGACAAGTTCCTGGAGGAAAGGTTCATAAACCATTATTAAAAAGGGACCCAGTATATCAATGCTTGACCCAATACAAGGAGGGAGGAGTAGCCTAGTGGTTTGGGCAAGGTACTTCAGGCCGGAAGGTCGGGGGTTCAAATCCCACTAGAGGACAGCAACCTTGGGCCGGAAGGACTGGGGTTTCTAGTCCCACAGGTGCTCCTTGTGGTCTTGGGCAAGCCACTTAACCCTCCATTGCCCATGTTCCCTGTAAGTATTAGTGTGTGTGTCTCATATCCCTGTGTGTTAAATGTATCCCCCACTTGTGTTGTGACCGCTTTGATTGAAGGATAAGGCGGTATACAAAACTGTCTAAATAAATAAATAAATAAATACAAGCATTGTGAAACCTCTGTCTTTTGGGGAAACTGCTAGGTACGGTCCTCTTGTGTTTTAATAACTTTGAATAATTTTGTGTCATCTGCAAATTTGTTCACCTCACTTGTTATTCCCATTTCCAAGTCATTTATGAAGATGTTAAAAAGCAGCAGGCCCAGCACAGATCCCTGGGGTACTCCATTATCCACTTTTCTCCACTGAGAAAATTGGCCATTTAGTCCTATTCTCTGCTTTCTATCTTTTAACCAGTTTCTGATCTACAATAATACACTGCCTCCTATCCCATGACTTTCTAATTTCACCAAGTCTCTCATGAGGGACTTTGTGAAAGGCTTAATGAAAATCCAGATACAGTATGTTGACTGGCTCACAGTTGTCTACCTGTTTATTCACACCTTCAAAAAAATATAACAGATTAGTAAAACAAGAATTTCCTTGGCTAAATCCATGTTGGATTTCTCCAAGTAAACCATGACTATCTACAAGTTTAGTAATGTTTTTCTTTATAATAGTTTCTAACATTTTGCCCGATACTGATGTCAGGCTCACCGGTCTGTAGTTTTCCCGGATCACCGCTGGAACCTTTTTAAAAATTGGCGTTACATTGGCTATACTTCAATCTTCTGTTATTACAGATGATTTTAATGATAGTTCACAGAATACTAATTAGTAATTCTGCAATCTCAAATTTCAGTTCTTTCAACAACCTTGGATGTATACCATCTGGTCCAGGTGATTTGCTACTCTTAAGTTTATCAAATAGTTGTAATACATCTTCCCGGTTTATCAATATTTCTTTCAATTATTTCGATACATCACTATATATATCATTTCAGGCATGGGTAACCTCCCTACATCTTCTTCAGTAAAAACTGAAGAAAAGAATTCATTCAGGGCCCACTTCTGAGCGGCAACTTTTGGGGCTGCACGTCTCAGCTGGACATGCAGTCCTGCAAGCTATCCTGACCATATTCCATCTCCAACTCTTCCTGCACAGCCAGAGCAGCAGTACAGGGAGAGCCAGTGGAGGGCGGGAGGGGTCGGAATGAGGGTGGAGTGGTGATAGGCCATGGCAACAGGATATACAGGGCCGATTCAGGTCATGGCCCTCTACGTCCTGTGGGGTCAGGGGAAACATGCTGCTTATTCCATCTCAAAGGTGGAATAAACAACTTTGACTGGGTGATCGGGGCCGAACCCCCCCCCCCCCCCCAGAGCTATGGGCCAGGGGGAGGTAGGACCCTGCCACCCAATCCTGTCCCCAGCTGCCCAGCCTTGTGTCGGGCGGTAGGAAAAGAGAGGATCAGCGCCGCGGGGGTCAGGGGCCTGCCAGGAGGATGTCCCCGTGGGTCTGCTGTGGCATGTCGGACCATCTCAGGGCCTGATCCTGCACCCGCGTTAATGTCTGCTTTCCACGGTGTAGAATTGGGTCCAAATGGACCCATCCTGCTTGGGGCTGTCCAGAGGGCCTGAACATGCCCCTTAGGGAATCAGGCTCTCAGTTTCTCCAGTATGGCCTTGTCCTCCCTTAGCGCCCCTTTTACCCCTCTATCAGTTAATGGTCCAAATGACTGTCTCACAGGTTTTTTACTACGAATGTACTTGAAAACGTTTTTATTATGCATTTTTGCTTCCATGGCAAGCTTTTTTTCAAATTCTCTCTTTGACTGCTTTATCAGTGCCTTACATCTAACTTGCCAATATTTATGTTGTTTCCCATTTTCATCAATTGGCTCCTTTTTCCATTTCCTGAAAGATGATTTTTGGCAACAACAGCCTCTCTGACCTCACCTTTAGACCATGCTGGCAGTTTTTTGGCCTTCCTTCCACTTTTCTTAAAGCGTGGAATACATCTGAGCTTCCAATATAGTATTTTTAAATAACACCCATTCTTGCTGCAAATCTTTAACCTTTACAGCTGCTCCTGTTAGATTTTTCTTTACTATGTTCTTCGTTTTATCATAATCTCCCTTTTGAAAGTTAAAAGATAGTACTATGGATTTCCTTGCCATCATCCCTCCATTTATTAAAGGGGTCATTCTGATCCACGTTTAGCAGGTCTGGATGTCAGATCCGAATGTAGAGACCCCCTTAACATCTGGACCATGCTTTCAGCAGAAGAGTTCCCCACACGTACTGCCGAGTTGTGCGGGGAGCTCTGTTCGTGGGCGGGAGGGGGAGGGTCATGGGAGGAGCGAGGGCAGGCAGTAATGCAACACTGGACATAAAGGGACAATTCTGAGGTATGTGCAGGGTCAGCAGGATAGACAGAGGACTTATACCACCCAGGAGGTCGAATAAGTCCCCCTTGACATTGGGGGTCGCTCAGCCTGGCAACCTCAAAGAGGTGAGGGGTTGCAGGGGAAGCCCTGCAGCCCGACCCTGGCCATGGGAGGCCAGATTGGGGGTTGGGCTGCAGGGAAAGAGCCTTTTCTTTGGTGGCTGGGGATCACAGCTCCTGAATGGAGTCATGGTGCCACAGGACACCATGGCACTGTGGCTCCATTCAGGAGCTGGGCTGAGGTAGCTGGAGATCTGCTTGGAGTGCGGCTGATCAGAATCCAGTCAAGACCTGCACCTCCAGGCCGGTAGACCCAATTCTGATCCCACAGGCATTTCTAGCCCACACAGGATCAGGATCGAGTGATACCTCTGTGCTCCCAGATTCTGATTTGCCATAAAGGGGCAGGACGGCCAGGATAGAATTGCCCTCAACATCAAATGCGATCATGCTATGATCACCATTGCCAAATGGTCCCAACACCCTTATCTCATGAACCAGAACCTGTGTTCCACTAAGGACTAGATCCAGAATAGCTTCTACTCTTGTCAGTTCATGAACCAGGAGCTCCAAGAAGCAGTCATTTATTTCATTTAAAAACGTTATCTCCCTAGCATGTCCTACTCTAACTGATCACCCATTATTACTGTGTTGTAACTTTTGTTTGCTTCCCTGATTTGTTTTAGCGTTCCATCATCTATCTGTTCATTCTGCCAGGCGGAGAGTAGTACACCTCCACTGCCTTTGACTTTCCCTTTTTACATGGAATGTCTATTAATAGAGATTCTATTGTGTATTTTGTTTCCTGCAAAACTTTAATCCTGTGTCATTCAATGCCCTCTCTAACATAGAGCGCAACCCCTCCACCAATTTGATCTACTCTGTCATTGCAATATAGATTGTACCCAGGAATCACAGTGTCCTATTGGCTGTTCTCCTTCTACCAGGTCTCTGAGATGCCAATCATATCTAACCTTTCATTTAGTGCTTTATATTCTAACTCTCCCATCTTAATTTTTAGACTTCTAGCATTTGCATACAGGCATTTTAGAGGATGTATTTTATTTATATTAGTCTGGTTATCAGTTGGTAGGGGTAATTTGGAATCTTTCAGTTCTGCCTGCTCTGTACTTAAGGGCATCTGGGTTACTTTTATCTTTATTGAAATCTCTCCATCGAGATGTCCTAACTTCCCTCTTGCTAGTATCCTTCAAGGATACATCCTTCCGAACTCTTGGACAATTGTTGCCTTTACCCTATTATCGAGTTTAAAAGCTGTTCTCTCTACTTTTTAAAGGTTAATGTCAGCTACCCGGTTCCATCTCAGTTAAGGTGGAGCCCTTCCTTTCAGAAAAACCCCTCTGTTCCCCAGAATGTTGCCCAGTTCCAAACAAATCAAAAACCTTTTTCCTTGCACCATTCTCTCATCCATGCATTGAGACTCTGGAGCTTTGCCTGCCTTTTGAGTCCTGCATGTGGAATGGAAGTTCTGGATTTCAACTTCCTATCTGAAAGTCTAAATTTGGCCTGCAGAATCTCTCTCCCACATTTTCCTATGTCATTAGAACCAACAAGTACCAAGGTTCCTCCCCAGCACTATCTAAAACCTTGTCTAGGTGGCGTGTGAGGTCCACTACCTTCACACCAGGCAGGCATGTTACCAGGCAATACTCACGTCCACCAGCAACCCAGCTATCTGCATGCCTAATGATTGAATCGCCAGCTATAATGGCTGTCCTAACCCTTCCCTCATGGGCACATGGCCCTGGAGAAATCTCCTCGGTGCGAGAAGGTTTAACATCACTTGGTGGATGGGTCCTAGCTACAGGATCACTTCCTGCCACACCAGTGTTATGTTCTCCTGTCCCATGACCTCTCCCTTCATGGCAACAGAGAGGCTGCAGGACTAGAGGTAGGACTTCAGTACTACATCCTTGTAGGTCTCGCTTATTGTATATACCTCTCTGTCTTCCTCAGGTCCTCCAAATCTGCTACTCTACTCTCCAGAGATCAGACTCGTTCCCTGAGAGCAAAGAGCTCCTTGCCTCCTAGTAAGTGCATACTTTGCCAGTAGGTGAATTAAGGGGCATAGTCCGGGCAGAGTATGAGAAGAGTTTGCAATTATGCAGGTCAATTAAAATACCTTAACCTTAAACCTGCATGCTTGCAAACTTTGCACCTGTCTTGCTTCTTATGATAGTATTTAATTAGGATACATAAGTGCCTAGATGTATTTATAAAATAACTCCTAAGTATTTACTAGCTTTCTTATAAAATTACCCTTCTATAAAGCCATGTAAACAGGCACCCTGAAACAGCCCCAGTAGCGCGAAAATCATCTTGCACAAATTTACACCTGCTTTGAATAGGTATCAATATACGCATGCTCTCTCCTGCATGTACTCATGTATCGTAATGATGGCCCAGCTCCACCCAGACTACGCCCTTGAGAATGCTTACATGCATTTTGCGTAGAAGTGCACTCTTTCCATGTGCCTATCCACCCTCAGTTTTAAATGAGCTCATTTTAATGTAAAGCTTTCTAAAATATTGTGCCTTCTCCTCTCCCATTTTCTTGTTAAATTTTATACAGACAATTTTCTTTAAGCTAATATGTAGAGTCCTGAGGATTTGGATGAAATGATCAGTAATAGTAGTAATAAATTGTACCCGAGTATTCACTAAATCTTTAATATTTTTATAAAGACAGCATCTTAAATGTCAAAAAAGTTAGTAAAAATAGATCTCTTATATAAATGTTTTGCACAAACTCAATAAACTGTGTTTGGGAGTATTCTAACATTAAACACAGACTGACCCCTGGAGCTTCTGCTGGAAAGTGTGTGCCTTGGTATGACGATAGGCGTTTTATTGGTTTGCAATTCCTACGTTCAAGGCATCCAACCTTCCCTTCCCCCTATTTCTCATCCCTGACTTTAAGATGAAAGTCCTCCTAGCTTTCCTGGCCAAGAACAGCAGTCTTGATCCTGCACTGGGATTCTTAATACAGCTTATAATTACTTCAAACCAGTGGTGGAAGTTAAAATTAAGTGCCCCTGAGCAAAATATCTGAAAGGGATCCAAAGAGTAGGGATATCATTTCCTCCATTCCAGAGGATACAGGAGTGGCCCCTTCCTTTCCTTAGCTCCTCTGCACTGCAGGGGCTTCTTGAGAGGAATTTACATCATTCTTCCAAAATGACTAGAGTCTGAATTCAAATAAGCTAGGACTAAGCAAAAAAAAGACAGTTTATCTTTTTTTCACTCTCTTCAAGTTAAAAATGTCTGTGTAGAAAACATATGATACAAGATATTCTATATTGTCCAAAAGGTTTTATTTAATCTTCAATTTCAGATACTTTAAATAAATGTTTAAATTACATTTTAAGAAATTGATGTTTTTTCTTAGTCACTCAGTGACATCCAAAATTCCACAGTGATACCAATTTATTATCAAAAAAGGATGGAACCTTTTAGAGTTACATGTGGAAATCATTCATCCATTTGGGATTCTTGGCATAATTCATTTTCTATCAAGCTCAAAGGTGGTAATTAATCATAAACCTTAAACAGAAGCTCATGCTTTGTATCCTGAAAAAGTCCTTCTCAGGTGCTATTAAAGCCAGCACTCTGAAAATGCCCAGACATGCCAATCACATCCATGCCCCAAAAGCCATTTACACCAAATTTACACGTGTCCAGCATGATCACATCTATGTCACAGAGGAGCATGACAGAGCATGTCCAGGTTGGTAATAAAAAGATCCACATGCATCTACAATTGCAAAATGGCGCTGCAAGTTTAAAGCTGTAGGCAAATGCACCCATATCTACACCTGTTCATTGGCATGAATAGGAATTTGAGAAGTGCTTATTTTGGCCAGCTTTTAGACCTAGGGGGTATGTTTACTAAAGCTCAATCACACTGCAGTAGCAGCTAATGCCAGCCAAATGCAGACATCACAGCAAGTTTCTGCAATTTCTGCATTTCGAGTGGTAGTTGCAGGCCTGAGTGGGAAATGGACAGGATTAGGGCAGAGAGTAGGTGTGCCTAAATGCATGATTATGCAAGGCAATCACCAAAATTGCAGACACCGTGGGTGCACCTAAAACCCCATTAATGGGTGGCAATAGTTGCATCTGCAGTGTTTGCTGACCGCGATCCCTGCATTTTCACCGTGGTATCTGCTGGGGAAATGCTGTCCACGGCTCACCCTATAATGTTTTTGCATCTAATTACTACTCCTACTACAATCATTTGGAATGGTAAGGAAACACATAGTTGGAGAGCAGGAGACTAAGTGGATCAGGATCCAAAAGCAGCCTCAAAGGGTTGAGCTTTAGCCTGGATTTGAAAGGGGCCAGAGGTGGAGCCTGATGACAGCTGCAAAAGCTGATTGTGCATTAGTAAACATACGCTAAGGACATTCCCTCTTGTCACCACAATAGCTTTTTTGCCTCGCTTAGAAGAATAGCAGGTGAAGAATCAAGGAAGTCCCCCTCCAGCTACCCGGTCAGCGTCGGGGAAGGGAGCAGGCAGGTGAGCTCCTCCCTGCTCCCCACCATGAGGCCAATCAGTCCAAAGAACCAGCGGTTTAAAAGTCTTCAGCGCTCCAGGCGTGCCGCGGAAGTCCCCCTCCAGTTATCCAGTTACCCGATTGGCATCGGGGAAGGGAGCAGGCAGGTGAGCTCCTCCCTGCTCCCCACCACGAGGCCAATCAGGCCGAAGAACCAGCAGTTTAAAAGTCTTCAGCGCTCCAGGCACGGCCGCGTCTGGCGGGCCTGTGCCTGAGGGCCTCGCCAGAGGGCCCTTTGGTGTGGCCCTTAGGTACAGGCCCAGGGCACGACCTCCGGTGCTCCGCAGCTGCTGGGGTCAAGCAGGCTTAATCGCTCCTCCATACATCGCCTCCAGACCAAACTATCTCACAAGCTCCGCCCTGGCACCTTCAAGTAACTCTCCTTGTCTTGCTTCCCACTGCTGGCATTGTTCTTCCTCCCACTACCTGCCTAGAACTTGCTACCCACTGCCTGCGCTGTACTGCTACCCATTGTTGGCACTGAACTACTACCCACTGCCTGCACAGCACCTCTACCCTCTGCTTGCCTTGCATTGCACCCATTGTCTATATTGTACTGCTACCCACTACTGGGCATAGAACTGCATACCCATCGCTGCATAGAACCATTATCCATTGTTTTGCATACTGTTGCTACCCATTATTTTGCATACTGTTGTTACCCATTACTGCTGCCACCCATTGTCTTGCATATTGCTGCCACCTATTGTCTTGCATACTGCTACCACCCATTGTTCTGTATACGGTTGCACTGAACTGTTGCCACCCATTGTTTGCATACTGTTGCCACCCATTGTTTTGTTTTGCATACTGTTGTCACCCACACTGTTGCCACCCATTTTGTTTGCTACCCATTGTTTTGTTTTGCATACTGTCACCCATTGTTTGCATAGTATTGCTACCCACTGTTGCACTGAACTGTCATCCATTGCTTATCCATTGTTGCATAGTACTGCTACCCATTAACTGCATACTGTCACCACCCATTGTTGCATAGCACCATCACCCATTGTTGTCTAGAACTGTTATCCACTGCTTATCCTCTGCTTGCTACCCACTGCTTGCATTGAACTGCTACCCACTGCCTGCTTGTCTGCCTATCAAGTGCTACCCATTGTTTGCCTAGAACTTGTTACCCATTGCTTGCTCAGACCTTGCTGCCCACTACCATGACCCCACATCTCATTGCCCTCCTCTTCATTATCCTCCCCAACTGCCTCCCCTCCTACCAACACCCACCAACACCCTCCCTCCTCCTCCCCCTACCTTTCTCCTACCTTCCTCATTTCCCCTTCCACTCTGCCCACTAGCCTAGCACCTGCCCTTGAACTTCCTCATACCATCTCCTGCATTCAACCAGCCCCCCTCTCTACCTTCGTCACTTCTCCCTCCATCCTGCCCCCTAGCCTTGCACCGGCTCTTGAGCTTCTTCACACCATCCCCCGCATTCAACTAGCCCCCATCTCTTTAAGGCAACCCCACCCTCACTTCCGCCGTACCATCTCCACTATACCTCACTCTCTAATACTCCTTCTCCTTCTCTCATCTGGTAACATCAATCCCAACCCTGCCCCCCCCACCCCCGATTTCTTTCTCACACTAGAAAAAGTTCCTCATGTACCCCATCTAATCTCATCCACATCCTGCTCCTCCCTCTTTCCACCCTCCCCCATTCATCCCACACTCAATTATCCATAGATATCAACCCCAAACCTACCCCCAAAAATAATCTCTCACATAACCTACCCGATACCATCAATTTACCCCTCATTTCCCCTCCCTCATGTTCCTCTTGGAGAGCGCACTCACCTAGGCACACCCACCCATACCCTGTTCCCTGTAAATCTAGGCATTACCCTAGAAATAGACCCCCACGCTACTCTGATAAGAAGTCTACATGTAACTTATCCAACCTTATCCATATCCCTCTCCTCCCCCCTTCCGCTCTCCCGTTTTCATGTGACCTATGGAATGCATGCTCAGTCATTAAAAAAAACACTTTTATTCATGACCTTTTTATCTCCAATACCCTACACCTTCTTGCCCTGACCGAGACCTGGCTCCCTCCAGATGACACCGCATCCATTGCCTCTCTCTGCTATTTGGGCTACCAGTTCTCCCTTACACCTTGACTTACTGGTCGCGGTGGTGGTGTTGGCCTCCTACTCTCTCCCTCCTGCCAATTCCAACCCCTTCAGCCACCCCATGGAGACTCCTTCGAAGTCCACTCCATTTGCCTCCTCTCACCACTTCCCCTCCGAATAGCTGTTATTTATCACCCACCGGACAAATCCAAATCAACCTTCCTCACCGACTTTGACTCCTGGCTTTCTGCCATTATGGATCCTTCCTCCCCCACCCTTATTCTTGGCGATTTCAACATTCACATCGACAACCCCTCTGACCCCATACCTCAAAGTTCCTCTCTCTTACCTCCTCGTTCAACCTCCAACATTGCTCCACTGCCCCCACACATCTATATGGCCACTGCCTTGACCTAATTCTCTTCTCCAACTCCTCTCCCGCAAACTTCTGCAAATCAATCCTTCCCTCATCTGACCATCACCTCCTAACATTTACTCTTCAACTTCCGCCGTCCCAACCTCATCCTGTCTTCTCCGTCCTATTTAGAAACCTTCATACTATTGATCTCCTGACTCTCTCCTCCACCATCTCTCCATCTCTTTCCGCCATTTTATCCTCCAAGTCCATCGACGAGGCATTATCTTCATACAATGCTACATTATCCTCAGCCCTTGACACCCTTGCCCCTCCCACCCCACGTCCTGTCAAACGATCTACTCCCAAACCCTGGCTTTCACCCACAATCCATTCCCTATGCATCTGAGCCCGTTCTGCCGAATAAGCTTGGTCCAAATCCCACTCCCTGGAAGACCTTCTACACTTCAAATTCATGCTTTGCTCCTTCCAGTCAGCCTTAGCACTTGCCAAACAGGATTACTACATCCATCTAGCCAATTCCCTCGCCGTCTCTTTAGTACCCTCAATTCTCTCCTCAAGGTCCCCCCGCCCCGATCCCACCCTCCCTTTCTGCCCAAACCCTAGCTGACTAATTCCATGACAAAATCCATAAGATTACCCTCCAATTCCCTACCCCACCCCATCTACCTCCCCTCCTCCCCAATTCTCCTCCCCCATCCAAACTTCCTCTGCCACTCTCTCCTCCTTCCCTCCGATCTCTGAGGAAGAAACTGCTCTCCTTCTGTCCTCCTCCAAACCCACCACCTGTTCATCAGACCCTATCCTCACCCATCTCCTGCGCTCCATCCCCCTCACCATTGCCCCCTCCATCACTCATATCCTCAACCTCTCACTCTCCACTGCAACTGTCCCCGTTGACTTCAAACATGCTGTTGTCACACCCCTCCTCAAGAAACCCTCACTTGATCCCACATGCCCTTCTAACTATCGACCCATCTCCCTCCTTCCCTTCATATCCAAACTATTAGAACAAGCAGTCCACCATCACTGCCTCGACTTCCTCACCTCCAAGGCCCTCCTCAATCCACTTCAATCTGGCTTCCATCCCCTACATTCCACTAAAACGACACTCACAAAAGTCACAAATGACCTGTTCCTGGCTAAATCCAAGGGCCTCTATTCTATCCTCATCCTTCTTGACCTTTCTGCTGCCTTTGACACCGTTGACCATGATCTTCTCCTCATCACCCTCTCCTCGCTTGGCTTCAAGGACTCCGTACTATCCTTGTTCTCCTCCTACCTCTCCCATCGCTCATTCAGCGTATGCTCTGGTGGCTCCTCCTCCTCCTCTACCCCGCTCCATGTAGGTGTATCCCAGGGATCTGTCTTAGGCCCCCTCCTCTTCTCTCTCTATACCCAAGGCCTTGGTGCACTTATCTCCTCCCATGGCTTTCAGTACCATCTCTATGCCGATGATTCACAAATCTATCTCTCTACACCTAATATTTCTCCTGCAACCCAGTCCATGATTTCTGCCTGTCTCTTGGACATTGCCTTAATAAATAAATATGAGAGATTGCTCCACTTTAACTTACAGCTAAAATTAGGGTATTTGTAATGCTTCTCTGCCATAAAACTCTCCTTACCCAATAAGTAGTCTCAGATCACCACGGCACTGATAATCACTAAATTTAATGAAAATCAAACGTGCCTTGTAAACATCAATGACTACTGGGTCAATAATCTTTTTTTGTGTGAGTTTACAAGTGGCATTTTTATGATGCTGTTAATACCCCCGATATTGCTTTTCCCTTGTGACAAAGTACTTAAACAAATATATGCTGATAAGATGTTATTAGATGAGCTTATCTTTTTGTGTTTTCCTTTCCACTAGAACTTAGTGGTTCTGCTTATTCTCCTTTTCCTGATTTTTTCTCAACGCCTCACATGGCGCCTATGCGTTTCACTCTCATAAGAGAGTTTCCTCAGGAGATTGTTGACTGCTGCCCACGTCTCTCTGTGTTGTTCCTTGACAAAAACGCCGCGCATGCGGGTCTGTGCCCGCCTGGATGTCTCATCGACGATTGAAATTGAACATGGCCAAGACTGAACTCCTTGTCTTTCCACCCAACTCCTCCCCCCCACTTCCCCCTCTCTCAATCCAAGTGGATGGATCTACTATCCTTCCTGTTCCCTCGACCCGCAACCTAGGGATTATCTTCGACACCTCTCTCTCCTTCTCCGCGCATATCCAGCTTGTAGCTAAGACCTGCCGTTTCTTTCTCTACAACATCGGCAAAATCCACCCCTTCCTCTCTGAACACACTACCAAAACGCTTGTCCACTCCTTAATCTCCTCCCGCCTTGATTACTGTAACCTACTCCTTGCTGGTCTTCCCGTGAGCTACCTCCTTCCCCTCCAATCTATACAAAATCACGCTGCTCAACTAATCTTCTCCCAGCTTCACCATGCCCATATTACTCCTCTTTTCAAATCACTTCACTGGCTCCTTGTCCAGTTCCGCATCAAATTCAAGCTTCTCCTGCTGACCTATAAATGCATTCACTCTATGGCCCCCTCAATACCTCTCATCTCTTATCTCTCCCTACGTCCCCTCTCGAAATTTGCGCTCCGCTAACAAATTACTTCTATCAATGCCTTTCACCCGCACTGTGAACTCCCGACTGTGCTCCTTTCACCTTGCTGCACCTCACACCTGGAACAGCCTACCTGCATCTGTGTGCCAGGCACCCTCCCTGGCCCTCTTCAAGTCCAGGCTGAAGACCCACCTCTTCACTGTTGCATTCAGATACTGACTCTTTCCTCATCTCACCCCAACCCCCATCAATGTTTATGACCAACTACAGACCAAACTGTACCTCACCGTTCCTTGCGTAGAACCGACTAATGCTTGCGTAGAACAGATTGATGCTCTGCACTGTTTTTAACTATGTACTATTCTAACTAGATTGTAAGCTCCGATGAACATGACTCTGATGGGCAGGGACTGTCTCATGTATGCTGACTACCTCTTGTAAGTTACCTGTGCTAAATAGTAGTTGTAAGGCCTCTTTGCATACAGCCGCGACACTGCACATCTTTGTTTCTTGAATGTCAGGCTCGGATGTGTGTGTGGTAACATATACATAGGTGCATTCTGAAATGCCATCATGGACACATCTATGTTGCCTTTCCCAGCGAAGTCCACTCATAATTTGCAAGTGCACCTTTCTAAAATTGGCCATCTCTCTGCACCTGTCTGACTCCTTATCTGCATGTCCCATTTTATTTATATGTTTGTGGAAACGTTTATCTTATGGGACAGAGGGAGATCAGCTTTGGAATGCCTCTATCCAGTGTCCACACTCCCTGCAGCCCCTCTCAAGAAATTGCAGATGTTTTAACATGGACTGCCCAGAGGATGCTTATTATACATTGGAGCCTGTGATAACCCTAACTACCTGGGTCCAGCACTTCTAGAAGATATTTTATAAAAATAACATAGGAACCTATTAAGGATATGTATTCTGGGCTTCTTTGGGCACCTAAAAATTCAAAAGTGCATGCAAATGACTTGTGCATACATATACCTATGAATTAATACATGTACAATCAATATGCAGGTGCACAAGCCAGATAAATATATGCAAAAACCTGAAAGACACAAAAATTGTAAAACTTAGTTTTAAACAAAGACTAACTAAACCTTTTTGGCCCTACACATCCCTAGTGCCCATGCACCTTTATAAAATCAGCTCCCAGAATGTGCACATATGAAAACACTCAAATTTACACTTATTCTTAGGCAGATTAAATGTGTGCACATATTCTCTGCATGCATGCACTTATTTTAGACTATATGCTTGCACATTTTTACTATCTTGGAATGCCTATATGCAGCACATATATAGAGTAAGTACATGTTATTGTTGGCATGCCCTGTTTTACGCTTGTAAAATTGACTTTACATGCAATAAATTTTTTCGGAAATGACGGGCCCGGTATTCAAAAGGCATTTACATGGTTTAGAGCCCTCAGCAGGATATTCAACGGCACTGATATGGTTAATGCCACTGAATATCCATGATCTCCCTTACACACCCTGATGCTAACAGCTTAGCATCGGGACGTGTCGTGGGCATTCTGGGGCATGTCATGGGTGGCGACAGAGGCTACCCGGTTAGCTTCTATGGGTAAAAAGGTGCTGCAAGCATTGGCCTATCTTTACCTGTAGAAGCTAATCAGGCAGTGGTGCAATATTGCCGCTACCCAGTTAGCCTCTGTGGCTTCCAGGCATGTGTGGTGACCCCGGATATTCAATGCCGGGGCTGCATATAATCCCAGCATTGAATATCCAGGGTTAGAGGATGGCGGCAATGGCTAGGTGCTGTACTCGCAGCTAGCCATCCTAACTCAGTATCAAACCCAACCTCTTTATCATGCCAATCAGTGGAAGAGACTAGTAGAGAGAGAGGGACTGTTTTAGGAGATGTCCAATGCATTATTGTATTTTTTTTAGGTCACATTGCAGGTATAGACACAGCTCCAACCTGGTTAAGAGGAAAGCCAAGTACTGACCTTGTGGGGCACTTTTATAGTGTGTTAATGTCAATCTCGAGGGTTTAGTGCCCACATTAATAATGCAAACAAATCCTTAAAGAAAGGTTATGGCATTAAGCACCGAAACAACACCATATTTTGAAGCATGTCTGAATGCAGTGAGGCTGTTATACTAAAAAAAACCCTGAAGTCTTACATGTAAGCATTTAAGCTTGAGATCCATTTTGATCTGAACTTAAGCAGCAAACTGTAGTTGCCATGTTAGTCCACTTGGAAATGTGCAAATAAGGGTCAACAAACTATTGGGAGGGGACTGAGCGGGTTAGAGGCAGAACGTGGGTGTATACAGTGAATAGTAGTTAGCATACATATCGTCACTATCCAGTTACTCTTGGTGCTGATTGCTAAATTTGGAAATTTGGTACCAGGATACTGGCACTGAATATTCAGATTATATTTGTCCATGGCAGCCAGTGCTTCAAAAGAATGCTACCCACCACTGTCAAATTTTTCTAACTTCATCATAATGAATTTATTTAGATTACAATGCAAATTCAATTTGACACATTTGAACTGTAGCCTGAAGAGCTTAAGAAACCATGCGAAAGAATTGTGAAAATGGAGAATGTGGTCCTAATAAAAAATATGTTCTCTTATATTCAAAAAAGTAAAAGACTAAGAAAATATGAGGCCTGTGAGGTTCCACCGCCAGCATGCAGGTAGCTCATTTTCTATGAAGATTTCTTGGAGTGAACATCTGCCATCCCACCAGCAAGTGTCAGTGTAGTTCTCTTAGTCTGCTTGATCACTTTTACCCGCACTGTGGTTCCCACTTCTTTCAGGGACCCTCTTGATTGAGAATATTTCCTTTTCTGAGGTTTCTACATTATTCAACCTTGCTGCCTCTTTTGCCAGATTTTGATCCTCCACCAAGTCTCTTTATTTCTGACCTGGCTGAGTTCCTGCTACTCTTCAGATCCTGATTCCTTGATGTGATCCTAGTTTTCTCTGGGCCCCAGAACCAGACCTAGGTGAACATTCAGCCATGCACCTACCTTCTGGGGTAACTCAGGGTCTTACACATCCCTCCTGGACCTTGCAGGTTCCTGTAGATGGCCTGGTTAGGGAGCAGTACCATCATACCAGTTGTACACAAGAGTTTTTGGGGAACCCTGGTAGAGAGTACACAGAGGTCAATGTCATGATACATATGTTGAAATGAGGATGTCACATCTGGGATTTTCACCTGGGAATTTCATACGCAGGGATTTTCACCCCTGTCTACTCTTGCAGGAATGGCCATGCACACCACTCCTGCAAGGGTAGACAGGAGCACTGGGAACAGCTGTGTAATTCATAGCAGTGGTAGGTCAATGTGAGCACCAAATGCACAGATCTGATCATATACCTCTCTCTCACAGTGACTTTGGCGTACACCAGACCCTCGAGGCACTGAAGTGCTGGTTCAGGACCACGTGGCGGCAGAGGCCTGAGCTCATCCAGCACATCAACAGCCAGAGATAAGGCAGCCACATGGCATGGTAAACATCCCCCCCTGGAAATACAGCAATTGATGACATGTATGGCCTCAACTTGTAAATAACAGCAGATACGAGGGGACATGGGATGAGGGTGAAGGGAGATAGATTCAGGAGTGATATGCGGAAATATTTCTTTACAGAAAGAGTAGTGGATCCATGGAATAGTCTCCCAGTGGAGGTGGTAGAGATGAGGACAGTAACTGAATTCAAAAAAGCATGGGACCAACACAGAGGATCTCTAAAGGTAAAAAGTGGACTGTTGTAGTTGTTGTTATGGAAGGACAGACTAGATAGGCCATGTGGTCTTTTTCTGTCATCATGTTTCTATGTTTCTATGTTTCTACGATACGTTGCTAGTCTAGGATATGTGGATATGTGGCTGCCCCATGGAGTGTGCATGCACTCAGGGCTCGTCTGTCCTCTAAACGGCCACCTAGGGTGGCAGACCTCTATGTGCACTGCAGCACCATGCCTGCAGCAGACCATGTGCTTTGGCACACATGGCCTGCTACTTCTGATCCCCCTCTGACAGGAAATTGTGTCAGAGGGGGTTAGAAGTGGCAGGCCATTTGTGCTGAAGCACATGGCCTGCCATGAGCTGCTGCCACTGCCACACCAAGCCAAGCCTTCCCATCTCCACCAACCCTGCCGACAGAATCATGGCAGTGGGGGGGGGGGGGGTGATGGCATGGTCTGGTTCGGCCTGGGGCAGCAGAAACCCTTGGGCTGGCCCTAGATTGTGTGTGCCAGTCCGTCAGATCTGTTCATCACCTACAAGCCCTACGTTACACCCATCTTATGGCCCACTGTCACTCTCTTCACAGCTAGAGAAGCCAAGGAGGAGATGCCTCCCCAGCCCAGCCAGCCACATACACCACCTGCAGAAGCATCCTTGTGGGCAGCAAGCTCCAGTTCCAGCTCCAGCCTCAGCCCCAGTATGACCATGGCAACTGAAACCCCCCAACAGCTGGCACCTCTGAGAGGGAGGAAGAGGATGAGGGCACTTCAGGGGCCCCAGAGGTGGTGGCAGAGGGAGAGGAGGAGGAGGATGACAACTCAGAAAATGAGAAGGAGGAGGAGGAGGAGATGGTGAAGAAGCTGGGGAGAGCACCAGGGGAGGGGCTCTGGAGCACACTACCGGGGGGGAGGGGGGATATCGGAGAAGGGGATGAGGTTGCTGATGCAGGCACAAATGTCTTGCTAGGGACAAGGGGGCCATGCTGGCCAGCTGTGGCCATCAAGGAAGAAGGCCAGCAGGAGTGTGGGGGTTTATCAGAGCTTTCTGTGTGTGAGCAGACCCTTACGCCCCCCTGTGCCATCACGGGTGGCATCAGGTGGGCTTTGAGGCTCTGCTGATACCCAGGACCCCCTATGCTAGCAGACCCCAACTATAATTTCTGCAGACCCTGCCCCAGGCACCTCATTTGTCCTCTCTTGGGAGCTGGTGGTGGTTACAGGCACTCTGATGGAGGAGCTGTGGCTCCTGACGAATGTAGTAGTGGAGTGCTCAGGTGCTATCTGCACATGGCTATAGGCCATAGCCCAGGCCCTGTAGAACCACAGCCAGGGTTCTCGGGGGCCCTAGACTTATCTGGGGAAGGACGAGGCTTGCATGTGTGGGAAGGCTAGGGAAGGGCTATCTTGGCAAGGCTAATGGGGGAAGGGATGGAAATGGGAAGAGGTTTGTTGTTGTAATAAAGGTTGTTTATTGTAATTCACAGTATCGCCATTGCCTCCTGCAACACAGGTGGGTGTCTGGCACATTGGGGTGGTGGATATTGGTTTGCACTATACAGATCAGGGCTTTTGGTGGCTACTGGGCTGGTGTTAGGGCCTGAGTGTGAACACATGGTATGTTGAGGGTGCAGGCCAAGGTGGTGGCCAGACCAGCAGTCCCACAGTGCAAGGTTAAGAGACACCATATACTACAGGCTGTGGGAGGTATGAGAATGGAGAATGCTGGAAGCCAGGGTGCAGGTGAAGTCTGCTGATGGGACCTGCATATGTGGGTGGGTGAGTTGTCACACATGTACCTGGGTGTGGGTACAGTGCAACACAGGTAAGAGCATGGACAGTGCCAATTGGACCCTGGACACAGGTAACATATGTGTGCATGTCTATGTATGCAGTGTGGTACCATAGTGACACGCCCATGCAATAGGTAATGGGATGGAAGCAGGTACACAGAATGAGGGACCACATAGGTGCTCATGTACGTCATATGGCCTCTTGGTGCTGTGGGCCAGAATTGCTAGTGGTCATGGCACACCTACCTAGGCCCTGCTATAGGCAATTGCTGCGTCCTCACTGCACAATCATCATACAGTTCAGGGGGCTACCATCAGACAGAATCTAGTGAGGGAGGTACTGCTGCCTACACATTGCTGGGTTATGACAGAGATGTCTGACCACAAGATCTTTCCCTGTCTAGGTGACAGGGTTGTGGGAGGACCTGGGCATGTGCAACTAGATGGAAGCCACAGTACAGTGACAGGCCCCTACACACATGTCAGGAGACAAGATGCAGTAATATGGGTGGTGAGGCAGGGACCCAGGGCATGTGACACTTGGTTTCAGCCCTGCCAAGTCCCAGAGGTGCCTCCAAGGTTCTGGGGCATCAACATGGTCAGTGGTTCTGCAGTCCCTTGCCATGACTGGTACTGTTAGGGGCCATGGGCTGCGCTCCCTCATGCTGCCTCCCTGGCCTCCCAGGTCAGTCACCTGTGTGGCATGTCATATACCTTCCCTCTAGGGCCATAGCTTCCCAGCACATCGCTGTCCCCCACACACAGCACTCCAGAGCCTAAAGGTTGTATGTCGCTCTGTGAGTGGACACACCAATCAGACTCCCTGTTCCCTCCTCCCAGACCACATTGCTAGCCGTATACCCCTCAGCCTCACCCAGTAGCCACATACCTCATAAGGTCTAGGTATGTTCCTCCCACTATATTGGCCCAGTGCTAGCAGGAGCATGGTCGGGCTGCCTGATGCATAGACCGTTCCAAAGAAACTGATACCTTGGCATATCTGTGCTGTGATGGCATCACTAGGTGGCAGCTCTGGGTATGAACGTCTAACATGCCATAACCGAGAGCCCTCTTGTTTGGCTTTATCTGTTAACTGCATAGTAAACAAGATATTCCATTTACCCAGTTTTGTTGGTTAACCACGTAGTAACGAGATATTTAGCCAGTTACCTTGGCTAACTGAATAGTAAACAGAATATTTCATTTACCGGTTTTGTTGATTAAGTGCATAATTAACAAGATATTCCACTTACCTGGTTACCTTGGCTAACCAGTCAAAACACTGAATATCCATGGTAAATCTCTTCCACTGATAGGGTGACTCCCAGCACACACAATTAGCACCGATATACAGCTGTCCTGTGCATGAATTTTAAGTGGGTTTCTCTTATCCTTTTGGACAGGGCATGTCCCAGGGCACAGCCTTGTAACCAAATATTTTGTGTGGATAGCCTTCCATTTTCCTCACAGTTAGCCATTTGTATGCCACATCCAGCACACACAGCCATGAAACGTACCCGTAAGGCTAATTTCACACCCTCAGAGACCTCCATGATTCTGGGGCTCATCATGAAGGAGCATGCCACCCTCTTTGGCTCTGAGGATGCCAGTGTACAGCAGTGTGGCTGGCAGGAGATGACCAGCAAGGTGAATGCTGTGCATCACCACAACAGTGATGGGTACTACAACAATGTGCAAAGGAGAAGAAGGCAGCTAACATTGAGCTGCCACCTGAACAGCAGAAAAGACTGAGCCTCCTTGAAGAGCAGATGCTGCAGTTCACGGATGACATCCCCTTCACTGGCATTGTGGGTCATAAAAGCTTCACTCCTGCTACATAGAGGATGAGTAGCTCTTGCTCCCTGGCTGGTGTTTCACATGCTAGATTGTTTTGCTATATGGCACAGGGTGCCTGAGTTGTCATCTCTACTGCTGTTGCATGCCTGACATTCTGCTCCCATGTAGCACTGCCTACCCTCTCCCTCACCCCTAGCCCCAGCATGCTATCCTCCATGTCCTTTCATGGCCCATCCTGACTACCATCTCACTGCTGCTGACTCATCTGGCCATTCCCCTCCCCCCACGCCTGCTCATAGACAGAGGCGCAGATGTGTTTTCACATGTCCCACTGTGGGGCCAGGGGGTGATTTATTGTACCATCAGGAGAAGAACCGTATAGTGTCATGATACCACTGCTGTCCTTTGGCAGATGTTGCCTTATCCTCCAGCTGTGTCTTAGACTCTGTTCTGTGCATCCAGAAACACATCAGATCTGTTCCCTCATAGGTGATATGACTCATACCTCATTTAGTACATTTGGGGACAGTTATGAGTAAGGGGCATGCCTCACAGTAGACTTCATGGCGTGTTTGGATATGCATAGGTATGAGGGATGGCAGGGCTCTTTAATGTTTCTGATCACCATGCCCTGGGCACATGTGCTGCGCACACACAGATGAGTAGTACATTGTAATGTAGCTCTTCCCTTTATGTTCTGCTCCTTGATGGTTGGTGGCTGGCTTCTGCCTTGGGTATATGCTGTGGGAATCTATAGCAGGCAGGGGCTATGTTGCCAGATTCGTACATCCACCTTTTGAAGCTTTCTGCAGGCTGCATGCAAAACCTACAGTATGGTTATGGTTTAAGCACTTGATATACTGCCATTTACTTGTGCATCAGAGCAGAGCAGCGCACCATGACAAACAGGGACAAGGAACCTGATCCTGCACAGCCTACAGCTGGTGAACTGGCCTTTCCCATCCAGGAAGACCTGGGAGATATTGGGGCAGATGAGTTAGACCAACAGATGCTTTTGGAGGGCATCCACTGTGTGCCATCTACCAGGCAAGCAATCGGATGCTGCTGGACCACCACATGATGGAGCAGAGGCACAGAGAGGCACAGGTTTGGCTCCTCAGGGAGTGGGAGCCTACCTGGCCTCCATGTCAAACATCTGTTGCCAGTTGTTGGCCTCCCGCCAGAAGCAGGATGCAGCTGTCCTTCAAGAAGGTCACCCTGCTGCAGCATCAGAGGGTGATGAGGCACATGATACAGGCTCCATCACAGTGGAAGGTGAGGGCATGGAAAGCAGTGCCTCTGAGACTGTGCCATTGCAATAGGTTTTGGCTTAAGATATTGGTTCCATGAATTTGGATCTCTTGCATTTAAAAAACATAGTTTTGAACCTCTGTATTTAACATTTTCATGCACTTGAGAAGCAGAAATCCAAGGGAATTGTATGCAATAGGGGGCGAGAGGTAGGTGTGCACAGACCAGGAGAAGGACCTCAGAGTGATTGTTTTTGAGGATCTCAAGGTGGCGAAACAGTGTGACAAGGTGGTGGCAAAAGCCAGAAGGATGCTGGGTTGCATACAGAGAGGAATTACCAGCAGAAAGGAAGAGGTACTAATGCCACTGTACAAGTCGCTAGTGAAGCCTCACTTGGAATATTGTGTTCAGTTTTGGAGACCATATCTTGCAAAGGATATAAAAAGGCTGGAAATAGTTCAGAGGAAGGCGACTAAAATTATTTGAAGCCTGGTCAGAAGACGTATGAGAAGAGACTTGAAGACCTACTGTAAATATGTATACTCTGGAGGAGAGGAGGGGCAGAGGAGATATGATTCAGACCTTTAAATTCTTAAAGAGTATTAATGAACAAGCAAACCTCTTCCAAAGACAGGGAAGCTGTAAAACTAGAGGGCATAACATGAAACTGCAAGGGGGTAAACTGAAAGGCAACGTCAGGAAAAACTTTTTCACTGAAAGGGTGGTGAATGCTTGGAACGCTCTCCCGATGGAAGTGGTGGGGGCAAATACAGTGACAGAATTTGAAATGGCATGGGACAGACACAGAGGATTCCTTTATAGCAACAGAATAAATTCAAAATAAACATAACTATCTCTTATATCTTAACAAATAGGGGTGACCTACACGGAGAGGTGGGTATACCCCTAAATAAAGGCATGGGGAGGTGTGACCTGCACGGAGCGGCAGATGCACCTATTCTTACCGCCTTGCTGGGCAGACTAGATGGTCTTTATCTGCTGTCATATACTATGTTACTATGTTATTTTTAAAATTTAACTTTAAACTTAGCCACAACTGAATTTATATTGGATTACTTTTTATAATTTCAATTGACAGTTTCGGAAATGATGATTATGAAATTGGAGTTGGTTTATTTATAGATGGCTGACCATTTCTGCATGAAGGTCGCTTTATATCATTTGCTACTTTTCTTATTTTTGAACTTTGCTTTACCTCTTGAACAGTGTTTCCTTTAAAATGTGAGGCATGGGATATGAACCCTGTTTTACTGACTTGCAGTCCATCACTCCAACTACCACAGAGTTGCAAAGTTACCCGGTTTCAGGAGTTAGATTTTAAACCAATCCTGGATTTCTGACAATCCCTATTCGGATGCATCATGAGTCCTGCAGCACTAATGCCAATAGGTAAAATCAGGGACTACAAATACCATACTGCATTGCAATGCAAATTTAAAATCATAACTAGCAAAAAAATCTCACTCCTAGAACTGGGTAACTTAGCGACTCTGCATTTAGCTTTGTAGAAAAGAGGATCAACAAACTGTATGTAGATAGTATCAATGAAAAGCCATTGCCTACAACTTATGTTGAGCTTGCTTATTAATTGCTCATGTTTTTGAAAGGTAGGGTACTGTCTCTTTAAGAAAAAAAGCTTTCTGCTTGGTTGTGTCACTTCCTCAGTCTTGCCCTCAGTAATGGCTGTCAGCCTGCTCTGTCTACTGCTGCAGGGAGTTCAGATCGGATTACATAGGACAAAACTTTCACTAATGTTGTTTTCTAAATGATATGCTCTGCAGTTTCAGGTAAGAGGCAGCATACAGAAGCAAGTAAGGATTAAAAAAAACACATTGCTTTTATAGTGCATGTTTAGTGAAAATGTGATTTTCTAGGATAGTACTGTCAGAGTGTTTGAAAATGTTTTTCCAGATAAGGCTAAAGGAAAAGGTACAATTAATTTACCTTTGCATCTCTAAATCAAAATAGTAAACTGTCAAGAGAGCATAAACTGGAAAATGCTTAGTAGAGCTTGCATAGTTACTTATTTCTACACGTGTCTTCCCCTTAGACTACCCTCTGCAATAGCAGTCTGCAAGTAGTGCTTTTTAGAGGCAAAAGCCTGCTGAGTACTGGAAGGATCAGATAAAACTTTATCCATTTCTGTTTTCTAAATATGCAATAACTTCTACAGTAAGAAGCATCATAGTGCCTGTTTGGAAAGGACAAGTAGAACCTGCAGTCAGCTACTGAGTTTTCATTTTAAGCAATCCACAAAGTTTGCAGTGTAGAAACATGTTTTGTTATTGTGCATGCTGGGAACAGTCAACCGTTCCCCTAACTCAAGTCTCTTTAAACCAGGCAGGGGCAAATTAGGATCTAGAAGCCAGAGCTAAAATGGCTGGAATTATTTGCAATTTATTAATTTGTATTCAGAATGTGCTCAAGGTAACGTACAACAAGCTACTTATTACAGTAGCAGTTTAAATGCACAATAAATGCAACAAAAGTGCAAAACAATAAAATCATTGCAGGTTGAATTTTGTGAATGTATTTACTACAATATATTCCCAAAATTCAACTTGTAATAATTCACTTCACTCCTCTGCAGCAGCCTATATCAATTTATCCCCCCCCCACCCCGCAGTCTCTATCAATTTATTTCTCTCCCCACCCCACAGCAATGTCTATCAATCCCTCTCTTCTTCACCACCCCCTAAAACAGGCCCATTTGAAATTAGTAATAGAGATCCTATCTAGCCACCACTGCCTCGGAGCTTCAAAAAGACAAAAGCTTCCAGTGAGCTGCAGCTGCCTCAGGATCTTGCTTGCTCACCACCAACCTATTTCTTCTCCCTTTTGGTGTCCACCACTGATGACAATGGTATTGGCACTGATCAATGACAGCTTTACATTATATTGTGTAGCATGTTTGTGTGGCTGTAGACACAGCGCTACAGCTCATGTGCTCCGCCTGCAAGATCCAAGTCAGATTTTTTTTTTTATTAATCGCCATGGTGACCTAGCACCTGGGGTTTGTTGAGCCCTGCCTTAAAGAGTAGCAGAATGAATCATGACTGTTAATAAAGTATTGATGGATGTTCTCTGGTCTCCTTGCAATAGCGTCACTAGTATTAGTTATGCTAAGAGGTCTCTATGTATGACCATGCAAGGTGTGACCAGTATTACCAGATTTTAAATGGGGTTTAGAGCCCAAACTGTCATTCAAAAGTAGCCCAAATAACCCGAGGGAAGAGGCAGAAGCCCAAAGTAGACCAATATCAAAATACTAAATAAATTTAATTTAAATAGTATTTGTAATAATTATTTTATTTCTGGCATCTGAAAACATGCACATTTGTAGTGTATTGAGAGTATGGCATCATACCGAGACAGAATCCAAAAAGGACCTGATCCTTTTGACCAGGTAATAAGTATCTACACCTGGTCACTTCTCATTTGCTTTCCCCATGAGTAATATACCAAAAGACAGGAGTGGTGCAAGAACATGAGGCACCCTAGGCCAGAATGGGGGTGATTAAAGCTTGGCAAACAGTGCAGAAGTGTTCTTGGCAGAATAGTGGCTTCAGGCATCTGATAATTCACAATTTTAGGTAGGCATTCCTGGTAGTTTTGTTGATGTGCGACTGGAGGTTCAGATTTCTGTCGAGTGTGACTCACTTCTGGTTTATTGGGTATCGTATGTTGTTCAGATTAATTATGGGCGGGGGGGGGGGGTGTGAATCCAGAGTTTCGGGTGATAATGAGAGCTTCTGTCTTGTTGTGGTTTATCCTTAGATTATTTTGAAGTAGCCAGCAGGTCATTTGTTGAAGGCATTCTGCTATTTTTGTGTAGTCCGGGTCATCGAGGTTGATTGGTATGTAAATCATTAAGTCATCTGTATAAATTGTGTAGTGGATTTTGTGGTTATTGATGATGGAGCAGATAGGTTGTATATATATGTTAAACAATAGTGCTGAAAGGGAGGAACCTTGTGGCAAACCTTGTTTGGCTATGAATGGTAGGGAGGTGTTAGGGCCACATTTGACTCTGTTAGATAAGAGGTAAACTATTTCATGGTGGTACCGTGCAGACCAATTTCTTGTAGTCTTCTTAGTAGTATGCTGTACGAGACTGTGTCGAAAACAGAGGTGATATCAATGAAAATCATCAGAAGTCCCATCTTGACACTATCAATGACTGTGATCATATAGTCGAAAAGGAATAACAGGAGGTTTTTGACGCCATGATTTGGTCGAAAGCGGTGTTGGTGTGGATCTAATGGAGCATGGAGGTCAATATAGTCCTGGAGTTGCTGCTGTGTAATCCTTCCAATGATCTTGGTCAGGAACGGGAGGCTGGAGATAGGCCGGTAGGCAGCTGTGTCAGTTTTGCTTAAGGTAGAGTTCTTTGGTATTGGGCGGATGGTTGCCATCTTCAGGGTGTTTGGCATGCTTCTGTGAGTAAGGGATTGGTGAACAATGTTGTGGATGATATGCCTGAGATCATCTTTCACTGATTTAATCCAGGCCACCGTGCATGGATCTGTAGGGGCGGTGCTGGTGTTGAGCATGGTGATGATCTCAGTAATCTCCTCAGGAGATGGGATGCTGAATTTTTCCCAGATTTGATTGGGTTCTGTGGGTTTCGGAGGGATGCTCGGAGTGGGTTGTGGGGAAGCTGTGAATTTGGTCTGAAGGAAGTCTGTGAAGGTCTGCAGATGTATCAGGTCATCTTCACAATGGCTGGGTTCCTTGGTGAGGGTACGTACTAATTCAAAAAGTTCTCTGGTTTGTGTATTATTCTCTTTTTTGTTGATTGATGAGGTTGTCGTATTCTTTTTGTTTTGATAGGTAGAGTTCATGTATTGTGTTTGACTTGGTCCGTCTCCAGCGTTGTTCTAATCTTCATAGTGTTCTCTTTCCATTCTGTATTCCAGTTTTCAATTGAGTTATTTAGATCATTGGAGTCTGTGTTCATTTTAGGGAGTATTTCCTGGAGAAATTTGTCCTTGTTGAAGCCCTTGAATCGTCTTTTATGATGGATCTGGTCATGATGTGCATCTAGGCTTGGAAACTGTAGCTCGATCTATATACTTTGGTGATTCGATCACGGCATTGATGTAATTGAAGGGGTTGTGATGATGCTTTGTTCAATTAGATGGTTGGATACAAAGAAGAGATCTGGAGAGGATCCGTGTTTGTGTGTGGGGGCGTTGATAATTTGGGTGTATTGGATTGAGTCCATTGCTGACAGGAAGGTTTCTGCATCTTTGTGGGTTACTGATTTGAGATTGAAGTCCCCAAGAACTAATAGAGGTTTGTGTGGTGTATTGACTGTACAGACAGATTCCAGATTAGCGGATAGTTCATCCAGTGAAGTGTGTGGGGCCAGGTGCAAGTTCTCAATTATAATCGTTTTGCAGTGAGTGGTACTTGAGACAGATCAGATCTTAAATCTTAAGTTGCTTCTTGCGAGGATAAGGATGCCTCCACCTTTCCTGTTTATTTTTGGACAGTTGAAAGCGTGGGAGGTACTAGCTAATTGAGGAGAACATTGTCAATGGGGGAGAGCCATGTTTCTGTGATACAGAGTATGTCTGTTTGATGGGACTGTAAGTGGTCTGCGAGTATATTGATTTCATTTCTTATTAACCTGACATTCATGAGTTCTATGCTGATCAGAGGTGTGTTAGGGCTTATGTATGGCTTATACGGGGTTGGTGGGGTGCTTGCATTTATTTTGGTGAGTTTTCTTCAGCTAGGTTGTTTGTGTGCAGTTTGCAAAGTTGCATGGTAATGAGGTGTGATTGTTTGGAAGAGGGGTGGTAGTTGTATGATGTTTATGAATAGGGAGCAATGGTTGGAGGTTGCATTGCTCTGTGGACAAGCAGGATAAATGCTCACATTTGGGTGATGTCCTCAATAGGGCCCTGCATAGGAAATCTTTTCCAACTTTGAGAAGCTTTCAGAGAGGATCCACTGCACATGCACCTCTGTTCCCATCTCCTGCAACTGCCAAGGGCTGCAGAGCAGAGATGGCATCCATCTGTCTTTGGTAGTAGACTGGCTAATCTACTGAAGAGGGCTTTAAACTAGATTTGTTGGGGATGGGTGAAGAAAGCCCCCAGGTAGGTGATACATTAAATACCTTTATGGAAATGGGTAACAGGGGTAACATATGGAAAGCAGTGTGTATAAATGCCCGTAGCATGGGAAATAAGATCCCTGATGTTGAAGCTTTGGTGGGAGTGGCTGACTTGGATTTAGCAGAGTTTCCAATAATTTACTCACCACCGAAGTTAAACTAACCGGTGCTGTTATATCCAAATTCCATCCAATGACAGATCAGTAAAACCAATGCCACTCAATTTGGGAATTTAACCCTTGCGGTTCTACACTCTTTCAATGAAAAATGAATTGTTCCTTACGACATAATAGCTGCTGAAAATTACCGTTATCGCAATATATGGATTCATTTTTGTGCCCATTGGTACGACAGGCATCCTTATATATTAAAGATTCAGGAGATGTGTTAACATATTTGGACAAATGGGAATATGTTTACTAAACCGCGGTAACATAGCAGCAGCTACATTAATGTCACTGTCCGCAGTAAGTCCCGCAGAGGGCGGAGAGAGGGTGGAGAGAAGGGGTCAATGGGCGGGGAGTGGGTGGGGAGAGGCTCCTGCTACACTAACGCGGGGAACTGAAGGGCTGAACATTACCGAGACTGAAAACCTGTCGTTAGATGCACATTTGCAGAAGGGTGAAACAATTTCAGCATCAGCAATGTACAACATAGGCAGGGAGCTCAAGAAAAGTGATAGTAGTGCTCCATTTGCAGCAACAGCATAGTGCCCAAGTATGAAAGGCCACTATGGCGATGGTGCAAATGGGGCATAGGGGGCTGAAGGCAGGACATGTAGTGGGGGCAGCTGGGGCACAGGGTGGACTAGGCTGTCGCCTAGGTGGCACATAGGAACATAGAAACTGGAAATCAGCAAGACAGCAGCTGACCAAGGCCAAACATTCTCAGTAGTCAGTGTTCCACAGTGTCCCATCCAGGGGACATAACCCAGCAGGTACCCCAAAGGTCACACAGGTACCACTATGCCTGCAATAGGCCAATCAGTGTACATCTGGGAACCACCCTAACAAGGGTCCACAGACCTTACCCAGGATGCGTCCCGAACAGTTCATAAACTCAGCTGCCTGAACACCCTCTACTGCAGCCCCTAGTATGGCATTTCAAGGTGTGACCACACGTTGTCTGAAACATATATACACCCAGTAGGCCAAGCTGGGTACACCGTACCTGAGGTGCATGCCTTAACCTGTTCACAGTCAGTTGTCACAACACAATCTACCTCCATCTACCTCGTCCACCTAGCCAATAGTTGCTAGAGCACTGACCTGACATCCCCCCATCCCCACCCCAGACACTGCAACCTAGGCAACCGCCTACCTGCACAGTGGATGGCCTTGGACTGTGCACTACCAGAACTGACAGCATATGGCCAGGCAGCATGGCAGGGGGATGTGTGTTGGTGCTGGAGGGGGCAGTGGCACCTGCCTGCAGTGGACCTAGGCAATGCCCTGTACCAGTACATGGTGTGCAGTGCAACAGAGGAGGTCTGGCTGAGGAGAAGTAAAGGTAGCCCCAGGGATTGCTATGCTGCTGTGGCAACAGTGTGGTGCAGTACACACAGCCAGTGTGTCCCGGAGCAGAGGGTCACAGGTTCAGGTCCCAGCCATGGATCCTGCAGAGCATGTTCCTATATTTTACCCTACAATGCAGATACAACATTAACATGTGCAATCCTCAAAGCAGCGGCCAACAGGAGTACAAACACCCACTCACACATGCTCTACTATCCAAAGCTCCATGGAGAGTCAGGCTGTTGGCCCCAGCATGGAGCCGCAGCTATCACCAGAGGACTATTACTACCTCCTGCACAGTTTGGCAGTGTCGGCACTGTGATGAGGACCAGAGTGGCGGGAAGGGTTGCCAACCACCCCTATCTTTGCACAATGCTGCAATAGGAGTGTGTGTGTGTGTGTGTGTATGTCGATCCATTGTTTTGTGGCTGCCTACACCTCACTGGGCCCACAATGTCCCACTGTTACCAGAGTTAGCCTGCAAATGTGTACAATGAGGAGCAAGGTATTGTGGGTATAGGGCGGACTGGGCAGGATGCATCAGCAGAGGGTGTAGGGCAATGGGTGGGACATTGTAGTGCCCAACCACCACCTGCATGGACAAGATGGCCACAGCACATCTTGCTGTTAGGGCACTCTCACACTGACCAAACAGTGACCATGGCATGGCTATGTTCCCACATAGTGCTACATAGTATCTGTCTCGAGTGATATATGCGTGCCCCCTGTTTTGGTGGGCCAATCACTGGGGCACCTGCCGGGTGCCTGTGCCATGCAATGCAGGTCTGGGTGCACATAGTTCCACTGTGAACATGCAAGATAGACTGGCTAGCGGAGTGTCTGCGGTTAGTTTGTGCATGGCTGGAACACCTGGCATGGTGCAGTTGGTACAGTCTGACTGTGTTGCTGCTGGTGAATGTCAGGCCGTGGTTGGGGGCTGCGGAGGCTCCTAGTGCTACTGTTGGTCTGCCAGTGGCCTAGCAACAGGTCCAAATCCGGTCTTACCCCCTAATGACATCCACAACCTAAGGCACCTTGCGTCTAAGGTACCTCAAGGATGGTAAGATGCATCAGGTAGACAGGCATGAGCTGGACGGCAAGGGAACAGCTGTAGTCCTAAAACTGATGGGAGCACAGAGGAAGGGCAATGGACAGGTAGTCTACTGTATTGCGCCATATGCGTGTTGCGTCTTACACGTGTTGCGGTGAATGCGCGTATGTCCATACACTGCAATGCACGTTCAGCGCAGAAGACGCAGAGTGCTCATAAT
Source organism: Ichthyophis bannanicus (assembly GCA_033557465.1). Classification (NCBI taxonomy): domain Eukaryota; kingdom Metazoa; phylum Chordata; class Amphibia; order Gymnophiona; family Ichthyophiidae; genus Ichthyophis; species Ichthyophis bannanicus. The sequence goes on from CM066035.1 coordinate 668,527,551, forward strand.
AATGCGTGTGACGTCTGTTTGGGACTTGTGTTATTATGCACCATAATCTGACCACATATTGTAAGGCACTTAGACATATCTCATAAGGCACTAGAAAGGTCTGTAACGTCATGCAAATTATTGTGCGCTCTGCACGTCAGACGCCCTGCTACATGCATTCTCCACAACGCGCGTATGCTGCAACACGAGTACGCTGCACTACTGCGTGATACTCTAGCCAGTGTGTGATGGCCACTTGGTGGAACATATTTGTATTGTGCTTGTTGTGGTTGTTTGGGATAGTGGTTGCAGACGTGCGTGGAGCCAACATAGGTTGTGGGTTTGGGTCCCACAGGTTCTTTTTCCTTTCTTTTCATTTGTTCTGCTCTCCTTACCATACATTGGCTCCAGCTTCGTCCCTTCTCCACACACCCTTCCTTCTCTTCACTGTACACTGCAGTGTCCCCTCCATGCAGCCTATCCGTCACATGCTAGCTGTTACATATGCTCCCTTTCCTTTGGTTGTCTGGGTGGGCAGGTGGCTCAGTGGTTTGGTATTGGTGTCCATAAGCTGTGTTTGGGCTCTTCAGTGTACCGGTTCGGTTCCCTCTTACTCCTTTTTGGATCCTTTTCCCAATATGCCCTTATACACACACCATCCACACAGCTGGCCCTTCAGACCGACCCCTAACGCCCTTTCCATTACCATTGTTTACTCCTCTGCATGCTGTGTTCACTACACACCATTTCATGGTGTGTGTGCATATGTTAACTGTGGCTCACATCCCCATTAAAACTGCAATATCAGCTGCCTGTGGTCTATGGCCGTACACCTGCTGCTCCGTTTCTCATGTGGCACCATGTCTGCACATCCCGCAGTGAATCTTGTACTGTCTGCACGCCTTTGATTGCAGCCCCTTTGGATACTGCTGCTTCCCGTCGACTGTGACGTTAACGCATGGTAGATCCAGGGCGCACTGTACCATTAGTTAGGCGCCTTGTAATGCATGTTACCTGACACGGTTTGCTTTAACGATGCACCACCCACTCTTTTATATGGGCATCCGTAACATTACCGGGGAAATTAACGACAGTAACATTACCGCGGTTTAGTAAACATACCTCATGGAGTGACAAAGGGGCCTCGTATATATTGGTCACTATGGACATTTCAGCTTTGTATACAAATATACCCCAGATTAAGGGTTTAGAGATTGCCATGCATTATTTTTCCAGTTTGCAATTCTCTGCGGTAAGGTCTGTGTTTTTTCATAGATTGTTAACATTGATTCCATGTAGGAATTATTTTGAATTTCATGGTAATTATTACCATCAAGTAGAGGGAGTTTCTATGGGTGCAACGGTAGCCCCTTCTGTAGCTGGATTGTATGTGCGATATTTTGAAGAAGAAATTGTCTTGAAATCTTCCTATTGGCCCTTTGTGTTGAAATGGGTAAGATTTATTGATGATATTTTTTTCATTTGGAAAGGTACAGAAAGTTATTTGAGGGAATTTTTGTGCTGGTTGAATAATCAAGATGCTCATTTACAGTTCACTCCAGAAATTTCATATGCAGAAGTTCATTTTTTAGAATTATGTTAGATGAAACTGGATTTCATGCGTCTATTTTTTCAAAACCTACAGATAGGAACAGTTTATTGGATTATAATAGTTTTGATCCACGACATGTACGGGACAATATACTAGTTGGTCAGTTTCTGCGGTTGAGCAAGTTATGTTCCTCTCATGAGGAATATATTGTGCAGTCGAATAATATGAAAAAGAAATTTAATGAACATGGATACCCAACTCAAATTATTCATAGGGCATATAAACGGGCATTTAATGTACATCGAGAATGGTTTTCTTTTAGGGCACAAAAGAAGCCTGAACCAACATTGACTTGTGGTTTACCATTCTCAACCCAAGCCTGTTATGTTAGGGATTTAATTTTATTTATTTTTATTTATTTAACATTTCTTATATACCGCCTTTCATGATATCAAGGCGGTTTACATTGAACAAACTGAAATTACATTATAACTTGGAGATAACTATTTTAAAGGGAACATGGGCAATGGAGGGTTAAGTGGCTTGCCCAAGACCACAAGGAGCACCTGTGGGACTAGAAACCCCAGTCCTTCTGGACCAAGGTTGCTGTCCTCTAGTGGGATTTGAACCCCCGACCTTAATTTTATCCCATTGGAATATATTGGGAGTCCATCCTGCTTTTAAAATTCCTCCTATTTTTTTCATTTAGAAGGGGTAGAAATTTAAGTGATATGTTGGTACATTCCCGTTCACAACAAGATTTAGTTTTCGGTTTACAATCAGGGGGACATCGTAAATGTAACCGATGTGTGGTATGTGCAGTTACATTGGAGATACAATCTTTTATACACCCTTCTTTAGAGTTCACTTACCAGTTATGAGGCGATACAAATTGCCTGACTAAGGGAGTAATTTATGTGATCCAATGTCCCTGTTCATTGTTGTATATTGGCCAGATTTCTAGGCCATTTAAAACGCTCATTATTGAACACTTGTCGGCTATTCATCGTGGTGTGGAATCAGCACCATTAGTGACACATTGGAGATTAAAAAATCATTCTTTAGGGGAGTACTGCTGGTTTCCAGATTGGTTTCCTGTCTTACCGCGTTGAGGAGGAGGAACAGCTGGTTTCATCACCCCTCCCAGGGCTGCTAGAAAATCGGCGGGCCACTGCGTAATGGTGGGAGTGCTGCTGGTTTCCAGATTGGTTTCCTGTCTTACCGCATTGAGGAGGAGGAGCAGCTTGTTTCATCACCCCTCCCATGGCTGCTATAAAATCGGCGGGCCACTGCGGAATGCGACCCGCGGGCGCATACCCGTGGGCGCATGTCTGAAGGGGGCGTGACCAAAGGGGCAGGCCCGCCCCTTTGGAGCCCCTTCGGAGCTTTGAGGAGCTTTAGTGGAACTTATGGGCAAAAGACGAAAGAAGGTGTTTCCGGTGCTGGGCGCTAAATCTGTTAAAATTTCTGGCCTAATGGATCGTCATTTGGTGAGTGCCCAGACTAATTCATCGGTTGTGGATATTTCTGCTGAGTCCATGAGTACCCTTTCAGATGTCTCCTCGACTACGTTGGGAGTACCCCTCTCCGGTCAGGAAGGGATTAAAGAGATTTTCCCCCCCCCCCCCGAGGAAGTTCCAATGGTGGGGGATCACTCCATTGGTTCACAAGAGGCCTCTTCTCTATTGACTATTAAGGTGGACAAAGGGACGTGTAATTTACTGGCGATTTTGGATCTGGCGTCTTTTGCTGCATCTGTTATTCCTCCTTTGGATGTTTCTCTTCGTGATGTTTGGGAGGTAGTGGCTTGCATTGAGTCTTCTCTGCATTCTTCTTTCTCTCAGATAACGCAATTTAACAAAGATGTAGTTCAGAAGTTTACAGACCAAGATGTTTCTATTGGTAAATGTAATTTGTCTGTTAATAAGTTGGAAGGGCAGGTCTCTGTGGAGCAGGTGGCTATTTCTTCTTCTATTAGGGATAGTCTTACGATACACCATCAATTGGAATATTTGGAGAATTCAGTTTCTGCGAAGAATTTACGATTCTTAAATTTTCTTTGTACTCACTACCTTTCTCCTAATATATTATTGTATAAATATTTTAGGGAAGTTCTGTTATTGGAAGATCCTGAAGCGATAAAATTTTCTTCTGTTTATTATGTGCCTAGGCTGCCCTCCATGGAGACTGCCTCTTCACCTAGAATTGGTAGAGAGATCTCTCCTTCAGTAGAATATTTGGATATTTCTGTATTTTTGGAGTCTTCCTTAGATGTGATTTCACATCGTGCTACATTAATTGTTTCTTTTTTGTCATTGGCTGATAAGAATTTGGTGATGGAGTTATATTTTTCAAAAAAAGATCAGGTTTTTTGTGGTAATTCCATTCAGATTTTTCCTGATGTTTTTAGATCTACCCAAAAGCGCAGAAAGGCTTTTCTTCTGTTAAAATCTAGAATTGTGGCTTTGGGGGCTTCTTTCTTATTAAAGTATCCCTGTAAATGTATTATAATATATCAACGAGTTAAATATGTTTTTCTTGAGGTTGAACAATTAGAGGTGTTCCTGTTGAACAAGGAAAATACTTGATTTTTCTCCTTCCTGGCCTAGTATAAAGGGGTTGAGTATTGTTTCATGGGAATCCAATCATATTTTGTTTAATGGTGGAATACTTTTTTATTGCTTTTGTTTTCTATGGTTAAATTTGTTTGTATTCCTGTTTTATTTTATTCTTTTAATACCTGTCAGCACTCCTCTTGATGTGGACTTGATTGTATTGCTTGTATAAATATGTTATTAAAAGCATGTATATATAATAAAAAATTCAAATTACAAAAAAAAAATCATTCTTTAGATGACCTTCGATGTTTTGTTCTATTGCGAGTTAGGGGTGGTGAGGTTGGTAATTTTCAGCAGCTGTTATGCTGTAAGGAGCAACAATTCATTTTTCGTTGGAAGAGTGTAGAACCTCAAGGGTTAAATTCCAAAATTGAGTGGCATTGGTTTTACTGATCTGTCATTGGATGGAATTTGGATATAACCGCGCATGTGTTAGCATTTTTTAGTGAGGCCATTTCGTCAAACAGATTTGTGTGGTGGCTTATCAAAGGTTAGTTTTTCTTTGGTTTAGGTTTGCTTTTTGTGTGTGTTGAATGATTTAGTTCTTGGTATGATTTTGTAAATTTGGTTTATAAATTTGCTTTGTTTGTTTGGCTATATAGAGAGGAAGTCCCTGAAGAAGCTGTTTTTTTGGCGGAACTGTTATTCACTAGGGGTTTTTGTGAGGCTCGGATATACGGACCTTGTCAGTGGGAGTTTGAAGTTCCATTCATGTGGTCTACTAGCTCTCATTAGATTGGAGCTTGATCGCTTGAGAATCATTTGCACAGTTTTGGGGATGAAAGTTATGAGCCCTTACAGGTATAGTAAGAAAAATAACTTTTTGGATATACGATGTGAGATCTTTTTAATAGGGATTATTTTAATGAGTTTTGTATTTATTTTATGTAGCAGCATGTTGAAACTGTTGATGAAAGCAAACAGAAGTGTGGAGATTCTGTGATCACGTCGCATGAGCGGGAGCATTAGTTTGAGGCCTCCAAGTATAACAACTAAATCGGGCTACAGCAATTACATCAGTTTTGTACCCATAATTTGCGTTGAAATACACCTTTGTCTTGTTTAACAGTTATATGTGCAATTTGAGAAGTTATATTTTAATTAAATAAAGTAATATTGATACACACACTAGTGAAGGTATTAATTTTTGAAATATGTATTTTGCATATGGTAAATGTATTAGTAGTTTTTTATATTTATTCTTATAATAATTTTAGCATTGTGTATTTTTGGATATTCTGTTAGCATGCAGTTTCTATGTAGAGATCTCTAGCAGTCCCACTTGTTCTGTTTTCCCAGTAGGAAAGGTATTGGTGTTCTCTAAAATGCATTGGTTTAATATTTGTGGTACTGCTTTTTCATAGATAGGATTGGTGCTACATGAGTCCTGGTAATGTTACGTTATGGCAGATTTGCTATGAATTCCGACTGGTCTTTTTGCAGGGTTTTAAATGGCACCATGTATATGGTAGTTGGTGCTGCAGGGAAGTTTTGTAGAAATCTGGTAGCCTCTCTCTAACCCCACTGCACATGTAAATGATGTTCAAACACTCTTACACTTATTAAGATATTGCCTCTGTTATTTTTGCTACTCCAGAGTAACACGGCTACTTCTCAGCAAATGTTTATCATGTTGGGAGAAAACAATAGCTTGGAAAGGGCTCCATTGGAATGTAACGGGTCGGTGGGGGTGGGGAGGGGGGCAGCACAGTACTCACTTGCACAGGGTAACAAGAAAGGTAGCACCGGCCCTGAAGATACATTTTTTATTTTTCTCTCTCTCTGTACATTTGCAGCAGGCAGCAGTTTGGCATGAAAAATCTACATCATGCTGCTTGCCTGCTCAACAGATAGAGCCCTTGTCTAGCAGTATAGCTCCAGCAAACAGCCTCATTGCACACCAACGTGGTAAGGCCCTGATCTGACCTGACCCTACCCAGGCCCATCAGGAGGAGCCAAGCCTGAACCTGAGTCAGACATCGCTCAAGTGAGGGTCTGGTGGTACATATGACACCACTCCGGCACATTGCAGTAGAGGACCATCAGACCACCAAGGGAGCAGTTCTGTGCTAAAGCCTGGAGCCATAGTTGGTATCTGTCCCCCCTTTAATGGAGCGTGTGCTCGGGGTCCTGCCTTTGAAGCACCCTGTAGTCTCCAGGATATTTAGGTTTCAGAAGCCTTGCCGGTAGAGACACTGAGCAACACCGATGCCTGCTATCCTGATGCCAACGATAAGGACAGCTGGGCTGGAGCTGCCACTGATGCCTGCTGCTACAGCTCCTGACCGGCAAAGTCATGAGCACCGCGCTTCAGATAGAGACTGCTAGTGCATTGTTACCTGCAGCCCCCGGGGGGCAGGGGAGGTAAGAAAGACCGGCAATCAAAATGACCTAGTGATGGAGGGAACAGGCAGTGGGGTTCATTATCCTGTGGGTCTTTTTTGTGCTGTTACTGAAACAAGGCAAAGGGACAGACTGTATTGGACAAGGGGTCCTCCCCCCAAATCCAGCATGCCTCCTTGCTTCAGAGGGCAGCACAAAAAAAAACAAAATACAAAAAAATAGCACTGTATGTCTTCATGCCCTTCCTCATCCCATCCTAGCCTAGCATTACCCTTTACTTCAGCAGGCAGAACAAAAAAACAAGAAAACACAAAAGAGCATTTTCTGTGTTTATGCTTTTGAGCTGCCCATGAAGCAAGGGGACATACTGGAGTGGGAGAGGGCAAAGGGGGGCATGATGTGTTGCTTTTTTGTTTTATTGTGCTGCCCTCTACAGCAAAGAAAACGTGCAGGATTGAGAGGGAAGCAAGGGGGAAGATGGTCAGCTGAGGTGAGGAGGGGGTAAGATGAGCAAGGGAGTGATGCTGAACAGTAATGTTCCTGAGAGGGAGAAAGCTCCGCCCATGCCCCACCTCTTCTGTCACATGCCCCACCCTTCCTGATAACCATGGAATAGGCTGGGAATTTCACCAATTGGTGCTAGGGGGTGCAAGAAGCAATAATGTTGATGTAACATAGTAAATAATAGCACATAAAGACTGATAGGACCCATCCAGTCTGCCTAGCAAGATATTTAGGGTGTTAACTACTGCTCCATGCAGGATACCCACATGCCTTGGTTTTGTTTCTGCCCTCCTGCTATTAAGGGATCCTCTGTGTTTATTATACACAGTTTTGAATTCTCCGACTGTTTTTGTCTCAATCATTTCCTTTTGGGGTCTGTTCCATGCATTGACTACTCTTATCATGAAAAACAAAATATTTCCTGATGTTGTTCTTGAGTCTACCTTCTTGTAACTTCATATGATAACCCCTAGTTCTGTAGTTTCTTTTCCAGTAGAAAAGACTAGTTTCTTCATCATTGCTTTTTCAAGCACTTATGCATTTTTAGATCCTGAAGTTTCATTTTATGTCTTTTGCTGCAGACCCCCATATAATTTTGGTTGCCTTTCTCTGGCATGTCTCTGGACAACCTCATGCCTATCTCTGTGCATTATGAGATGTGGCCTTCAATAACAAATGCAGTAATCTAAGCGAGGCCTTAAAAATTACCTGTGCAGTGGCATTATCACCTCCTGTTTTTTTTCCTCCTGGGTATGCATCTTTCTTTGCAGCCTGGCATTACTTTGGCTGTAGCCACTGATTTATAGTACTTCAGCACATGAATGGGTACTTAGGTGTGTACTGTAGACAGTTGCTATTCTATAAGTGCATGTGTTTTAAGTCCGATTGCACGTACTTTCAGTTTGGGCGTGTAAAGGGGCAGAGTTTGGAACACAAATGTACATATGATAGTTAATTAAAGTACTAAGAACATAAGAACATAAGACATGCCATACTGGGTCAGACCGAGGTCCATCAAGCCCAGTATCCTGTTTCCAACAGTGGCCAATCTAGGTCATACGTACCTAGCAATATCCCCAAAAGACACAGGTTCCACAATGCTTGTATTGGGTCAAGCATTGATATCCTGGGTCCCTTTTTAATAGTGGTTTATGGACCTTTCCTCCAGGAACTTGTCCAAACCTTTTTTAAACCCAGCTATACTAACAGCCCTTACTACATCCTCCGGTAACAGATTCCAGAGTTTGATTACACGTTGAGTGAAAAAATATTTTCTCTTATTTGTCTTAAATAGTTTACCCTGTAGCTTCATTACATATCCCCTAGTCTTTCTATACTCTGATAGCGTAAACAATTGATCCACGTTTATCCGTTCCACTCCATTCATTAATTTATAGACCTCTATCATATCTCCCCTCAGCCGTCTCTTCTCCAGGCTAAAGAGCCCTAACATTCTTAGCCTCTCTTCATAGGAGTAGCCTTCCATCCCCTTCACCAATTTGGTGGCTCTTCTCTGTACTTTTTCTAATAACGTTATGTCGTTTTTAAGATACGGTGACTAGAATTGCACACAATATTCAAGGTGCGGTCGTACCATGGAGCGATACAGAGGCATTATAACATCCTTTGTTTTATTCTCCATCCCTTTCCTTATGATACCTAGCATTCTATTTGCTTTCTTGGCTGCCGCTGCACACTGGGCGGAAGGTTTTAACATGTTATCCACGATGACTCCTAAATCTTTTTCCTGGGTGGTGGTTTCTAATGTGGAGCCTTGCATCGTGTAACTATAGTGTGGGTTGTTCTTTCCTAGGTGCATAACTTTGCACTTGTCCATATTAAATTTCATCTGCCATTTGGATGCCCAGTCTTCCAATTTATCCAGATCCTCCTGCAGTTTTCCACAATCTTCTTGGGTTTTAACAACTTTAAACAGTTTTGTGTCATCTGCAAATTTGATAACCTCACTAGTTATTCCCTTTTCCAGGTCATTTATGAATATGTCAAAAAGCAGCGGACCCAGTACAGATCCCTGGGGTACTCCACTATTCACCTTTTTCCATTGGGAATATTGGCCATTTAGCCCTACCCTCTGCTTTCTATCTTTTAACCAGTTCCTGATCCACAATAGTACACTGCCTCCTATACCATGACTTTTTAGCTTTGCCAAAAGTCTCTTATGGGGGACTTTGTCAAAAGCTTTCTGAAAGTCCAGATACACTATATCAACCGACTCACCTTTGTCTACCTGTTTATGCACACCTTCAAAAAAACATATCAGATTAGTAAGACAAGATCTTCCTTGTCTAAAGCCATGTTGGCTGTCTCCCATTAGGCCATGACTATCTACATGCTGTGTAATTTTGTTCTTTATGATGGTTTCTACCATTTTCCCTGGTACTGACGTCAGGCTCACCGGTCTGTAATTTCCTGGGTCACCCCTGGAACCCTTTTTAAAAATTGGTGTTACGTTGGCGACCCTCCAATCTTCAGGTATTACAGATGATTTTAATGAAAGTTCACAGATTACCAATAGCAGGTCTGCAATCTCATATTTCAGTTCTTTCAACACTCTGGGATGTATACCATCCGGTCCAGGTGATTTGCTACTATTCAGTTTATCAAATAGTTGTAATATATCTTCCCGGTGTAGCGATATTTCTCTCAATTCCTCTGCAGTATCACCTTTAAATACCACTTCAGCCTTGGGTAACATCCCTACATCTTCCTCAGTAAAGACCGAAGCAAAGAATTCATTCAGTCTCTCTGCTATAGCCTTGTTTCCTCTTACTGCCCCTTTTACCCCTCTATCATCTAATGGTCCAATTGACTCTCTCACAGGCCTTTTGCTACGAATGTACTTGAAAAAGTCTTTATTTCGTGTTTTTGCTTCCGTAGCAAGTTTCTTCTCAAATTCCCGCTTTGCCTGCCTTATCAATGCTTTGCATTTAACTTGCCAGTGCTTGTGCTGTTTCCAGTTTTCATCATTTGGCTCTTTTTTCCATTTCCTGAAGGTTGCTTTTTTGGCAGCAACAGCCTCTCTGACCTCACCTTTAAACCATGCTGGCAGTTTTTTGGACTTTCTTCCACTTTTCCTAATGCGTGGAATACAGCTGGTCTGGGCTTCGAGGATAGTATTTTTAAATAACACCCAAGCTTGCTGTAAGTCTTTAACCTTTGGAACCGCTCCTTTTAGTTTTTTCCTAACTATATTCCTCATTCTATCATAGTCTCCCTTTTGAAAGTTAAAAGGTAGTACTGTGGATGCCTTTACTATCTGTCCTCCACTAATTAAATCAAACATGATCATACTATGATCACTATTGCCAAGTGGTCCCAACACCCTTATTTCTTGCACCAGATCTGGCGTTCCACTAAGGACTAGGTCCAGTATGGCTTCCCCTCTGGTCGGTTCATGAACCAGCTGCTCCAAGAAGCAGTCATTTATTCCATCTAGAAACTTTATCTCTTTAGCTTGTCCTGCTGTGACACTGACCCAGTCGATACCGGGGTAATTGAAATCACCCATTATTACTACTCTGTTGTGACTTTTGTTAGCTTCCTTGATTTCTTTGAGCATTTCATCATCCATTTGTTCATTCTGGCCAGGCGGTCGATAGTATACTCCAACTGCCATCACCTTCCCCTTCATAAATGGAATTTCAATCCATAGAGATTTTACAGCAAATTTTGTTCCCTGCAAAACTTTAATCCTTTCTGACTCAATGCCCTCTCTAACATAGAGCGCAACCCCTCCACCAATTTGATAAGCTCTATCATTACGATATAGTGTGTATCCAGGTATCACAGTGTCCCACTGGTTATTCTCCTTCCACCATGTCTCTGAGAGTGCAATCATATCTAACCTCTCATTTAGTGCTATATATTCTAACTCTCCCATCTTATTGTTTAGACTTCTAGCATTGGCATACAAGCATTTTAGAGACTGTATTTTATTCATATTAATCTGGCTATTGGTAGGCAGGGGTAATTTGGAATCTTTATGCTCTGTCTGCTCCTTACTCAAGGGCATTTGGACTACTATAGTCCCTTTTGGAACCTCACTGCTTTTGGTAGTATCCTTCAAGGATACCTTTGTCCGAACCATGCGCTCCTGGGTGACTGTCGGCTTTCCCCTAATTTCTAGTTTAAAAGCTTCTCTATCTCTTTTTTAAAGGTTAATGCCAGCAGTCTGGTCCCATCCTGATTAAGGTGAAGCCCATCCCTTCGGAAGAGCCCCCCTTTCCCCAGAATGTTCCCCAGTTCCTAACAAATCCAAAACCCTCATCCTTGCACCATTGTCTCATCCACGCATTGAGACTCCGGAGCTCTGCCTGTCTTTTGGGTCCTGCACGTGGAACAGGAAGCATTTCGGAGAACGCTACCCTGGAAGTTCTGGATTTCAACTTCCTACCTAAAAGCTTAAATTTAGCCTCCAGAACTTCCCTACCACATTTTCCTATGTCATTGGTACCAACATGTACCAAGACAGCAGACTCCTCCCCAGCACTATCTATGATCCTATCTAGGCGGTGCGTGAGGTCCGCTACCTTCGCACCAGGCAGGCATGTTACCAGGCGATCCTCACGTCCACCAGCCACCCAGCTATCTACATTCCTAATGATTGAATCACCAACTATAACAGCTGTCCTGACCCTCCCCTCATGGGGACATGGCCCTGGAGAAACGTCCTTGGTGCGAGAGGGTTTTACATCACCTGGAGGACAGGTCCTAGTTACAGGATCACTTCCTGCCACACCAGGGTGATGCTCTCCTGTCACGTGACCTCTCTCCTCCATGGCAACAGTGATGCTGCCAGACTGGAGGTGGGACTTCAGGACTATATCCCTGTAGGTCTCGTCCATGTACTTCTCTGTCTTTCTTATGTCTTCCAGGTCTGCTACTCTAGCCTCTAGAGAACGGACTCGTTCCCTGAGAGCAAAGAGTTCTTTGCACTTAGTGCATACGTAAGACCTCTCACCAACTGGGAGAAAATCATACATGTGACACTCAATGCAAAAGACCGGAGAACCCCCATCTCGTTGCTGGACTTCTGTCTGCATCTTAGTTTAAAGCTTGTGTTTAGGTCTTTTAAATTCTGTATATAATAAGGATTGGTGTGGATGCTTATACCAATAAAAGTGTATCTAATACCCCTAATACACCTTGTGTACCTGAAGCTTAAATAATTAATCTCAGGTCCTCTGTGTATGACTGATTTGGATAACGAGCTGCACCTGAGAGCAGCCCCTTTCCTCTAAGATGTGCAAGTACCTATAAAACTACAATTACCCCAGGGGTGGGTGGGTGCTGGGGAGGGAGGGAGGGAGATAAGTCCTATTAAAGAGGGCAGTTACAAGGTACCCTGTCCTGAACCCTCAGCAGGGGGGAAGGGGGTACCACACAAAGCCCAGTTAGTTGAGAGAGGCAAGGTAAGTTATAGCTGAGAAGGCTGAACTAACACACCACTAAGACAAACAATAAATAATTAATAAACAGCTAGAACTCACAGCAAGGTGTCACAGGAGACAAATATCCACTTCTCTAGCAGAGCACTGTAAAAAGTACTGCTCCTCTCTGATCAGAGAAAAGCAGACTAAAACAGACTATGCACACGTGGAGGAAACAGGAAGAAGGCTACACAATACCTCAGCAGGGGGGGGGGGGAGGGGGAGGATTCACTCAGGCAGGCTAGGACAGGAAAAAAAATTTAACACAAACCAGGTTATGGGGTGAGATATTTAATTTAAAATTAAAAGTTAACCTGGCTACCACACAAAGCCCAGTTAGTTGAGAGAGGCAAGGTAAGTTATAGCTGAGAAGGCTGAACTAGCACACCACTAAGACAAACAATAAATAATTAAATAAACAGTTAGACAAACAATAAATAATTAATAAACATCTAGAACTCACAGCAAGGTGTCACAGGAGACATATAACTTATATGCGTTTTTGAAAAATCTTGACTGAATGCTTTTTTTCTCATGTGGAGCTTTTTAAAATCAGTGCTCTTACTAGACATGGTGAGACATTGACATGCAGTCCTGTGCATCCTTTATATGTATTTTATGAGAGGCTCTGTTTTTGGCAGAGCCTTTGTAAAATACTGAAGGGGTTTTCGACAGCCCTGTTGGGTGTCTTAATTGCCCTTGCCTTGACCTATCTAAAATTAGGCCTTAAAGGATCTTGTCCTATAATGCTGAAAAGAATCTTCTGGCAGCATCTCATTGCTTGCTGAGACACATTGTAAAACCATAATTATTTGAGAATGTAAAATAATTAGCTTGAGTTGAATGCATGATTAAGTTTTAAATTCTTGTTTTAGATTAATACCTATCTCTTTCTTCTTGCTACTTAATACACAATCATAAGCGCCCTTCTCACCCACTCCCAATAAAAAAACAGGGCTCTTATCAAGTCTATTCTTGGGAAAAGATGTATGGCCATCGGTAAATCTGAGAAACCTTTCATTCGGTGATGCTAACAAATTGAAGTGGCTCTGATTTTCTGGCATCAGGCTGAAGCAACCCAAAGTTCATCTCATAGTTAAATTCCAGGTTTACAGCTGAGGCCTTGTTGCCAATACGCTAATCATCCCAAAAATAACCACAAAATGGGCACAATTAACAAACAAACGCGCATTTGTGTCCTATGCCCCCAGGGCCTGGAACAAACTTCCACCCCATATCAGAGCAATCAGAGACCTCATGCAGTTTAGAAAAGCTATCAAACACCACCTGTTCCTCATGCACTATTCACAACACAACTATCCCACCACACCTCCCTCCCCTCCACCCAACATCTTAACTTGAACTACATAACGCACAAGGGGCAACTGACAGGTTATGTAAAACAGCCTTAGATAGATTGCACCCTGCTGTCCCACACTTGCTCTGAGTAATTGAATAACCCTAGGAACAATGGAAAGATTAACGTGGTAACTTGTAAATTGTACATAGTTTCATATGTAAATTGTAAATTGTACATAGTTTCCCCCAGTTCACTCCAAGTTGTTTTCCCCTGTTTTATGTAAGCTCTGATTGCCTTCGCTGTCATTGAGTCACTTTGTTCTCTGTAAACCGCACTGATGGAAAATAGCGCGGTATAAAAGAAATGTTAAATAAATAAATAAATAAATAAATTGTATATTCATTGCTTCATGCTGTGAAAATAGCATGTAGTATTTGTACCATTACCAAAACCAGAAGAAACATAAGTATCATAAAATTAGATGGCCTGAAGTTATTAGTCTTTGTTCTTTCCAGCAGGGTTTGCTATGTATTCCAGTCGTTCAAACTGTTAAGTTGACATCCACTCTAGAAATCGCTTTTAACCATTTTACACCAAAGCTTTGGACTAGTATGCTGGAGGAGGCCTCGCTGGAGGAAAACATTCTAACCTTCAGGTGACAGATTAAAACTTGACTTTATGAACACCTTTTGGAAGAGGTGCCAGATAATACAATCTAACCAAAGGAATGGAACTCTTTCTGGGAGAAGAGGATTGCTATTTATTGGGATTATGAATATTTGAAGATTTGGAATTAGACTGGGAGTAGTGATAAGTGTTGTGGTTTTTAGTTTGTTATAGTAGGAAGGGACATTTGAAATTGTATTGGAGTGTGCAATTAATGTGGTAGAGGATGAGAAAGGGGTCAGTGATTTGGATTTTAGGATGGGAGGGTAAGGAGAGCATGGATGAATTTTGAAGGTAACATGCTTTGAGCTTCTCAGATGAGTGTGAAATCAAATACAAAAAAAAAAAAAAAAAGAATCCTTGGTCACTTCCCCATTGCCAGAAACCTCTTCATGTATTGTGGTTGTATTTATAGCTATGACAGCAAGAGTTTTCTTGTGTTCAGGTTCCAGTATCTTGGCATTTTTTCAGGATTTCCAGTACTTAAGGCTGTCTCATGATACGGCTGACTGTTTTGTTTCAGATGTTATAGGAAGACTCCATGTGAGCTCTTTCGGTTTCAAAGCCTTTCACAGGGCCAGTCCACACACTAGGCAGGCTAGTTGGCCGCCTAGGGGCAGCCAGCCTTGGTGGCAGGCATGGTGGCTTTGTGCCGCCACTTTGGTGCTTGTGGTACAAAGCCCATGGCCTACCTCTTCTGACCGCCCCTCCGACACAACTTCCTGTTGGGGGGGGGGGAAAGAGCGGCAGGACATGAGTGGGCGCCAAAGAGCATGGCCTTTTGGGGCACCGAAGTGGCGGCACAAAGCCACTGATTTTAAACTGCTGCTGCCACCGCCTAGCCCTCCATCTCGAAGATGGAATCAGCAGTGGTGGTGGTGGTTGGGGGGGGGGGGGCTCAGCATGGCGGGGCGTCAGAAACCCTTGAGCCAGCCCTGGTCTTCTGGTCCTTCACAAAGTAAATTTATAGTAGCTTTGGTAGAAATCTCTCCATATATATCACTGTGATAAGACCTTCCCAATCACTAGGATCCCCAACATTCTCAGATTGCTTCTTTTATTTACATCTTCCAAATCCATTTTCAGGTGAGCAATAATTTTGACGTTGCCCTGTATTGGTGTCACAGTATCTTCCAACAAAGAAGCCCTTTCCTGCGAGTCCACTTTGGAGGTCATTCCAGAACACAAATAATTTGGTTAGATGTGAAGGACAGACGTTTTTCTTGCAAAAACATCTAGAACCGAATTCAGAAACCACGTGGTCCTGCACGTACATGGCCCTAGCACAGGGATCTCAGAATGTGAGCAGGAGGGGGCAGAATGGGGGCATTGCCAGCCACGGAAACATATAAAGCATATTCAGGAAAGACCCATGTACATCTTCAGTTTTCTCGCGTACGTCCAAGTTATTTCTGCGGGAACGTGGAAAAAGGGTAAGACTTAGAATATTTACTGCTCTGTTCTTCAATACATCCCATAGTGAAGGATGGCTGTGACAATCACGTTTTGCACCAATGTGTCTGCAGTCTGGAAAAACAGACGATGCAGTTTTACAGAACAGAAAGCAGAAGTGAGGGAAGGTTCTAAGATAAAGAAACATTACTAAACACCCCCACATATATATGAAGAAGAGCAACAGTGTTTATTCCGGCTATGCTGACATTTGCTGTTTGTGCTAAAAGAGTAAATCCAAGGTTCCCTAACAATTCCTATGTCCTGCAAAATGAGAATGTTGATGGAATCCTGGAACTCCATCCTATAATGTTATACCAGCTGTTGTTGATAGGTACAGGGCATCTTTAAGGCAGACATATGTTTTTTTGAGACTGCAAGTGAGTGAGTGTGTGTGTGTGTGTGTGTGTGTGTGTGTGTGTTGCATGGGAGGAGCTAGTGTGCTCATCTACACATCTGGGGGTACCTGGACCGTAGGGATGACTGCAGTGTCATCAGGTGCCAGTGTGATTGGGCAGAACAAATCCAAACAGGTTCTCCATAACTAGATGTCAGAACATTTCCCTGTCATTAATAAGGGACCCTCAGAATGAGTGCAGTCAACAGTGCAAACAGCACTCCTACATGCCCGAAAGCACCATTATTGGGGAAGAGCTCCGATTTCTGGGCTTCCTAGAGGAAGAAAAAAAAAAGGTAGAGTATAGGTGAACAATAAGAGTGGAGCAAACAAAGTCACTTGGTGCAAAGTTTTACAGCTGGATTGCTCTGGCAGGGCTTAAATCCAGGGAAAGGTGACAGAAAGGTGGTTGGGAGCCCTCCTTTCCTGAAGGGGGGTAGAATGAAGGGACAGCAAGAGGTAGAGCCTGCCTCAGTTCCGGGACCCAATTTTCAGGAACTGCCCGGGGGCGAAGTGTCTGGGAACCCTAGGTCACTTCTCCTTTCTCCCCAGCGGATCGTCAAACTCCCACTGGCTATGGGGGTCCCTGACTATCTCCATACCAGTGAAATTGTGAACAAAGTAAGGGGGCTGCTGACTGGTCGGCTCGAGTGGCAAAACAACTCACCCTTGTTTGTCAAGGGGGGACTGCGGGACCGATCGTAGCATCAGTGCAGTGCATGACTCTCTTCTTCGGTCCGTAGCTACTCTCTTGACTCAGAGGTGGCTTTTCAGTGATGTGTGTGCATGCTGCTGGCATCAGTAGTGTATGCGCAGTGTGGGAGCAGCCATGGATTATGCTGGGTGGGCCTGTGTCGCATGTGTTTTCGGCAGGGAAGTTGGCTACAGTGGGAGTTCACGGCCGTGGTGATGGAGAGCATGCAAAAGGCATAGGGGAGGGGTGATTTAGCAAGGTTGGTGGTTTCTGCATAAATGGCGGGAATCACTGCCATTTCACAGCTGGCAGCCATTTCCTCTTCACAGGAGAAGCAGGGAAAAGATAAGGTAAAAGCAAAAAAGCCAGTTGGGATAGGTTCAGTACCCCAGACTTTATCGTTTTGTTGCATAAAGCTTATTGCCTCAAAAGGAAGCAGTCAGATTTTTCAGGGCCTCATAGTAAGTTGGCAACTTTCCCGGTGGGGAATCCCCTGCTGGGGGATGTTCCCCAGGGAAGGTCTTTCCCGAGAGGTGCTCGGGGTAGATGATGGTGATTGGCTGGGTCGTGAGACCCCACATGCATGGGCATCAGAAGAACTGGGGGAAGTCTTCTCTGAAATTAGAGACAACCCGTGGAGTTTGGACTTCGAAGAAGGTGAGATTGCCCCAGGTGGGGACCCTAACATCTTCCTAGTGTTTCACCGGGAGGAGCTGGGAGTGCTCATAGCTAATTCCCTATCTGCACTGAACATTATACAGTCAGTGGCTCAGGCAGAGGAACCACTTGAGGATCCCCTTCATCAGGGGTTTAAAGGGGTGCAGGTATGCTTTCCTGTTCACAGAGTGATCAAGCAGATGATTGAGTTGGAATGGGAGTATCTGGAGGCTACCTTATGGGGTAGCCATCCCATGGGGTGTCTCTACCCAATTCTACAGGAGGAATGGGACCTACTGTGGATGACAAAAGTGGATGCTGTGGTCTCAGCTGTAACCAAGAAGACTACCATCTCAGTAGAAGGAGGGGCAGCCCTTAATGATCTGCAGGATCGGAAGTAGGAGTCTCTCCTGAAGCAGGCCTTTGGCTCTAGTTCCTTGGCATTACAAGCCTCCATTTGTGAAGCCTATGTATCCCGGGCCTCCATTTGATGATTCAAGGAATTGGCTCCTGCCGACGTGGAAGGGCAGACTGCTACAAAGGGAGTTAAGTTGGAATAGGCCACTGCATATATGGCCGACGCCTTTTATGATCTGGTCCGGGTAGCCTCGAAAATGATGACTTCTGCGATTGTGGCTAGGTGACTTCTATGGCTTAGAAACTGGGCGGCAAATGCTTCCTCCAAATTCCGGCTCAGTAAACTCCCCTATAAGGGCAAGCTGCTCTTTGGGGAGGTGCTAGACAAAATTGTGAAGGACCTGGGTGACTCCAAAGGGGGGTCATCTGCAGGAGGATCGGCCTAAGGGTCCAAAACAGGGAATCCCACAGAGGACACAAACCAGAGATTTCTAGAGGTTCTTGGCAGCTCAGTTCACACCCTACCAGAGAGGGCGGTATGGTGCTAGGGGGCAGCCCTTTCGGGGGGTCTGGGGGTTTGGACAGGGCTATTATGCGGCTCAGTAAGCCTTGTGCAAGAAACCCCAATAAAGCCAAACAGGGCCAGTCAGAGGTGGCAATAAGTGGTCAGTTACAAAGATTTTATTCTGACTGTGCTACCATTACAATCGACCAGTGGGTCTTGGAGATTGTCAGCAAAGGCTATGCGCTGGAGTTTTTGAGACCTCTGACCAAGGTGTTTGTTGCCTCACTATACCGAGCGACGGAGAAGAGGGAAGCGGTTTGCTCCACTCTCCGATGCTTATTACAACTGGAGGCGGTGGTAACAGTGCCCCGAGACCACTGCGGGTCCAGTCGATACTCCATTTATTTCATGGTGCCCAAAAAAGGAGGGGTCCTTCTGACCCATCCTCGATCTCAAGCACGTGTACCAATTCCTTGAGAGTGCCACATTTTATAGTGGAGATGGGCAGGAGGGAAAACGTCCATCTTTTCAGAATATGGTGAGCACTAGGGCATACGCAGCCGTTTGCTGCGTATACCCATCTCTCGTACTCCATAGTGCTTTGTTTTTGCTGCACCAGAGACGTTTTATGTCCCCAATTCCGGAACCGCACCTGCACCTATCCCCACAGTTGTGGAATCACATTTAAATTGGGCACCTTTTCAATTTGAACGTGCCCATGGGTCAGACTTGCATGTTCTGGAATTGGGCTCTCTGTTTTGAGATACACAGGATTGTACTATAAGGGAAGCCAATTCCATTGTAATTTCTTTGGATGTAGCATGATTCTATATTATTATTGCCTTCAGGGACTGCATCTCATCTATGCTTATAGTAAGGAAGGTTTAGCTTTACTGCCATCAACCATTTTGAGTGTTATTTTATGAACTCTCATGTAGTTGCATTTGTCTGCACACCATTAGTGCTTATTTGCCGTTTTTATAAAGTCAAGTATGCATGTACTTTTTTTTATAAAATTGGTGGTGCAAGTGATGAACAATGCACACAAAATCTTGGCATGAGCACATATGCCAGTCCTATGGCTGGTGGAAATGCCCGTGCCTAGACTTTTTAAAGACACATGCAGATTATAGTAGTTTATAGTTTACATATGCACTTTTGTGCTCTACCCACGTGCACGTGCAACGTGCATTCTTACAGAATAGCAACTGCCTAAAGTACATGCATAAGTGCACATTAACGTGCATAAGTCCCTGAAAATACAAAATTTACACGTGTAGATGACATGTACATTTCTGTGGTTTCTTATGTGATAACAGAGGGATCCTCCTTGGACTTTTTCACATACTAATATGATATAGAATCTGCAATTTTGCCTGGTTCACCACCGGCCATAACGGCTATCTCTTTGAACAGAGAACTGTTTTTTCATAGGGTTTATTAATTTTTAGAGATGTTCACAAGAAAATAGTTTATTTTTGGATTTTTGTCCTGATTTTTTGACCATTTATTTTGTTCATTTCTTACATTTGTATTAAAAAGTTCTAATATATATTAACATTTTTTAATTAATGGGTGCAAGTCAACTTTATGCATTAATTTGTAGGTTAATATATGTATATTACCTCAAAAAAGGAAAAAAAAGGGACTGTATAGTTTAGTAGTTTGTATGGAAGGGCAGACTGGATAGGCTGTATGGTCTTTATTTGAAGTCATATTTCTATGTTTCTATGTAAATATCATTAACAAATACACATCCCTAGTAATTGCTGATGTTCTTCAGAAAAAGTTGATAATATAGTTTATTCTAAATAGGTCATCAGCAAAGGTTAGTTTTGTTGACTTTTCTACTCCCATCCCACTTTAGCAGATACTCGTATATACCACACTGGTTGTCAGGGTCTGCAATCTGTAATCAATATTCCTCCGGGCATATTTGTGTACATTTGATCTGAGAAGCAGGTTTGGTTTGCTTAACTTGGCTACCTGGAAAGCCATGATTGCTTACATCTGTCAAGGATCATGGTTATTATGGATATTCACATTCATTTTTTTAGTGTGCAGCAAAATATTTTGTGCATACTAAATTGACTTACTATATGTTAATCTATGAATTAATTTAATACATGCTAAGGCGACTTGTGTATGTTAAAAAATTGTATTAAAAAGAATGTGCAAAACAAACTGAAAACAATGGCCAAAATAGACTAAAAAATGCCAAACAAATCAAAAGCAAATGGAAAATCTGTGCCTTATGAACATCCCTAATGGTTGTATACCTTTGCTGAGTTTAGCGCTCCTTTTCTCGCTTATCCTCTCTTAAGTCCTTGCTTTATCAGTTTAGGGTTTAGAAATTCTTCTTTAAAGTCTAGATTTATAACAAAAATAGAAAAAATATTGCAAACATATTTAGGAGTATGTTTATTAAAGCATGGTACGCACTTAGCATGGGTTTTACCATAAAGTAACCATTAGCACTGGTCCATGCTAATGGTAAATGTATAGCTGAAACACTTCCACAGTAAAAAAAAATGCATTAAGGGCATTTTTTACTAAAACCTGCTAAAGATTTACCTTTAATGCGCTGATATCATGCATGTTAATTACAAAGCCTCCATTTTAACTCTCGGGTGGGTTTGCCTAACGTGCGCTCCACTATAGCAGGTTCACTTAGCAACTTCTATAGAAGTGTCATTATATGCTCTCGTGCTAATGCGCTATCCACAGCCATGCGCTTCCCATTCTCAACTCCATCCTGTGATTGACAACATTATTTTTAATATGCAGTGGCAGACACTATGGTGTGTTTGTGTTCCTGACTGCCAGTTGCTGTGGGTTAAAATGCCCGTTAACCAGCTAATGGGCTTTAGTAAAAGAGGTCCTAAGGATATCATTTTAGAAGGCCCTATTCATGATTTCCACATCTAAAAATTCCCATTTAGATGTTCAGATCACATGGACTTTCCCTCAGCTATTTTAGAATGTCCCGAATAATTTATTTATTTATTTATTTAATTAACCAGTTTTTATATACCACCTTTTCCTTCAATCAAAGTGATTTACATGTTGCTACGTGTGCGTTAGGGTTAGGTGGGGGGGGGGTGTGGAAGTTTATTGGGGTGGGCACTTGGGAAGAAAGTTTGCGACCTGTAAGGGTGTCATGAGTTGCTTGGTTGCGATTGTGCTCATATGTTGGTTTGTTGGTTCTGGGAGGGTCCATAGTATTGTATAAATAGTGTGGTTTTGAGCATAGTTTTGAAGTCCTTTATGTCGCTCATGGCTCTCATGCCGTCAGGCAGGGTGTTCCATAATTCTGGTGCGTAGAGAGATGGTGCCCATCTGGATGTTGTGTGTGTAGTCCTTTGGTATTCAGGTGGGGTGGCTATCTTATTATCCATGCTACTTCTCAGTGCTCTTGCGCTGGTGTGTCTGGTTATTAGGTTCTGGAGAACATTCGCTGACATGTTCTGCCCAGTGCAATCACGTCCAAGCCACATAGGGTCATCCCTGGTTGTGGGGGGAGGGGGGTAGGGAGAAACAAATTTGCAAATAATTTTAGACCAGTGCTGAACATCCCATTTCATTGTTAGGGAAATCCATAGTGTTACCTGCTCCAGGACATGAATAGGACTCAGAGACGTGCTCATTTTGGCACATCAGCAACTGTAAAGTGAAAACAGAAATGCCCATTCATTCCTCCACTATTTTTCACGCCTTCCAAAAAATGTGGCAGTAAGTGAAGAGACATTTCTCCTGGCTCTCACACTGCTGCACATATCCATTTGCAATATGGCAGGTCAGGACATGTAAAAGGGGACAGATATACATAGGCATGTTGTGAAATTGTGCTGCTGCCATGTCTATGTGTTTGGAATGGTTGATGTCCATACAAGTTTCTGAAACTGGGTGAAAACGTGTTTGACCCATTACTTTATAAATCCCTCTTTTGCCTTTTATGCGGCAGACACATGTATCTTTTAGGGTGGAGACAGGACATGTGCCCACCTTCTCTGCTGCTCCTCCCACTAAATTTCAGACATTCTGGCTTGAATCCCAACTTTCTCCTACACGACATTTCTAAAATGAATCATTTGGAACCTAAGAGCTTGTCCTATGTGCCTCAAGTCAGCTGCCATGCATAAAGAATTGACTCTACTAAGGGAAGAACTAACTGCAATAAAACACACCTCTTCTAGGATACAAACAGAACAAAGTCCACCACCACTCCCACAAAGAATCAAACATCTCAGGAACAAATGGATCACAGTGGGCTCGGGTAGATTGCGGCCTGTAACGCAGAGACATCCTATACATCAAGAGATATCCCTGCATAATGCCTTCTCTGCTTTGGTTAATGAGGATCACCAATCCATGGAAACTGAAGGGCCCTCAAATGAGTCAGTCAATGCCCAGTCTCCTGCTAAAGCACCAAATATGAAGAAAAACCAAACAGAAAACTACTACTACTTGGAGATTCCATCATCAGAGGCACCAACTTGGGAACACAGTTCAAAGGAGAGAAGATAGTCAAATGCCTCCCAGGCTCTTCAGCCAGCAGGAATACAAACCAAATTGTTGATGTACTTAGTGCAGAAAGTGCGCACGCCAAAATTGATGTTGTCATCCACCTGGGTACAAATGACCTGGCTAGAAACAGTGACTCTGCAGTTCAAAGAGACTTCCAGACTCTAGGAGAAAAACTCCAGCCCATTGTTAACACTCTAGCATTCTCAGAAGTTCTACCTGTTCATGGTAAGGGGGCAGAAAGGCTGCATCGCATAAACAGCTTTAATACATGGCTCCAGACCTGGTGTGAACGAGAAGGATTCAGATTTATTGGCGACTGAGGAAACAGATGGACTATATTGTGCTGATGGACTACATCTCTCTGTCGCAGGGAAAAGAATCCTAAGTGAAAAATTCAGGCAGTATGTGGATATGCATTTAAACTAGAAAAAGGGGGGTGACGGATGGGGAAGGACTAGTTCAGGATGTCACTCCCGGCAAAAGCAGAACAACATCAGAAATAGCCACACTTTTAAACCACACATCAATGACAAGTGGGAAGAAGTGGTCAGAACAAAATCAATGCAAAATACACGCAAGCCAGTTAAATGCTGGAAAGCAATGAGCACAAATGCTCGAATCTTAGCCAACAAAGTTCCAGACCTGAAAGCCCTAATGGTGGAAATGGATTTGAACATTGTGGCCATTAGAGAAACATGGTTTAATGTATCGCATGAATGGGATATAGCCATAGCTGGCTATAATCTATTCAGAAGAGACAGAGAAAGTGGAAAAGGAGGAGGAGTAGCCTTGTATGTAAAAAGCAATATTAAAACTACTGCAATGCAGGGGGCATGGGGAAAAGAAGAAGCGCTCTGGATTGTGTTGGAAAGAGGAGATGGCACTGTCATCCATACTGCTGTAGT
Source organism: Ichthyophis bannanicus (assembly GCA_033557465.1). Lineage (NCBI taxonomy): Eukaryota > Metazoa > Chordata > Amphibia > Gymnophiona > Ichthyophiidae > Ichthyophis > Ichthyophis bannanicus. The sequence goes on from CM066035.1 coordinate 668,551,457, forward strand.
CTACAGACCCCCGACTCAAATCGAAGAAATAGATAATGAATTGATTATAGATATTGCCAAGATAGCCACAAAGGGGGAAGTGATCATATTGATTGACTTTAATCTACCCAATGGGTATTGGAGTACTCCTCCTGCGAATCTGGCAAGAAGCAAAACAATTGTGGATGCTTTCCAAGATGCGTCACGTAGACAAATGGTGATGGAACCAATCAGGGAAAGCTCAGTGCTGGATTTAGTGTTCACCAACGGTGAGAGTGTGTCGAATGTCTGGGTGGGTGCCCCTGTGAGCAGCAGCGATCATCACACTGTGTCATTTGAGATAAAAGCCAAGGTGCAGTCCAATCATAGCAAGCTCAAAGTCCTAAACTTCAAAAACACTGACTTCAGTAAAATGGAAAAGTACTTGAAGGAGGAGTTGGCAGGATGGGAGGGGGTAAGGGAAGTGGAATTGCAATGGGCTAAACTAAAGGTGGCAATAAAAGAGGCAACAGATAAATATGTAAGGAAAATAAATAAAAACAAGAGGAGAAGGTAACCTATTTGGTTCTCCAAATAAGTGGCTGCTCAAATAAAGGCAAAAAACACAGCTTTCACAAAATTCAAAAGCTTGCAAACAGAGGAACACAGTAAGGAATACAGGATCAAACTAAAAGAGACAAAAAGGGAAATAAGGAAAGGAAAGCAAAATCAGTGGCAGAGGAAAAGATGGCTAAAGATGTGAAGTGTGGCAACAAAACTTTCTTCAGGTATATTCGGGAGAGGAGAAAAATCAGAGATGGAATTGCAGGACTCAGAAGTGCTGGGAAGGGATTTGTGGAAAGTGACATTGAAAAAGCAAAATTGCTAAACAGATTCTTCTGCTCTGTTTTTACTAAAGAAAATCCTGGAGAAGGACTATCTGTGACTCCCAAATATAAAAATGGGAATGAAGTAGATACCACACCATTCACTGAAGATGATGTGTTAGAACAACTTGTAAAACTGAAAGTGAACAAGGCCATGGGACCAGATGGGATACATCGCAGGATACTGAAAGAGCTCAGAGAGGTTCTTGTAGGGCCATTAAAGGATGTTTTCAACAGAGCCCTGGAAACAGGAGTAGTTCCTCAGGATTGGAGAAGGGCGGATGTGGTACCTCTTCACAAAAGTGGTGACAGGGAAGAAGTGACAAACTACAAGCCTGTGAGCCCTACCTCAGTAGCGGGAAAGTAATGGAGGCACTTCTGAAAGAGCGAATAGTGGACTTTCTCAAAACCAACAAGTTGCATGATCCGAGGCAACATGGTTTTACCAAAGGACAATCTTGCCAAATAAATCTGATTGAGTTCTTTGACTGGGTGACCAGAGAACTAGATCAGGGGCATGCAATGGATGTCATCTACCTGGATTTCAGCAAAGCCTTTGATACTGTTCCTCATAGGAGGCTTATCAATTAAACTCAGAAGTTTGGGGATGAGTCCCAAGGTGGTAAACTGGATCAGAAATTGGTTGACTGACAGATGACAGAAGGTGATGGTAAATGGAGCTCACTCGGATGAAAGGAGGGTGATTAGCGGGGTGCCCCAGGGTTCGGTCTTGAGCCCAGCACTGTTCAATGCATTTGTGAGTGATGTGCTGAAGGACTGCCTGGAAAAGTCTGTCTTTTTGCAGATGACACGAAAATTTGCAACAGAGTGGACTCCCCTGAGGGAGTGGATAACATGAGGAAAGATCTACAAAAGCTGGAAGAATGGTCTAATGCTTGGCAGTTAAGATTTAATGTGAAGAAGTGCAGTGTCATGCACTTGGGAAGCAGAAATCCAGGGGAAATGTAAGCGATAGGGGGCGAGAGGTTGGTGTGCATGGACCAGGAGAAGGACCTTGGTGTGATTATTTCTGTGGATCTCAAGGTGGCAAAACAGTGCAACAAGGCAGTGGCAAAAGCCAGGAGGATGTTGGGTTGCATACAAAGAGGAATTACCAGCAGAAAGGAAGAGGTACTAACGCCACTGTATAAGTCACTGGTGAGGCCTCACTTGGAATACTGTGTTCAGTTTTGGAGACCATATCTTGCAAAGGATATAAAAATACTGGAAACTGTTCAGAGGAAGACGACAAAAATGATTTGAAGCATGCGTCAGAAGCCTTATGAGAAGAGACTTGAAGACCTAAATATGTACACTCTGGAGGAGAGGAGGGACAGGGGAGATATGATTCAGACCTTTAAATACTTAAAGAGAAATAATGAACAAACAAACCTCTTCCAAAGACGGGGAAGCTGTAAAACTAGAGGGCATAACATGAAGCTGCAAGGGGGTAAATTGAAAGGCAATGTCAGGAAATACTTTTTCACTGAAAGGGTGGTGGATGCTTGGAATGCCCTCCCGATGGAAGTGGCGGGGGCAAATACAGTGACAGAATTCAAAATGGCATGGGACAGACACAGTGGATCCCTTTACAGCAGTAGGATAAAATCAAAATAAACTTAACTATCTAATTTCTCAACATACAGGGGTGTCCTACACGGAGCGGTGGGTTCACCCCTAAAACAAAGACATGGGGAGGGTGGCCTGCACGGAGCGGCAGGTGCACCTACTCTTGCCATCTTACTGGGCAGACTAGATGGACCATACTGGTCTGTATCTGCCGTCAATTACTATGTTACTATGTCTTCATGTGCTTAACACCTGTCTGGTCAGGATTAGGGTGGGTTTGGGTTGGTAGCCAGTAGCAGCTGGCACATGGGATCTTGTTATTGCAAGTATATTAAAAATATATTAACTGAAAGCCAGTTCTGGACTAACACCTTAAGACAGCATGAATTTTGGTTGGTAAACTTCAGAAACCATTATTGAAAATGGTCTAGACAACTAACACAGTGCCTACTGATTGGGTCTTGTGACCTCTATGTTATTTGTTTAAAATTTGCAGTCTTTAGAGCAGCTAGTCTCATATGTTGGCCTCATTTGTACAGAGAACCACACCATTTGCTGGAAATTCCAGCTAATTATCTACAACATGTCCATGGAATTTGGCCACACATTTGATGGAAATAACAGCTATTGTGCTACAGCATAACAACCTTCTGATTTGCTGGCCCTAAATCCCTAGTTCTGAAGTTCGCCTCATGAGTGCTTACAGCCAACAGTATGATGGCTGCACAATGCACATTCTTTTTAGCATAGGTCACTGTTGTCTTGGCCTTAACATTTTCTGTATTCAAGTGATAATGAATTAACTAACCCCTTGCATATCAAATGACATTGCAGGGCAGCCACTCTCTTAATGTTTTTTTTTTCTTAAAGTTACAAAGAAGTTTAAGAAAATAAAAGTCAACAATGTGTTTTCAAGAGGACCAGAGGGCACCACCATGGCGCCTGAAACATTATTGTTATGTCTGCAAGGAAGAACAGGTCTTTGCCTTGTGTGAAAACAGTACTGTATCAAAGCGCATATCATTTTGATACACTATCATCATCTTGCAAGAGCTGATGTTTCATGCCTTTGTGAAACCTTACATGTCGTAAACCTCCAAATTTCTGGTGCTCCCCGCTCTGTCCAAAAGAAACTTCAAATAACTATGCTTGTATAGAATGATATGTTAATTAAAAACTACTCACAGTGCTTTGTGATAGGGTCATGCGATTAAGCATATTTTAAAGCAATACTGTGTAGCTCAGGTTAAATGGCCAATTAAGAAGTCACCACTACAAATGGGCAGAGTAAAGGGAAATCTCTTTCAAAAACCACAGGGTTAATATTGAAAACTGTAGATGCTTAAAAAATGTATTTTATTTTCAGGAGATGCATACAGTCAAAGTCGTGGGCCAGAATGATTCCATGATAGTTCTTTTTGTATATTAAATTGTGGTTATAAAATCTGTTCTCTCAAAGAGGCATGTTTTGCAGATATTGCACATTGAAAGTTGAAATCAGCACGCAGTATGTGTAACAGTAGTGTGCTCAGCATGGTCTTAGCAGATACTGCACTGATTTGAACCCTAAGATGTCCCAGCGGCAATTGTGTCTAATGCAAATGCATTTAATGCCGTCCATTGAGGTGACGTTAAGTGCACCCACGCAAACTGCAACATTGACGGCGAATGTGTGCTGCCAACCCCCGCACCGATCATGCTGCGCAAACACTCTTGCGCTCAACCACTACCTGAGCTGTTTCTCCTCAGCAGGTAATGTAGAATAAACCCAGAGCTGTCTTTTTAGCAGGCATGCTGTTAATGTGGTCCATTAGCACACGTTAGCAGCTAGCACAGCTTAGTAAATATGTCCCAAAATTATAGTTCTGCTGAATTTGCTAATTCAAGTCAGATTCTGCTTTAAATAACATTTGTAAAACAATTTGCTAGAGAAAAGGAATGATTTACCTTTCTTTGGCTTAACATAGTGGCTTTCCATGAAGGACTAATAATAAACATGTTATTGGCCTGAAGTATTAAAATCTGCTAATCTCAGTGTGGTGGTGTGATGGGTGAAGAAAGCCCCCAGGTAGGTGATACATTAAATACCTTTATAGAAATGGGTAATAGGGGTAACATATGGAAAGCAGTGTGTGTAAATGCCTGTAGCATGGGAAATAAGATCCCTGATGTTGAAGCTTTGGTGGGAGTGGCTGACTTGGATTTAGTGGCAGTTACAGAAACATGGTTCACAGAAAACCATGATTGGGATGTAACTATACCAGGCTATACTTTATTCAGAAAGGACAGGGTAGGAAGAAGGGGAGGAGGAGTGACACTATGGGGTATGTTTACTAAACTGCGTTGGTGCAAATCGCGTTAGGAGTCGCGTTAGTGAAAGGAAAGCCAAAAAAGGACATGGGCGGGACATCGTAACCACTAACGCGCGTTCCCAAAACTAACGAGCGTTACAGGGCGCCGTGGCGCGTTACTGCGCGTTAATCGTATGAAGGCGTACAGACACAAAACACTGAAACAGAGCTGTAGCACAATGGTTAGTGTACTGACCGCTGTTACAGGCAGCATGGGTTCGAGTCCCCAGTGTGCCTAACGCAGAAGGCTGGCCCAGGCATCTGTACATTACATAGGGAATGAGGAGGCATGTTTTTCTTTACGTTGAGTAGTGGTTACAGAAACACACCCTCGCAGTATGCGTAGCCATGTACGTTGGTGCGTGCGTGGCTGCGTGCGTTGGTACGGGCGTAGCCCCGTGCGTTGGTATGGGCGTGGCCCCGTGCGTACAAATGTGCGTGGGTACGTGTGTTTTTACCAGCGTGGGTACCTTATATTACAGACTCTTTAGGGTATCTTGCACCTATGCATTATGCTAACAGATGTACGTGTGATGGCCTATGGTGTATCTGAGCCTGTGAGCAGGTGCTGGATTTACCCAGGGTTGGATTGTGCCAGTCACACCCATGATGCACTGCACATGCAAATCAGCCGTCCACAGATACACACCATGGGGAATGCACCCCCACAGCACCTCGGCCTGGTAGGGGGAAGTGCCCATGTGCACCCCCACAGCACCTCGGCCTGGTAGGGGGAAGTGCCCATGTGCACCCCCACAGCACCTCGGCCTGGTAGGGGGTACTGACCGTGTGTTGTACTGGCACAGAGTAGCTACACACCGTCACATTGTGCGGGTACCGTGCTCACCCTGAGGGTGCAGTGAGGCGCCCAGCACCAGGTCCACAGCACCGTCCATGACTGAAAGAGGCCATGGCGCAGGTCCAAAGCAGTGTTAATGTGTGAGATAGGTAGTTTCTGCACAAACACCTTGGATTTCTCTGTCTGTTTCAGTCAGGTGTTGCCCCCATGGACCCCTAGGTGGCCCATGCACCACCACCCCCCCTCCCCCAGGGCCGAGGGTGGCAAACAGGCTCTCCAAACAATAGATCCACATTCTACCTCCCTGCAAAGGTGGCAGTAGAGGGGAACAGCAACCCCGGTCCTGCTGAGGAACAGACACACCACAGGGCAGTCAATGCAGCTCTGTACACATCCATAACACAATAGCAGACAGACATCAGGCCTGGATATGGTAAGCTGCACCCCACCACTATCTGATATTCTCCTGCTGCAAGCCACTCCATCACAACACATACCAGCTGCAAACAGTCTGCTAGTTAGTCAATAGTGCATGTGCCCAGTGGAGATGCATGCACCCAGAACTGGGATGTCAGCATACACAGCAAGCAGATAAATCAGTGACTGGGCCCCAAAAAGAAACCCATATCTATCACATGAGAGAAATACTATATAGCACTATGGGTGTGCCTAGCCATGCTGTGGTCACTGCACAGTCAGGGTGAGAGTGATCTCTCAGCAGGACATACTGAGGTCACCCTGTCTGTGTAGATGGTGGCCGGGCACTAAAATGTGCCTGTCACTGCCGTATGCCCTGTGCAGATGCACCCTGGCCAGGTCACCCTGTCCGGCCTATACCCATGGTACCTTGCTCCTCATTATGCACATTGGCAGCCCAATACTGGCAACATTGCTGGCAGTGTGGGCTGTGGAAGGTGTTTGCAGCCACCACACAGTGGATAGACAGACAGCCACCCCCACACCTATGCCAGCATTGTGCTACTATAGAGGTGTTCAGCAGCCATACCCACCACACCAGTCCTGGGCACAGTACAGGCATGGATATGGTACGCAAGACTGTTGGGGGTCACTCCCCAGGGTGGTAAACACTGTCAGAGACCAGACCTGCAGCACACACCGCAGACATCAGAATGATTGTTATGGTGGAGCTCACTGAGCAAAATGTGCTTAACGTAGGAATTGATATCTGCCAGTTCTCATAGGAAACGTTTGATAGCTGTGTACCATATACCCAGGTGTAGGGTGGCATTGCTAAGGTATGCAACTGCTAGTATTGGGAGATACAGGCAGGGCCCAATGTCCTGCCTCTGCAGGAGGCATTGGCCAATGGGGCCTGTGGGTATGTGTGTGGGTGTGTCTGGCCCTGTTGGCTGCTGCTTTATGGCAGAGTTCCCCAACTCCAATCCTGGTGTTCCAAACACTGTTCGGGTTTTCATGCTGTCCCTCATAAATATGCATGAGCTACATCTGCATACCATGGGGGTGGTGCATAGATATGCAGCGCAGGCATCTTTATTAAAGGCAGCATGGAACCTGAAAGGTGTGGGACCCTCCAGGACTGCATTTGTGAGACTCTGCTCTAGGTAATGCGCCTGTTTCTGGTGTCTGTGTTTGGTGTGGTAAAATATAGGCGTATTAACCATGCGTATGTTCTCTGCAATAAAGGAGTGTCTTTACTATCATTGTTTAGTGGTGGGTAAAATTATGGGGACTGGGTTGGCAGGAGCCCCAGCTGGGATTTGAACCTGTGCCCCTCTGGTCTTATAGGCACTGGCTGTGTCCGTTGCACCACACTGTGGCCACAGAGACAGTGCAGTCCCTGGAGATAGGAAAACCGGCCTGACGAGTCAGAAACCCTACTCTGCACAATTTTACTGTGGGCTCATTTACCTTGTATGAAGACAAACGTGCACATAAACCTCAAAAAAGACCTCGAAAAAAGGGGCACACACCCATAACCAAGCTGGGCAACAATGATATCATTCTGCAACATTAAAGAACACTCCCAGGAAAGCTCCAATAAAATGAAATGCTTTTTGAAAGGGTCTACGGAGTGTAGACCCTTCCACACATCATTTCTTTTTTTTGGAGCTTTCCTGGGAGTGTTTTTTATTCTTGCCCATTGCTATCACTGTTGCCCAGCTGAATTATAATTTTTACACTGTTTCTTGTGGTCATTTTAAAGTTTTATTTGCAATTTTGTTCTGTGCACATGTATCACACTGCTCACGTTTTGTAGGTTTCCCCGGTTTTGCTGTACATTGCTGACGTAAATGGTTTCTCTTCCCTTTAATATGCCTTTAACGACAGGTTTTCATTCGCATTGGAATTGAGCTCTGCACTTCAGCGCGTTAGGGTGAGGGGAGCCTCTCCCCGCCCACTCTCCGCCCATTGACCCCTTCTCTCCACCCACTTTCCACCTTCTGTGCTGTTTTAACGCGCCGCGGGGCTTTACGATCGTTAACTACGGTTAACGCACGTAGTATGACGTTAACGGTCGTTGGCGCGTGTTTACGCACATTATACTGCACTTACGATCGTTAACGTCGTAAACGCGTGTTATTCACGTTTACCGCAGTTTAGTAAACATACCCCTATATGTAAAAACTACTATTAAAACTTTGGAAATACAGAGCTTAAAAGGGAGAGAGGAGGCATTGTGGGTTAAACTAGAAAGAGGGAAAGAGAAATCTGTTTGCATTGGTGTGATATACAGACCTTCCTCACAAGAGGAAGAGATGGACAGAGAGTTAATTAAAGACATATGCAGCATTGCTAGGAAAGAGGAAGTGCTACTGATAGGAGATTTCAATATGCCAGATGTTGATTGACACATTCCTGCTGCAGTATCATCTAGAAGTAAGGAGATCCTGGATTCTCTACAGGGAGAACTATTCAGGCAATTGGTAACAGACCCCACATGTGAAGGGGCCATACTGGACGTGGTGCTTACCAATAGTGAAAGTGTTTCTGATGCTGTAGTAGGAGATCATTTTGCATTCAGTGATCACCAGATGGTTTGGTTCAGTATTAGGACTAGGGTTGTTAGAATCCATTCAAAGGTGAGGATCTTAGACTTTAGGAAAACTAACTTTGCGAAGATGGGCCAATACCTCAGGGAGTCGTTAGTGGGATGGGAACAGCTGGGGGATGTAGAAAAACAGTGGGCAAAACTGAAAGGGGATATTTTAAGGGCAACCAACCTATTTGTTAAAATGGTAAATAAAGGTAAAAGGAAAAGGAGACCACTACGGCTTTCAAAAGAAGTAGCTGAAAAAGTGAAGAAAAAGAGGGAGGCCTTCATGAAATACAAGAGATCATAGAGAGAGGAAGATAGGCATCTGTATTTGGAAAAACTTAGAGAAGGTAGCAAAGTAGTCAGGAAGGCAAAGATTCAAAAGGAGGGGAAATAGCCAATGCAATAAAATGGGGGGATAATACATTTTTCAGATATGTTAGTGAGAAGAGGAAGGGCAAAAGTGGAATTGTCAGACTTAAGGGTGAAGGGGAGGAATATGTAGAAGCTGATAAGGATAAAGCAGCATTTCTTAACAAATATTTCTGTTCTGTGTTCACAGATGAAGTATCAGGAGCAGGACCTCAGAAAACACTCACAAACAGGAACAGAAGCGAGGGACGTCTTGAACAATTTTCATTAGACTGTGTTCGTGAGAAACTAGCTCAACTTAAAGTAGACAAAGCGATGGGACCAGATGGGATACACCCTAGAATACTGAGGGAACTTGGGGACGTTCTAGCAGCTCCACTGACTGACCTTTTCAATGCCTTGTTGGAGTCGGCAGTGGTGCCAAAGGACTGGAGAGAGGCTCATGTGGTGCCTTTGCACAAAAGCGGAAGTAAGGATGTGGTTGAAAACTACAGGCCAGTTAGTTTAACTTCGGTGGTGAGTAAATTAGAAACGCTGCTGAAAGAGAAAATAGTTAGGTTTCTGGAGTCCAGCGGATTAGAGGATCCGAGGCAGCATGGATTCACCAGAGGCAAGTCTTGTCAGACAAATCTGATTGATTTCTTTGACTGGGTGACCAGGGGAGTTGGACCGAGGGAGAGCCGTAGATGTGGTGTATTTGGATTTCAGCAAAGCCTTTGACACTGTTCCTCACAGGTGACTTATAAACAAACTGAGCACCCTAGGGATGGACCCTAAAGTTACTGCTTGGGTTAGAAATTGTTTGGGTGGGAGGCGACAAAGAGTACAGGTAAATGGAGCTCACTCTGAGGAGAAGGATGTTACCAGTGGTGTGCCTCAGAGATCTGTCATTGGTCCGATTCTTTTTAACATCTTTGTTAGTGATATAGCAGAAGGGCTGTCGGGTAAGTTTTGCCTCTTTGCAGATGGTACCAAAATCTGTAATGGAGTAGACATCCAGGAAGGTGTAGCTAACATGAGGAGGGATCTAGCTAAGCTTGAAGAATGGTCTAGAATTTGGCAGCTGCTATTTAATGTTAAAAAATGTAAGGTCATGTATTTGGGCTGCAGCAATTCAAGGGAGCAATATAGTATAGGGGGTGAAGTACTTTTGTCCACTAAAGAAGAGCGGGACCTAGGCGTGGTTGTGTCTGATGACCTTAAAGTAGCTAAACAGGTAGAAAAGGCGACGGAAAATGCTAGAAGGATGCTTGGGTGCATACAGCGAGCAATGGCTAACAGAAAAAAGGAGGTGATAATGCCTCTGTATAAGTCTTTGGTGCGACCTTATTTGGAGTATAGTGTGCAATTCTGGAGACCGCAGCTTCAAAAGGATGTGAACAGGATGGAGTCAGTGCAGAGGGTGGCTACTAAAATGATTAGTGGTCTTCATTATAAAGCATATGAGGACAAACTTAAGGATCTTAATATGTACACCTTAGAGGAAAGGCGGGATAGAGGTGATATGATTGAAATGTTCAAATACCTCCGTGGCATAAATGTTCAGGGAGAGGGTCTTTTTCAATTGAAAGCAAGTTCTGCTACGAGGGGACATGGGATGAGGGTTAAGGGAGATAGATTCAGGAGTGATATGTGGAAATATTTCTTTACGGAAAGAGTAGTGGATCCGTGGAATAGTTTCCCAGTGGAGGTGGTAGAGATGAGGACAGTAACTGAATTCAAAAAAGCATGGGACAAACACAGAGGATCTCTGAAGGTAAAAAGGGGACTGTTGTAGTTTGTTGATATGGAAGGACAGACTAGATAGGCCATGTGGTCTTTTTCTGTCGTCATATTTCTATGTTTCTATGTTTGCATCCAGTTTGGTACTGATTTCTTGTACGTTACAGTTACTATTGATGAAACAAGAACTGTATCACACAAAATATTAGCACTAAACCAGAAGTAAACCCCTGACTAATCTTATCATAATTAGCAAGGAAATGCATGCTAATAAGCTGCATACAGAATTACTTCAATGCAGCAAATTGTGCTAATGAGATTTAGGCTTTTAGGTAGGAAGTTGACATCCAGAACTTCCAGGGTAGCATTCCCTGAAATCCTTCCCATTTCATGCATAGGACCCAAAAGGCAGTCAGAGCTCTGGAGTCTCAACTTGTGGATGAGACAAGAATTGGGCAACATTCTGGGGAAGGGAGGAGCTTTTCCAAAGGGATGGGCTCCACCTTAACCGAGATGGTACCAGGCTGCTGGCATTAACCTTTAAAAAGGATATAGAGCAGCTTTTAAACTAGATAATTGAGGAAAGCTGACAGCTGCCCAAAAGCGCATGGTTTGAAAGGATGAATCCTCAAAAGATATTGGCAAAAGAGGGAAGTTAGGGCATTCTGACAGAGAGGTTCCAATAAAGATAAGAGTAACCCAGATGCCCTTAAGTTCAGAGCTGAAAATTTTAAAATTACCTGAATTGACTGATAACCCAGATTAATATGAATAAAATACAACCTCTAAAATGCTTGTTGCAAATGCTAGGCATCTAAAACATAAGATGGGGGAGCTAGAATATATAGCACTAAATGAAAGGTTAGATATGATTGGCATCTCAGAGACCTGGTGGAAGGAGGACAGTCAATGGGACACTATGATGCCTGGGTACAAACTATGTTTCAACGATAGGATAGATCAAATTGGTGGAGGGGTTACTCTCTATGGTAGGGAAGGCATTGAGTCACACACGATTAAAGTTTTGCATGAAACAGATAACACTATAGAATCTCTATGGGGTATGTTTACTAAACCGTCTTAACGTGCGCCCGGCGATAGTGTGCAGGATGGCATAAAAGGAGTGGGCGTTTCGGTCTTAACGTAGCAAAACGGGATTATCGCATGATAACGCGCGCTGCGCACATTATCGGGTGAAATGCCGCTAAGCACGTTAACGCGCGATAATCTTAAGTAGGCGCGCAGACATGCAAACAGAAGCAGAGGTGTAGCACAATGGTTAATACACTGATCGATGGTACAGGGGTCATGAGTTTGATCCCCCAGTGTGTTTAATGCATAAGGCTGACTGAGGCATCACCCTTTATGTTTAAGTAGTGCTTTTTGACGCATTTTACTTTTATTTTAATTAGTGCTGCCAGCAAACACACCCTCACGGTGGCGTAACCTAAGGTGCCGCATAAGGCACCCCATAACGCATTCCATAGGGCACATTATAAAGTGCACTGTCCGCCAAGGCCGCTTTATAGGGTGCCTTATAAGGTGTCCTATAATGTCCCCTATAGGACACCTTATAAGGCACCTTATAAAGCGGCCTATAAGGCGCCTTATGGGGCACCTTAAGGTTACAGTACTCTGAGGGTGTTTTTGCTGGCAGCCCTAATGTTCATTAAAAATAGACAATGCCTCTGATAGCCCTATCAAATAATCCCACCATGGGTTTGAACCCATGACCTCTGGCTTCACAGGCAATGAAGTAACCAGTGGGCTACAGCTCTATAGCTGCCAACAAACCCCTGGCTGGCTGCAGAAGGACTGCAGGTCACCACACAAACTGTCTGCTGTGGTTACCAGGATAGGGTTAACCCACCCGTACCCATGATGCACTGTAATGCAAATCAGCAGTCGACAGATGGGCACAAGATGGGGTATGCACCCCCACAGCACCCCGGCCTGGTAGGGGGAACTGACCGTGTGTGGTACTGGCACAGAGTAGCCACAGACCATCACATTGTGCGGGTACTGTGCTCACCCTGAAGGTGAGGTGGGGCGCCCAGCACCAGGTCCACAGCACCTTTCATGCTGCAGGTCCCCATCAGTGCTACTGTGTGTGATAGGTAATTTCTGCAGACACACCTAGGATACGTCTGTGTCCTTCTGTATTTCTAAGTCATGTCTAGCCCATATGGGCTATGATGCACCCAGAATAGTGCATATCCTGTATTGGTGCCATGGTTACATGATGTAGGTGAAAGGGGGGGGGGGTGTTTGGACCCATAGGCGGATTATGTACCACCACACAACCCACCCCCTGGGGCTCAGGGTGGGAAACAGGATCTCCCACCAACAGATCCACATTCTACCTCCCTGCAATGTTGGCAGTAGAGGGGACCATCAACCCCAGTCCTGCTGGGGAACAGACACCCTACAGGGCAGACAATGTAGAGCTGTACACATCCATAAAGCAATAGCAGACAGACAGTAGGCCTGGAAATGCACAGCTGTCCCCCCACCACTATCTGACATTCTCCAGCAGCAAGCCTCCAGCCACTGCACCCTGCAAGGTGTTCCAGCAAGGCACATACTAGCTGCAGACAGTCTGCTAGCTAGTCCATAGCGCATGGTCCTGGAGGAGATGTGTGTACCCAGAACTGGGATGTCAGCATACACAACAAACAGATAAGTCAGTGATTGGACCCCAAAAGAGAACCCATAAATATCACATGAGAGAAATAGTGTTTAGCACTATGGGGGAACCTAGCCATGCCTGGCTATTCCCACGGTACCTTGCTCCTCATTATGCACATTGGCAGGCCAATAGTGCCAACAGTGCTAGCAGTGTGGTCTGTGGAGGGTGTTTGCAGCCACCACACACTGGATAGACAGACACACACTCCCCACACCTATGCCAGCATCGTGCAACTATAGAAGTGTTTGGCAGCCCTCGCCACCGCACCAGTCCTGGGCACAGTGCACGCATGGCTATGGAATGCAATACTGTTGGGGTCACCCCCCAGAGTGGTAAACACTGTCAGACACAAGACCTGTAGCACACTCCACAGACATCAGAAAGGTTGCTATGCTGCAGCTCACTCAGAAAATTGTACTTAACCTCGGAATTGCTATCTGCCAGTAATCATAGGAACCTTTTGATAGCTGTGTACCGTATTCCCAAGGTTTAGGGTGGCATTGCTAAGGTATGCAAATGCTAGTATTGGGAGATGCACGCAGGGCCCAACATCCTGCCTCTCCAGGAGGCATTGTATAACGGAGCCTGTGGGTGCGGGTGTGTCTGCCCCTGTTGGCTGCTGCTTTACGGCAGAGGTTCCCAACTCCGGTCCTGGTGGGCCAAACACTGTTCGGGTTTTCATGCTGTCCCTACTGAATATGCATGAGACACATCTGCATACCATGGGGGCAGTGCATAGAGATGCAGCACAGCCATATTTAGTGGAGACAGCAAGGAATCTGAATGGTGTTTGGCCCTCCAGGACTGCTTTTGGGAGACTCTGCTCTAAGTAATGCGCATGTTTATGGTGTCAGTGCTCTGTAGGATAAAATGTAGGCGTTTTGGGCATGTTTACATTATCTGCAATAACAGTTCTGTCTGAAATACTACGTTTTAGTAGTGGGTAAAACATGGGGACTGGGTTGGCAGGAACCACAGCTGGGACTTGAACCTGTGACCTTCTGCTCCTGAACACACTGGCTGTGTGCACTGCACCACCGTGTTGCCACAGAAATGATGCATTCCCTGGGGATTCCATGACTGTACATCAGACAGGGCCTGTCTGTTGCAGTGCACGGCACCCACCTACACAGGGCTAGGCTATGGTCTGCTGTGGGCAGCTTCCACTGCCCCCTCCACCACCAGTACCCCTCTGCCACCATGCTGACATGCCCTTCTGCTGGTGGTGCTGGTGGTGTGCCATCTCAGGCCATCCAGTGTGCGGGTAGGCGGCTGCCTATGGTGTGGGTTCTGGGGTAGGGGTGCCTGCATAGACGTCCACGCTTCCCCCCCCAACACCGCCTGCCAATTTTCTGTGCCCTTGGAGGTACCTGCTGGGTACTATCCCCTGTGACACTGTGATAAACACTCTCGTGCCCATGTTGGGCCCTCATCAGTTGCTGTCTGGCTGCTGTACAGTTTCAGCATTTCTAAGTGCCACCTAGGCATCTGCCTAGTCCGCTCTGTGCCCCAGCTGCACCACAGCATTTATTTATTTAGCTGTATTTATATCCCGCTTTTTACCGGGTCAAAGCGGTCATTTGGGGGATACATTTAACACAAGGGGATATGAGACACATATGCTAATACTTACAGGGAACATGGGCAATGGAGGGTTAAGTGGCTTGCCCAAGACCACAAGGAGTGCCTATAGGACTAGAAATCCCAGTCCCTCCGGCCTGAGATTGCTGTCCCCAGGTGGGACTTGAACCCCCGGCCCTCCGGCCTGAAGTACCTTGTCCTAACCACTAGACTACTCCTCCCTCCTCATGTGCCGCCTGCAGCCCTCTGTATCCCATTTCCAAGCATCTGTACAGTGGGCCGTTCCGACATGCCCGCCCTGCTGTTGCCGCACATGTGCACGCCATAGGAAACCTGTCTGATGGAGAGGAAAACCCTGCACAGCGCAATTTCACTGTGGGCTCATTCACCTTGTATGGAGACGGAGCATGGACCCTTCCAGAATTCATATCCTTTTTTTGGTGCCTTCTTGGGAGTGTTTTTTTGATGTTTCCCATTGAGATCACTATTGCCCAGCTTGGTTATTTTATTTTTCCATTTTCTGCTGGTCATTTTCACTGTTTATTTGCCCTTTTGTTCCGTGCACATGTATCACACTTATCACTTTTTTGTAGGTTTCCCTGGTTTTGCTGTACATTGCTGACAGAAATGGTTTCTCTTCCCTTTAAATCAGCTCTAACGCCAGGGTTTCTCTGGGGTTAGTTTTGAGCCTCGGATTTCACAGCGTTAGTGCGCAGGGAGCCTCTCCCCTCCCACTCTCCACCCATTGACCCCTTCTCTCCACCCCTGGGGAGCCTTCCTCCGCCCTCCGGGAGCCTTTCTTCGCCTTCAGCGCTCGTTTGCGCCACAGCACGCGTTATCGCGCGCTAAGGTACCTTATCGCGGATAACGTCACAGAGCGCACAATAAGACGGTTTAGTAAACATACCCCTTAAAGTGGACAAGTGCAAAATTATGCACCTAGGAAAGAACAACCCAAACTATGGTTACACGATGCAACGTTCCGCATTAGGAATCACCACCAAGGAAACAAGATTTAGGTGTCATTGTGGATAACATGTTAAAACTCTCCATCCAGTGTGCAGCAGTGGCCAAGAAAGCAAATAGAATGCTAGGAATCATCAGGAAAGGAATGAAGAATAAAACCAGGGATGTTATAATGCCTCTGTATCATTCAATGTTGTGACCACACGTTGAATATTGTGTGAAATTCTGGTCGTCATATCTTATGAAGAATATAGCAGAACTAGAAAAGGTACAGAGAAATACAGGAAGAGCCACCAAAATGTTAAAATGGATGGAAATGTACCCCTATGAGGAAAGGCTTAAAAGGTTAGGGCTTTTAAACTTGGAAAAGAGACGGCTGAGGGGAGATATGATAGAGAGCTATAAATTAATGAATGGAATGGAAGGGGTAAATGTAGATCACTTGTTTATGCCATCAAAAAGTAGAAAGACAAGGGCACATGCAATGAAGCCACAACATAACCCATTTAAGACTAATAAGAAATATTTTTTAATTCAACGCATAAACTCTGAAATTAGTTACCGGAGGATGTTGTAAAAGCTGTTAGGGTAGCTGGGTTTAGAAAAGGTTTGGACAAGTTCCTGGAGGAAAGATCCATAAATCATTAGATGACCCTGGAAAACCACTACTTGCCCCGGGACAACATTGTGGAACCTGTGTGCCTTTTTGGGAACCTGAAGGTACTTGTGACCTGAATTGGCCATTGTTGGAAACAGGCTTGATGGACCTTGGTCTGAGCCAGTATGGCTTTTCTTATGTTCTTATCAATATACACATAGGCATTTCCAAAGGTGGGGAATACGTGGAACAGTTGTGGGACTGTCACTTGCCATAGATTAAAAAGGATATAGCTGAATTAGAAAAGATACAAAGAAGTGTGACAAAAATGGTAAAGGGAATGGAAGGATATCCCTTTGAGGAGAGTCTTAAAAGGTTAGGGCTTTTCAACTTGGAAAAGAGATGGCTGAGGGGAGATATGATAGTGGTCTATAAATTAATGAATGGAGTGAAACGGGTAAACATAGACCAGTGGTTTATGCCATCAAAAAGTAGAAAGAGTAGAGGACACACGATGAAGCTAAAATGCAACCCATTTAAGACTAATAAGAGAAAATACTTTTTTACTCAACATGTAATCAAACTGTGGAATTCATTACCAGAGGATGTAGTAAAAGCTGTTAGTGTAGCTGGGTTTAAAAAAGGTTTGGACAAGTTTTTGGAGGAAAGGTCCATAAACCATTATTAAAGAGGATCCAGGAAATCCACTGCTTGCCCTGGGACAAGCACTGTGAAACCTATGTACCTTTTTTGCAACCTGTCCAACAAAAAAGCACAATCCACGTGCAACAAACTAACCCAGTACAAACCGTGTACAGCAAAGGTAGAATTTATTTTATTGATCGATTCCAGCCATTGGCCCAACACAGGCCGTGTTTCGTTGTGCCTTCCTCAGGGGCTATTATGGCTACAAATTACAAATACAATAATAAAAACATCTATATTAGAAAACTAATAAAATATAAAAAAATTATAATACTAAGAATGAAATGATAAACACCATTCATCTTAATAGTTCATAAATAAATATTTTTTCTAAAGTGGAGCCTAAAAACATAATTTAACATACAAACTGTAAAAGTAATAACAATAAATAAACACATGTAAATGAATGAATTATTAATGAAAATATATAAAAACACGAAAATCATAAATACATAAACACTTAAATTATATGTAGTAAGAAAAAACTCACTCAGTAATTTTTAATTTAGAAAATTATTTATTTATGAACTATTAAGATGAATGGTGTTTATCATTTCATTCTTAGTATTATAATTTTTTTATATTTTATTAGTTTTCTAATATAGATGTTTTTATTATTGTCTTCACTGTCTTCACTTCCTCCTTTCTATCAGTTTTTAACACTGATCTTTTCAGTTTTCATCTATTTATTTTTCTGCTTCTCCATCCAGATTTCACTCCTCCTTCTAACCAACTACTCCTCTATGTCACCCTTTTTACTATATCTAGCTATTGCTTTCAATTTCTTCAGGAACAAGCAGGAAGTCAGTCCTCAAATATGGGTGACATTGGCGCTGATGGAGCCCGTGCAAAGCATTTCCCCAGCTTTCAAAGAGAACCTTTGGGAATGCTACCACACATGTGTGGTCCCCTTCCCGCTCAAGGGTGTCATCTTGTTCAGTCTCCTTTTTTTCCGTGGAGCCCAACGGAAGTGGTCCTCATCTCTCCCAGAAAAAGTGATTCTTTCCTTTCCAAATTCTTGACTATGGTCCTGTACCATCCTCCACCTCGAGCAGGGCACCTTTGTGCCATTCTCTGCCTCATTGTGGTCCTTTTTTGTCAAGGTTTTTCCTTGACCAGCTTTCGCACCTTTTTTCGCCCGAGGGTCCTTGACCCCGGCCGGGTGTTCTCCCACCATGAGTCCAGGTGGATTTAAAAAGTGTGACTGATGTGGCCAGACCATATCTGTTACAGATACTCATGATTGCTGCCTTCGCTGTCTGGACCCGGACCATGAAAGCTCCTCCTGTGACCGGTGCCAGGCCATGATGCCCAAGACCAACAGGAATAGTTTGGAGTTGTAGTGGAAGCTGTTCTCCAAGCCAGATTCCGCTCCAGTGTCCCTCTCTGCCAGTCCAAAAGAGGGTTCCTTGAGGGAGGTCCGGGCGTCCTCAGAGTCCTGCGGCAGTGGCTTCTCCAGTAGGTCACCGGACCCTCCTAAGAAGAACAAGGTGCAGCCTCCCGAGTTGCCGATGAAGCCTGGAAAGTTCACACAGCAGGACTCGAATGACTCATTGCAGTGCCCTCCCAAAGTCTCGAAGCAGGACCCCTCGTCTGGCGGTGACCACACCAGGGTTCAGGAGTCCATAGCCCCCTGGAGAATGCACTCTCCGGAGTGCCGGCGCCTGAGCCGAGACCCTTTGTGTCCATGCTGCAGGCTGCTGAGCCATCAGGTCTCGATGCCTGTTTGGCAGCCATGGAGCAGAGTCTCTCCTACATTCTGGCCTTTAATCAGGCATTGATGTCTGGACTTCCAGCATCATCGGCCTCGACTCCCAGCCCCCTGGCCACGGGGTATCCCTGGGGCGTCGAACCAAGTACCGAGCACTGCTGGCCTTGGGTAAGTCCTTGGCCCTGGTCAAGGTCCCAGTCGCGGTCTTCAAGGCTCTGGTCCTCACTGGTGAGCCTGTGGGGGTCTGATCCCTGGTCCTTGGGTGGTCCCCGGTTCCTCGGGGTTACCCCCGAGGCTGAGTCCTTGACTACCTCTGGATCCGAATAGGAGACTGAGGATGAGACTTCTCCCGAGCCCTCCAGGCATTGGGACATTCCCTCGGAGCCTTCGCTCCCACAGCCTCGATGCCACTCCCCATTCGAGGATGTGGCATTCCATGATTTCATTCAGGACATGGCCAGTCTCTCTTGGTGCAGACAGAGTCCGAGGAGGACCTGCACACCGAGAAGCTGGAAATTTTGCAGTACGAGTCTCCACCCAAGGAAACTCTCTCAGTCCTGTTCCCGCCCATCCTCGAGAGTATCCTGCTCCGGACATGGGAGATCCCAGCCTCGGTGCCGGTGGTCAGCCAGCATGTTGACGCCATTTACTGAATCCGGTAGGGTGTGGGGTTCCATAAGCCTCAACTCCCCCACAACTCAATGGTGGTGGGGTCGTTGATGCAAAGCCTCAAGAGTCAAAAGACCTACTCGTCTGTGCCCCCGGGCAAAGAGGCCTGGGTCCTCGTTGCCCTGGGCCATAAGTGCTACAAGGGCGCTATGCTCTGGTGCTGTATTCAATCCTATGAGCTGTATATGGGGATGTATTTGAAGAGCCTGGTCCAGGAGCACTTGGGGTTCTCGGCAGGCCTCGCCAGGGAACCACTCCAGCGCTTCTTGTCCCTCACCGGGGCTGTCCGGGACTGCTCTAAGTTTCTCTCTAGAGCTGCCTATGATGGGTTCGAGGCCTCAACCCGTGTGGAGGCCGCGGGCAATGGTGCCCGGCGCCAAGTGTGACTGCAGACCTCGGACCTGGAGAGTGAATGCAGGAGAAGCTCCTGGATGTACCCTGCAATGGGGAGAATCTTTTTGGGAATCCAATGTCAGATAAGGCCGCCAAGATCGAGGCTGATGTAGTTACCTGGCAGAGACTCCAAAAAGACCTTGGCTATCCCCAGGAAGAAGCCCTCCTGAGGAAAAAGGATTACCCCTTAGCCAGCCATTATTAGTCTTACCAGGGTCAACTTCACCAACCCGCACAGCCAAAGGGCCAAGGGCATGGCCCCAGGAAGCCCAAGGCTCCAAAGCCCCAGGCACCAGACCCCCCTCAGTCAGGGGGTAGTTTTTGAATAAGTGGGCATGGTCTTCTCTCCCACAAGAGACACACCTCAGTCCATAGGGGGTCGACTGGCCTCCTTCGCCGACAGCTGGGTCACCATCATTACAGACCAGTGGAAGGTGGCTTGGCCGTGACCTCTGCCCGCAGGGTGAGCGAGCTGCAAGTCCTGGTGGTGGATATTCCCTACACCCGGTTCTTCACAAACAGAGTGATGCTGCGTATGCATCCCAAGTTTCTTCCTAAGGTGGTGTCTGCTTTGCACCTCAACCAGGAGATGGTTCTCCCAACCTTCTTTCCACAGCCTCACTACAGCAGGGTAGAGTCAGTCTTGCATATCTTGGATTGCAAGAAGGCCCTGTCCTTCTATCTTAGGACCAGGGACCATCGCAAAGCGCCCCAACTCTTTGTCTCGTTCGACCCCAGTAAACTGGGACTGCCAGTAACCAAAAGGACTCTGTCCTCTTGGGTGGCCAACCTGTGCTCGATACCGGTGACGGAAGTATGCACATGGTCTTCGGTGCATTCCTTTGCAGCACATTACTGCCTAGAGAGTGAGTCCTGCAGGGACAGTGCCTTAGGCCAGGGGGTAATCCGTAGCATAATCGGTGTATAGGAAACTCCTGCCTTCCAGCCCATCAATGGTCAGGCTCCTGGACTAATAGCGACAAGGGTAGCTCGGCGTTGCAGAGTCTCTGCCAAGGAACTTGTCTTCTGCAACTGGCAGCCTCCCCTTGGTGCCCTAGCAGAAGTACCACAAGATTACAACTAGGGGTTAGTTGGTGCCATTTAGAACCCAGAGTCAGAAGGGGCAGGAGAAACTGTGGATCACTTCTGATCCCTTACTTTATGCCACCACCACTGTGTACTGGTAGGCCCTGTGGGCATTTGGGTGATGGGAGTTCATTGGGGGGATATCTGTTTTGGGGAAGTAGGGGATGGGGGAGAGGGTTAGTAAGATCTCTGTGGGGGGATGCAGGGATGGAACTAAACTGACGGGGAGGGAAGTTGATGAAAGATTTCGCAGTTAGCCGCCCCTTTAGGAAAGCTCCCCGAGGGCATCAGGCCATGTGCCAGGATGCAGAATAATGCAGCTTGCTAGGTTGATCACAAGTTGCATAATTTAATTACTACTGGAGTTACTAACCTGCTGTACTGATTTATCACATGAATCCCATGGTAAATTAAACCATGATAAAATCAGTCGTGGGATTCAGCGGGATTGCACCAGTTCATGCAAACTGGATCCTAGTGTTTACCACGTTCGCTGAACCGGGCCAAAAAGGCCGTGTCCCGCCGCATCTGCACTGGCGGGATTCAAAATACTCAATGGGATTTGATCCCTCAACCGGTTTGCGCAAACTGGTGTGACCTGGCTGATTCTGAACCGGTTCCTAGGAGGTTTCATCGTTCTCCGAAATGCTTCCTGTTCCACGCGCAGGACCCAAAAGGCAGGCAGAGCTCTGGAGTTTCAATGCGTGGATAAGACAATGGTGCAGAGATGAGGGTGTTGGATTTGTTAGGAACTGGGGAACATTCGGGGGAAAGGAGGGGCTCTTCCGAAGGGATGGGCTTCACCTTAACCAGTATGGAACCAGGAGATAGAACAGCTTTTAAATTAGATAAAAGGGGAAAAACGACAGTCGCCCAAGAATGGTTTGGAAGAATGTATCCTTGAAGGATACTACCAAAAGCAGAGAAGTTCCAAAAAAGAGTAAAGTAGCCCAAATGCCCTAGAGTATGGAGCAGACACAGCTTAAAGATCCCAAATTACCCATGCCTACTAATAGCCAGATTAATATGAATAAAATACAGTCTCTAAAATGCTTGTATGCAAATGCTAGAAGTCTTAAAAATAAGATGGGAGAGTTAGAATATATAGCACTAAATGAGAGGTTAGATATGATTGGAATATCAGAGACATGGTGGAAGGAGGACAACCAGTGGGACACTGTGATACCTGGGTACAAACTATATTGTAATGATAGAGCTGATCAAATTGGTGGAGGGGTTGCGCTCTTTGTTAGAGAGGGCATTGAGTCAGAAAGGATTAAAGTTTTGCAGGAAACAAAATTTGCTGTAGAATCTCTATGGATTGAAATTCCATGTAAAAAGGGGAAGGCGATGGCAGTGGGGTTGTACGATCGACCGCCTGGCCAGAATGAACAAATGGATGATGAAATGCTCAAAGAAATGAAGGAAGCTAACAAAAGTTACAGCGCTGTAATAATAATGGATGATTTCAATTACCCCGGTATCGACTGGGTCAGTGTCACGTGGCAGGACATGCTAGGGAGATAAAGTTCCTAGATGAAATAAATAACTGCTTCTTGGAGCAGCTGGTTTATGAACCGACCAGAGAGAAAGCCATATTAGACCTAGTCCTTAGTGGAACACCAGATCTTGTGCAAGAGATAAAGGTGTTGGGGCCACTTGGCAATAGTGATCATAGCATGATCGCATTTTATTTAATTAGTGCAGGAGGGATAGTAAGGAAATCCACAGTACTACCTTTTAACTTTCAAAAGGGAGACTATGATAGAATGAGGAAAATAGTTAAGAAAAAGCTAAAAGGAGCAGTTGCAAAGGTTAAAGACTTACATCAAGCTTGGGTGTTGTTGAAAACTACTATCTTGGAAGCCCAGACCAGCTGTATTCCACGCTTTAAGAAAAGTGGAAGGAAGTAAAAAAACCTACCAGCATGGTTTAAAAGTGAGGTCAGAGAGGCTGTTGTTGCCAAAAAAGCATCTTTCAGGAAATGGAAAAAAGAGCCAAACGATGAAACCTAGAAACAGCACAAGCACTGGCAAGTCAAATGCAAGGCATTGATAAGGCAGGCAAAGGGAGAATTTGAGAAGAAGCTTGCTGTGGAAGCAAAAACGCGAAATATAGACTTTTTCAAGTACATTTGTAGCAAAAAACCTGTGAGAGACTCAGTTGGTCCATTAGATGATAGAGGGGATAAAGGGGCACTAAGAGGCAACAAGGTGATAGTGAAGAGACTGAATTCATTCTTTGCTTTGGTCTTTACTGAAGAATATGTAGGGATGTTACCCATGACTGAAGTGGTATTTAAAGGTGCAGAAGAATTGAAGGAAATATTGATACATCGGGAAGATGTATTACAACAATTAGATAAACTGAAGAGTAGCATATCACCTGGGCCGGATGGTATACATCCAAGGGTGTTGAAAGAACAGAAATATGAGATTGCAGACTTGCTATTAGTAATCTGTGAATTTTCATTAAAATCATCTGTAATACCTGAAGATTGAAGGATTGCCAATGCAACGCCAATTTTTAAAAAGGGTTCCAGGGGTGATCCGGGAAACTACAGACCGCTGAGCCTGACGTCAGTACCAGGAAAAATGGTAGAAACCATCATAAAGAACAAAATTACTCAGCATGTAGATAATCATGGCCTAATGGGAGACAGCCAACATGGCTTTAGACAAGGAAGATCTTTTCTTACTAATCTGTTATGTTTATTTGAAGGTGTGAATGAACAGGTGGAAAAAGGTGAGTTGGTTGATATAGTGTATCTGGACTTTCAGAAAGCCTTTGACAAGGTCCCTCATTAGAGACTTTTGGCAAAACTAGAGTCATGGGATAGGAGGCAGTGTACTATTGTGGATCAGGAACTGGTTAAAAGATAGAAAGCAGAGGGTAGGGCTAAATGGCCAGTTTTGCCAATGGAGAAAGGTGAATAGCGGTGTACCCCAGGGATCTGTACTGGGTCCGCTGCTTTTTGACATATTCATAAATGACCTCGAAAAGGGAATAACGAGTGAGGTTTTCAAATTTGCAGATGACACAAAACTATTTAAAGTTGTTAAAACCCAAGAGGATTGTGGAAAATTGCAAGAGGATCTTGATAAATTGGAAGACTGGGCATCAAAATGGCAGATGAAATTTAATGTGGACAAGTGCAAAGTTATGCACCTAGGAAAGATCAACCCAAACTACGGTTACACGATGCAAGGTTCTACATTAGGAACCACCACCCAGGAAAAAGATTTAGGCGTCATTGTGGATAACATGTTAAAACCCTTGGCCCAGTGTGCAGCGGTGGCCAAGAGAGCAAATAGAATGCTAGGTATCATAAGGAAAGGAATGGAAAATAAAACAAAAGATATTATAATGCCTCTATATCATTCCATGGTGAGACCACACCTTGAATATTGTGTGCAATTCTGGTCGCTGTATCTTAAATAGGATATAGCGTTATTAGAAAAGGTTCAGAGAAGAGCCACCAAAATGGTAAAGGGGATGGAAGGATACTCCTATGAAGAAAGGCTAAAAAGGTTAGGGCTTTTTAACCTGGAAAAGAGACGGCTGAGGGGAGATATGATAGAAGTCTATAAATTAATGAACAGAGTGGAACGGGTAAACGTAGATCGATTGTTTACATTATCAGAATATAAAAAGACTAGGGGACATGCAATGGAGCTACAGGGTAAATTATTTAAGACTAATAAAAGAAAATATTTTTTTACTCAACGTGTAATCAAACTCTGGAATTTGTTACCGGAGGATGTAGTAAAGGCTGTTAGTGTAGCTGGGTTTAAAAAAGGTTTGGACAAGTTCCTGGAGCAAAGGTCCATAAACCATTATTAAGAAGGGACCCAGGATATCAATGCTTGACCCAGTACAAGCATTGTGGAACCTGTGTCTTTTGGGGAAACTGCTAGGTACGTATGACCTAGATTGGCCACGGTTGGAAACAGGATTCTGGGCTTGATGGACCTTGGTCTGATCCAATATGGCATATCTTATGTTCTTATGTTAAATCCCATCACTGGATAAACTGAAATATTTTAGCCCAGCCTAGTAATTTCCCCACTGAAGGGGAGAAGTTATTAAAGTGCATTGAGACCATAACTCATGTTATTTGTCCCTTAACGCACATTACAGAGCAATAATGTGTGTTAGTTTACCATTACACATAAATTGCCTCTGCAACATGCATTGAATGCAGATGAGCCGCACAGCATGTAAACCACCTCATTAGTATTCAATGAATAATGCGGCTTAGGGTTAATCACAGCAAGCCACGTTATTAAGGGAAAAATAATGCCAGCTGAAAGCTAGTGTTATTTTTCTTGGCCAGGAGCTTTAGGCCGCTAAGAGGTGGCCTGATGCTCCAGGCCACAGATTTAAAGTGACTGTGTCTAGGAACAGAATAGATGGTCTGTGGGTCCCCTTCCTCTGGCATCACCAGTTACTTCCCCCCTCTCCCCCCCAAAAAAAAATACTCCATCCTCTGGTGCTCCCCTCCATGCCTCTTTTCAACCCCCAAGAGCCTCCCTCCCTGATCTCCAAGGTCAATCTCCCCCACAAGGAACTCTCCCTTCTGACTCCCCATCACCACTGGGGCCTACCTCTTTAGTACTACCTCTAGGGCACCCATGTGCTAATTTGCACCCAGAGCTGGAGCTGGCAGAGCGAGGAAGACTCACTCTTGCTGGTCTATCCAATCTGACCTCCAGGGGCTAAAGAGCTAGGCTCCAGTGGTTATGGGGCATCAGGAGAGGGGGCCAAATCATTGGTGGTGCTGGGGGAAGAGGACCAATGGACCACCTGTTCTATTGTTAGGCGTGTTCCCTTTAAACTTGTGGCCCGAAACATCAGATTATGTGTTAGCGGCCAATGCTCCCGGCTGAGGAAAATAACACCAGCTATGAGTTGGTATTAATTTTCCCTTGGAATAACGTGCGTTATTCCTTTACTGCTGGAGTCACTAGCCTTTGTTATTGAGTTACCGCAGGTTAGTGACTCTTATGCAGGGCTGTATCAAGGGTTGTGCAAGTGGTGCAGCCACACAGTGCGCAAGTACAGAAGGGATGCTGATGTCATCACTAGTCTTCTACGAAGACAGAGAAAAACAAGTTCCCACACACAGTTAGGTGGGTGTGGGGGTGCCAGGTTCACCAATCGCAGAGGGAACATTGCTAGCTTGCTACAGTCCTGCTCCCATGGTAAACTAAGCTGCAGTAAAATCCAAGATTTTGCTATCGCTTTCTAACTACCCCCCTGAGTGTTTAACCAATTGGACTTAACCTGACAGAAAAATAAGGAGAGAAAACAAGCATTGACTGTTAGTGTAAATTGCATTCTTGCTTTCACCACACAAAAATGGATAATATAGCTTCTTTGTCTTCTTCGTAAATAGAACAGATATTGAAACTGTGTAGTTTTGCACAAAAAATGCAACTCACCAGAATCCTGCATAAAATGACAATAGATTGGTCCTGATAAAGGCAATGTTGGACTAACATGAGGGTTTATTTATTTATTTAACAGTTTCTTCTATACCGCCCCTTCCAGAGATCAAGGGGAGTTTACATTGAACAGTGAACAAAAATTTGTATACTTCTGTATATTTTACATGGAACATGGTTTTAACTATATACAAGTGTTATTACAGGGAACATACTTTTATACGTTAGCTGGAACAGTGTTTTTAAACTATATATACAGGTTATACCGGTATTACATGGAAACATAACTTAACTAATTGCAAGTAGTTATTTACAAGAGTGATAGAACAAACAGGTTGGGTAAGTCTTTTGCGTGTTGGGTGGAGTGTGTAAGGTTTTCTTGTGTTAGTCGTCTGTTTTGTCTTGAGTACTGTGGATGTGTTTCTGTGATTGTTGGGGAGAGGTTTTTTGTTGATAGGGGATTTCAAATTGGTTTGTGAAGAGGTAGGTTTTAAGTTCTTTTTTGAATTGATGAAGGTCCTTTATCATGCGAAGGGTTAGTGGTATTTCGTTCCAGAGAGTGGGGGCAGCAAAGGAGAAGGCCCTATCACTTGTTGTTGCTTTAGTTTTTCTGAAGGTTGCTTTTATGTTGAGGGAATGAGTTGCATTTTGTCTGCGCGTTCTAGTTTCTGATGGGGGTGTATTAGAGTAGATAATTGTGAGGGAGAGATGTTATTAAGGAGTTTGAAAGTAGTTAGGAGGATTTTATATTTTATTCGGCTACTTATAGGGAGCCAATGCAAGTCTAACAGTATTGGGGGTCACATGGTCTGTTTAGCTTTTGTGATCATCTTGGCGCATATGTTTTGGGCTCTTTGGAGTAGGTAGATGCTCTTTAGTGGTAAACCATTTAGGAGACTATTACAATAGTCGAAGTGGGGGGTGATGAGGGTATTGACTACTGATCTAAAGTCTTGTGTGTTAAGTAGGGGTCTCAGGTGTTGTATTGTCTTGAGTTTATAGAATATGGTTTTTACTGTCTGTTTTATGTGTGGGAACATGGTGAGTGAGTGGTCTAATATTATTCCAAGGTGCTTTACCTCCTTTTTAACAGGTATAGGTGTGTTGTTTATTGTGATTGTTGTTGGGTAGTTGTATTCAGTGTCTGGCTTTCTCATTATGAACATTGCTTCTGTTTTTTTGAGGTTGATGCTTAGATGGTTGTCTTCAAGCCATGTGGTAGTCTCATTCATGCATTGGAGTAAGCTATCGTATTTGGGGTTGTTGGGGTTTATGGGGATGGCAAGCATGATACAATCCGCGTATATGAAATGGTTGATTTTATGTTTCTTGAATATGTTTGTAATGGGTTGAAGGTACAGGTTGAAGAGGAGGGCGGAGAGGGCTGAACCTTGGGGGATACCCTGACCTTGAGGGAAAGTTTCAGATGTTTCTTGACCCAATTGTACCCGTATTAATCTATGTGAGATGTATGATTTGAACCATTCAAGGACTGTCCCTCCTATTCTTATGTTTTCTAGCCTGTTGATGAGTGTATTATGATTGATGCTGTCGAATGCGGCAGATAGATCTATGAAAAGAAGTAGGAAACCTTGGTTGTTGTCATTAGTACCACTGATGAGGAGGTCCGTCAGTGCGATTAGGAGAGTTTCAACTCCATGGAAGGGGCGGAAACCAAACTGATGTGCATCAAGGAGTTTGTGCTCATCAATGTGGTCCTGTAATTGGAGTTGTATGTTTTTTTCTATTATTTTGGCAATGAGTGGTATGCTAGCTATTGGCCTGTATGAGTTTGGGTCTTTTGGGTCTAGTTTGTTGTTTTTTATAATGGGGCGGATCGAGGAGAGCTTTAAGGCGTTGGGCATAGTGCCTTGAGATAGTGATTGGTTCACTATGTATTGGATGTTTTCTACAAGAAAGTCCTTAGTAGACTTGATCCATGACACCGGGCATGGGTCAAGCGGGGAGGTTGTGGTGTTGATCATTGTTATAATTTTAAGGATGTGTTTTTGTTCGACCTTGTGGAAGGTTGTCCATTCATGATTACTGTCATGATTTGATTTTATTGTTGTGGTTGGAGTATGAGTTTTTTTCTTTAGTTTTTCAGCAAAATGTGATGCTAGGGTTTGTACATTTATTGTATCTTGGTTCGGTTCTGGGTTGTGTATTTTTGTTAGTGTTTTCACAATTGAGAAGAGTTCTCTTGGCCGATTGAGGGCAAGATTTATTAATTTGGAGTAGTAATCCCTTTTTGATTTGTTGATTGCATTCTTATATCTATTAAGTATGTTTATGTATTTGGTTTTGTTATCGTATGATTTTGTTTTTCTCCAGGTTTTTTCTTGTTTACGTAGTTGCTTTTTTAGCAGGGCAATGTCTTTTGTGAACTATTTTTGTGATTCTTTCATTTTCTTCTGCATGGTTCGTGTAGGGGTTGCTGCTTCTTGGATTGTTTGGTTCCAGTTCTCTATGGTTAGGTTGATGTCAGTTAGGTTTGTAGTGAGCTTGGGTAATACCTTTTCAAGGAATGTATCATTGTCAAAGCAGGTAAAACGTGAGTGGTGTGATGTTGTATTTGCAGATTGTGAGGGTGCTTGTGCTAGGAGGTGAAAGGTTATCAGGTGATGGTCAGACCATGGTATTTCTGTAATTATTGGGGAAGAGTAGAGTTGATGGAGATTAAAAGGGGTAGGGAGGAAGATGAGATCTAGTGAATTTCCTTTAGTATGGGTGGGGGTAAGGACTATCTGGTTAAATCCCATGTGGGTCATTGAGTCTATGAAGTTGTCCTTTTGGGATTGGTTTAGGGATGGGAGGTTAAGGTCACCTAGGATTATGAGGGGTTTGCTCTGAGATGCTGTACATGCGAGTTCAAGGATGGGGGAAAGTTTTTTCTGATCCGCTGATGGGGGTCTATAGATAAGGGAGAATGCTAGTGTTCTATTTTCAATGTTGATGATGTACATGCCTTCAACATTGTTTGAGTTCGTTAGAGTGTATTGTAGGTCTTTTTTAGTGAGTATGAGTGCGCCACCTCCTCTTTTTATATCACGGTGGCAGTTGAATACATCATATTGTGATATGTGGAGTTGATTTAATAATATTGTGTCTGTGGGTATTAGCCATGTTTCAGTAATGAAAAAAATGTCAGGTTGTTTATCCCTTATTATGTCGTTTACAATTGGTATTTTGTTCCGTATGGAATGAATGTTTATTAAGATCAGTTTTAATTTAGTGGCTATGTTGGGGGGGGGGTGGTTTTGTTGTTGTGGTTTGTGCAGTTTATCTGAATTACTCTAGGAAGATGTCTGTGGGTACTGTTGTGTGGTGGCTGGTTGAATGGGTGATTGTGTAATGGGGAGCGTGTTAGGTTGCGGTTGGGGTTATGGATGATGGGGATGCTATTACAAGGGAGGTTGTTGGATTTATATGTGTAGATTTGTTGTAATAGGAGAGCTATTAGTAGGAGAGTGGTTGGCAGTGTTTTTATTTTTAAGTAGGCCATTATGTTTTTTGTGTGAGAAATTGATTTTATGGGATGCCTGTGTGAGAGAGGGCTAGTATAAGGTAGTATTGGGTAGCACGTGTTGAGAGTGTACTAATGCAGTTCACAGTGTAATTCACAGTACTAATGCAGTTCACAGTGTACTAAAGCAGTTCACAGTATACTTCAGGTCAAGTGGAGCAGAACGGTATCTTTGAGTGGCTATTTTGCAACAGTTATATAAGATTGTTGCAATGTATCCACTACTTTGTAACAATAGAGCGGTAATTGTAAGCATTGCTTTGTAAGAGCTACCTTGCAACATTTAAGAGCTACCTTGCAACATTGTGAGAGCTACTTTCCAACATTTAGTTTGGTATGGTTAAATGTTGTAAAAGATATTTAGATCTGAGACCTTGATTGTGTTGTGTTAGTACCACTTGTGATGGTAATTATTGTAGTTTACTTATCAGCTTACTATATTATGGTAGAGTCCAGTTAACTTACAGTCTTTATTGCGAAGCTTGATGTGGTCTTGCTTTTGTCTTATTTCAGAGCAGATCTTACATTCTGTTGGGCTCTGTTTTAGAGTGGTCGGGGCTTCTTCCGATTGGGTAGTAGATGATCTCAGGGTTGGCCCGTTATAGCAGGGTGTTCAGATCGTCGCGTATATTCGTTGCTTTTAGATGAGTCAGACAATTTTGCAGATGGCAGATGTTGGGTGGGGTACCTCGCCTAAGGGCCACGCCAAAGGGCCCTCTGGCGAGGCCCTCAGGCGCGGGTGTGCCCGATTGGCGCTCCTTTTATCTTGAGTCCAGCTGCCCCGATTGGGCAGCTCGTGCTGGAGGGGTGGTGCTGCGATGCGGTGCTCCGGCGTGCTTCGATCCCAATCGGGAGAGCAGATGGCTAGCCGGAGTGCTGTTGCAGAAGAGGACCCTGCGCCCGATTGGTGCTCCTTTTATCTTGAGTCCAGCTGCCCTGATTGGGCAGCTCGTGCTGGAGGGGTGGTGCTGCGATGCGGTGCTCCGGCGTGCTCCGATCCCGATCGGGAGAGCAGATGGCTAGCCGGAGTGCTGTTGCAGAAGAGGACCCTGCGCCTGATTGGCGCTCCTTTCATCTTGAGTCCAGCTGCCCCGATTGGGCAGCTCGTGCTGGAGGGGTGGTGCTGCGATGCGGTGCTCCGGCGTGCTCCGATCCCAATCGGGAGAGCAGATGGCTAGCCGGAGTGCTGTTGCAGAAGAGGTTTGAGTGGCCTAGTGGTTAGGGCAAGTTACCTCAGGCCAGGGGATCAAATCCCACTAGACGACAGCAACCTTGAGCTAGAAGGACTGGGGTTTCTAGTCCCACAGGTGCTCCTTGGGCAAGCCACTCAACCTTCTGTTGCCTCAGGTACAAAAACAGATTGTGAGCCCTTTGGGGACAAGGGAAAAATATATACAGGGTAGCCCAAAAAAGTGAGAACATCTTATAAATTAAAAGCTTAAATAGTTGGGGGGCGGAGCCTGATGTCCAGCGGGTAGGACGCTTTGCGTTGAAGCTCCCGAGAGGCCTACTTAGAATCCTGACTTAATACCTATACAAATTTACTATTTCGCTCCGAGCTGACCGGGGCACCTCGGGGGGGATGGCGGCCCATAAACCAGCGCGCTTGGACTTCGGGTCTCCTTCTTCTTCTCACGGAAAACGCTCCAAAACAGAGGTGTCCTCCCCACAGAAGATGGTTCCATTTCGTGAAAACCCCGAAATGCACCTGGAGATTTTGGAGGAAATACGCGGCGTGAAGGAATTGGTGCAGTCCAATGGAGAAGCGCTTCGAGCCATGCGAGAAGACTTTGGAGTGCTCCAGGACCGACTTGAAAGTCTTTCATTACGGCAGGACAACATGGCGGGGGTCCTCGACTCGCACGAGGTGCGCTTGGGCAAACTGGACAAGGCTGAGCGCCAGATACAGAATCTTCAAAAGGAGTTAGAAGATAGCAATAATCGAGCCCGTCGCAACAATGTGAGGCTCCTCGGAATGCCGGAGGGGGTGGAAGCAGGAGATATAAGAGAATTCTTGCTCAAAACTCTTCCCTCCTTGCTGAAGATTACTTTTCACAGAGAACTGGAAATCGATCGAGCACACCGTGTTCCTGCCCACATGGCGCTCAACCGCACGACCCCCCGGCCTATTATCTTTAGCTTGCTACGATATCAACAAGTGGAACAAATTTTACATGCTGCCCGAGCGAATCATCATTTGGAATTTGAAGGTCGTAAGGTCTCCTTCTTTCCTGATTTGGCAAAGCCTACCGTTGACCGTCGGAAGAAACTCCTTGCTTCTCGCCCTCGACTTCAACAGCTACAGGCTCGCTTTGGCCTGTTGTATCCAGCGAAGCTCCGAGTGACTCTCCACAACCAAACCAGGACGTTCGAAGATCCTGATCTACTATCAACATTTCTAGACTCCAAAGAAGCAGAGCAGATGCGCTGATCCCAAAACTTGGACTCTTATCTGCCGGCTCTATCCGCCATTTTGAAGGGCCCGATGCGGCGGTCATAGCCCAGCACAGAAATAGCCTGGACTTTCTTTCTTTCTCTATATGACTTTTGTTTTTTGGTCTCCTATCCCTTCATGATGTGTGCCTCGGTCGGATTCGGAGCACGCACAGTCCTACAGGTTATGTGTTTTTTCAACTTCGGCCTTCTCTGGGGTTTCTCCCCGCAGACACATGGTCGCCAGTAATTTTGGGGTTTTGCTTCTCCTCTACCGTACTGCGGTTTTCTTTGTTAATGTGGGGCGCTTCATTGTATTATATTAGCTTATTTTTCCTATGTCATGTGTACAGCCAGATACAGTCAGTTTGAGGGACATAGTGAAATTATGTGTGCTATCATGCTCAGACTTTTTAACTTTTCTGAATGGCCTTATGTAAAATCTTATCATTCACCGTCAAAGGCATTAATGGTCCACTCAAAGGAAAGAAAATCCTTAGCTATCTTAGCCATGAGCATGTTGATTTAGTGTTTCTTCAGGAAACGCATTTAAATTCTGCTGAAACACTGAAACTCAATGCTAAGCCTCACATGGTAGCTGCCTATTCTCCCACCGTTTCCAAATGGTACGGGATAGCCATTCTGGTTGGGAAGTCTTTGCACGCTACTGTACTTGATATTAGCGCTGACAAGAAGGGTAGATGGGCCCGTGTACACCTTGAGGTTGGAGATAGTGAATTCACGTGTATTTGCATTATGCCCCGAATGTGGACAACCCTGCTTACTATGCAAGTATTGCGCAGTTGGCCTTGGCCTCTGCCAATGCTCCATTAATACTTGGTGGCGATTTTACTCAAGTGTTCCCTCAATCTTTTCTTCTCAAACAAGGTGCTCGTTGGTTGGAAGATCCAGTACCGAGTAGACCTGTGTGGCTAGATATAGAAGCGGACCTTTGCAAACCGATTCCTCTTACCTTTCTCCCTGGTATGACTCTCCCATCAGACTCCCACTGTCCACCAATGCTTTTAGACACTTTAGGTGCCTTTAATACTCTTATGCAATCTTTAGACTCCCGACTCTGGTCAGTGCAACTTCAGCATCGCCTTCGGAGCACTAGAGGACTCCCGCCATCGGCATTCTCTACATAAGGTTGCTTGGAGACTTTCCGATCTCTCGGTAGTTCACCGGGTGTAGCATCCACTTTTACTAAACCTTATGTAATGCTATAACTAGAGATACCCCTATAGCGCAGAAAGTATGGGAGAGAGAATTGCATGTGACTTTGACCTCGGAGCAATGGAGCCTTATCTGGAGTAGAGGGACACGGGTTCCCGACCCGCCTCACTCACTCAGACCCTCTTCTTTCTAGCCCACCGGTGTTTTTACACTCCTCACAGATTAGACAAATGGAACACTACTCAGGGCAATGGTTGCTGGACACGTCCTGCGGCCATTGGTTCATTGCCTCATGTTATGCATGAATATCCCGCACTACAGTATTACTGGCGTCGGGTCTGGGGTCGTATTTAGTCTATCTCGCACTCTCAGGAGCCCCTTTCTTGGAGGATAGTGGGACTTCGCCCAGTTGCGGGGATCCCCTCTCTCCCAAAAATGGCTTATCTCCTTTCGAACTTTATGCTTGGCATTGCTATTTCCCTAATTAAGTAATACTGGAAATTAGCTCCCATCTGAGCCCCAATGAATGGTGGAATCATGCTTGTCTTTACAGTAAATATGAACAAATACCTCGTCTGTTCGCTTCCTCCGTTCAGACTCCTTCTCATTGGTCTCAATGGAAGATGCTCAATGACTATGTACATTTTGCTAAGTGCTCTCATCTGACTGTCTAACTTTGTATATATCTCTGTCCCATGATCATGCTGTATTGTAGATACTCTTTTGATCGTTTGATGTATAATCACTGTTGATTGGAAGCGCTCACATGCTGATATAATCGGGTAGAGAAGAAGCATCGGGGTGGGGGGTAATGGGTTTACTTTTCCTTATTGTATACTTGTTTTGTCTCTTTTGGTGTGTTGTTTCTTTTGTTTGTTGCAAAATGAAAATAAAAGTTTAAAAAAAAAAAAAAAAGCTTAAATAGTTTACTTATTTACCTTTTTTAGCTATATAATGTCTTTATTTCGACAATTTCCTGTTGCCTTCTTTTTTTTTTAAATTTATCAATCATTTACATCTGTCTTTTTGAATTTTAAATAACTTATATGCTACGAGATGTTCTCACATTTTTTGGGCCACCCTGTATATACATACAGTACTAAATGTACACTGCTTTGACTGGTAGAAAAGCAGTATGTAAGCCTAGTTAAATAAATAAATGCTGTTGGCAAAACACTAGGCAAGATGCATAACTTACAATAGGAAATCTTGCCATCATGCCTCCAGTGTTCTCCTGAATCATAACTTTATGTAGTGCTCCCAACACAAGACTTTTCTGTCTTCTCCGTCTTATTAGAGTAGGGGAAAAAGCAGGCTCTGATACCACACCCTACAGTATATGATTAGGAGGAGATGTGTTTCAAAGATAATCTGTTTTGCTCCTCATTGAGAGGGAGCAAATTCATACTGTGTGGCACAGTTGAACTAGTTGAAATTCAAATGAATACATATTCTTTCCTCATGCACATTCACAATGAAATGGATTATTTGGATAACATAGGGCTGAATTTTTGTTCTTTATCTGACAGTGGCATATCAAAACTTTGATTTATTGCCTCGTTATTCATAATTTAAGAAAAATGAACCTTGACACCAGCTGTTGTTTATTATCTGTTCCAACACAGATTGTTACATTTAGCAAACCACAAGAATGCTAGGAAAGAAATCTGAACAGAGATCTTGCCTGAAGAGAAAGTCTGTTCCAAATTTAAGGATTCATATTTGTGTCTCCTTATTTCCCCTTGCTTGATCCATCAAAAACCCACATAATGTTATTATTTCTTTCAATTTCAACTAGATGTGTATTTTTCTTGTTAGTACAATAAAATAAGAATTGAACTCAACTAGTTTAACATTGATTTGAGACAGTGAGATGAATTAATATTGAAAAGCATAAGAGATCTTATTTTATTTGCAATTCTAGCTACCTATAAAAGAAAACTCAACAACAGCAGTGCCACCTATTGGTAGCATAATTAATTTTTCGTTGAAGGTATGGGTGAAAATATTTTTCTGAGAAATTTTGGCTGTCTTTATCTTTATTCATGCGTTTGATATACCAACCAGCTACTAGCATCAGGGTGGTTTAAAATAATAAAACACTGCGAAACAATTGAAGATTGAAATGTGTTAGCATTGTATCAAGATTATTAATGTATTACAGATATTTTTCTCACAGTCTGTTCTTAATAAACATTTACAATTGTACAAGTAGATAGATAAAGGGTAATTTTATAATAGTTATCTATGTGTGTTGGCCACATAGGCACCTATTTTCAGCCTGCTTTATAAAAACACATTAGGTGCCTATGGGCCCGATATTCAGCACCGGCAGCTAGGCATGAGTACAGCGCTTAGCCATCGGTGCTGAACCTTAAACTTGGATATTCAATGTTGGGGTCATATGCGGCTCCATGATTGAATATCCAGGGTCACTGCGCAGCTACCCAGTTAGCTCCTTCGGGTAAAGCTAGGCCAGATTTTGCTGTGCCTAACTTTACCCGCAAGTTGCTAACCGGGTAGCAGAGCAATATCGCCACTACCTGGTTAGCGACAGTCACCGCCCACAACATACCCCAGAACACTCATAACATACCCCAATGCTAAGTGTTAGTTGGGGATATTTTGCAGCATTTACATGGTTTACAGCCCAGTAAATCATGTAAATGCCTTAAAAGTGATATTCAACAGCACTTACATGGTTAGTGCCATTGAATATCTCCTTCTAAGTCCCCTACGTGCCCCGGTGCTATCTTGTTAGCATCAGAGTGTGTTGGGGGCGATCCAGGGCGGAACAGAGACAGAGACTGTCACTAACCAGGTAGTGGTGATATTGTATACTGCCCAGTTAGCGACTTGCGCCTAAAAGATAGGCGAGAAAAACCCTCACCTGTCTTAAGGCGCAGGAGCTAACCGGGCAGCATGCAATATCGCTGCTTCCCAGTTAGTCTCGGCAGCTTCCTGTATCAGCGGCGATCCCCGGATATTCACTGCTGTCACCGCGGCATTGAATATGCGGGTTAGAGGTCGGCAAGGAAAGCTATGCACAGACAAGGTGCATAGCCCTTCCAAAATTTGGCTGACTTAATATTGGGCCCTATATGTTTTGATAGAATACTAGCATGTATCCAGCAGAAATAGCAGCAAAATTGAAGCCATGGGCAGAGTCAGTGCAAAATAAGAGACGCCCTCATCTCTTGTGCCTCTCTTGTTCCCCCCCCCACGCCCCCTCCCCATTACTGATGCTGCCACCCCTCTCCAGGGGCCTTCAGTGGCAGCAATGGCCTCAAACTGCTCTTCAGTGCTTACCTTAAACCTCTGGCGCTAAAAGGCTGTTTGGCTTACACACCCTCCAACAGCTGAGGCTGACTTCCTGTTTGGATGGGAGTAGAAGCAGCTAACAGGCAGCAAACAGGAATTCGGCATTGGTTGTTGGAGGGGGTCAGAAGCCAAACAGGGCAGATGGTTTAAGGTAAGTGCTATGGGGCTGTTTGAGGCTATTGCTGCCACTGCAGGTCCTAGAGAGTGGAGTCAGTGGCAGCCATGGGCCACCACTAGACCATTGGGCATTCTTGGCAGGTACCTAGATCACCTAATGATTTCATCGGCCCTGACTGTGGGCATTTATGGCTTCTCCAGAGCAGGTGTAAATTCTAGCACATAAAGTACATGCGCTTGCCCTGCTCAGACTTCTCGCCTGAGTACGCCTACTCTAAAATCATGTACAAATATACACTTAATTGCATCATGCATACTTTGCATGTGATGTCATTTTATAAGGGCCTCTTCTTGCATATACTGCTGTACATATGCAGAATAATCTTTTATAAAATTGCCTCCATATTTTGCAAAGTGGGAAAGGGAAAGAGAATTGGATTTAGTTCATGCCTTTTTCAGAAGCTCAAAGTGAGTTACATTCGGGCGCTGTAGGTAAAGCGATTGTATGCCCTTACCTATTGCTTGCATTTTATTTAAATTATTCTACTATTTTATTCTCAAATGCTTCAGGGACTCATTTGCTAAGCCGCAATGAAACACTGGTGTAAGCTTTGTTTTACCATGGTTAAAAGCACTGCAGGATTGACTTTGTTGTTGTACCAACATATTGCAGTTTCATAAATCTTACGATGTTTTTACTCATGTTTCCACAGGCGGGAACTGTGTATATTCCTGCAGCAATGCATAGTGCTGGTTCCCCACCTCCTTGGGTCTTCATCTTGCTTTGAGATCTTGTAAGAGTCTCTCACACCCTCTGGCTAAAATCCTTGGGGTCCCATGGGAGTTATACAATATCCCCAGGTTAATCCCCTCTTTTCCAGATCACATACAGTAATTATAAAGAAACCAACTGATAAACCCAATCCACTGCCCTTTAAACCAGGGGTACTCAAATCCAGTCCTAGAGGGCCACAAACCAGTCAGGTTTTCGGGATATCCCTAATGAATATGCAAAGGTACAGTCAGATACAATGGAGGCAGTGCGTGCAAATTCATCTCATGTATATTCATTAGGGATATCCCAAAAACCTGACTGGTTTGAGGCCTTTCAGGACTGGATTTGAGTACCTCTGCTTTAAACCATATTTTCATGGTAAAATTGC
This sequence comes from Ichthyophis bannanicus, assembly GCA_033557465.1. Taxonomy (NCBI): domain Eukaryota; kingdom Metazoa; phylum Chordata; class Amphibia; order Gymnophiona; family Ichthyophiidae; genus Ichthyophis; species Ichthyophis bannanicus. The sequence continues at coordinate 668,589,712 of CM066035.1, forward strand.
CCCCCAGGTTTTGTCCCCAAATATCTTCCAAGTTCCTCCACAAATTGCAGTAATGAAAGGGGTCAAGGACAATCCTAACTTACTTCATCCCCATCATCGTCATAATATAAAATGATGCCATATGACCACATTTGAGAACCCAGCTAAGACTGTGAGGAGAAAGTCAAGACTTGGTCCTGGTGTTAAGTGCACCCCTTGCTCATAAGAGTGCATGGGAAGAGGGTGACCTTGTAAAAGCAAACAAACATCCATATAGGATTTCAAAGAAGGTGGCTCAGAAAGTAAGTGCAAAATAGACTACTGCCACTTACGATTTTGAAGGCTCTACTGTTTATTTATTTCAGTTTATATATCACCACTATCACCTGGATTAACAGCAATTTACAAATCACAAAAAAACAATACAATCAAAACAGTGTACATCACCATAAATGACCATATCTTAATTATCAATATGACCAAACTGCTGGAAAACAGACTATTCTAAATCCAAGGGTTAAAAGCCAAGTTCCACAACCCCCCATTAACTAGCTTCCTAACATACAAATAGACAATGGGAACTTATTCCACATAAAAAGATCAATTACTGAAAAAGTTCTTTTCTGCACCTCTTGTAAGTGGACCTCCTCGGCTGTAAAGGGTCGAAATAGGCCCTCATATTTGGACCGAAGAACAGTCACAGAAGAATGCCAATTTAAACAGTTGCCCAAATATAGAGGACCCATCCCATATAAGTAATCCATTCTAAAACTATTCTGCGTACTCCAACGTCCTTAAGACACTGAACCAAAATAAAGTGCTGGACCATATTGAAAGCTGCGGGCAGGTCTAAAAACAGAATCAGCCTTGAGAAACCTTTATTGAACTCATGATAAATCTCGTCTATTAATGCCCTTCCTGGTGAATATGGAGCAACTGTTGCTTTTCCACAAACAATGTAAGTTGAGAAAAGACAATTTTTTCAATTATTTTTCTCAAGAAAGGTAAATTGGCTATAGTTCTCAAGGCTTTCTCTATTTAATCCTTCTCTTTTCAGTTTCAGATAGATCATTGCCTTTTTCAAGGTGCAGGAAAGATACATTGTGATAAAGAAGCATTGACTAACTAAGCCAAAACAGTAGTTAATTTGCCCCAAGCAAATTTCACCAAAGTAGCTGAATGGGGATCAAATAGATTTCTTGACAGTTGGATTATTGTTGTATCTAACATCCAACAATATGAAGACAATATAAACAGCACTTAAAGATGCAGTTCTAGCTTTGTGGACGTTACATTTTAGTGAAGATAAACATAGAAATACATTTATTATAGAAATGGTTACAATTTTAAAAATAACCTCAAAAAGGTGAGTTTTTAGACTGGACTTGAATGTGGCCAGCAAGGAATCATTGCAAGCTATTCAGGAGTTCTGTTCCAGTGCAGCAAGGTGAAAAGCACTGAGCTCGTATTTGTCAATGGAGGAGAAGGGCACAGATAACAGCAACTTGCTCAGTAAATGGAGTTCACAAAGGATATAGGGTGAGATAAGATAAACAATGGAAGTTGGAGAGTGAGTGTATTTGTAGAAGAAGTTTTAATTGTATGCAGATGGAGAGTGTGGCAGGCTCAGACGTACTACAAGTCCCATAATCTCTTGAGATAGGAAGGTCCCTGCCTCAGTTGAAGCCCTGGGTGGATTCAGTTAGGAGGAGAACACCCTGGAGAGAGTAGAGCTGGGTAGAGTTTTCCAGAGTATAGTATAGAGGCCATTTACCCTTAGGCTATCAGAGAGAGAAAAGCAAGAAGTGCATAGAAAGCAGGTAGCTAGGGAAGAGCTACCGATGAGTGGACTACAAGCAGCAGAAGTGGAACAAATGGAGGTGGAGCAGATTTCCTCAGACTCCTTGCTGGAAGATAATGAACCTATAGACTTGGGAGTCAAGTAAATTGTGGACTTTTGTTGCTTCAGAAAATAAGGAACAGAGAAGCCTAGACACTGAATATAAAAACTCTTTCTTTGCACTCCCTTACTTGGGGAAAGGGGCAGAAACTGTTGCGACTATTTACAGCAGGGATGGCCAACTCCGGTCCTGGTGCGCACCACAATCCAGCCTGGTTTTCATGATGTCCCTAATGAATATTCATGAGATATATTTGCATCCATTGCTTCCCATTCTATTCAAATATGCCATGGATATTCATTAGGGACATCATGAAAACCAGGCTGGATTGTGGTTCACCAGGACCGGAGCTGGCTACCCCTGATTTACAGTATGCCTGGAATACTATACTGTCGGGTAAGATAAGCTGTTACCTGTCTGTGAACTTGCCTTGTTGCTTCTCCTCCCACTATGAGAAGTAAAGTAAAAAGCCCAGAGTGAAAGGAGGAGGGGGAGTTGTTTCTCTCTGCACAATGACAGAGCCTGGCTGGAATTGGCTGGAACCAGAAGTAAACTGTAGACTGGACCAGAGGCAGCTGAGCTGTTAACAGCCAGGGAGAAGGAGGTACATGCAGCAAAACGGTTACTCTTTCTGGTGTTTTGAATCTGAGACTGTTGCTGACTTGTGGTGGGATATTTTCAGACTGATTGAGCTTAAAGTGCCATTTTGAGGATCCTAGTTCCTTGGAGGAGTGAGTGGACTGTGCCATCTGGGCAGTGATTGAATGATTTCCACAGCATGTTCTGGAATTGCCGGTTACAGCAGTAGCTAGATTACTGGAGTATCTGGAGCGAAGTGCACAGGACATTTGGACCAGAGAGAGTGCCCCCTGTTGGTGACTTGATATGCGGGGTTATGTTGTTATAGCAGCATGAAGGATAAGTTCTGCATAATTTGGGACTTACTGTAGGGACAACTAAGAGGCCTGTTATATTCTTAACCACTGATTTTAATTTCTTTTCCTGTCTTTCACTGGGACATTGGCATCCAGAAGAGCCCTTTCGTGGGTGGAAGGAAAGAGACTAAGGCTGTGGCAATAAATCTTGTTGAAAGAAATTTAAAAAAAAAGTTTTACGGGACAGCGTTAGGGTCAGGGGCCCTCTCTCCAAAGAGGAAAAGGCTCACCGGTGCTTCTGCTGCGGCTCCCAAACCCATCAGCAGGTGAGGAGCTGCTTGGGGAGACAAACCAAGGAATCAGGCATTTTGCGGCCCTCAGTCAGGCTCCCGCCTCAGCGCCGAAGCCGGTAAGTGGGGCTGAATATGAGACGGGAGAGCGAGGAAGAAACCGCGTTAGTAGCTACAAAACCCTTTTGGGGGCCTTTTCAGTTTGAAGGCAGTCTCCATTTCTGGTTTCACGGCACAGACTAGACACCGCAGACCACGTGGTTTAAAGCTCCATTTTGCAACAGCACGGGAAGCTGCGCCATTTCCTAAGCAGCACAAGACCAGAAAGAAGGGGGGAAGGCCTGCTCAGACACTGGGGCTGCTCCTCTGTGGTTTTATTATTTTAGATCCTGGTTTTAGCTCTGGCTATCTGACATTTTATTTTCTGGTGATAAAAATAAATACATAAATAAAGGAGCAGAGTTTTTAACACAACAAAGGAAAAAACATAGGGTAAGAGAACCATTTTTTACAGTTGTCAGCCAGGAGGGCTGGAAGGGGCACCGGGGGCCTTCCTTATTCCACGCCGTAAAGTAGGGTTGGTACCTGAGAAACCAAAGCCTGAACCATGGGACCTGCTCAGAAACTAAAGCCTGATCCAAACAAGATGGATTCCTTTTCTGCTGTAACTGAGCTTGAAATCTGCAAATCAAAAAATTCTGCAAAGTTATGTACTTCGCAGCAGAGCCATTGTTTCCAGCTGTGACTACGTGCAAGAGAACTCAAGGCTGAGACAAGAGACTGTTCTGCTGGTCCTAGCATTTGCAACAATGTTTGAACCTGCATACCAGCATCTTTCTCTCACCATGGACCTTTGTTTGGAGAAGGACCACCTGAAGATGAAGATAACATACAGGGTCTGAGACCAGCCAATCACCATACCATGATGAGGAAGTCAGGATGAAGAATTATATGCTGGGTTTTTGGAGTCCACTTAGGGAGACACTTGGCTTACTTGACTTTTGAGTCCACACTTTTAAACTTGCAGAACTTTTGAATACTTCGTGGGAACTTTAACTTAGATCCCTAACACTGGCAGTTTTGCTTACTGCAATCTCTATCTCTGCCATCTGTCTTTCTCCTTCTAAAAGACAGTGTGCAAGGACAAAGGCTAACCTCTAGAAGGAGTGAATCTCTCACACAGACCTGAAGCTCAGTGCTATCACGCGGCTCAGCTGGACTGCCTGCAGCCTGTGTTGGACCACTGCCATTCTTTGGACTCTGTGCCGTTCCGGAGACAGATGACTTCTCTGAGCCAACCACAAGCATCCTGGCAAAGCTAAGGTACCTGTCTGAATTCTCCTGGGGAGGTTGGGTCTAGCCCAGACAGACAGATAATTTGCTGTACATCTGAGTGCAGAGCGAATCAATGATGTTGGTTGCTAAAACAGTGATTTATGATCTTAGTAATTGTAATCAAAGGGCTACATAACCTGCTACCTCAGATAATTTATTCTATATCTGCACTATTTTTCTTTTCTTTTATATCATGTGGTTTATTTGCCAGACAGACCTATAGAATCTTGGGAAGTAAGAAATACTCCCAAGTAGGAGTAGCCTAGTGGTTGGGGCAAGGTACTTCAGGCCGGAAGGTCAGGGGTTCAAATCCCACTAGAGGACAGCAACCTTGGGCCGGAAGGACTGGGGTTTCTAGTCCCACAGATGCTCCTTGTGGTCTTGGGCAAGCCACTTAACCCTCCATTGCCCATGTTCCCTGTAAGTATTAGTGTATGTGTCTCATATCCCTGTGTGTTAAATGTACCCCCCAATTGTGTTGTGACCACTTTGATTGAAGGATAAGGCGGTATACAAAACTGTCTAAAAATAAATAAATATTTACAGTATTTGTTACTGACAATAACCCCTATGGTACTATGCCATCAAGGGCCACACGTGTTATCTGTGTAGTGGGACGGGGCACGGTCTCAGCATCAGGAATATGTCGGGGCTGCGAGGCTGATGCCCTGACAGTGTAAGAAGACTTGTAGAATGGTACAGATATGTCTGGTCAAGCGGGGCCCTCAGGGGCCTCCAAGAGTTCAGTGCAGAGCAAGGGGGGACATGCTTCAATAGTTTTCAATAGTTTAACATATGGTGAACGTTTAGCACTGTCAGTTGAGAGAAAGTATGACCATTACGATCAAACAAGCAGATAAGGGGGGGGGGGGCGCAGTGGTAGTTCTGGACTCTTCCTATTATCATCAGGAGATTATGCGTCAACTTTCTGATACAGTCACCTATCGACGGTTAGAGGAGGATCCGACCAAGTGTTTGTGCATGGTGATTCAGGATTTGACAAGAGGTGCTCTTGAGAAGAAACTCATCAATAAAAAATAAAAATGTTTTTGAATGTGAAAGCACCTCGTATTCCTTGTTTGTATATTTTTCCAAAAATTCATAAGAATGCCACAGTACTGCAAGGTCACTCAATTGTATCATCCATAGGGTCATTATTGGAACTACTGTCTATTTACTTTGATTCGGTTTTGCGTCTTTTTTTTTTTTTTGTATATATTTTATTTGACCAATGACATAATACATATGAGCAACATCCATATGCTGGAACTGTCTAATACAAAAACTTTAGCTTACAAGTACCAGCTGTTATAAATAACTCAACATTTGTCACGAAACACTTCCCTCCCTATCAGTTTTAAAACTGCACCATCAGAGAACATCTCTTTAGCCTTTCTCTATACAATCAGCGTATCTTACCACCTTTGATCTTTTTTCTCTTTATGCCTTCCTCCCCTTCTCTCCTCCCGCCTACTTCCCACCTTCTCCTCCCTCCTTCCTCTCCTGTCTGTGTCTACCCTCCCCCCTTCCCCCAAAGTCGGTGTGTTTCTAGTCAGTCAAGTCATTCTTCCCATGCTTTCCAGTATTTCCTTCGCTCCGTGGATCATCTCTCTTTCGTCTCTCAGTATCCACTTAGCCATGTCTCTCATTCTTGTCTTCCACTCAGAAAGGGTTGGAGCGCTCACCTCTATCCAATGTGCCACAATAGTTTTCCTAGCAAACAAAAGCGCAACTTGTGCTAGCTGTTTTTTGCTGTGCCCTGCACCCTTTGCCCTGCACCCTTCCATCCATAGCATTCCCATCCCCCAACAGGAGAGATCTAGAGTCCCATTCCACTTGAGTGCCTAAGATCTCCTGTAGTTTCTGGAGCACTCCTTCTCAGTAAGGTTGTAACACTGGGCACTCCAGAAAGAAGTGGGTCCAGGTGCCCTTCAAGCTTTTACACCTCTGGCAGTTAGGGTTGCCCCATACTTGCATTTTAGCTGTCTTCTACCATGTCAAATAAGCTCTGTGCAATATTTTGCACTGCATTTCCTGCAAGTTCACATTCAGGGTGTGTATGGGTAATTCTGTAAATAGTCTCCCTATGAGATGCTCGTCAACTTCTTCCCTCAGCTCCCTTGTCCATGCTTGCCCCAGTGCCTGATGCCACTCCCTTTTTCATATCTCCCTAGCCATTCTATACCAATAGGCTACCCTATTGTGTTTGGCTGGCGTCATCAGAAAAATCCTGTCTAGCTTTGTGAAGCCTTGTCGATCCTCCTCCATTCTGAATTTGCTGGTAATGTAATGGTGGCACTGTAAGTATGCCATCAAATGTGTGTTCAGGGCCCCCCATTTCTCTTTAAATTGGCTGTTATTCCCCTGCCCCATTTCAAAGATATGACCCACATATTGACAGCCATTATCTGCCCACCTTCTAAAAGCTGGGTTCTCGCTTCCAGGGAGAAATTTGGGGTTCCCCTGCAAGGATTCAAAAGGTGACTTTCCTTTGCTCCCTCCCCCCTCCCCCCACTTTCACCTTCCACCACTGCCATGCCCTCCACAAAGGTTCAACAAGGCACCTAGTCCACCTGGCAAGCAAAAAGACTTATGGGGCGTGCATCCCTCATCAAAAAATTTTGGGGGGGGGGGGGCATATCTAACCCCCACCCGTGTGTAGCTTGTGTATTCAGCAAAGTAGTGCAGCCATATTATAAAGACGTAAATCTGGGAGATTCAGACCTCCACTTTTCCTGCCCAGTGTCAGTTTTGCAGAGCTAAGCCACACTGTTTTTTCCCTCCACAGGAAGGTTCTTATTATGCTTCTATAGTTCCATTCTTCTGCCCCCCTTGACCCATAGAGGTAACACTTGTGGGGGTATAGTAATTGTGGTAGCAGTATCATTTTGATTATAGCTACTCTCCCGAACAACGTAACACACTGTTCTTTCATTTGCGCTAGCTTTGCCCCTATATTCTTTTTATAGACTAAGCCTTGGTCAGCACTGAGGTATACTCCAAGGTACTTCATAGTTTCCCCCGCCCAGGTAAGTGGGAAGTCTCTTTTCATCTTAGAGGCACATTTCAGATTCACTGCCATCGCCTTGGACTTACTCCAGTTGACTTTAAGCCCTGCAAAAGCCCCAAATTGTGTGATCATTTCAATTACTCGGTGTATCTTTTCACTTTCCCTTCCTATGAATAACAGAAAAGATTAATTTTATAAATCTCCAAGCCCACCCATATACCTGGCCATGTTCTAGTTGTTTGAATCTTAATAGCCAGCGGCTTGTGAGATAACAGCAAGAACATGGGGGATAAGGGGCAGCCCTGTCTTGTGCTTCGGCATAAGGAGAAACTCTCCATTGGTTCCCCGTTAACCAAGATACGGGCTTGGGGTTTATGATACATTACCCGAATCCACTCTAGGAATGTTCCCCTAATTTCATATTGTTCCACCATCCAGAAGAGGTATTCCCATGAAACATTATCAAAGGCTTTCTCCCTGTCTAAGCCTGCTATGTTATCGTCCCCTTCTTTGTTTCTCCCTTGCTGTAGGACTGCCGCACAGAGAGATTACTTCACACGGTTGGAGTAATCACTGAACATTAGCAGTTTGTGGTCCTGATACTCCAGTTGCCATTTCTTGTGATATTCCCCCATATGTTTGTCCTTGTCAGCAAAGTTAAGTATGCGGGCTATCACTGGTCAAGGTCTGTCCACATTTTTCCGCCATAGCCCAAGTCGATGTACCCGCTCCACCATCATTCGTGTGCCTGTCACTACCAAACCCAGCTGCTGAGGCAGCCATTCTTCCAGTGTATCTCTAAGTTCACTCTCTCAGCAAGATTTGGGAAGACCTATTAGCTGCACATTGTTCCGCCATCCCCTGTTTTTCTGGTCGTCGAGTTACTCTGTAAGTTATTTACAGCTCCTCTTAAATTGCTCAGACACCTCTCCAAGGCCTCTGCTCTCCTATTGTTCTACCCATGCATCCACTTGTTGGACTCTGCGTTTGTGACTCGAGGCTGCCTTTTAATTCCTCAAATGAGGGGTGCAGACGGGAGAGAGGCTCGTCTGGCACTGCAGTGAGTGAGCAGGTGATCTCTTGTATTGCTTTGTCATGTAATTTGATAACTGCTGCTGCCTGCTCTGCCGCCATTTTTGGTGCCCTCTCTTTACTAGGCCTGGGGGGTTTTACAGTCATCCCCTTTACTCAGGACCCGTTGCTTTCCAGTTCCTGTGCACTCTTCAGGCTCCCCACTGTTATCGCTGATATGGGGGAGTTCCGGGGTCCAGTGCATTCACGATAGTTGCAGTTTTTTCACTGATTTTTGGGGTGTCAGGAGCAGAGCTCAGCTGATGAATGTCCATTCAGCATCAGGTCATCATGTGACCTCCCTGTTTTTGCATCCTTTGATATCATCCATTCCGTCCTTTGTTAAAGACATGACTCATTTTTGTAACTCTTTTGGATCAAGTTCAGATATATGAAAAGCATCCTGACTGCATCTTTTCAACTTTGGATGTTGCTGCCCTTTATAGAATATCCCACAAGCAGGGGCACTTATAGTCATTGAGAGGGCACTTCAGGGATGGGGTGATATTAGTCCAACACATTTGGAGTTTTTGATGGAAATAGCATGGTTGCTTCTGTGCGAATCATTTCTTTGTTATGACAAAGTATTATATCAGCAATGTACTGCGATAGCGATGGGGGTCATACTGGTACCATCGGTGGTCATAATGCTACCATCGGTAGTCAATTTGTATATGGCCCATTTTGAGGCCTCATGGCCACCTGATATGTGTAGTCAATTTGCTATACACACTTGGATTTGCTATATTGATGATGGTTTTGTCATTTGGACTGGGTCGGAAGAAGCTCTTTTACAGTTTCATAATTGTTCGAACCAGGTAGATGGGCATATTCAGTTTTCTTTAACATATGATAAATTGACGATATCATTTTACTTTATCCCCCAGCACTCCTTGTTAACAATGTCCCTTGTATAATTTTTTTGAATGTATTTTTTCTTTGAGTTCATTGTAAACCGCTTTGATTCACGAAAGGCGATATACTGTATAAGCACGCACAAATAAATAAAAATAAATAAATAAATAAATAATATTTTTGGATGTGAAGGTGGTATGAACTACTTCTGTTTTTCTAACTTCAATCCCTAAAACAATCTACAGATAGGAATGCTTTTCTACATTATACTAATGCTCATCCTGTCCCTTTGAAGAATGGATTCCCATTTTCTCAATTCCTATGTTATCATAGAAATAGTAGTTCAGCATCTGAGTTCAAAAAACAATCGCAACAGCTACCTTTAGCCTTTTTTGATCGAGGGTATCCCAAATCAGTTGTGGAGAAAGCTTTCAAGAGGGCTTTATATAATGACCACGGTTGGCTGTTGTCCTCTCTGGGTTCTCGGTCATGGAACAGGATTGATGACCCTTGTTTTTTGCATTTTGTGACTAAATATACACCATTCAGTGGGTCGTTGCATCAAATTATTTTTTCACACTTTAAGATGTTGCGCACGATCCCAGGACTGAGCGAATATAGCCCACAGACAGTGTTCTCCCGTGGCTGCAACCTACGTGGTGTTCTTAGTCCTACAGTGGTTAGGAAACATAGTGAATGGCCTTTAGAGGTGGGCCATTCTGCTTATGGGACTTGTTCAGTTTTTGCAATCACGGTGTCCCAAGGTACCTGCCACATCATATAAAGAAGCTGTCTGCGGTGTTTCGTGCCGCGGGCGCGCGCCGAAGGAGCGCGCCCAAGGAGCAGGTCCCGCTCCTTGGATGAGCTCCTTGGGGCGAGCGAGGGGCGCATTTCACGGCACTTCTGTTTGCTCTGTCTTTGTTCTTAGTCTGCGACAGCTCTTATCCTGGATGGGCTTTTCTACCTGAAATTGTATTTCTCTCCCCACTGGTGAACGTAACTCGATTACTTCCATCTAGTAGGTTTTCCCTTTGGAAACCAGGCTCACATCTGGTCTTTTTAGCTCTTAGTCTCATGGCGGCCATTCCAGTTCTTTGGGGTCGTCGTTCTCAGACAATGCGGGCTGCTTCTTTGGGCCCGTCTGCTCGTTGTATATCTAATTTGATACCGTGCCGCTCCACCCGGTCCTTGGCTAGCCCTCGCCGTCCTTTGCTAAGGTCCCTTGCAGCTCTCTCTACTTTGACTCTTAGTCTTGCTCTCTTGAATTGTCGCTCTCTTCGGACTAAATCCCTGTTGGTTCAAGATCTTATAACCCAGAACTCGGTAGACCTCTGTTTTCTCACTGAGACCTGGCTCAAAGAGGGTGATTCTCCTATTCTGTCCAGCTCTCTCCCACCTGGTTTCTCAGCTATTTCATCTCCCAGGTTGGGTAGAGGAGGGGGAGGAATAGCCCTTCTTCATCGGGCCACCTTTGCCATTGATGAAATCTCTTCTCCTTTAGTCTCCTCTCCTGAATCTCTTCTTCTTCGCTTTCATTCTTCTCCACCTCTCTATTTCCTGCTTCTCTATCTGCCCCCTTCTCTTACTCCAGCACGTTGGGACACTGTGTTACAATCTCTTTCGGACGTTGCTTTGCAGTTTCCGATCTTATCATATTAGGTGATTTTAACATCCATGTAGATCAACCTAGCCGTTTGAAGGACCGTACGTTTATGAACTTCCTTGCGGACAACTCTTTCCACCAACATGTCTCTGGCCCCACCCATGTAGCAGGTCATACTCTAGATTTGGTTCTTTCCCCTTCTACTTTGCTGCCAACTGTCTCTCCCCCGACTATGCTGGCTGTCTCCTGGTCGGATCATTCCTGTGTTCTCTTTAAGATCTCTTCTCTACCACTGGATTCTGTCTGTTGTACAACATCTCCTTCCCCTCTTCCTCTTCGTCGCCGCCTTACTGCAGACACTCTCCAGTCCTTCCCTTCTGCCCCTTCCTTGTTTCCTTCAGACTTCTCCTCACGCTCTCTGGACTGTCAAGCTTCTCTCTGGGATTCCCTCCTCACTTCTGCATTAGACAGGCTAGCACCCCTCCAGCCCCCTCCTCCTCTGCAATTGTCCAAACACTTCCCCTGGTATCATCCTTCACTACGCCTCCAACGGACCCAGCTCCGCCAGGTTCAACGCCTTTGGTCTCGGCATCCTTCCCCGGACTTGCTGTTACGTTTTAAACAGCTATCTACTGCCTATCGCTCAGCCGTGCAGGACGCCAAGTGTACCTTTTATTCAACTGTGATCTCTGAAGCTGCACACTCCTCTAGACAACTTTTTGCTATTCTTCGTAGGTTCTCCTCCACTGGCCCTCGATGCTCTCTGCCCTCCACAACTCCGGACCCTCAGCTTTTGGCCACTTTCTTTTCCAAAAAGATTTTGGATTTACGCTCTTCTTTCTCAAATCCTCCACCTCCTCCCTTGTTATCTCCTCTGCCATGTGGGCCTTCATGCACTTCGCCTGAATGCTCTGTGACTTCCCCAGCTGGTTCTCTCCCCCTCGCTTCTTCTCCTCCACTCAATCCGACACTGGTCCACACCTGGTCTTCCTTTCATCCAGTCCTTCCTGCTGAAGTATTACAGGTGTTATCTAAATCTCGGAAAACAACTTGTAGCCTGGACCCAATTCCATCAAACTGGCTAGCGGAGCCTTCCTTACAGCTCATGCCGTATCTAACGGACATCATTAACTCCAGTTTGACGTCTGGCCTTTTTCCAGCCACCTGGAAATCTGCTGTGGTTCGTCCTCTTCTAAAGCAGTCATCACTTGATCCTTCTGTTCTGTCTCACTGGCGTTCCGTTTCAAATCTGCCGTTCATAGCCAAACTCCTGGAGCGATTCGCTTTTGAACAGTTGAATTCTCACATTGAAACTACTCACTCCCTTCACCCCCGCCAAGCAGGTTTCCGTCATGGGCACAGCACTGAAACTGTCCTTTTAGCACTATTGAATGAACTGCACGTTGCACATGATCGGGGTGATATTACTCTAATTGTCTCACTTGATCTTTCGGCAGCTTTCGACCTAATTGACCACCGGACTCTTCTCTCTCGATTTTCTGACTGTAGGCTGCAGGGTACAGTCTTACAATGGTTTCACTCTTTTCTTTCGGCTCATTCTTTCACTGTTCGCTCAAACGGTCATTCCTCTTCCTCTTTCCCGCTCACCTGTGGTGTACTACAAGGTTCTGTTCTTTCTCCTTTACTGTTTAATATTTTTCTTGCTCCATTGCCCCTTCTAATTCAACAATTTCCTGTGTCCCCTTACATCTACGCAGATGACATCATTCTACTTTATCACGTCTCTCCACTAATTTCAGATATCTCTCCATTTAACGACTGCCTCTCGCATATTGCTTCCTGGCTCTCCCAGAACTTCCTCCATCTGAACCCTGCTAAATCCACTGCAATGTGGGTATCCTTAAGCGGCTCTTGTCCAACTATTGCACCTCTGATTAATTCTGTTCCCATCCCTCTGGTTTCTTCTTTTCGCTATCTGGGTGTTATTCTTGACTCCACTCTTTCCTTCCATTTACACATTTCTTCTCTCACTCGCCGCTCTTTTCTATCTCTGTGTCAGATTAGGGCTGTCTGTTCAGTTTTACCCTTTGATTCATTGGTCACTTTGGTACTGGCTCTCGTCACTAGTAGATTAGACTATTGCAATGTTTTCCTGGCAAACCTTCCTAAATATCAGCTTCAAAGACTTCAGTCCGTTCAAAATACCGCCGTCCGACTTATTACTTTCACTCACCGCTATGATCATGTCTCTCCCCTTCTCTTTCAATTACATTGGTTACCCCTTCGGTTTCGGTATCATTATAAATTTCTTATCCTACTTCACCGTGCCATTCACACGGGTGAACCCACTTATCTGGCTGACCTCGTCTCCCTCCACACTCCATACCGCCAGCTTCGTTCCCTTCACGCCAACCTTCTAGCTCTGCCTGCCCCTTCACGAGCGCATCTAGAACAGACCCGACACTCGGCCTTTTTCTTTTTGGGTCCTCTTCTTTGGAACACTTTGCCATCTGCACTCCGTCTAGAATCTTCTTACCCGCACTTCAAATCACTACTCAAAACTCACCTGTTTCAACAAGCCTCTGGTTCCCACTCCTAAGATATGTTGTCCGTGTCATTTGTCTGTCTGTTTGTTTTTTGTTTAACAGTATGTGTGTAGTCTTTATAGTAATTTTAATAGTTTTAACCTGTACTGTCTTCCATCTTAGTTCTCTTTCTTGTCTACCTTTTATGTCCTTTCTTGACTTTTGCTTTCCTATTATTTATGGCGTTCTTTTCTTTACTCTGCAGTGTGGACTTTTATTTTATTGTACACCGCTTAATGCTTTGGCCATAGCGGTCTATCAAGTGTTTTAATAAAGATAAAGATAAAGATTTGTTTGTACACCGTGATTGTGATTATAAGTTACGATGGAAGACAGATTGTCGGTCTGGGTTTGTGGTATATATGCAGTTCTCAGGGATAGTATGTGTGTTAGATGGATATGATTTTGCTATGTGCAGCCTGCGATTGCCATTGTAGGTTAAGAACCATGTTTGTCATTGGGGTGCGATTGAGGTTGTGGATAGTCAATCTTTCCTGTCACACACATTGGGAAAACCTTACTTAAGGGGGCTCTAGTGGACGAGGTTGATTTGAACACAGCATAGGTAGCCACGGTTTGCTCTACAGGGCAAATATTATTCTATATTCGGGTTTGATTGGATGGTGTAGTCCATCTCATCAGGAAGCCCTGCCTACTGGCTGTATGCATGGCATGTTCCATCGGTTTGATTGAGTTAAAGTTACTGCGGGTGGAAGTGCTGTATCGTTACTACAGCGTGTGAGTATATAGAATGTTTTCTTCTACTTCTGGCAATTTTTAGTGGTTGAGATTTTGGCTGGTTGTTAGCTGTATGTTTGGTTGTGTTAGGTTATTGAGGCATGGGAAACTTGTTCTGTTGTTTGACTCTTTGGTTTCGTAATTTCTTTTATCATTGTAGGTGTTAGTAGTATTTCATTTCCATGGCATGGGCCTGATTAAATTTGGCAAGTGTTCTTCTCCCTGATGCAGCTCTGGCGAAACACCTGGCATCTGAGTGTGGACAAGGTTTTGAGTGGACAACGTTATAACGTCTGTTCCAGATAAGTGATTTTGCTCCAGCTAAGTGACTGTTGTGTTGAAAGAGCTCAGAGAAGTTTTTGCAGGGCCTTTAAAGGATGTTTTTAATAGATCCTTGGAGACAGGAGAAGTTCCAAAGGACTGGAGAAGGGCTGATGTGACACATCTCCACAAAAGTGGTAATAGGGAAGAAGTGACAAACTACTGGCCAGTAAGCCTTACCTCGGTGGTGGGAAAAGTAATGGAGGTGCTCCTGAAAGAGTGAATAGTGGACTTCCTCGAAACCAACAGCTTGCATGATCCAAGGCAACATGGTTTTACCAAAGGACGACCTTGCAAAACAAATCTGATTGAGTTCTTTGACTGGGTGACCAGAGAACTAGATCAAGGGCATGCGATGGATGTGATCTACCTAGATTTCAGCAAAATACTATTCCTCATAGGAGGCGTATTAATAAATTCAACAGCTTGGGGATGGGTCCCAAGATGGTGAACTGGATCAGAAATTGGTTGACTGACAGACAACAGAGGGTGACAGTAAACGGAACTCACTCGGATGAAAGGAAGGTGATTAGCAGTGTGCCCAAGGGTTCGGTCTTGGGACCGGTACTGTTCAATATATTCATGAGTGCTATTGCCAAAGGGCTGAATGGAAAGGTCAGTCTTTTCGCAGATGACCACCAAAATTTGCAACAGAGTGGACTCCCCTCAGGGAATGGGGAACAGGAGGAAAGATCTACAAGAGCTGGAAGAACAGTCTAATGCTTTGCAGTTAAGGTTTAATGTAAAGAAGTGCAGTGTTATGCACTTGGGAAGCAGAAATCCAAGGGAACTGTATGCAATAGGGGGCAAGAGATTGATGTGCATGGACCAGGAGAAAGACCTCTGTGTGATTGTTTCTGATGATCTCAAGGTGGAGAAACAGTGTGACAAGGCGGTGGCAAAAGCCAGAAGGATGCTGGGTTGCATACAGATAGGAATTACCAGCAGAAAGGAAGAGGTACTAATGCCCATGTACAAGTCACTGGTGAGGCCTCACTTGGAATACTGTGTTCAGTTTTGGAGACCGTATCTCGCAAAGGATATAAAAAGCCTGGAAGTGGTTCAGAGGAAGGCAACCAAAATGATTTGGAGCCTGTGTCAGAAGACTTATGAGAAGAGACTTGAAGACCTAAATATGTACACTCTGGAGGAGAGGAGGGACAGGGGAGATATGATTCAGACCTTTAAATACTTAAAGAGTATTAATGGACAACCAAACCTTTTCCAAAGATGGGGAAGCTGTAAAACTAGAAGGCATAACATGAAGCTGCAAGGGGGTAAACTAAAAGGCAATGTCAGGAAGTACTCTTTCATTGAAAGGGTGTGGATGCTTGGAATGCCCTCCTGATGGAAGTGGTGGGGGCAAACACAGTGACAGAATTCAAAATAGCATGGGACAGACATAGTGGATCCTTTTATAGCAACAGGATCCATTCAAAATAAGCATAACTTTCTCTTATATCTGAACAAATAGTGGTGACCTATACAGAGCGGTGGGTGCACCCCTAAACAAAGGCATGGGGAGAGGTGACCTCTACGGAATGGCACGTGCACTTGCTCTTGCCGCCTTGCTGGGCAGACTGGATGGACCATACTAGTCTTTATCTGCCATCATTTACTATATTACTATGTTACTATGTGCTGGTGATTTGCCTGTGTAGTGCTGTTGTTTAACATGTGGATCATGCAATAGTATAACCATTATCTAACGCATTTAGAAGTGGAGTTTTTTTCTAACCTATGATGCTGCCATCTTGTAGTGTGTATTTCCAGTTTATTCAGCTACTCTGACATAGAGCCGTTGCGTCGGCTTCACTGAGGTCTTTTTATTCTCCACTTGTGAGCATTGGTGTCACATTTCAGTGCTTAGTGTTGTGTTTTATGGTTTTATTACTGTTTTTTTGCACTAGTTTACTATTTTTTTGTGTAGCTTACCTGATGGTTGGGCCAGCCCTGATCTTATATACCATTATATTTCATATTTCTATGTAAACAATCATAAACCTTTAAAGGAAAGTAAAAAAGAATACTTTACAGAAGAAAGTATTCCATACCAAAGGATCTTTCTTATTCACTAGAATAAGACATAGCTCATGTAATGGTTTTCTTTCTTGGTCTTACGTTATAATCAATATAGTGGGTCTGTAAAACTGAGTTACTGTGTTCTTTACTTCTAGCTAATTAAAATGGTTGGTAGCAAACATGGCACATTTTCACACTGATTATCCTGCATAAAGGAAGTAATTGTAAATGTAATTTATATCTGACAGCAGTTTGAGGATGTGGTTGTCTAGAAGTTCAATGTATCAGGTTTGTGAGAAACAGAATGTCTGCAATAGCATTTCTACTTAGAATGCTAAGAGCTCTATTGCCTAGCAGGTTCTGTCTTTGGAAGCAAATTGTATTATGCTGAATTTGTGATTACATGTCATAAAATCTAATTCCATTTGAAAAGAACAGAGCTAGAAGGGCCAGTTCAGTGATAACGCACAGATCCTCTACTTCCTAGGTTATATAAGGATGGGAATGCTGTGGGTACAACTTTTACAGGCCATGAAGGGGAGAGTTATAGTCCTTGTGTACAATGACAACACTTAGGGGTATGTTTACTAAATGGTGCTAACGGTGTAGCTGCGACATTATCACGTGATAATGGCGCATTACTGTGCGAGAACGTCACGTATCGCACGATAATGTCTCCAGCGGCATTAAGGTGCGCAGAGGGTGGAGTAAGGCTGGCCAGAGGGCAGAGTAAGGCTCCCCAGGGGCGAAGAAAAGGGGTCAATGGGTGGAGAGTGGGCGGTGAGAGGCTCCATGCACACTAACGCCATGAAATGAAGGTCTGAGAGTTAGCACCAGTGAAAACCTCGCGCTAGAGGCACATTTGCAGGACAGAGAAACCAGTTCAGTCAGCAGTGTACAGCAAAGGCAGGGAGACCCAGAAAAGTGATAGTGGTGATACATGTGCAGCAACCAAAAAGGCAAAAACTATAAATAATGACCAGAACCAAAAGTGAAATCCAAAACACCGAGCTGGCCAATGGAACAAATAATGACAAACGGTAATGAACACAACCTATAAAGAATAAAAAGGACGAGCTCACTTTTGGAAGGGTCAATTCTCAGTCCCCCCACAAAGTGAATGTCCCAACATAGAAATAGTGCTGATGAGAGTTTTCTGTGGTGTGTATGGGGTAGCTTGCTTCTGTGGCTTACACATGTGCAGCAACAGCAGAGTGGCACATGGGAAAGGGCACTATGGTGATGGTGTAAATGGGGTACAGGGGGCTGAATGCGTCACATGCAGTGGGCCAGCTGAGGCACTGTGTGGACTAGGCAGATGCCTACCTGGCACATAGGAATGCAGAAACTGAAAAGCAGCAAGACAGCAACTGACCAGGGTCCAACATGGCCACGAGTGTGTGTCCCACAGTGTCCCAGGGGATAGCACCCAGCAGGTACCCCCAAGGGCACAGAACATTGGCAGGCAGTGCCAGGGGGAAGTGCTGATGTCCATGTCAGCACCCCTACCCCAGACCCCACACCATAGGCACCCATCTAGCGGCACACTGGATGGAATGGGACTGCGCACCACTGGCATAAGGGCATGTCAGCATGGTGGTGGAGGGGGTGCCGGCGCTGGAGGGGGCAGTGGAAGCTACCCACAGCAGAGCAAGACCAAGCCCTCTATAGGTGGGTGGCATGCAGTGCAATAGATAAGGTCTGTCTGAGGAACAGTCATGGGATCCCCAGGGAATGACCTGCCTCTGTGATAACAGTTTGGTGCAGTACACACAGCCAGTGAGCCCAAAGGCAGAAGGTCACAGGTTCAAGTCCCAGCTGGGGCCCCTGCAGACCATGTCCCAATATTTTACCCTACAGAGTACATACACCATAAACATGTCCACTGCCTAGAGCAGAGGTTCCCAACTCCAATCCTGGAGGTCCAAACACCATTCAGGTTGTCGGGATGTCCCTAAGAAATAACCATAAGATGTATTTACATGCACTGCCCCCATTGTATGCAAATGTGTTCCATGCATATTAGCGACATCCAGGAAACCGGAATCGTGTTTGGCCTACCAGGACCGGAGTCTGGACCCTCTGCACCATAGCTTTGGCCAACAGACGCACAGACACCCACACCCATGGGCTCCACTATACAAAGCCTCATGGAGAGACAGGCTGTTGGGCCATGCATGGAGCAGAAGCTACCACCACCTGCACCTGTATACCTTAGCAATGCGGTCAGAACCATGGAAACACGTTACATATATGTATCAAAATCTTGCTATGATTAATGTGAGACCACAAATCCTAACTTAAAACAATTTGGTAAAATAGATCCATCATAGCAACCTTTCTGATATATGTGGTGTGTGCTGCCATATGTGTTTATGACACTGTCTACCACCCCGGAGAGTGACCCTAACAGTATTGCATTCCTTTGCACTGCCTGCACAGTACCCAGGACTGGTGTGGCGGCCAGGGCTGGCAGCCACCTCTACCGTTGCACAATGCAGAAATAAGTGTTGGAGTGTGTATATGTCTATCCAGTGTTTTGTGGCTGCCTACACCTTCCTGAGCCCACAATGCTTGCACAGTTGCCAGCGTTAGCCTGCCATTGTGCATAATGAAGGGCAAGGTATTGTGGGTATGGGCCGGACAGGGCGGTCTGGGCAGGATGCATGTGCACAGGGCATAGGGAAATAGCTGGGATATTGTAGTGCGCGTCCACCACCTGCAGGGACACAGTGGCCACAGCATGTCATGCTGGGAGATCACTCCCACTCTGACTGAGCAGTGACCACGGCATGTCCAGGTTCCCACATAATGCTATACAATATTTCTATAAGTGATATTTGTGGGTTCCCATTTCTGGGGCCCAATCACTGACAAACCTGCTTGTTGTGTGTGCCAGATCCTACGTCTGGGTGCACATTGTTCCTTTTGGAACATGCACTCTGTATGTGCTAGCAGACTGTCTGCAGTTAGTATGTGTATGGCCGCAACACCTTGCAGGATGCAGCAGGTGCACACTGATTGCCCTCTGCTGGTGAATGTCAGATCGTAGTGGGGGCAGCTGAGCTGAGCTGACCAGGCACACTGCCAGTCTGCCAGTGGTCCTGTTCCATGTGCAGATCTGCATCAGCTCTCCGTTCGCCAGTAGGATGGGGGTTGCTGGTCCCACAGTCTGTCATCATATACCTCCTCTGCCCTTATTGCAAATGGTGATAGTGTGTGTCTGTTGTTCGCAGGTCATGTTCCCTATCCTGACCCAAAGAGGGCAGGCTTTCTACATATATCTTCATCATGTGAGTCCAGACACGCACCTGCTCCAAAAACACGTGTCCATGGCAACCTCACTGAATATGCATTATGTTGTGTGCATCATAGTCCACATGGGCTACACATTACTGGCAAATAGAAATGGGCATAGAAAACTCCTAAAGCTGTCGGCAAAGAATACCTCACACACTGGCAGTGATGGTGAATTGCAGCAAAACCTACAGCAAACAACCCGGGTACTGTGGAATTGGTGCTGGCCACACGACTTTACCCTCAGGGTGATCACAGAACACGCACAATGGCATGGTCAGTAGGTACACTGTGCCAGTAACATGCACGGTCAGTTCCCCTACCCAGTTGACGTGCTGTACAGGTGAAAACCCCATCTGGTGAGCAGATGTAGACTGCTGTTCTGCATGTGAATTGCATCATGGGTACTCTTGATGCTATCCTATCCTGTTAGCCACACCAGTTAGACAGTGTGTCTGGTGACCTCCACTGGTTCAGTAGCTAGCCATAGTTTAGTTACAACCAATATTGATATAGGACAATGGTTAATATAATGACCTCAGTGGGAGAGGTCTATGGGTTCAATACCCCAGTTGGCTCTATATTGATTTATCTGGATGGATATAATGCACCGCATTATCAGTACATCAAAGCATTTTAGCACATGAAACAATTTTTAAAAGTGTGGCCAGTCGCACGCAGTGGGTATGTTGGAAGAGTGGTGTGGGCTGCAGGTTGCTAGATTTGCTGGTGAGCTATATACAAAGTGCGTCCCATTAGTAAAACTGTTCGAGGCTTCGCCCGTGTATGCCTGTAACAGTCTGACATTGATCTGAAATCAGTGTTCACACCCCAAAGCACCCTCACCTCAGTTGCCCATCCTAAGGTCCCCTGTAAAGTGCCTTAGCTGTGGCCTTACACTATCCCGGTAAGCAGAGCAGAAAGTGTGTGCAGATGACCTGGTGTTGCTGTGTAGCCAGCCATTGCAATGTTAAAAGGCATAGCACACTGCTTAATACAATGCCTTCACAGCCAGTGGTGATGGGTTCAAGACCCCAGTGTACCAACTTCAAGATAAATGCCTAAGGTGTATATTGTGGCAAGAATAGTCAGACACATCTCTGCAATATGTGTCTGCAGCATAAAGCTTTTCACCATAGCAGTGTACCCCAAGGTGCCTCACAGCATGGCGTGGCAGAAAGTGCGTCATGAAGCGGCCTGGACAAACGGCTGAAAGCCTGCTAAGCCGTGTATCTTGGCAGCGCCACCATTGTTCACTGTGTACAGGGCATGGCACTGGCACTTAGCTAGTAATGTAATGTAATGATGCGTGCATATGCGACTTGTGTGCATGCATCAGCAAGGCATCAGAGAAAATGGCGATGTGGTCAAGAAAGCCTGCCTTCACCCGTCGGGAGCTGCGACACCTTGCAGGACTAATCTGCACTAGGCAGCACAAATTATTCTCCGGCTTCTCCAAATGCCAGGACCTCTGCCGCGTTAGGAGGGCATGGGAGCATATCACGAGGCGGTACAATTGCGGACTACCCACGTGAGGTAAGTGTATGGGGACAGGTCACACAATGCAAGGGGTGCAACACAATATCCAGCAATGAGCACACATCATACTGTCACCATCAGGTGGGCAGGCTGCCGCCTAGGGGTAGCAGGTCTGCGTCTGATGGCAATCAAATAGTTGTGCAACACGAGTGGTTGAAGATAAAAGGATTTATTTCCCCTCCCGGGGTCGGATTATTCAGATAACACAACACAATATTCAAAATAAATAAGCCATGCTTTCTGGCGAAACATAAAGGAAAGTAGAACAATTTCTTCTTGCTTCAAAGTAAATGGTCAAAGTTAAACATTCCAACTCTGCACATAGTTTCACTATGTGCAAAACAGCATTCTTCAGTTGTAGTGTTTGCCTTACACACTACACAGCCTTGACTAACACAGAGACGTTACTTTATCTGATAAAATCAATGTGCAGTCCATTGGGTCACCATTAAATGAACACTCACTGAGTGTGTCAATGATCATAGACTCCTGTATGCATTCAGAATTCTCTTTATCCAAATACCTTTGCAAGTTCCCCTGTAACGTGCCGTCACAGTGTCTCTCTGCAGCACTCCCTCTATGGCTGGAATAACAGCTATCGTATTCTCTTGTGTCTGGGAGAGAGGGAAGCCACCATTCAGGGTTCTTATAATCCCACTTCTTGTAGGAGGTTCTAACCCTGGAGAGCTTACTGGTTCTATCTTCAGGCTTTGATAGATAATGTTCTTCTCCCCTCCTAACACCAGGTTTCAGCCTACGGGGTTTTCTTTGAGGCTTAGGAACTTCTAGGATATCATCCTCAGACATGCACACATCTTCGGGGAAATACCTTTCTCTCTCTGGAGGTGTTAAATGCTCTCTGTTCAGCTCTCTGCTCAAATCCCTTGGCTGGGTGTTAAAGCCCTGCCCCCACCTAGGATTTCCTACGCGAGGCTTCTCAGCATTAACCCTGTAGGTATTTCTATTATCCACAAACTTTAGCTTCCCACCAGAATCATTCTTCAGGCTACAGCTTTCTGATACATACAGTTTGTCTTTAGGCTTCCAATCACTCCGGTTGGAACGTTGCCTCTGAGCTCCAAAGGTTTTGCAATCAGCAGAACATTCACACCTGTTCTCTGCCCTCACTAGCTGTTTCCTCCTGTAGGACTCTGGGTAGTTTCTGCAGTGAACTCTTCCTGGTTCTGCCTCTGACTCACGTCCTGGGTCAGAGTCTGAAACTCCTCCTTCTTCCTCTAGGTCAGCTGGTTCAGGTAAGACAGCCTGTTCTCCTCGCTCAGTCAGTTCTAACTCTGTGTTTCCTGCATAGCCCTTATAATGGCTGTAAGCTCTTCCCCTCTCCAGGTGCAAGTTATTAGGAACTGGGGAATGTTTCTCAGCTGAGCGTGTTTTCAAACCTCGTGGCTGAGTTTGTTTTTGTCGTCCCTGACAACAGCTGCTCACATGGCCTGCCTGCCTGTCAGTTTCAGGACTAGAATTCAGTGAATCCTGTGTTTTTAAGGTAGAGAATGGAGCTTCCTCATCACAATACATGTACAACATGGTATAGACACCAGTCTGTTGGCCAACCAGTGCTGAATGTAGCTGCGTATGCTGCTGTGTGTAAGTATGCCCTATCGCCAGGAGGCTGTGGACCTGATCACAGAGGTCTAGTTGTCAGCCTGGTGTTATGGTACCTGCTGCTGTTGATGTGTTTAAATCCACCCTAACCCCAGGAGGTCTTAGACCTGCCTAAAGCAGTCATGTTAAACAGCATGCTGATATGGTAGTTTATGCAGTTGCAGGTTCACACATCTGCCCTATCCCCAGGAGGCCCAGACCTGATTACACAGGTCTGTTATAGATCCTGTTGGTATAGTAGGTGCTGCTGTTGATGTGTTCAAATCCACCCTACCCCCAGGAGTCCTGAGACCTGTTTAGAAAGGTCCGTAATAAATCCAGTTATTATGGTAGTTTATGCAGTTTCAGGTTCACACATCTGCCCTATCCCTAGGAGGCCCAGACTTGATCACAGAGGTCTGTAATAAGTCCTGTTGGTATGGTAGTTGCTGCTGTTGATGTGTCTAAATCCACCCTACCCCCAGGAGGCCCCGACCTGCTTACAGAGGTCTGTTACTCATCCTGGTGGTATGGTAGTTGCTGCTGTTGCAAGGTTCACACATCTGCCCTATCCCCAGGAGGCCCATACGTGATCACAGAGGACCATTATAGATACTGGTGTTAGGGTACCTGCATCTAGGGGTTTCACAGCTCTTCCCTAACTCCAGGAGGCCCCAGACCAGATCATAGATGTTAATAGCTCAGCTAGGTGTGGTGGTCCATGCTCCTGTTGCATTCGCCCACAACTGCCCTATTCACAGGAGGCCTTAGTCCTGACCATAGAGGTATAGTAGAAAGCCTGATGTCATAGTAGTGGTGCCTGGCAATGTGTTCTGGGCCACCCACCTCCCGCTCTATCTCAGAACACATCACACATGTTTTGTAAAGATATCATGGTGCCATGCCGGGTGTTTCGTCTGATGTGTGTAGGTCAGGCAAACACACAGGTGTGTGCCGGACCACACAGGGAGGTAGGAAACACCTCCACTGGAGACCAGTATGCCCACCCCACACATGGCATGGTGCTGCCATGTCATGCAAGGAGAGTGTAGGAACAGGGTAGGGGGGTCTGGGGGTTGCACACAGTACACATACGTGGCACCCCACACATGACTAGACCCACAGCTACACATGCAGGCGGCGCTGGCAACAGGTAGTAGAGGACACACTGGCCAGAGCAGCAGAAGTAGCACCCTGCTGCACACAGTGATGTGTGATATGCATTGGGCACCCACCAGAGATATCTGGCCCCTAATGCTCCCACCCATTGCATTCCCCCCCAGGTAGAGGACCTATGGAAAAAGGGAAGGGCGTTGCGGCTGCACTGCCCGGATGTCCTTGCCCGCCTCCAAAAGAGGGTGCTGGAGCAAAGTGGCAGTGAGTGTTGCAGCCTCTGCAGCGCAGTACAGCATGTCACAGTGGCCCAACAGCCTGTGGGAGGCCAAACTATGTTTATGTGGTATGTGACTCACATGATGGTGTGCTAATGACTGTCTTCCCCCACAGAGGATGCTGCTGCTGGTGAGGGCCCATCTACAGCAGGGCCCCCCAGAACAGGCCCCACAGCTCCAGTCCAGCCAGAGGAGGAGGAGGAGGGGGCAGAGGCTGAAGCGGAAGAAGACAACATGGAGGGGGCAGAGGGTGGGGTGGTGCGGGAGGGAGGGGAGGCGGAGGGTGTGTTGTATGCGGCAGAGGGGTGAGCAGGGCAAGGGGAGGAGGAGGAGGAGGCAGAGGAGGAGGAGGAGGAGAGCGGGGAGGGGGTGAGGGAGAGGGTGGGTGGGAGATGTCAGGGGGTAGGATGGGGTTGTGGAGGAGGGGAGGGGACACAGGACAGCACAGGGCACTGTGGGGCCCTGTCAGCTGCCACATGTGTGTGGCGATGGTGGCTGCTTGGGTGTAGCGTCACCACCCATTGCCACAGACAGGGCCCATGCACATGCCACCACACAAACACTGGGCACCTGGTGTGGATGTGGTGGCAGGTGCGTGCGGGACCTGTCTGTGGGAGTGGGTGGTCCCAGGACCGCACCATCTGGTGGCTGGCAGGCACCATTCAGTGGCTGGCTGCCGAGATGCACATGCAGCATGCAGCTGGTATGGGTGGTGCATCTCGACAGTCATCCCCTGATGGGCATCCCAGGAGCGTTTGAGGGCCACAGGGGCACCCACACACATACCCTGTGCTGTCCTGTCACTCGGGACACAACATGGGGTTTTATGTACATATTACCCATCGTAAATATAAAAGTAAACTAGTTTGTAAATACAGCACAATGGTCACGTGTCTCTCTTACAGACAGACTGTTGACATGAGCATGGGAATTGTGTGTAGATACCTATGTGTATGCGTGTTAGACATAGGTAACATACATGGACCGTCTCCACACTCAGGTGTGGGGGCTGCCCATGTGCATAGGCATCTGTGTCCCCTGGTGCCCCTGTGATGTACAGATGTGCCGTGTGTCCTAGCAGCTGTGGTCACATGCATTCTGCCTGTGATGTGTAGGCTGCATATCTGATGCACCATGCTTGGGGGGGGGAGTGGAGGGAAAGGCTAACAGCAGGTATGTAGCAGGAAAGATAGGAGGGACTGCTGTACTCAGGAGCTGCACAGGGGGATAGCTGATGAGGCCGTGACAGATGGGTGTTGGTCAGGAGGATGAGCAACGGCTCACTACAAGTGCTGGGGATGAGTAACCAGCTGACTGTAGGTAGATACCTTTGTCTGCCTGTGCCCCCACAAGCATATGTGTGTAGACAGCCACATAGGCTCTGGTGTGGGCAGTGAGGATGGTCACACATGTGGGTAGACTAATGTAGAGCATATGGGGTGTGACAGAGTGACAGATCCATAAAACATACATGTACCACCATAAATATATTGCTGGTCGACGGGAGAGGTAGGGTATACCCACACACATACGTAGAAGGGCGCTCACATGGCACGGTGCATGGCACACAGGGAATGGTATAACATATGGGCGGTGATTGGTGGCAGTGCAGACACCACACCCCTATGGGAAATGGGGAGGCACATGTGGCCAGGGTGATAACATGGGCTGCAGGGTACGCAGGGGAGCACAGTAGCACACACTGGAGACGTACACATAGGTATAAATAGGTTATGATGTTTTTATTGTAACAGATGTGGTGACCTGTTCCCCAACCTCACATCCTGCATCTCCGCCCACGTCCATGGCGCCCATGGGCCAACCCACCCCTCTGTGTTGGGTCCACTGGTGCCTCCTCTGGTGCTGGTGCTGGCTGCTGGGGACGCTGAGCCATGGCCTCCTGGGCATCTGCAATGCGCACTGGCGCTGCTGCCATTGTCTCAGCTGTGGCGCACAGCTGGCTCACCTCCTCCTGAATGGCCATCAGAGCCTGACGAGTGGCTGTGGGTGAGACACAAGGTGATGGGTGAGACATGCGTTGCACCCCCCACCGTGACTCATGCACATGTCTGGCGTATCCCAACAGACCGGTCCGCAGAGAAATCATGCATGCGATGACTAGCAACGCAGTACCATGTCTACATCTGTGTGTCCTATGATCCATCTGCAGGCCAGGAAATGATCCTGCTGAGTGGTCATGGAAATCACAGATATGACACATGGTACTGTGTTGCAGTTCATTGTGTCACTGCTTGATCTGCGCACTGGTTGTATGGGATAGGCCAGATAACGTGGGGATTCATGGCACACAGATAGAAATCTGGGGGGCGCTGTTTGCTCTAAACCTGACACACACTACTGATTACCCCGACTATCTATGCTAGGTACCATTACCCAGGGAGAGGGGTCCGCCGAGTAAGCTGTATATGTGATCTGGGGTAGGTGTGTAGCACTGTATGTCACCTTGGGGTATTTGGTGGTGAATAGTGAGCGGATGTATGAGCTCATTAACATGATGACACCAGATGACCCATGCTTCAAGGGGGAGTGCACATGGCACAGACCCCCACTAAACATACGAACCTACGTGCTATGGTATCATAATATTGGGGAGCACATGGAATGTCATTGTGGATGTTACGTCAACCCCCAGGGGGCTTGTTGTGTATTCTGTTACCCACCTTCCACATTGTGCCTTGATGAGGCAGTATGAGCCTGCAGCTCCGCAAGGATGACATCCATGCTGGTGTGTGGTGTGCCTGATGCCCCCAGCGCCTGCATTGTGTTGCGACTCCTCTCCAACTCCACATCCTCCACAGCCCGTGTGCTGTGTGTTGGCCCCCACTTGTGTGTCGGCATCCGCTGCCGTGTCCTCTGCCTCGGGCACCACATTGTTTCCTGGGGTCTCCCCACCAATGCTGGCCGCGTCCCCTGACTCGCCAGCCTCTGGCCCCTCAGCATCCTCTGGCAATGGCACATCCTCCTCCCTATATGCCTCCATGGCCTGGATGTCACTTGGGGGGGGGGTGGAACAGGGTACACAGCAAAGATGAGTTTGCGCAGGGCACATATGTACACCTGTGTAGTACATCCCCGCCAAAAGCAATGTGGTGTCCGCCTGTACCTGCTTTTACTGTGCCTACAATGGGGACAGCACATGTGCGTACTGTGAGCTGTACCTGACGGGGGGAGGGGCAGCCTCTTGCATTGGTGGAGCTGTGACACATTTGCTGTTATGTTTGGGGGGATGGGGAGGTAACTGCCGGGCCCAGTATATGCAGCACTAGGTATGCACTGTGTGTATGACCTTGGATGTGGGCTCAGCGCTACATGTGGCCAGGGTGCATGTGGGAGCCCTGAGTGGGATTGTGACCTGTCATAGTGTGTGTGAGCAAGGTGTATGCATTGGCCTGAGTGATATGCATGGTAGGTGGTGCAGCATTCGTCCGGGTCAGCCAGACGTGTGTGGGGACTGCAGTCTTGGTAGCCACTGTGCGGTGTGGGTAGACAGCTATCACATACTTAGTGTGTGTGGTGGGTTGTTTTGGGGGATGGGTGGAGTGCTGCTGGGAATGTGGTTGCACTGTGGGTGGGGGTCCTGGGAATGTGTCTGCGGCACTGTGGTACCTGTATAAGTGCTGCCCCAGGTGGTGTGGGGTTATGGCTGGGTGCAGTTGGTATGGCTGTGGCAATGTGCACCCCAATGTCTGGTGAGGGTGGTTGGGGGATCCCCACTGTGTGTTATCCAATGACAGAGTGTTATGTGTCTGACATCTGTATGATGTGGTTGTTGGGGTTTGTTTGCGTCTACCTCGCCATCACAGTGTGATAGGCCTTCCTCTGTTACTGGTCTGGGATATGTCCCTGGACAGGTAATCTCAAACACACATCATAGCTGTTATAGGTGTTGTGTGTGGGTCCCCCCAGGTCAATGTGTTCTGGCCTAGTTGTAGATTCCTCCTGTCTGTGTCCCCTGTCATATTGTTGTGCTTGGCTGGCTGCAGATGTATGATGTTCTGTGTGACCTATATGCCAGCTACGAATGGCTGCTGCATGTGCTGGGTTCATGGGGTGGAGGGTGTTAGGCCCTCCCTGTATGTACGGTCATCCTCCCCACTCATGCGCAGTGGAGGGGGGGTGGCAGTCTGCCTGACTGAGGGAATGCCCCCCCCCCCCCCCGGTTCTGTACACCTGTGCAGTGCTCTATGATGTCCAGGACTGTGGCTGTCATGCACACAGCCCCAAGTACCTGTCACACCCACCCTGTACCTACCCAGCCATGTTTTGCTGGATTTGTGGCCCCCAGTTGCCTGTGTTAGGGCACACGTGTTCTCAGGACATAGGCCCCTACCCTCCCGTCCATGGCCGGCATGCGCTGGGCCATGAGCTGTATGTGTGCTGCATATTTCTGACCTACCTGCCTGTGGATGGGCAGTGTCCAGCGCCTCAGGCAGTTCACGCAGGTAGATGGGGCCAAGATGGTCTGCGAGTTCCTGCTCCAGGGGTATCAGGGTTGGGGCAAAGGGGGCACCCCCTCCGGTGTCCATGGCATGTCGCTTCTCCTCCACCATGTGTGCACGGACACCATGCTTAATGTCATTACATCTTTTCCGCAGGCTATCCAGGTCCCTAAATGGTCCCCCTGGATGGGCTACAGCCTCCAGGATCTCCTCCCACACATGTATGCGTGTGCCCACAGTGGTGCTGGTGCTCAGCCGGCCATAGATCACCTTGTACCACTCCAAAACACTGGCCAGCAGGATGTTGTTTTCCTTCTGGCTGAATCTAACAGCCCTCCGTTCCTCGGCTGGCACCGGTATACGCCTATGTTTGGCACTGGGTGGCCCCTGGGTGGGCTGCGACACACCCGATGGGCCTGCAGCCACCACCACAGGCCCACCTCTCCCTGCCGGCTCTGGGTCCTGCTGAACCTGTGTTCCCCCCTCCTCCCCTCCTGCCATGTCCTGTCGCTCCATCTCCCTGCCCTCTGTACCCTCTCCCTCCCTGTCACACATCCTCACCCCTCCCGTTCCTCGCCTAATCTCCCTTCCCCTGCCCCTTGGCTCCTCTGCTCCACCTCACGCCTGCTCCTTACCTCCCCTCCCCTCCTCTCCCTGCCGCCTGCTGAACTCACATCCTGTTTCTCTCGCCTGCTCCTTGCCTCCCCTCCTCTCTCTCTCTCTCGCCTGCTCCACAACACACCTCTCCTCACCTGCTATAGTCCTGACCTCACCCTTGCCTGCTCTACACCTCCCCTTCTGTCTCCGTCGCCTACACAAAACTCTCAGCGTGTACCACGTGTGCATTTGTATTTATGTGTTTTTTTACATCTGCATGTCCTTACGCGTGTTGCGCATGTGCAGCAGCGCGAACGTGGAGGCTGTGCGTGTTGCGCATGTGCAGGGGAGATGCGGGAGTTGCGTGCGTGGGGACACCACATTGCACATGCGCTGTGCGTGTGTGTGAGCATGAGACGTGCGCATGTGCTGCGTGCCGTTACATGCCTACGGCCGGCCTCACGTTACATGCGCGTAGCGGCACTCATCAATTGGGTTCCACGCACGCACCTTCCGCATCTCCCCTGCACATGCGCAATGCATGCAGCCACCACACTCACGCCACTGCGCATGCGCAACACGCGCAAGGACGTGCAGATGTAAAAAAGTAAATACACACGTAGTACACACTGAGGGGTTTGTGTAGGCGAGGGTGACGAGGTGTGCGGTGTTGGTTGTTGGTGAAGCAAGGAGAGTGTCAGAGGCAGGTTTGGTGTGGAGAGTGGCTGGGTTGGTGAGTGCTGGTGGAGTTGTGTGGCTGGGTTGGTGAGTTGTGGGTGAGGTGAGTGGCTAGGTTTGTATGAGTTAGAGGAGGTGAGGGAGGTTCAGTGTATGGCGGGCTTTGTGGTTGCTACATGTGCACTGGGAGGTGTGCAGGGGCTGCGGTTGCCTGACGGGGGGGAGATGGTGTCCATGGGGCTGAGGCACAGGGCATGGGTGAAGTCCCGCTAAAACACAGACCTGCAGCTGTGGGGGCAGGCCAGGCAGGGGCTGTGCGGGCATGGCGCAGGAGGCATGCAGAGTTGCAGGCTCGCCAGCCTCGCCTCTACAGGCCCAGGGCCCAGCTCCAGGACATGCGTGAGGAGCAGATCATCTCCTTCTACCGCCTGAGCACAGGGGCTATTAGAGAGCTCTATGAGGATCTAACACCTGACCTTGAGCCCCTGACTGGTCGGTCACATGCCATACTGGGTTTGGTCAAGCTCCTTGGTGCCCTACATTTCTTTGCCTCTGGCTGTTTCCAGTCATCTGTGGCCGCAGTGGGTGGCATGAGCCGCCCCACCTTCTCGCGCTGTCTCCACCAGGTACTGCATGCCATGATCAGCTGGGTTGGGAATTACATTGCCATTCCCAACACTAGGCAACAGTGGGGAAACCTGAACCAGGCCTTTGAGGCGTTTGCCAGGATACCACACGTGATGGGAGCTATTGATTGCACACATGTTGCCCTGGTCCCGCCCAGAGACAGGGAGGCAGTGTTCCGCAACCACAAACATTATCATTCCCTGAATGTTCAGGGTGTATGTGATGCAAATATGCATATTCTGAATGTGGTCCCTATGTTTGCAGGGTCCACCCATGACTCCTATATCCTGCATCACTCGGCACTATTCAGACAATTCGAGGCCGGACAGTATGAGGACTGTATATTGCTGGGTGTGTATTTCTCATCTCTGACATGTGTGTGTGTCTCATCTGTCTGTGTGTGATCTAACGTTGGGGGGGGGGGGGAGTGCCCTCCAGCTCTTCCTTGCTACAGTGCTGTGTGTTGATGGTAGGATGCACGCTAGCATTTGTGTTGTGGTTACAGATTATGTTGATTGCAATCCTTACAACTACCCCTTGTTTTGTGTGTCAGACCTTCAAACGCTGCTGCATAGTTGTGGTGTCCCATCATGTGATATCATATGTTTGTGTCAGAATTGTTTGTGCTTTTGGTTTGCACGTACATACTTTTCGCCATGTGTGTGGACATCAGCTCCTGCTTTAATGTTCCACATTTCTTTCTGCAGGTGATGCAGGATATGGGTGTCACCCCTGGTTGCTGTCCCCTGTGCATCAACCACGGACACGTGCAGAGATGAGGTACAGTGAGGCCCATGCCTCCAGCCACTCCGTCATAGAGCGCACCTTTGGCGTTTTGAAAAGTCGTTTTAGGTGTCTGGATAGGACTGGTGGGACCTTACAATACACACCCCAGACTGTGGCATAGATCATTATAGCCTGTTGCATCCTGCACAACTTTGCTCTTAGGCACGATCTGCATGTCCAAATTAATGAGGATCTGGAAGATGATCCTACGTGCCCTCCTGTACGCGGCCGTGTTGACACACGTGAAGGCACAGCAATCAGGCGGCAGGTGATTGAGGAGGTCTTCTCATGTAAGTACTGCATATGTTGGAATATACATTTCTTTACATATGTGTTTACTACTGCTACTGGTGAACATTTGTATCACAATAGCAGTAAGACACACCACTGCACTGACATATGAGAGACAATGCCTGACCATCAGATCTTACAATCTAGTCATGACTCAAACACAGAAGATGTGAGCAGGGCACCACAGCAGGTGGAGGTGGATTATGTGTGTTAGGATTAGTAGGCTTGAGGGAGATGGTAAGTTGTCACACATGATTTGTAGCTGTTTAGGAAAAGGACTGCTGTACAGCCACAGGTAGTTAGTTCCAGCCTTTGGGTACAGCAAGGTGAAAGGCATGTAGTCTAGGGTCAGCAGAAGGTGAGTAGCCCATAGATGGGACCAGCTGCCTAGACGAGTGTGGTTCACATTTTGTAATATGAGGCGCTTGATTGGATTGTATGCTGTGCTGAGCAGGGACTGTGTGTTACTTGTTTCGGTATAGCGCTACATATGACAGGTAGCACCATATACATGCTCAGTAGTAGTTGTATTAGTGGTATTTGAGATCATCAAGGAAAGGTACTGCAAAGCCACAGTGTGACTGCATGTATGGGTCAGCAGGCGAGCCTTGACATGGATGCAGAGATGGATAGGGAGCCTGTGAGGTGTCATGACAGGTGGCGTATTATTGCCATTATGCATCTGGCAGTAGATTGGCCATGCAGTGCAGTGTTGCATATTTCCACGCAGACACAGATGATTCAAAGGAAGATCAGCAATATGTAGATTACAGTAGGCAAGCCGGGAGCTGATTAAGGGCTGGGTTGGCGTTTTAGTTGTGTGTTCAGGGAGACTGGGGAAATATAGCTGATGTCATCTAAAAAGAAACCCCAATCCTCAGCTACAAGCTGGGTATGTGTGGCGAGGAGGAAAGTGGAGTTCAAGACAACCCCTACATTGAGGACCCTGGAGAAAGGAAGGTGTGGCCACCCACACACAGGCGCTGTAATGGGAGGGTAGGGTTTAGGTGGAAATCTGGGCTATCCATTCTTTGCCATAGTAAATTTCACGCAGTGGGGTGACATGCAGCCAGCAATGTCAGGTGGCAAGCAGACATCGGTGTGTGGTTTGGCAGAAATAGCTCAGGCGTGGAGAGATATATTTGCAACTCATCAACATACAGCTGGTTATGTAAGTCAAGGGATGAGATAGCCACAACAAGGAACTGTATATCGAGAGAGGGAAAGGAAGATGCCCCTGGATATATCCCTGTGGTACAGGAACTGGCAGCAGGGTAGCAGAGGACATGGAGCCACTAGAACACAAACCTAAGGGGGAGTGGGAGCAATATGGGGGGCGCAGGATAGTACAGAGGCCTTAGAGACGAGCAGGCACACAGTAGGGAGGAGACGGTTGTATTCAACAGTTTTGGAGGCAGCAGAGAGGTCAGGATAGGGACAGATAGAGTATGGGCCCTTATATTTTGCCACACACTCTTCAGTGAGAACTTTAGCATGAATGGAGTCGGTACTGTGTGATGGAGTACAGCCAGTCTGTAAAGGATCTTGGGGGGGTATGAGAGCTGAGAACGTGAAGGTGCTGTGTGTGTTGCAGAGCTCCAACATGACCTATGTATATTTCTCTTGTGTTTCTCAATCCACAGGACTTCCTTGGTGACCCTCCTGGTGCTGTGGTGCAGTGCCAGCTGACTGTACATCATTCAACATGCAGTAGTCTGGGGTAGGTAGACTTACAGGTAATTTGTCTGTGAGGACAATCAGGGGGAGCACATGTCTGAGGTAATCTGTCATAGTGCACATATGTTGTTGTTCACCTGTTTGTGCTGCCCCCCAAACCCCATATGTTGCTGTTGACACACATATCCACATGTGTGCCTGGCCAGTTTGTCATCTTCAGCACTGTCTCTGGGACACATCCAATAGAGCTGCGTGTGTCTGCAGTTCCTTGGTGTTCTGGTGGTGGGCTGCACATACGCCCTTCCCTAACATTGTAGCATCAGCCAACAGCAGTGTATCATTGCATTTGACAAGCCTTTATCTCCACTAATCTTCAATTGTGCACATACAGGCCATATGCTACTGGTGGCACGCTCTCCTTAGCATACTGTGTGTGTGTGTTTGTTTTTGAGTTGGCTGTGTGATGATACAATCTGAAGGCATTTTGCATTATCATGTGGTGTGAGGGGTCTGTACACCTGTGGAGCGGTGATGACTGTGCTATCTCTACCTTACTGCTGTTGACCTTGTGAACATTGTGGGCATGTGTTGTGTGTTGTGAGCTGACTTATCTCTTGTGTGTTGACAGACCACTACGCAACAGCATTTATGTATCACAGGTATCGCCATAATTTGGATATGCATCAACAGTGGTTGGACATGGGGACATGGTAATTCTACACATTTTGATGACATCTTCTCCCTTCACTGTGACGTGTTATGGCCTTTGCCAGCCTCAGAGGATTCAGAACAGACACTTGCTGCTGACACACGGTAGGTTGCACCTTGGGTCTTTTGGGAAAGACATCACCCTTTACATGTTAGTGATTTGATGTTTGTTTCATGGACCTTTCCTGTTGAGGCTCTGTACACCAACGCTGATGCACATGGGGTGTAGCTCTGCAACGCCTGTGTGACATGGGCATGGACATGACCATATCCATGTGACACCCTCGTCTGCGGTTCCATTTCCAAATGTCCACAACATGCAGTGTGTTCTGTGTTGTGATCATGTTATGTTTGCCTGTGTGATGTTTCATTACGTACATATTTATGTTTGACTCCCTGCAATTTGGCCTGATGTTGCAAGCAGCATACCAATACGTTGTTTCTCCTTCTGCACAGGGCAGAGGACACAAACAGCATATCTACTACAGTGCATCCGCGGTCACCATCAGCCATGCATGTGGCACAAGGGGCACATTGGAGAGGTCCTCTTGTCCATGTTGGCCTACCCTCCACTTGGACATGAGACAGTATTTGCCACCACACCACTTTACTGTACACCAACATTTTGGATTGATGTTTGCCCTCACCAAGGGTGTTACAGTGCAAGTGTGGCATCACTGTGTCATGTTTCAACGTACACGGTGCATGTGCATGTGACTGAATATGTTGGTGCAACACAGCATGTGACAATATGGCTTCTGTGTGGGTTACTGGAACATGTTTGACTTTTCTTTCAATCTCTATAGACAGGTTATTGTGTTTGTTTACTGTACAGACGTGTCGCTGTACTTTGATTTACAAACCTAGCATTGCATGTCTATTTATCCCCTGAGGTTCCGGCACTCACATTGCCCCATTATATTTGGAGTGTAGCAGTGTGGGTGTCCGTTTTCTTCCTCATTTGTGCTTTGCATGTACCGTGAAATATGTGTACAAACACTGTATCCACACCACCCATTGCAGGGGACCTTCTGCATAGTGCTATCTCTGCATGTGTCTGTGGTTCATTTTATTTGGATTCTCTGTGTTCATATGCCCCTTGTACCTGTTACCATATCCTCATTTTGCATTTGGCGATTGTTTTGGGTTTCATTGTTGCAGCTTTGATTCCTATATCAGGCATTATGTGACAGCTGCAACATATATTTTGATATCTGTGTTTATACTTGCTTACTTTTAACAACGTATGCTTTTTCATTTTTGTGCCTCCTGTATTTGCGCACAAATATGTTTTTGGGGAAATATCATGACTGATGTCTGTTTGGCCCTCATCATGCACCGCCTACTGTCTACATGCGCACACATGTGCCTGAGGCATTTGGGGCGTGCGGCAGCATGTGGGGGGTGGGGGGCTAATGCATAGTGCACACCATGAACCTACTGCACATTATCTCTCCAGCCCATCATCTGTAGACGGCCCAGTGACTTTTCTGTGACATGTGGGTTGATGCCCTGCCAATGTGTTTTCACTTTTTTTCGCTGTTATCCATACACCTTGATATTATGTAAGGCGGTATCTGCGCTATGTCTCATGGTTAACCAAAATAAAAATATGTGTTGGACGTACATTTGTCTCTGGTGCTGCTTGACCACACTAACACACATATTTAGTGATTTCCTGATCAGGAACATGGCCTACCTGTGCTCACATCCTTGTACGGTGCCAGCTGTCTTTCTGCGAGCCGTCTGCCACATCACTGGGTGTTATGGGTTCCCCTACATACATTCCCTTTGAGGTAATATCTTTGCATTGTGCTTGCAGTGGTTGTTTGAGATAGTGGTTACGGACATGTGTTGGAACACCATAGGTTGCAGGTTTGATTCCCACATGGGTTTTTTTTTTTTTGGGGGGGGGGGGGTTGTGCTAACCTGACCATGAGCTGCCTGCAGTTTCGTCACCTGTCCACACACCCTTCCATCTCTTCACTGTACACCACAGTGTGCCCTCTGTGCTGCCTAGCCATTTCATATTAGCTATTACATATGTCTCTTTGTTTGTACTGTCCATGTAGGCAGTCTGCTTGGGGGATTGGCATTGCTGTTGTTCAGCTGATCTGGGCCATACCTGTTTGTTCTATTTTGCCCTGCTCCACAAAGCATCCCCTGCCGCCCTTTGGGTTTAGGTTCTTTCCTCTTTTGCATGCTGTATCCACTGCATAACATTTCATTGTGTGTGTGCATGTAGTTATATGTGGCTGTTGTCCCAATTACAGACTGTGATCTCAGCTGTAACACACCAGTTCTGCATGTGCATTCCATCATGGTTACTTTTGGGGGTTGCCCTATCCTGGCAGACAGCAGACTTTTTGTGTGGTGCCCTGCAGTGTTCTTATATGCATCCTTTGCTAATGAACTCATGTTGGTGGTGTAGCCTACTGGTTTGTGTATTGACCTTTGTGCTGATGGTCATGGGTTTGATTCCTCTCTGTTCTCTTTCATTTGTATGCCTGTCCTACACAGCTACTTTTCATTCTTGTAACAGTCATATCTGTGCAGATCTGTGCTGGTTGGCACATTATACCCTTGTCACAGTTGCCAAACATACTTCTGTCCATCTATGTGTGTCTGCCAGCTGTGTGGCGTCCTGCCCTGATGTGCAAGCTGCTATCCCATGTCCTGCACTGGTACACGTTTCTGCATTGCG
This sequence comes from Ichthyophis bannanicus, assembly GCA_033557465.1. NCBI lineage: Eukaryota > Metazoa > Chordata > Amphibia > Gymnophiona > Ichthyophiidae > Ichthyophis > Ichthyophis bannanicus. Next base: position 668,626,612 of record CM066035.1, read on the forward strand.
GCTCTACCTGCTTGCCTCTCCTGTGTCTGCTCTGCATGGCACTGCTACTCCTCTATCCTCCTGTTATTGCACCTATCCTGCCACCTCTACCTCCTCTGCTGGACACGTCTTCCCATCTTTTGCCACACACTGTCATTGTTGCACCGTATATTACCATTACCCTGTGCATCGGTACAGCTGCCCCCGATATGTTTGTACACTTTACCAGCTGCCACATGGGCTGGACGCAGATTTGTCTGGTCCATCAACTCTGATCTACTTCTTTCCATCACTTGTGCATTGCTTTTCCTTGTTGCTGTATGCAGTATTAGGGTTACATCTGTGTTTGGGCCATAACTTTATAGCTTGTCAACTTGGGGTACCTTACTGCCCTTGGCCACCATTTCTTGAGTCACCTATACATCCTTGGGGCATCTTTGGCGGCACCATAGATTGTGACAGCTTATGGTGCACCTTATATGTTTCTTTGGGGGTTGCCAACCTTTCGTGCCACCCTCTGGGGCACATTATCACCCGCCTTGGCTGACGTGGTGGTTTATGATGTGCCTTCTGGTGTGCCCTAAAAGGTGCATTTGGTTACGGCACTGGGGTGCCGGTATTTTTAGCTGGCAGTACAGATTGTTGGAATGTGTCTGACTGTTGCAAGCAGGAAAAGGAATTGCCTTGGGCACCCTTATTCATTGAGCCCACTGAGGGATTGAGCTCATGACCCCTGTCTCAGCAGTCATTGCATTAACCAGTGTGCTACACCTCTGTTGCTGTGATTGCAGGTCAGCACGCAAAGTTAAGGTTAATGCATGATAACGTGCCACGGCTCCCTCTATCACGCGATAACGGACATGTGCCCTCTGTCGCGTGATAACCCACCATTGCTACCTTAGGACCGGAACGCCCATCACCTTATATGGCATTCGTCACAGTAACACTGCAACTAGCGCCGGTAACATTAAGACGGTTTAGTAAACATACCCCTTAGTGGCTGAATTTAAAGCCCATGATTGTAAAGTTCTAGAAGGAGCTTTGGTGCACAGCCATTGCCCATGAGGTTCATTGCAATGACAGCAGTAATCTAAGTTATGAGGAAGATATAAAATAAGGGGAAATTCCGTAGGCGGTTCTAACTGAAGGCTTATGGCTGGTGACCTAAATTATCAATGGGAAATCTCCCTTCCCCCCCCCCCCCCCCCATTTCCCAACACATACATGCCCACTAAAAAGACTACAGCTAGTCCCACCATTTCCTCTGGGAAAAAATAGTTTTAAAAATGTAGCAATATCAATAGGGAGTTATGGAATACAAATTGAAAGGTTGTTTCAGGTTTTATAGTAATGCTTATGCCATATGTGGTCTCAAGAGCAATCAAATAAACTTTGTTAAAGATAACCATTGAATGAGGCCATACTTAAGTGTGTTTGTTTGTCTCAGCCAATTACATTCAGTCTCTAATGGATATTTACTGACAGTAACCATCTGCTCTAGCATGGAATGGATAGCACAGTCAGCAGAGATCAGAGAGAGAGCTGGAGCCAAAGGTACATTTTTGTCTTGTAATAGTGATAGAGCTCTTGGTTGCTTTGGGAATTGTACAACAGAATTGCATTTGCATAAGTCTGTTGGTTAGATGCTGCAGCTGGCCGTGCCATTTGACAGTTTTGAGCAATGCTTCAAACTGGTTTGAAATTATTCAAGAGATTATCTCTGGCCAGTAAGACATGATTGATGATAGTCACCTGCTTTCACAGTTGCTGAATTATTACTTCGTATGGCAAGGGTGAGCTAAATTTTAGGCCCAAGGGTCACATTCGAGGGGCTGATTTCCATCTTTTCTGATATCTGAGAGATGTGAGGTGGAGGAAGAGAGTTCCCAGGAGCTGCAACAATGATATCACTTCCAGTTGACTGATACAACTTCTGGCCTGAAATAACATGCTCTCACTGCTTGGAACCAGGACCCCTTTTACCATTGTGAACTGGATAGAAAACTCCCATTGAGCAAATATGACTCTTGGGTCATAGTTTTCTTAGCTCTGTTAAGAAATAGCCTAGAACTAGAGGCAACCACCAACAAACTAGGTAGCCGCCTAGAGTGGCAGCTTCTGGGGAAAGGAACAACCTAGAATAGGGTATTCAAAGCTATATGATAGATTCTGACAGCTAGGGGGCATAAAGGTTGTCTAAGGTGCCAACACCTTGAATCAAATTTGGGGTCAGCCCTGCATAGAGGTACTTACCCAAGAGCAGCACAAGATTTACCAATAGGCAAAGTAGGCAGCTGCTGAGGTGGCCACTTTGCCTGCTGAGCCATTAGCAAGGACAGGTCATGGGGACACCAGGCCTCATAATGGAGATCATCACTAATTGCGCAACCGTGATCTAGATTAGGCTTGATAAATGTTTCTGATAGTATGCTTAGACATGGTTTCACAGAATTTCTGGCACAAGAACATTGCAAAAAGAAAAAAATGTATTTGAAGTAAGTCTCCAGAGCAGGAATCAGTAGGTTCACAAGGTTAAAAAAAATCCAGATTTCCAGACCAACAAACTTTGGGCCAATCAGGAAACAAGAATGAAGGTAACCACAAATATGAGACACAGTTAAGAGCAGACTGGCTAGAGCCATACACCCTAGATATAGAGTTGTGCTCAATATTATTGACATCCTTGCAGTTCAACCCCTTAATGTCCAGTATCTCCTAAAAAAAAAAAAAGGTGGCCAGTGAAATGGCTTTAGAGTATATAGGCACACATATATGCCACATAAAAAAAAATCAAATAAAAGAAGACCAATTAAAAAAAGAAATAGGAAATAGTTTAATAACTGGGACATTGCCAGGCCATGATTATGGGAACCTTTATAAACAATTCAAATCATTTTGAACAGAAGAACCACATTCCCATTGCAGTAAAATTAGATGCACCTGTGAGCGACTGTCAGTACTCGCTTGTCTTGAATCAACCAATGAATGATGGTGCTAATTATTTCAAATGACCACATTCACTGCCTGTTCCATTTTCACAATGGTAAAGACATGAGAGCTACCTGAGACCAGTGTTCCCTCTAAGCTGTGCTGGGTCCACCACCAACATTCCTGCCGGCGGGGGTGCAGTGTGATCGACGCTCCGCCCCTCCCCCCACAGGCAGGAATGCTGGCGGCAGACCCAGCGCAGCTCGCAGCTTAGAGGGAACATTGCCTGAGTGTCAGAAAAGCCATTATCACCAAACTTCAAACTTCAAAGGGGTACAAGGACACCTCCAAAGACCTTGGGATTCCCGTGTCTACAGTTCACAATCTTATTAAGACATTTTCTGCTCATGGAACTGTCAAGAACCTCCCAGGATGTGGTGGGAAGAAGAAAATTAATCCCAAGAAGTCTTTGAAGGTTAGTGCAAACTTGGAAAAACACCACGTAGAACATCCAAAAAGCTTAAGGCTGACCTGGAGCAATCTGGAGTGGTAATTTCAACCTGCACCATTAGGTGTGCACTAAACAAAAAGGTCTTCATGGGCGAAGGCCAAGGAGGTCTCCACTGCTTAAAGACAGACATAAAAAGGCATGCCTGATCTTTGCTGAAACCCATCTTGAGAAACTACAATCCTTCTGGGAAAATGTTCTGTGGACAGATGAAACCGAACATGAGCCCTTTGGCAATGCAGACCAGTGATACATTTACAGGCAAAGAAATGAAGCATATAAGGAAAAAAAACACCCTTCCTACAGTTAAATATGGTGGAGGATCCCTACTGTTGTGGGGCTGTTTTGTGCCTCAGGAATTGGAGGCCTGGTACATATTAAAGGATTCATGAAGTCAAAGGACTACCAAGGTATTTTTGGAGTGAAATGTGCTACCTAGTGTCAGAAAGCTAGGTTTGGGTCAAAGGTCATGGGTCCTCTAGCAGGACAATGACGCAAAATATACATCTAAAAGTACAAAAGAATGGTTAAAAAGGAACAAATGGGTTGTTTTAAACTGGCCAGCAATGAGTTCTGATCTCAATCCAATCGAGAACCTTTGGAAAGAACTGAAATCCTGCCATTGTTAAAAGGAATCCTGAAAACTTTCATGAGCTGGAACAAATTGAAGTTGAAGAGTCAGAGAACTAACCAGCAGACAGATGTACGAAACCTATACATGGCTATTAGAAACATTTGGAGGCTGTCATCACTAGTACTAGTAATAATCATTTATATAGCACTACAACTGCCAAGGGTTGTGCAACCAAATATTAGTGAAGGGTGCCATTAATTCTCTCCAGGTCATATTTTGTTGTTTTTTCCTCAGAAATTACTTTGTCTAAGTTGTACAGACATCATTTTTTTTGTTGCATACCTTTGAACATACTATTAAAATATTATGATGCTGTACAGTTGGAATATTTGTAATTATTTCTCAAGATAGTGTACACAAAATGCAAGGGTGCCAATAATAACTACAACTGTAACGGCTTTTCCTGCAAGATGCCTGTCTTTTAACCCAAAGGTCAGTGGTTCAGTGGAACGAGGCCAACCTGTGACTTGTTAAAAAAAAAATAGAGAATGTTAGTTTTTCTATTTGCCTGAATCCTCTAAACTTCCAGTGATGATTTTGTTTAGGCAGCAGCCACAGGCACCTCTTTAATTGACACAGTTGCCGTCAAATGAAAATGTATAAAAACAAAACGACTTAAAATAAAAACTACTACTACTGACACTGCAAGACATACACAGCGCTGCACAGACACATGTAAAAGATGGTCCCTGCTCATTGGAGCTTACAATCTTGTCAAGACAGAAAACACAGTAGCTGTAGACATTGGATTCATCTAGGGGGAATGGAAGGAAACATGAAAGGAGATCAGGTGAGTCAAGATCCAAAAGCAGCAGTGAAGAGGTGAGTTTTCCGCCTGGATTTGAAAAGGTCAGATAAGGCACCTGACTTACAGACTTGGGTAGTTGTTCCAGGCATAAAGAGCAGCAAGATAAAAGCAGCGAAGTCTGGAGTTAGCAATAGAAGAGAAGGGCACAGATAAAAGCAATTTGCCAGAAGAACGAAGTTTCCGAGGAGGGGTGTAGGAAGAGATAAGAGAGGAAAGATAGTGAGGAGCTGCAGAGTGAATGCAATTATAGATCAGCAGACGTTTGAACTGGATGCGGAAACAGATAGAGAGCCAATGAAGTGACTTGAGAAGAGGAGTAATATGAGCATGACGAGGCTGGGGGAACATTATCCACGTAGCAGAGTGTTGAACAGATTGAAGGGGAGAGAGAGGATTCAGAGGGAGACCAGCAAGGAGTAAGTTACAATAGTCTAGCAAAGGAGTAGATAAGTGTCTTAGTGGTGTGTTCAGGAAGGAATGGGAGCAAACCTCCAAACAACATAGGAAACAAAACAAAATGAGATTTTTTTTTTGTATGCACCACCCTACTGTTTATCCCAGGGATAAGCAGTGGATTTTTCCCATTCTGCTTTAATAATGGTTTATGGACTTTACCTCCAGGAACTTGTCCAAATCCTTTTTAAACCCAGCTACATTAACAGCTTTAACTACATCCCCTGGAAATGAATTCCAAAGCTTAATTACACATTGAGTGAAAAAATATTTGCCCTGAAGAGTCTTAAATGTACTACTTTGTAACTTCATTGTGTGTCTCCCAGGGCCCAATATTCTTCTGGTCATATTGCACATAGCTGTTGCCGCTGACCTTTAATCCTGGATATTCAGTGCCGAACTCACATGCAGCCCTGGTATTGAATATGCAGGATTGCTGCCAGCCACCGCAGAAGCTAACTGGGTAGCGGCGATATTAAGTCACTGCCTGGTTAGCTCCTATGGGTAAGGCTAGGCCAGCGTTTGCTGTGTTTAGCTTTACCCATGTGTCACTAACCGGGTAGCGGTGCAATATCGCTGCTACCCGGTTAGCAACTGTTGCAGCCCACAAAACTCCCTGGAATGCCCACGACACCTCCCGATGCTAAGCGGATAGCATCGGGGCGTGTAGCGGCATTAGTAGGGGATATTCAGTGGCACTAACCATATTAATGCCATTAAATATCCCAGTCAGAAGCAGTTACACGGTTTACAGGTTAGCAAACCGTGTAAATGCCTTTGAATATTGAGTCCTAATTGTTTATACTTTATGAAGGAGTAAACAAGCGGCCTATCAGTAGCCTGGATATAAAGCTTGCCACTGCACACACCGTCTGTGTGCTGTGAGTATATGCTGATGGTCATCTTTTGAACTGGAGAAAAGGCAAGATAAGAGAACCATGGGAAGTATGGAGCTCTGATGTTTATGTGGTTTATGCTGGAGCTCACTGCTGCAGTGTGTGTTATAGATGTTAACGTCAGGGGTGATGCCACTTTACAGCCCATTGTTTATAGTTCACACTTTTCCATTTCTTGTTTCTGTTACCTATAACTTGTGTTGCTGAAGTTGCTTGCACACTGCAAAATGGTGACTATTCATTAGCAGTTCTCAGCTGATTTTTTTGCTGCACATGAAACATACTTTTCAGAAGCATTTGAACTCTCACTGCATCCCTACATCTGAAGTGAGTGGTTTCCAGAACCGAGGGCTGAGCCATGGTTAGCAGAATGCAAAGGATATTGATCAACCTTCATACAGGTATTGAGGCACACAATGTTTTCTAGATAATAGCATCTGACAACAGCATTCTGTCTCCCAACAACATGATGATTAGTGATGAGCTGAGTAGGAACTGGGGAAATTCCAAAGCAAAATTTGAATTCAGATCTAATCTTTATTGGGCCTCAGGACCTGGTGCAGGAAGTAGTAGTGGTGAGGTTGGTAGGCAATAGTAAACACAATGCAATCCGATTTGTCACCACTGGAAGGAAGGTGCTGTAGCAATTAATTTTAAAAAGGGAGACTATTTTAAAATAAAGACATTTAGAAAAAACTAGAAAAACTAAAAGAAGCAGTTGTCAGTGCCAAAAGTTTGCATCAGGGTTGGAATGTTTAAAATTTTTTTTTGAAAGCTCAGAGAAAATATATTTCATGCATGAGTGGAGGAGTGGCCTAGTGGTTGGGGCAAGGTACTTCAGGCCGGAAGGTCAGGGGTTCAAATCCCACTAGAGGACAGCAACCTTCGACCGGAAGGACTGGGGTTTCTAGTCCCACAGGTGCTCCTTGTGGTCTTGGGCAAGCCACTTAACCCTCCATAGCCCATGTTCCCTGTAAAATAGTTATCTCCAAGTTATAATGCCCTGTTCAATGTAATTTCAGTTTGTTCTATGTAAACCGCACTGATGCAGAATAAGAGAATGTAAGTAAAATGAAAAAAGGTTGGAAACAGGTTAAATGATGGCTAGCATGGTTTAATGGTGAGATGGAAGAGGCAGTGAAATCCAGAAGAACATCTTCCAGAAAATGGGAAGTAGATCTTAATGAAGAAAACAGGGATGAGCACAAGCACTAGCAAGTTAGATGTAAAAAAAAAAAGAAGGCAGGCCAAGAGGATTAAAAAGAAGCTTGCTATAGGGTTGAGAACTAATACTAAAAACCTTTCCTAGAACATCTGAAGGAAAAAAAACCTATGAGGAAGCTGGTTGGAACACTGGGTTACCAAAGTGTTAAAGGAGTGCTTGGGAAGGATCAGATGATAACAGAATAACTAAAGACCCAATTATTCAAAGGCATTTATACAGTTTACAGAGTTATAAACCATGAAAATGCCCCTAAGCGTGATATTCAGCGGCACCAACTTGGTTCGTGCCATTGAATATCCCCGAATAATGCTGCTATATGCCCCAAAGCTAACCGCTTAGCATCGGAGAGTGTCAGGGGCATATCTGATTTTTGCCGCTGGAGCTAACCGGGGAAGCTGCTGAATATTGCCACTGGATATTCAAGGTGGCTGGAGATGACCCTGGATTGAATTTCCGGGATTAAAGTTCGCCTTAGAGGCCCATAGCCATCGCAAATGAATATTGGGCCCTAAATTTCTTTGCCTCTGTCTTTCTTGAGGATGATGTTGGGGTCATTTGACCTACCCACCAATTAATATACCAGCAGCCTGTAGATGACGTCTGCCTGATCTCTCTCTTTTCCCCTTAGTGTTTATGCGACCGACTCTTTTCTATTTTATTTTATGAATTTCCTTTCCTCTTCCTTACCCTCTCTTGAGTTGTTTTATTGTAAACTGCCTTGACATACCATGAGGACGCATATCAAATTTTAAGAAAGCATAAACAAAACATAATATTACTCTCTAATCATGGGTTTAAATTAGAAGTTGGGTATGGGTCCTGAGTGTTGCCATGTTTATAAGAAGAAATTGGATTTATTGCAAACCTTTTCAAGTGCAAGACAAGTTATGTTGAGATATAGTAGTTATTTCTCCTCTCGCTAGAGAGCTTACAATCTAAGGGGTATGTTTAATAAGCTGAGCTAAGGTTTTGAAGATATTGTGCATTGAGAGTAGAAATCAATGCATGGTACATGCAATAGTTGTGCTACCTGCTGGAGGCATGTACATCGTGGCCCAAGCAGATACCACATTGATTCAGATCCTAACATGCCAGCAGTAATCATGCTTATTGCAGATGCCCTTAACATCAATCACTGAGGTGGCTTCACGTGCATCCACCCTACTGCAACACTGACAGTGAATATGTGTTGCCAACCCCCACTTTGTGACGTGCACCATGCCCACTTTCCGTCCTTATCACAACCATTCCCCTCCCCATCATGCACTAAGCAGATAGTGTAGAATTAACCATGCGCTGTTAGTGTGATCCTGCACAGGCTGGTTAGCGTGCGTTAACAGCTAGCACAGCTTGGTAAACATGCTTCTCAATTTGTACCTGAGACAATAAAGAATTAAGTGACTTGCCCAAGATTACAGCAATGGAATTTGAACTTGGCTGCCAGCCCACTTCTCCAACCAGAAGATTAGTATTCTTCTCCAAGCTGAGCCTCATGGAGGAACAGAGAAAGGATACAAAGGCCATCCTTGATAGCTTTGAAGCTCCTAACGATACAATATGCACTTTGATGTGTATGGGTTAGGCCCTGAGATACGTATCGGTGATATATACTTGGTACAGCTACTGCAAAACAGTATCAGCTGTCCAGTGCATGGTCTGAACATCACAAGGTTTGCTGGTGCTGGTAATCCCTGAAGTAGAAAGCAAGATTGATTAGTCATATGTTGCATTATAACTTCTGATGACATTTTGAGGAAGTTTATCAAGTCAGATAATATGTAAATAATTTTCCAAGTAATTTACTTATTTGAGTAAGCATATTATTAAAAAAATGGACCTATGAGGATTTTTGGTAAGGGTGCTTCTAAAAAGCAGTGTTATTAGGCTCCGTTTCTGAGGGTCCTTAAAATTTATTTCCTCATGCCTATATGGCTGTAAGATGATATTGCTTTGGGCACATGATTAGAGGTTTTCGTTGTTAAATTGATATAGCGTGCAAGGTTAACTTACAAATTAGCACACGTAAAGATGGATATTGCATGTTAGAAAGTTTTAATGTATATTAGCAATTTTTTATTAAAACAAATATATAAAAAGAACCAAAAAACCTCAACATTGACAAAGAAGACTAAACTAAAATTTTTGCTCTCTGCATATCCTTACTTTGGATGCCAGATGGAGATCAGTAGCTGCATAAACAGAACAGATCCATTTATGGGTCAACACAGAAAGCCTTCTTAAAAAGGTTTTAGAAGGATTAGGTGCCATTTCCCCAAGTAAAAAGTGATTTACATATATAATTCTGCATACATGTATAATGTAAGTAGCAATTTTAGAAAGCTATTACTTATGTATATGCCAGTGACAAGAACACTTTTGAAGGAGACGAGTTCTAGGTGTAGTTTGGATAAATCTTCAAGGTAAATTTGTATTTTAGAATGGTAATACACACATATCTTGGAAAATTTCCCTAATAGCTTTTACCCTTGCCTCTTGTCACATGTAACTGTGGACTAACTGTAAGCCTGGGCTTGAGAATTTAAGGGAGGGATTGTGTTTACCTCTCTAGCATTGAAAACCACCCTGTTTTTTTTTTTCAAAAATTTGAGTACACATTCTTAAATGACTTCCCTTGGATATGCAATTTAGCTAAATATACCGCTTATACATGTAAATAACAGAAATCACTTAAAAATGGAAGTAGCGCTACTTTTATATGCATGGCCTAATTAATGATGATGTTTTTTGTGTTATGTTCTCTTTTGTAGAATTACTTCTTATGATATACACCAAATGCATGTACTCTTGTTGTTCTGCAGTGCTACATGTGTTTTATAAAAGGCTGTGTTTAGTGAGCCTTTTATAAAACACTATCTCAGTTTTGCAAGCGTTGACCTAAATCATTTTTATCCATGCTGTTTTCTAATGCCAACTCCAGACTTGTTCATTACACCTTGCCTCCCTGCATGCCTGGAATAAACTACCCAAGTTGGTACCCACGGATTCATCTCAGGTCCAATTCAAATCCAGGCTAAAACTCATCTTTTTCAGACTTTTTTTGGATCCAGACACCCCCCCCCCCTCCTTATTTTTCTGTCTACAACTTTATCTGCTTGGATCAATAATCAATAAAGAAACAACAAGCAGTCAAGAAATCTGAGGACACATTGCTCTTGGCAGAATGGCTATGAAGGACCTAGATAAGATTCTCAACAGCAGAGATGTCTCTCTCCATATAAAGATTAGACTTGTCCAAGCCATGGTATTTTCAACTTGAAATACCATGGACTGTCTGAAGAGTAAACCAGTTGTTAATAGAGGAGATCAAACCCAAGCTTTCTTTAGAAGCTGAGATGGCAAGACTTTGACTTTCATACTTTGGACACTTCATGGGAAAAGAGAGAGATCATTGAAGAAAGATATAATGCTTCCCCAGGTTGAAGGTCAATGCAAAAGAGGAAGGCCAACAATGAGATGGATCAACACAATAACAGCAGGTATGGATGCCACTCTAAATGAAGATCAAATACAGTCTAGGAGAAATATACAGAGGATCGCCATGTGTATGCCTTTTAATCATTCCGCTTAAGAATGACCTTAGTCCCCTGTTCTGCTTGTCTGTTTGAACAGATTGTAAACTCTGTGAGGATGGGGCTGTCTCTCTTACAGTGCCTTGTGAAAGTATTCATCCCCTTGGTGTTTGTCCTGTTTTGTCGCATTGCAACCTCAAATGAAAATGGAGCACCATGTGGTTTAGACAACATGCCTACCACTTTGAAGATGTAAAATATCTTTTATTGTGACACAAACAATAAGTGAGACAAAAAAAAAAACAGAAATCATAAGCGTGCATAGGTATTCCCCCCTCCCCCCAGTCAATACTTTGTCGAGCCACCTTTTGCTGCAATAACAGCTACAAGTCTCTTGGGGTATGTCTCTATTAGTTTAGCACATCTAGCCACTGGGATTTTCACCCTGAACTCACCCTTTTGCTTCATAACATTTCTTGTATATTAATTGTAAATAAGTTATTTTCTCCTGAATCATGTAAATTATTGATTGCAGCACCAGTTATTCTGTTAACATGTTCTATGTACTTGTTGTTCAATTGAAAACCACTATGATTACCTGATATAGCGGCATAGAAAACACTCAAATAAATAAATATATAAAATTCCTTATCGTTCCTCCAGTTCAGTCCTTCACCTCTGGGTAGTGCACCTCCTCCTGCAGCATGGAGACTGGACAAGTCAAATTCGTGACATCACTGGATATATCCTGCTGGTCTTCTCTCATCATCCCCCAGTGTGTGTCCAGTCTCCATGCAGCAGGAGGACGTAATGAGCCTAGGTGTTGGGCTCACTAGTGGAACAGATAAGGAGTAGTTCTTAGTGTAGTTTTTTTACTTTTCATTTTCTGTCTAATTCTGTTTATTTTTTGCAGGGTACTATTGCTTTCAAAAAAAAATTGGCTGTGGGTGGGAGTCGAGCCTGTGTCTGGGGCTTCTCTTCCCTTGCAGGACTGGGTCGGATGATTCAGCCATCCTCCCCTCCTAGTTGGGACAGAGGGGAGTGGTGCGGCAGCAGCAGCGGCTGGCCGGACTTCTCCGTTGCAGCGGAGGGCCTCGAGGCTGAGATCTGGGAGCCGGGAAGCCCTCTCCATGGCTGCTGATCACACATCGATGTGATCGGTGGCGCGGATAGCAGGGCACGTGATAGGATCAGAGCCGAGAGCCTCAGATAATGGTTCTGGCGGCGTTTTTAGGCCCGGCGGTGAAGAGGAGCGACCCGCCGATTCACAGTTGAGCGGGGCGGCTTCTGGGTCCTACTCAAGGGGCAGCACATGTGTTCAGGCCCTGCCGGTTTGAGCGGGTTAGAGTTCCCACACCATTTTTTTTCGGGCCGCGGGTGAGCACCGCGGCTGACTAATTTTCTCCGTGCGATTAAAGAAGCTTAAAGAAGCTTATTTCAAGGGAAATCAATATTAATGATCATTGACTTTTAGGTAGCTTAAGTGATTTTATGCTCATTTGGTTTCTTTTTTGGGGGGGACTGTTTGTGGAGTTTTTGATTCAGGCTCCTTTAGTGTAAAAAAAAAAAAAAAAGAAAAGGTGTGTTTCTTTCTGAAGGGGCTCCTTCATTGCTGGAAAAAAACACCCTTTTTGTCTTTATTTCATAGCTTGCCAGTGCGTCGGCAGTGTTTGCTTTGCGGCATGTGCAGGGGCACAGTCCCGGTCGACGGAGCCTGCAGGGGTTGTGCTCGGGCTTCAACTCCTATGGAGCAGGAAATATAAGTTGAAGCGGGGGAAGAGACTCAGAGTCTAGTGGCAACGGGGGGCGGTGAGTCCTTTACTGGGACAGAGAAACAACAGGGCTGAGAAGAGGAAGTTCCTTATTTTCCCTTTCTCCCCCCAGGATTTCGGGGGGAGGCTTCGGAGGGGGCCTCCCTCAGTCCGAGACTTCTGGCTACTCCCAAACCTGTTTTCGGTTGAGGAGCCGCTGCAGTAGCTTGACAAGAGTAAAGACTGGCAACCCCGAGTCCCGCACCCCCCCCCCCCAGCACCGTAGCCAGGAAGGAAGGCTAAGCGCGTGTGGTAGAAAAGCCATGCGACAAAGAGGCTCCAAGGTAAGAGTGGCGGGAGTAGGGGGGACAGCAGAAACCTCTAGCAACCGCCAGAACATGAGGAGACAGCCGCATGTTTGGGAGCTTGCAGCAATATGGGGAACTCCCCCGCTGCATTTAGGTGTGATTTCTTATTCTGGCCCTCATGTGTTTAACCCCCGGCTGTGGTTTGGGTGCCAGGGAGAGGCAGCCACCGGAGTGTAAAGCAGGACGGAGCAGCTTCTTCCTAGGGGGCCATTTGCAGTTTCCTTTTTAGTTTCAGTTATTTAGATTTTTATTTTATTTACTTCAAAGGCTATGTGCCTGAGCCTGTGGAGGTGCTCTATGCTGGGGATCCTGTTACATACCCGGGTTCAGATTGAAGGAGTTCCTGGGGAGTGTTCCCAGCCCTTCCCACCATGCCTGCCAGGCCTCAGTGCATGGTATGGGAGGGTATCAAGGGGTGTGACTCCCACTTAATCCTTAAACATTCCTTGTGTTCTATAGCTCAAAACTTGTTCAGTGCACAATAACTGGATGCAGTCATGGGGGAAAGGACTCATCAAATAGGCCATGGTTGTTGCTGCACAAATTTCAGAGTGCTGTGTGTCTGGTCAGGTGATCTAAAAGGTTGATACTTTGTGACTTTCTCCTGAGAAAGGTCTGATAGAAAGTCAGAGACAGGAATAGAGATGTGTTTAAAAATAAATAAATAAATAATAAAATAAAATACATACTGCATATAGGTTTGTAGCAGCTACAGCCCTGTGGAAAACAGGAAGTACCTGCATACAAGAAATGTATGGAGTTAGAAATATAATGGTTAGGAAGTAAATGAAATCCTCCCATCTCTCTATGGTTAGTGAGTAGCCGCTCATTTGGGATTGCCCCCAACGAGGTACATTTGCTTCCAGAGCTCAAGGGTTTCGGGGCTTTTGAAGAGCAGGAAGGGGATCCTCGGCTACCTCTTCTGCGACTGCCCGAAAACCACAATGAAGCAAGGTCTTTAAGGTCCTCATCCTCACACACAAGGCTCTCCATTCTAGCACCCCCCAATATCTGTCAGACATCATTCGCCTTCAGCCCTCCCCTCGTCTTCTTCGTTCCGCTTTTGGTAATCGCCTCTTTCTCCCTTCCCCCGCTCAGGCCCACTTAGAGCTCACCCGTCATTCCGCCTTTTTCTTCCTAGGGCCAGCTCTCTGGAATTCCCTCCCTTTACCCTTTCGCCTGGAACTTTCCTATCCCCGCTTCAAAACTCTCCTTAAAACACACCTCATTTGTCAAGCCTTTGATCTCCCCCCCCCCTGACGATGGTGCCTTGTCCCCCAGCTGTCCCCCCCACTCCCGTCAATTATCCCCTCACTAGGCCGCTTCCCCTTACCCTTCCTTTCCTCTTTCCCCCTCCCGTCCTACTGTCCCCCCTGCCCTCTTGGGCTCTTACCCCTTTCTATCTTTCTTCTGTATCTCTCTATCCTATCAATTTTTGGCGTTCTTTTCTGACTTTATTTCCAGTAGCCTGCTGTTATATTGTACACCGCCCTGATGCTTCGGCCTGGGCGGTTCATCAAATGATACTAATATAGATAAAGATAAAGGTGGGCCCAGGTGGCAGTACAGTCGATAGGAGGAAGTCTTCGGGAGTTTCTTCCTGCTGGGGTCCGGATAGCGGCAGAGCAATGAGTGTTAGAGGTAATGCGTGAAGGGTATGCCTTAGATTTTGCTCGCCCGGTGATAGATTCATTTGTTCTGTCTCCTTGCAAAGGGCAGCGGAGAACGTCTGCAAATCATATCTTGCAGTTAGGAGCGGTTGTGCCAGGCCCGTAGGAATTTTCGGTGTCGGGCGCTAGTCTGTTTATTTCATAGTTCCAAAGAAAGACGGGCCCCTCCATCCTTTCTAGATCTCAAGGAAGTAAATTGCTGTCTCCGAGTGTTTCTCTTTTGATTGGAACCGTTGTGATCGGTAGTGGTGGCGGTCCCGCAGGGGGAGTTTTTAACATTCCCCGGTCTTACAGAAGCATACTTACACATTTCTTTAAGGGTAGCACTTCAGAAGTTTCCAAGGTTTGCCTTCCCGTGGGGACATTTTCAATTTCAAGCCTTGCCCTTCGGTTTGGCAATGGCCCCGCGCACCTTTATCAGGGTTATGGTGGTGGTTGCGGCGGCTCGGCGGAAAGAAGGAATCCTAGTTCACCCTTGTCTCAACGAGTGGCTGATTCGACCAAAGTCCAGGGCCGAGAGTGTCTGGGTTACGAACAGAGTAGTAAAATTTCTTCAGGCTCTCGGCTGGGTAGTCAATGCAGTCAAAAGTCGCTTAGTCTGTCTCAAGTCCTAGAGTACTTGGGGGTACGATTCGACTACCAATGGGGGAACAGTGTTTCTGCCGGAGCAGAGAGATCAGGCCCTTCAACAGCTAGTATGCAGGTTTCTGGTGGATCCGGCGCTGTCGGCTTGGAGCTGTCTTCGGCTACTCGGGACAGTGGTGGTGACTCTGGAGGTAGTGCTGTGGGCCAGAGTTTGCATACACCCCTTACAAACGTCTTTATTACATCAAGGGTCGCACCAGAATGATTCTCTGAACAAATGTCTCCCATATCCTGCGCAGGTCAGGCGATCCCTTCACTGGGGGCTAGTCCCAGGAGATCTTGCAGTGGGCAGGCTGCTGGAACATCCACAGTGGCTCCCGATGTTGACGGATGCAAGTCTTGCAGGTTGGGGAGATCATTGCAAGGATCTTTTCGCACTGGATGTTTGGAGCGAACAGGAGGCCCATGGTTGATTATCCGTTTGGAGCTCAGGGTGGTAGCTCTGGTGCGTCAAGCGTTCGAACCCAAAGTGAAGGATCAGGCAGGGCGAGTGCTGCTCAACAATTCCGCAGCAGTGGCTTACCTAAACCGGCAGGGGGGCACAGACAGTGCGGCCATGGAAGATGAATCAGAGGCTCTGTTCGTTTTGGTGGAGCCTCGACTGCCAGCGCTTTTGGCGGCGCACATTGCAGGAGCGGACAATGTGATGGCGGATTTTCTCAGAGGAGTCTGGGTGGATGCCAGAGAGTGGGAGCTTCATCCTGAAGGGTTCGCACAGATAGTCATCAGGTGGGGTTCTTTGATCATGGATCTCATGGCAACCTTTTATTAGGCCAAGGTGAATCATTTTACAGTAGTAGACGAGAAAGGATGTTGGAGGGCGTCGATGCTGTGATGCAACCATGACCATCGCCCGGCCTCCCCTATGTCTTCCCCCGTGGCGCTCATAGGGCAAGTGATTTGGCGCATTGAGGCGCATCGGGGGAGAGAGTGTTGGTGGTGCCAGATTGGCCGAGGCGTCCATGGTGTGCCGACATGGTCAGGCTGTTGGTCGGGAAGCCTTGGCAATTGCCCGCAACGGCGAATCTGTTGACCCGGGGTCTTCTTCGTATGTCTCAGGTGGATCGTTTCTCGCTTACGGCCTGGCCATCGAAAGGACAAGGTTAAGAAAGAAAGACTATTCTGGGTCGGTCATTGCGACTTTACTTCGAGCTGGAAAGAGGTCCCCTTTCCTAATGGATGTGCATGTATGGCGTGTATTCGAGGACTCTCAGCAGTGGGTCCAGGCTTCCACGGTTTCAGTTCCTATGGTTCTCAGTTTTTTCTTTGCAGGCTGCGGCCTTCTCGCAGGAGGGTGGTCCCTTCCTGGGATCTCAATTTTAGCCTGTGGGCGTTGGCTAGAGAACCTTTCGAGACCTTGCATCAGGCTTCAGTCTAGGATTTGATTTTAGAAACAGTGTTCTTAGTGGCTTTTTATTTATTTATTTATTTATTTATCTATTTCTTCTATACCGCCCCTTCCAGAGATCAGGGGCGGTTTACATGGAACAATTTAACAGTTTTGTATACATTCGTATAACATTACATTGAACAAAAAATTATTAACTTTTTACATATAACAGAGCATTAAACTGTAAAACTATTTACAAGGTGTATACTTTTTGTATACTTCTGTATCGTTATATTGATCAGAAGTTTCTAACTTTTTACAGGGAATAGGCAACGAACTGCCATTGCTATTTACAGATGATATTTACAAAAAGGTTAGGATACAATGAGTTATAGTGTAGAGTATTCGTCATTCAAGTGGGGGTGTGTATGTGTGTGTGTGACGGAATTTATTTCCATTTTTTCGTGGATTTTTTGGTGTGTCTTTGGGAGAACTGTCTGAGAGAGGGCTGTGTATGTTCAATTAATTGTGTTTGTGCGGGCTTTTTGTTTGTGTGTCTGTGGACGCTGTGTGGCTGGACTTGGAGGGTAGGGGATTTCAAAGTGTTCGGAGAATAGGTATGTCTTGAGTTCTTTCCTAAATTGGGAGAGGTCTTTTATGATACGGATGTCTATTGGGAGATCATTCCAACGTGTGGGAGCAGTGAATGTGAAGGCTCTGGCACTGGTGGATTTTTTAGTCTTCGTGAATGTTTTTGGTAACTCCAGTGAGTGGGTTGCGTTTAGTCTGCGGGCTCTTGAATCAGTTGGGGCGTGAAGTAGTGTGGATAGATGTGAAGGGACGATATCGTTTAGGAGCTTGAAGGTTGTTAGTAGAATTTTGTATTTGATTCGGCTATTTATAGGGAGCCAGTGTAGTAATAGCAGTATGGGGGTTACATGGTCTGCTAGGCAGGCTTTAGTGACTACTTTTGCACAAATGTTCTGGGCTCTTTGTAATAGGTAGATGTTTTTTTGTGGGAGGCCGATTAGGAGACTGTTACAATAGTCAAAGTGAGGGGTGATGAGTGAGCTAACAACTGATCTAAAGTCATGCGTGTCAAGAAGGGGCCTTAAGTATTGAATAGTTTTGAGTTTGTAGAATATGGGTTTTACTGTCTGCTTTATGTGTGGTAGCATGGTGAGTGTATGATCAATTATTACACCTAGGTATTTTACCTCTTTTTAACAGGTATAGTTGTGTTATTGATTGAGATTGCTGTTGGGTAAGTGTCTTCGGCCACGGGTGATCTTGTTACGAACATTGCTTCAGTTTTTTTGAGATTGATGCTGAGGTAGTTGGTTTCCATCCAGGATGTGGTTTCCGCCATGCATTCGGATAGAGTGTTATAAGTGGGGTTTTTTGTGGTTATGGGGAGAGCGAGCATGATGTCGTCAGCATAGATAAAATGATTGATCTTGTGTTTTCTAAATATTTGTGTGATGGGTTGTAGGTACAGGTTGAAGAGGAGAGCAGAAAGGGCTGATCCTTGGGGTATTCCTTGTCCTTGGGGGAAGGTTTCTGATGCTTCTTGGTTTAATTGAACACGCATTAGTCTGTGTGTGATGTAGGACTTGAACCATTTGAGGACAGTCCCGCCTATTCCTAAGTTTTCTAATCTATTGATCAGTGTAAGATGGTTGATGTTGTCAAAGGCGGCGGAAATGTCTATGAAAAGGAGTAGGAGGCCTTGACTGTTATCATCTGTATGTTTTATGAGGAAGTCCATCAGTGTAATTAAAAGGGTTTCTACACCATGGAAGGGGCGGAAACCAAATTGGTGTGAGTCAAGGGAATTGTGCTCATCAATATGTTCTTGCAATTGTAGTTGAACTGTTTTTTCTATTATTTTAGCCATAAATGGAATGCTGGCTATCGGTCTGTATGAGTTTGGGTCTTTTGGGTCGAGTTTATTGTTTTTTATTATTGGGCGGATCGTAGTGAGTTTTAGGGCATCGGGCATAATGCCTTGGGAGAGGGATTGGTTTACTATGTATTGAATGTTTCCAGCTAATTCTTCCTTAGTACTTTTGATCCATGACACAGGGCAAGGATCGAGTGGAGAAGTTGTGGTGTTGATAATTGTTATGATCCTGAGGAGGTGTTTTTGATCTATCGTGTGGAAGGTTGTCCAGTTGTTATTAATTTCGGTGTTTAAGGGTAGTATTGTTGGTGTAGTTTTAAGTTTGCACTTTAGTTTTTCTGCAAAGTGGGTTGCTAGGGTTTGAATACTTATTGCTGATTGTTTTGGCTCTGGATTTTTTACTTTTGTCAGTGTTTTTACAATTGCAAATAGTTCTCTAGGGCGGTTGATAGCTAGATTTATTACCTTGGAGTGGTAATCCCTTTTTGATTTGTTAATCACATTTTTGTATTCGTTGAGTGAGTTCAAGTATTGGGATTTATTTTCATCAGATTTAGTTTTCCTCCATCTCTTTTCTTGTTTTCTCAGTTGTTTTTTTAGGTTCGCTAGTTCTTTCGTGAACCATTTTTCTGTCTTTTTTAATTGTCTATGCTTGGAGTGTGTGGGGGCAGCTGCTTTTTGGACTGTAAGGTTCCAGTGATTTACAGTGGAGTTGATGTCTGGGAGGTTTGTGTTGAGTATGGGTAGTACTTTGTCAAGGAAGGTATCTTTGTTGAAGTGTGCAAAGCGTGATATATGGGGTGTGGTGTGTCGTATTCAGTGTTGCTTGTGCTGGGAGGTGGAGTGTAATGAGGTGATGGTCGGACCATGGTACTTCTGTTATTGTTGGAGGGGTGTGTTGTTGGTGGTTAATAAAGGAGAAAGGGAGGAAGATGAGATCTAAAGTGTTGCCTTTTGTGTGGGTAGGGGCATGTACTATCTGTGTATATCCCATTTGGGTCATAGCATCCATGAAGTTGTTTGATTGGGAATCGTTCAGGGAAGGGAGGTTTAAATCACCTTTCCTCCAGGAACTTGTCCAAACCTTTTTTAAACCCAGCTACACTAACAGCCTTTACTACATCCTCCGGTAACAATTCCAGAGTTTGATTACACGTTGAGTGAAAAAAAAATTATTTTATTAGTCTTAAATAGTTTACCCTGTAGCTTCACTGCATGTCCCAAAGTCTTTCTATATTCTGATAACATAAACAATCGATCTACGTTTACCCGTTCCACTCTGTTCATTAATTTATAGACTTCTATCATATCTCCCCTCAGCCGTCTCTTTTCCAGGCTAAAGAGCCCTAACCTTTTTAGCCTTTCTTCATAGGAGTATCCTTCCATCCCCTGTACCATTTTGGTGGCTCTTCTCTGAACCTTTTCTAATAACGCTATATCCTTTTTAAGATACGGCGACCAGAATTGCACACAATATTCAAGGTGCGGTCTCACCATGGAACGATATAGAGGCATTATAATATCTTTTGTTTTATTTTCCATTCCATTCCTTATGATACCTAGCATTCTATTTGCTCTCTTGGCCGCCACTGCACACTGGGCCGAGGATTTTAACATGTTATCCACAATGACGCCTAAATCTTTTTCCTGGGTGGTGGTTCCTAATGTGGAACCTTGCATTGTGTAACCATAGTTTGGGTTGTTCTTCCTTAGGTGCATAACTTTGCACTTGTCCACATTAAATTTCATCTGCCATTTTGATGCCCAGTCTTCCAATTTATCAAGATCCTCTTGCAATTTTCCACAATCCTCTTGGGTTTTAACAACTTTAAATAGTTTTGTGTCATCTGCAAATTTGATAACCTCACTCGTTATTCCACTTTCCAGGTCATTTATGAATATGTCAAAAAGCAGCGGACCCAGCACAGATCCCTGAGGTACACCACTATTCGCCTTTCTCCATTGGGAAAATTGGCCATTTAGCCCAACCCTCTGTTTTCTATCTTTTAACCAGTTCTTGATCCACAATAAGGAAATAAAAATTACACTTATCTGGTAATTGTTGTTCCTTGAGGAACTCCAGCTCAGTCCTCAATCCTGCCCGGGGATGAGCAATTCAGAAGTGGCTCTTCAGTTTGGAGAGGATTTTCTTTTTGTTCGCTAAGAACGTAATATGTTGGATAGGCCGTAGAGCGCGGTGGCATTTTTCTTTCTCTGACCTCTTTTGCTCTTCCTTTCTTCTTGCTGGCTGTCTTACTCTGAGCTAGGGGGAAGAGGACAGGGACAAGAAGGAGGTTGTGGCTTTCTCCTTTATTTTAGGGGATTTTAATTAAAGGTTAAGTTTGGAGTTGTAATTAATACTTTAGCTACTTATTTGTTGCTCCTTTCAGTCTGCTTTGTCAATAGTTCACTGGGGGATGATGGGAGAAGACCAGCAGGATATATCCAGTGATGTCACGAATTTGACTTGTCCAGTCTCCATGCTGCAGGAGGAGGTGCACTACCCATAGGTGGAGGACTGAACTGGAGTTCTTCAAGCAACAACAATTACCAGGTAAGTGTAATTTCTATTTCCTCGAGGCAAAACTGCTCCAACTCCTTCAGGTGAGATGGGTTGTGTTGGTATACAGCAATTTTCAAGTCATGCCACAGATTCTCAATTGGATTGAGGTCTGAGCTTTGACTAGGGCATTCCAAGACATGTAAATGTTTCCCTTTAAACTACTCAAGTGTAGCTTTAGCAGTATGTTTAGGATCATTGTCCAGCTGGAAGGTGAACCTACGTCCCAGTCTCAAATATCTGGCAGACTGAAACAGACTTTCCTCAATAATAGCCCTGTATTTAGCATCATCCATCGTTCTTTCAATCCTGACCAGTTTTCCTCTGAGGTGGAATAAGTCCCCTGTCTCCATGGCTGACCACAGACATACAGGGCCAACCTCAGAATTGGCACTGTACGTCCAGGGTCACTCTCCGCCCACTGCCCGCCCTCACTCCGCCTCTGTCTGCCTCTGTCCTGCCCCCTCCCTCCCACGAACAGAGCTCCCCATACAAATCACCTGTTCATATAGGGAGCTCTGTCCCCGGCAGTCTGCCTGGCTGTTTAGTAGGTCTGGATGTCCAGATCAGACATCTAGACCCGCTAAACGGAGTTCAGAATGACCCCAAAAATTGCTAACTTGTTATTAGTGTTCTGTAACCTATCATTTAAAACAGTGACAGTACCTGAGTACTGGAGGGTGGCCAATATAGCATCCGTTTTTAAAAAGGGCTTCAGGGATGGTCCTTGCAACTATAATCCAGCAAGCCTGATGTCAATTCCAGGCAAAATGGTAGAAGTTATTCTAAAACTATAACTGCTAGGTACGTATGACCTAGATTGGCCACTGTTGGAAACAGAATACTGGGCTTGATGGACCTTGGTCTGACCCAGTATGGCATATCTTATGTTCTTATTACTGACCATATAGAGAGGACTTAATGGAAATGTGTTTAGCAGGGGGAAGTTTTATCTTTCCAATTCATTAGATTTTTTTTTATTGTGAACTAACATGTGGATAAAGTTCAGCTAGTTGATATAGTAAATTAACAAAGTCCCTCATGAGAGACTCTTCAGGAAATTAAAAAGGAAGCAAGTTCTTATTGTGTAATGCTAACTGCATAAAAAAACAGGAAATGGAGAGTAGAATTAAATGGTTAGTTTTTCCAAATGGACAAAGGTCAATAGTGAAGTGTCTCAAGAATTTATACTGGCACCTGTGCTATTCAACATTCATAAATGATCTGGAAAAAGCAGCAATAAGTGCTAAAATCAAATGTGTTGATCACACATTATTCATCATCACTAAAATAGCAGAGGATTGTGAGCAATTGCATACGGATCTTGTGATGCTAGGACACTGGCTATCTAAATGGAAGCAGCAATTTAATGCAGACATGTACAAAGTGGGGCACCTAGGAAAAGATAATCCCAGCTACAGGTACAGAATTTGGGGCTCCGTGTTAGGAGTCACCAATCAAGAAACAGATCTTAGAGTTATTGTGGATAATACATTGACATTTTCAGCTCTGTGTGTTATGACTGCCAAAAAAGTCAATAGAATATTAGCAGTTATTCAGAAAAGAATGAAAACGAAACTGAGTTGTTAGAAATGTAAACAGCTATGATTACCCGAAATAGCGGTATGTAAAATACACAAAGAAAAAGGGTGCAGGCCACTGTTCCCTCTAAGCTGTGCGCACAAAAATTACAGCTCTGATTCTGATAGAAAACAACACAGACGTCTTAAAATTTAAAATTATGATTGTAATTACTAGAAATTTCCCGCTTCATTTAGTAATCGTCTATTTTCATTTAATTTGATTAAAATCAATGTGGTGTACATACTGTATTCTGACGTGTAGTCAAATTTTAAAGTATATAACTCCGAGTGTCGATATGTGGCGCACAAAAATTTAACCTTTCTTCAAAAGCTGCACACATCTGATATTTTATGCGCACACAGCCTACAGAAAATTAGAGGGAACATTGGTGCAGGCAGGGTCCTGGCGACTGAGTATAACCGGGTGCTCGACCTGGTGCGGGACCCTGTGCGCGTCTGTGGAGGAGAGGGGAAGGCACATCAGCAGCGGGGACGCTGCTGGCGTCGTTTAAACTGATTGGCTCCGCTTGCAGGATCAAGTGCGGGGGAGCCAATCAGCGAGGAGGCAAGCATGTGCTTAGGCGTCTTCAGCGGTCGCCTGAGCACATGTGACGGGATGCCTCGGGGTTCGTGTGGTGGCTTGCGAGGTTCGGGGGGACAGAGGCAGCTGCTCAACAAGTCTTGCCCGGGGAATCGCGTTGAAGGCCGGACGTTACTCTTCGGTGGCGGTAGCGGTGCCGGCGGGAGTTGATGTGAGGAAGTTGCTGGTGCCGGGGGAGGGGGGGATTCCGGAGCGGCAGCAGGGCCTTAGTCTACACGGTGGCGATGCTGGAGCCAGCTGGAGCCTGTCGTCGGTAGCAGCAGTGTGCAGGCGAGTTCGGGCATAGTTCAAAAACAAAATAATAATCAGAGGAACACAGACACAGAAGAAGAAGGGATAAGAGGGGTTGACCAAAAAAAAAAAAGGGGAGAAAGGGAGCAGGCAAAAGGGGTGGTCCAATGAGGTATCTGGCATGGCTGCTAAGAAGGCCCGTCAGAGCAGGGGGCAGGGAGCGAGCAGGGCCGGGGTGGACAGGCCTGTTGGGGGGCAGGGAGGTCGGGGGCTTGAACGGGGGAGGACAGGGGGTCTGCGGGGAAGGTCTGGGACCCGGGTCACCCGGTGGGGGGTGGAGGGATCACGGCGTCCAACACAGGGGCAGGGGGGGACCCCAGCCTCGTCCAGGAGGGCATGGGGTGGTTGCAGAGCTAAGGGTCGGGGGGTCGGGGCACAGCCAGGGCCGGGGAGACTGATTGCTGCGGAAACCATTACTGACATGGGTGGAGGTAGTCAGGCCGGCAGCACTGTTGGGGCTATTGCTAATTCGGTCATGGAGGGTAGTGGAAAGCGGGGACAGGGGATAGCGGCCAGTTCCTGTTTTGGGGGTGACGGGAGTTGGGGGGTGGGTGACATGGCCTGGTATGGGGCCTTCGGTGAGGGGGGGGGGGTAGAGGTCTGGTGTCCCCGGTGGGCAGCACAGCGGTACAAATGGGCTACGGGATAGCTGGGCATCAGACTCCTTGGGAACATTGGAGGAGTGGGGGGCAGGGTTCCTTGAGGGCTGCATGGGTGGGAGCTTGGCAACCGGCCTGGTCTCCGGGTTTCCCCCCTCCTGGGTTTCCTTTTTTGTCTCCACAGGCCCCTTTTCTGTCTTTACCTGGATTTGTGCCCGATGCAGAAGAGCCATCGTGTGCGACGAATATGGACACTGAGCCACGGCACGCAGAGAGTCTCATAAGATGGGGCAGCGGCACGAGGAGCCAGTGCACAGCAGCGGATCGAGGATCCACGGCAGGGTGTGCTTCGCCCGCCAGCAATGAGAATGGCTGTGGGAGCGGAGACGGTTGAGTTGCTGTCGGCGGAGGTTGCAGAGCGTGAGGGGAGCAGTTCGCAGGTGGAATGGTCGGGAAAAGTGAGTAGGAAAAAGAAGCACTCTTCCCGGCGTCGGCATAGTTCAGAATCCTCCTCCTCATCGTCTTTGGGCTCTTCTGAGGTGTCATTGGGGGAGGAAGGCGCGAGGTCAGGGGTGCAGGGCTGAGGGGTGTCAGGCAGTAAATCGGGGGGGGGGAGGGGGACTGTACTACATTTGGCAACCTTATCTGAGTTGTGGGAAGGGGTACCTAAAAAGTTACGGCTTAAAATTCAAAAGTGGAGATATATAGATATTTTCCACTTGCTTGAGGGGCGGAAGCGTTCGGGTGAGAGCAGGAAAAAGCGCAAGGAGGATGAGAAGGCCAGTTGGATCAGAAAGGTCTCTAGGAATGTTGTGAATTGGGTGAGAGCGTTCTTGCGGTTGGCAAGTGTATGGGGCCAGCATTATCCAGAGCAGTATGGTATGTTGCTGGCCTCTGTGGATTTGATTCTGGAAGTGTCGCAAGCCCATGAGGGATGGTCATGGCTTAATTATGATGAGAGGTTTAGGGACAAAATGGAAGAGAATAAGTTATTAACCTGGGGTACACAGGACATCAACTTGTGGCTAACGCAGATGTCGGCCAGAGCGGGTGCCAGCAGTGGGAGTAGGGGAAAGAGAGGGACGGCGGCCAACGCAGGGGCGAGCCGTTCCTTTCGTAGCAGATGGGCCACTTTGCAGATCAAGCCGGTGGCAAGTGGGGTCAGGGATGTGTGCTGGAGGTTTAACAAGTCCGTGTGTCCCTTCCCGGACTGTAAGTTCCGGGATGTTTGCGCCGTCTGCGGGGGGGTCCACTCGGCTACAAAATACGTTAAAAAAGGTGCCATGACGGCCCTTGGGCTGGCGTCCAAGTAGTGGATTGGCCCCCTCTCCGATAAGGGTAGAGGTTTTAAGTACGTGGCTTCACCACTACCCGAAGAAGAGGGATAGGGCCGTACTGCAGTTAGGGTTTCAGTCGGGTTTTGTTATTTCCGGTTCAGGGTGTAGTGGCAGGTGCAACGGCGCAAAACTCCACGACGGTGTGGCGCTGGGCGTCAATAGCACGGGAGAAGTTGGTTGTTGAGTTGAAATTGGGTAGAATAGCAGGTCCATTTAAGCAACCGCCTTTCCAGCACTTTGTGATATCTCCGTTAGGACTCACACCTAAGAAAGAACCTGGGAAATTTTGGTTGATCCATAATTTGTCTTTTCCAGTTGGGGCATCAGTTAACGATCTCGTCCCATGCGAGTGTTGTACGGTACGGTACGCCTCATTCGATAGGGCGGTGGAGTTAATCCGGAAAGCCAGTAGTGGGGCATTGATGGCGAAAGTCAATATTGAATCCGCATTTCGCTTGCTCCCGGTCCATCCATCTGTGTTTCATTTGTTAGGTTTCCGATTTGAGGAAGAATTCTATTTCGATAAATGCATGCCGATGGGTTGTGCGGTGTTGTACGCTTATTTCGAGAAGTTTAGTAGCTTTTTTCATTGAGTGGTAGTGCAGAGGGTGGGTTGGCCGGATGTTGTGCATTATCTGGATGATTTCTTGTTTGTAGGTGCCTCACAGTCTAAGGTGTGTAGAGCGCTCTTGGAAGGTTTTGTGAAGCTGTCTAGCGAATTGGGGGTACCTTTGGCTGACAGCAAGACGGTGGGCCCAGTGACAAGGATCACCTTCTTGGGAGTTGAGTTGGATTCCAATGGCATGGTGGCGCGTCTGCCGGGAGAGAAGGTGGTGAAGTTGCGGGTATTGGTAGCTAATGCCCTGGCCTCATCTAAGTTGACATTTAAGGAAATGCAGGCGTTGATAGGATCACTCAATTTTGCTTGCAGAGTGATCCCAATGGGGCGGGTATTTATTCGTCGATTGGTGGCATCGACGGTGGGGGTGGGCAAGCCTTATCATCGCATTCGAGTTTCAAGAGTGATACGAGAGGATATGCGGGTGTGGGACGTATTTTTGAGGGACTTCAATGGGACTTCGATTTTGATGGAAGCCGAGATTTCAAGTGAAGACTTGCAGCTTTACACGGATATGGCGGGAGGAATAGGTATGGGTATCTACTTTGGGGGGGTATGGTGTGCGGAGAGATGGCCGCAGGCATGGTATGATGTGGGACTGTTAAGTAATATTACCTTCTTGGAGCTTTTTCCTATGTTGGTAGCTTTGGAGCTGTGGCCGGACCGGTTATGCAACCACAGGGTGGTATCGTGGTGTGATAATGAAGCGGTGGTGAACATCATCAATCGTTATTCACCGCGATGTGTCCAGGTTGCGTCACTAATGAGGGACATGTCTGCATTTGAGTGTCGCATTGAGGGCGTGGCATATACCTGGGCATACTAACGGAATTGCTGATGCTCTTTCCTGTTTGCAGTTGGACCGGTTTCGGAAGCTGGCACCGGAAGCGGACATGGACGGGCTCGTGGTCCCATGGAACTTGTGGAGCTGTGGCCTGAAGATATGAGGAGTCTGCTGCGGAATTCGGTGGCTGAGCGGACATGGGATGCTTATCGGCGAGGTTGCGTGAGAGTGGTGGAGTTTTTGCAGGCCTGTGGGTTGCAAGGGGGGGCGGTGTATATCCTTAGTGCAAAAGGGCAAGGGGTTACGAGATCGGTGGTGCGTAGCCATTTGGCGGGTTTTGCGTTTTTTTGCGAGAGCAGTGGGATGGGGTTCCTCAGGGGGAGGGTTCCTGGCTCGAAGGTTACTGCAGGGGTGGGAGCGCTCAAGGCCGACTCCTCTGGATCATCGGCGGCCTATTACACATGAGTTACTACTGAAATTGTGTGAGGAATTACCTAAGGTGGCGGATTCGTGCTATGAAGTCACACTCTTTCAGGCAGTTTTCAGCTTGGCCTTTTTTGGTGCCTTCCATGTAGGCAAACTAGTAGCAGAGTCGGGAAATAGGGAGTTGGTAATAATTTGTGGCAACAGCACGTACAGGTGGACGGCGGGCAGTTATGTGTATTACTAGCAAAATCAAAAAATGGACCAGCGTGATAAAGGGCTGTGGGTGGTCCTGAAAGAGATTGGTGGGCTCATGTGCCCGGTAACCTCAATGAGGGACTACTTCTGCGTTCGCCCTGGGGATGAGGGGGGGCTATTTATCCATAAAGATGCGCGGGCGTTGACGCGCTTTCAGATATCGGAGGTGTTGCAGATGGTCTTGCGACATATAGGTGAAGACCCTTCCCTTTTTTCAGCCCATTCATTTCGCATCGGTGCAGCGACCAGTGTGGCGGCTGTCGTGTTGTCGGGAGGGCAGATACAAAGTATTGGTAGATGGTGGTCTAGGGCCTTTATTGGGCATATTCGTTTCTAAGGGGCAGGCCCAATGGCCAAGGGGAGATTAACACATATTTTATTTTGCAGATGGGGGACAGAGTGTGTGGGATTGTTGGCTGCTGGGGCATTCCTTCGTGTTCTGGGCTGGTCAGCGAGCAGCATTGTGGCCTATCGGGCTGAACCTGGGTCTGGATCCAGCGTTGGTGTCGATTTCATGGCTGGGCGAGCGCGGTCTCCGGTGGACTCAGCTGATGCCTTTGCTCTGGCACCACGAGCGCATAAGGAAACAGCCTGGGATTATCCTGTTGCATCTGGGGGGCAATGACTTGGCTGCCTGGACATGCAAGCAACTGATCAGAGCTGCAAAGAAGGATTTTGCCTTAGTGCTGCATATGTTTTTGGGGGTGGTGTTAATATGGTCAGATATTATCCCGAGGCCAGCGTGCTGGGGCAACGATGTTGGTCTTGAGGACTGACGAAGATTAATAGGCAGATTGGGCGGTGGGTATGTGAGCAGGGTGGGTATCAGGTGCAGCATTCATGGGTGGAGGTGGCGTGTGTTGGTTTGTATAGGAGTGATGGTGTGCATCTCTCTCCGGTGGGGGTGGACTTGCTCCTGAATGACTGGCAAGAGGCGGTGGAGCAAGTGGTGCAGGGTGACACGAGTTGGTCGCAGCTTGATATTGGGGGGACGGCAGAGGCATTTCAGGGAGCCCATGCCGGTGGCGGGATCCCGGAGTTTCTGGGGTCTGGAGCCTTAGGCTACTTGGGGCGGGGTCGGGGTGCCCACGACCTGGACAACCCCTGGCAGACTTTTGCTAGTGATATGGCGAAGTCGGATAGGGGTGGTAGGAACTTTGCCGGTGGAAGTGACCGTGGCCAGTGCGGAGGCGAGGTCACCTTACTAATTGAATGGCTGGTGACACCGCTCCGCTGGGGGTTTGTTGGTTTGTTGATTATTCTGGTTTAGTATGTTCTGTATGTTAAATTGGCAAATAAAGCTGCGAACAGTTGTTACCCAAGAATGGTTGTCTGTGGAGTTTATGGGAAAGGAGGGTGGTGTATCGGAGGGGAAAGGGGGTACTCAAAGCAGGAAGGGTGAGCACCGAGTCCGACTATCCGGTTAGAAAAAGGGTGCAGGCACGGTCCCGGCGACCGAGTGTAACCGGGTGCTCGGCCCGGTGCGGGACCCTGCGCGCGTCTGTGGAGGAGGGTGGAAGGTGCATCAGCAGCGGGGACGCTGCTGGCATCATTTAAACTGATTGGCTCCACTCGCGGGATCGAGCATGGGGGAGCCAATCAGCGAGGAGGCAAGCATGTGCTCAGGCGTCTTCAGCGGTCACCTGAGCACATGCAACGGGACGCCTTGGGGTTTGCGTCCCACCCGCCCACCCGATAGAGAGGTTGGGGGGTTTGGGGAAGTAGGGTTGTCGCAGCGTGGGGAGGGAGGCGGGATCCCGGAGGTTTCCAGGGTTCGGAGCCTTAGGCTACTTGGGGCAGGGGCTGGGTGCCCACGACCCGGACAACCCCTGGCAGAATTTTGCTAGTGAAATGGCGAAGTTGGATAGGGGTGGTAGGAACTTTGCCGGTGGAAGTGACCATGGCTGGTGTGGAGGCAAGGTCACCTTGCTAATCTCATGGCTGGTGACACATCGCTCCGCTGGGGGTTTGTTGGTTTGTTGATTATTCTGGTTCAGTATGTTCTATATGTTAAATTGGCAAATAAAGCTGCAACCAGTTGTTATCCAAGAATGGTTGTCTGTGGAGTTTGTGGGAAAGGAGGGTGGTGTATCAGAGGGGAAAGGGGGTACTCCAAGCAGGAAGGGTGAGCACTGAGTCCGCCTACCTGGTTACAAATAAATAAATAATAAATTATGGAAATAGCTTTACAAACTTTTCAAACGTGTATGTTCCTGCTTTACATGCATAAAAAGCCTTTTATAAAATTACCCCAGGGGTTGCACATATAAACGTATACCTGGTGACAAGAAGGTACGTATTTTATGAGGCCCACATATAGGCATGTTCTGGGGTGCAGTTGGAGTATGTGCAGTTACAATTTATGTTCGAGCATTTATACCTCCTGCTGAGGTTACTGGAGCAGTTGATGCTATGAACAATGGTTGGGCGCACCGTGCACTTAACCCAGGTATAATCTGTACAGCAGATTAAAAGGTAAACAGTCTAAAAATCCTCCAGTCATGTGTAGGAAACCTGCACATGGTAGGGATTCACAGCTGGCCCAAAGTTATCTGACACCTTAAGCAAACCTTCAGCTGTGTGTCTCCCTAGAGGCAGTTCAAGGCTCTTGCCTCTTTCTATAATCCATCATTTCCCCTTCTCTTACCTACTCCCCATGTCCAAAATCTCCCCTTCCCTTCCCTATTCCCTACCACCATATCGAGCTCCTCTTTCCCTCCCTCCCCTCCCCCACCCACCATGTTCAGCATTTTCCCCTTCACTTCCCTACACCCCACCCTTATCATCTGCATCTGTCCTTGGAGAAGAGACAGCTGAGGGGAGATATGATGGAGGGCTATAAAATCCCGAGTGAAATGGAACAGGTAAACATGAATCAATTGTTTATTCTTTCAAAAAGTATAAAAACTACGGGACTTGCCATGAAGTTAGAGCAGTACATTTAAACAAATATGAGAAAATATTTTTCCTCTCAATGTATAATTAAGCTTTGGAGCTCGTTGCCACAGGATGTGGTAAAAGCAGTTAATGTAGCTGGACTTAAAGGTTTGGACAAATTCCTGGACGAAAAGTCCATAAACCATTATTAATATAGACCTGGGGAAACCTACTGCTTATCTCTAGGTATAAGTAGCATGCATATATACCCATTTATGATGTAACAGTACCTATGTTCACTGTATCATGTCTGATATAATAATACCTATGTTCAATGTATCATGTTTGTTCTTTGTAAACTGCCTCTGATCTCTGGAAGGGGCGGTATAGAAAAGCTTCAT
The DNA here is from genome assembly GCA_033557465.1 of Ichthyophis bannanicus. Classification (NCBI taxonomy): domain Eukaryota; kingdom Metazoa; phylum Chordata; class Amphibia; order Gymnophiona; family Ichthyophiidae; genus Ichthyophis; species Ichthyophis bannanicus. The sequence goes on from CM066035.1 coordinate 668,657,573, forward strand.
AAATAAATAAATACATGGAATCTGGTTACTTTTAGAATATACTAGCTGCTTTTGATGTGGATTGGCCACTACTGGAAACGAGATATTGGGCTTGATGGATTTTTGGTCTGAGACCTACCCTCTCTGTATCCAGCATCTCATCTCCCCTTCCTCCTCTCCATGTCTATCATCTCATCTCCCCCCTTCCATTCCCCTTGCCAAGCCTGCCGTAACTACCCTACCGCTGCCAGGCAAAGAAACAGGAAGTAAATCATCATGGATGGGGCCTTGTCTTCAGGTGCTTCTGCATCCCACCTCTCTCATGCAAGGGGGCAGGGCACAGTAGCGCTTGACCAGAAGCCTGCGCTTCAAGGCCCCGTGCTGTGCTGATTTACTTCCTGCTTCTTTGAACCTGGTTAATGTAGTGATGGTTGGCAGAGACAGGCCCGGCAGTGGAAAGAGAAGGGCTTTAAATTACTGCTCTCCTACTCTCTGTCTCCCTAGGCAGATATCTAGTCCACCGTATGGATGAGCTGGCCCTGTAGAGATTTCTCCTGCAACCACATCTGGCCAAAGCACTTAGATAATGCCTCCCTGAGCTCCCCCCTTCTTGGAACCTGGTTCAAGATGCAGTTCCTTTGTAATCCCATAGATAACTGGAAAACATGTTATAGATAAAGTGGAGTCCTTTCTGACTTTTAAGAAAGCAGCATCTCCATAGTAACATTCTGAAACTAGCAGTTCTTCAACTGACTCCAGCAAGAACGCCCTTCTTATCATTAGCCAGGTGCATAAGGAGAATGGGGCCAATCCCCCTCTTTCTAAAAGATTACCCTATTGTCCATTCCAAATCTCAGCAGTCCAAAAAGGATCCCAAAAATTCTCCATAATTCTGAAGGCTGGACACTCTGCTCCTGAGTCTCAACCTCCTTCCCAGGAAGGAGCTTGAAGAAAGATAACAAAGGCCAGAATGAGCTCATGAGTTTTGTTTGACATTACTTATTTGTTTTATTCTTTTCTTGTGGAGGAAGGGTGAATTTAGCTCAGGGGTAGTTCAATGCAAATTTTATTCAGGTGCAGTAGGTATTTCCCTGTAAGCATACACCTTAGGCAATGCAGGGTTATTTGATTTGCTTAAGATGGGTGAGTGGGATTTGAATCCTGGCTTCCCTGGTCCTCAGCCCGCTGCTGTAATCACTAGCTACTCCTCTGAAGACACTTCTCAAGAAGAACCACTAACCTCCTCCTGTCTTAGATCTGATCACTCGGAATCATTAAAGAAACTAGTTGACCTAGATAATAAAACAACAAGGGCTGATCCAGGAAGGCAAATAGTGGGGATGGATGTCTGCCTCCCAGCCCCACTGCACGTACAGAGCCACTGTGCGTGCTGTGAGGGATGGGGCGAAGAGTGGGCAGAGCGTGGGCGAGACTGACCCCTGGACATACAGGGCTGATTGTGGTGATGGCCCTGTATGTCGCGATCACCGGGGGGGGGACGCTCTGCTTATTCCACCTCTGAAGTGGAATAAGCGTGGGGCGCCCCTCCGATCCTGCTCAGCAGCCCCCACCCCTGAGCTCAGCAGCCTCCTCCCCTTCCAGAACAACAGGCAGCACAAGGTAAGTCTCCGCTGCCTGATCCGGGCCCCGGCCTTACGTCAAGTCCTGAAGTATATCCTTTCTTGTGCGTATTAGCCAAATGAAAAAAAAAAAAGGAGCTGAAAAATCTGTGAACCTTCTTTGCTGAAATCTTTATGAGTTTCACTGAGTCTAATATAGCTTGCCTTTGAAAATATTACCGATTCATCTCATTACTTAAACATAATGGCTGCTGTACAGCAAGAACTAGCATATAGAATCCTGGAGAAACAAGATATTAATTGAGATTTAGAGTGCTGTAGCATTTAGCTTTCTAGTATTCTTCCTATCTTTGTAAGGCTTATTCTGAAAGGGACATCGCTCTGCTCATAACATTGTGAATGGGAGACTTAAAACAGCTTGAGAGAGAAATCTTCCACCTTCCTTTTTGCCGTGTAAGATATGTATTCCATAAATCATGGGCAGAGAGAGCAAAATGGTGACCTGAACTTTTTTGTATAGCTCACATACAAAATGGTTATGGCAATAAAGAAGACGTTCGTTAAACATAAAAAAATCCCTAGTTGCAGAAAAAAGTGAAGGCCAAACCAGAAATCAATTGAGGGCTATGGTAATGAATCAGGAATGAAATTGGACAGACTTGATGGACTTCATGTCCCTAAACTGCTACCAAAGTATGTATTCATATGTAAGAAAACAGCATACAGCCCTATTATGGTACAGACATACCCGTCAAAATTACTGTAAGAATGTCTATCTCATAATTGCCTATTAAAGGTTGGGAAGTTTAGCATGCATTACAATGTGTGTTCTATCTATTTTATAAAGAAAAGTGAATACCGACTTTTCTTTATAAAATATTGGTATACGTCATAAGATACAAATGCCAGTTCTAGGTACAAGCGCTTGCGCCAGCCCCAGACAGCATAAATGCACACGCCTAGATCGGTAAAGAGCATGTCTAAGTTATAGCATTTTATACCTTTCGTGTGTAAATATGAGCTCTGACTGTTCCTCTCAAGTTCCGTCCTTTTGCATGCCCACACACGATCACACTTACGCGCATATTTATAGAATGGTCACTGCCCCAAGCATACATTAAGTGCCCATCCTTTCCCAGAAGTCATAGAAAGTACATAACTTAAGCGAGTTGATGCGCGGCTGGTTATAGAATTATCGTCATACTATAACTGTACATGGCAGCAGTCACAGACCTAGCACAGGTTGGAAACTTTCAGATCCAAGTATGAGTAAGCATCCAAGTATGTGCTCTGCAGTCTAGATAGATGTTTTTGTTTTTAAAATGATTGAATTCTGAATGTGTGTGAAAGATGCATGCTGGGATATTTGGCTGTGGTTGGTGCTATTGTTCACAAGTTTCAAACGTCTACTACATAATCCCTAAACATCTATGGAAAAACACATCCCAAAAATGACCCTAGCAAAAACCAGATCTGTTTTTTTCTTTGATTCACATTCAGAGACTAACTTTTTTGTAAATACCAACTCTTTTTTTTTGGCTATAAACCAGGACATGCCTATCAACAAGTATCTGGTGGAAACATTTTTTTTTCTTTAGCTGGAACCAACTGTTCTTTAAGAAATCTCATTCATTGTTTCAGGGGTTAAGCTTTTCTTTGAGCAGTAAGGGCATTTGTGTTAGTACTGATTAGAAATGATCAAACTAGAGCACAGATCTTATTGGAGATGGTTCAGCTTTATCACCATCCCTTGCATTTCATGTCCTGAATAAAACAAATAATCTAAAACATACCTCACTGTGATGGATCAATACATCTAAGAAAGTTACTGAAGTCTTTCCCCTGTATTTCTGTAACAGCAGAAATTACTTTTACAATACATTTTTATTTGGAATAGAGACGTAAACAGATCATGGATATCTTGAAGTAGTTTTTATTCATTCGCCATTTCAGATATGAATAATAATAATCGAGTATTTATAGATTTTGATTCCCTTGATTTTGATAAAATGAAAGCATGGTTTTTGTAGGTGAATCCTTTTCCTTTCTGGGTTTTATAGGCTGGAAAAGCCTTTATTCAAAGAAACACATTGCTGATTCGGATCTCTCCGTTAAAACCTTGTCATCTCAATGCTACGTACTGAATGTCAATAAATTTTTTATGGGAGGAGCTGAAGTAATTGAAATTATTGATCTCCTCCCAGCAACCAGTTCAGCCTGCATCAGTCAGCATTTTTAAACATCAACCACCACGGGGAAAAGTATAACTAGACATTTTAGTTGGAAACCGCTTTGATAGTGAATTGAAAGGTGGTATATTAAGTCGTGACTGCTTCAGGTTCTCCAGGTAGTGCCGGTATTCAGATAGTCAAACCACATAATGTCAGGCCTTCTTTTCTTTGATCTAGTTTTATGTGGTTTCTTCTTCGTTTAGCAGTCTGAAAATTGCCGCTAACCAGATAAACCCTTCTGAATATGGATCCCCTAGCATAGAGATGAATTAAATTTGCTGACTTTTAGGGAAAAGCTAAAGGTTTTTTTTTTGTTTTTTAATGCCTTTCCTTCTTAGGAGTAATTTTTATATATGTCGTGTTTTGAATGTCTTATTTTTAATTAGGCAAATATTGTATGTTTCAATTCCATTCTGCTTAGAATTTGGAGTTTTCTTAAGACTAGAGGGCTATAAGCTTTAATAAGAAAAAAGTTTGAATTATACAGGAAAGAATACCTACTGAACCACCCTGAAGTGCTTCAAAAGCCCCAAGTAGTATGTATGGGCGTGATTTTTAATTGATACTTTACACTCATAAAACTTGTACTCAGTTTTTCAAGAGACAGTACATGTGTGATTTCCTTTAAAAATTGCTTCTGGCTACATACGATTTGCAGATTTTGTAACTGCTTTTTCTATAGGCAGATTTTTGCTGGAAGGCAATACAAGGGTCATTTTATAACTGATTTGTCTATATTAAGATGCATCTGGACAGACTTTTCACATACCATGTAGTTGAGACAGGTCCATTTACCTTATTCAGCTGTACACATCATTTGCCATCAGCCTAGCCACCTGCATTTATTTATGCTGATGCCTTCATCTTATCCATCGTTATCAGTCTAGGTTATTTTAAATGTTTTTTTTTTAATTTGCAAATACCACATGTAACTCAGGCATTTACACATGGAAATGGCACCCATGAGTAAATGATATTTTAAAAAGGGCTGAATTCACATATAAATGTCCTGACATTGTAGAAGCTGCAAGGGAGTTGCCTAAGCAGATCAAAATTCTACATCCCGTTTCATAGAGGGAATGCACACATATGACCAAAATTGTCCATGTAGGGATTTACAGCTGCTCCCTGGCACATTTGGGTTTTTAAAAAAGTGCTTATTTCAGCCAGCCCTTTATAGGAGAGAAGAATCAATGCATGAACTTACGAACTCCATCTGTGCTCCACCCAGACCAAACACCATCATCAAGGTGCTTACCTTTACGCTGTTGGACATTTTATAAGAAGCCATTAACGAGCATAAACTGCCATAACATCTGCTACAATGCACGTTATTACATATTACATGTAGATTTGGAAATCCAATCTACATGTGTTGTTTTTCAACCCCACCCTCAATGAGTTCCCCCCCCCCCCCCCAAGAATGCCTCCATCAGTCTGACTAAAAGAATATACTGTTGAGGAACCATACACATATTTTCAGATGGATTGAACAATTTTCAGATAGCCAGTTTACCTGGGGAAAACACTGTTTGTTTGTCTGGGCAAATGGCTTTGGAAATTGACCTCCACCTTGATAGGGATTTTAGGAGCTCTATTATAAGATTTCCTCTGTCTTTCTTTCTCCCATGCCTATCTGTCTCACACTTTACTTCTTTCCCTTCTTTGTGTCTCTTTCCCCTTTTGTCACGTGCAACCCTTCTCCTTATACACTGGTCAGAAATAACAGAGACATCTGGAATGAAAATGTCCTGGAGGATAAAATCTCATGGGAATGGAATAGCTCATAGGATTTCAGTGCCAATTTTGTTATGCCAGTAGGTACAGATATATATCATAAACGTAAAGCAGTGTAGGGTTATGATTTGTAGGTCTTCATAACCTTAATTTTAGATTATGTTCATAGAAGATGTTGAACTTCACTCATCATGGGAACAATGTGGGAAGACACATTTTAAACAGTACGTGGAGATTGGAATTGAGGTGTTAAGGATGGGATATACTTGATTCTGTATTTTAGAAATGGATCTGCTAAATTTGGAACTGTTTCTAAAATGCATAGAAGGAACTTCAGGAACACATGTGAATTTATATTCACATGCAGCAGGAGGACCCATTTTACAAAGTTAGATGTGGGGAAAATCAACAGAGGGAACCTGGCAACTTACATGTGTAAATGCTGACATTTCACAGCTTGAGCATGTAAATGATGGCACTTGATCCATATCATATCATGGAAGTAGACATGTAGCTGCTCTTAGTTAACTCCAGAGTACATTTTCTTGTCAGTAAGCCCCTCGACGCCGTGTACTGTGTACGCCGAAGCCCTGGGTTCCAAAAGACCCGGCTTCCACAAAACTCGATGGTTGTGGAGTCAGCCATGCGCCAACTCAAAAGCCAAAAAACTCATTCAGCGGTGCCACCCAGCAGGAAGGCCCAAACCCTCAATGTGCTCGGCAGTAAGGCCTTTCAGGGCTCGATGCTAACTTGCCAGCTCTATATTGGCATGTACCTGAAGGAACTGTCGAAGGAGCTCGGTGGATTCTCGGCATGCCTCAATGGGGAACCCCTACAGAGGTTTAAGTCCCTGAGCTTGGTGGTAAAAGAGTGCTCGAAGTTTTCATCTTGAGCAGCCTACGATGGCTTTGAGTCTTTGGCCAGGGTGGCTGCTGCAGACATCGGGGCATGACGCCAAACATGGCTGCAGTCATCTGACCTAGAGCAATGGGTGCAGGAAAAACTGATTGATATCACCTGCATAGGAGAGGCCCTATTCAGGAAATCCATGGCAGATAAGGTTGCAGAGATAGAAACCAAGTTCCTGATGAGAGCCAGGCTCTCAAAGAAGACCTCAGTGCAAACCCAGAAGAAAGCCCCGGGAAGAAGCCCTTCTTCGTGAGGAAGAAGGGGGAATGTATCCAGTACCTGCTTATAGTGATTGTAAACCGCTCTGATGCCCTTCAGCCTGTGCGGTATATCGAGAAATTGCATAAACATAAACAAAAAGACTTTGGCGGTATCCCGCATTTCCAGGCCTTCTCGGCCCCTCATCAGGGCCAGCAGCAAAACAGCCAGGGGCATGGTCCCTGAAAGCAAAAGACCACAAAGTCCCAGGTACCAGCCTTGGCCAGGCCTGGGGGGGGGGGGGGAACGTTTGACTGCCGGGGCATGACCCCCCCCCCCCCCCCCGGAGAGTCATTTGTAGCCCACAGGGGCAGCCTAGCCCTGTTTGACCACAGGTAGACAGCCGTCACCACCAATACCTAGATGTTACAAGTGGTCAAGGAGGGCTACCTCCTCCACCTATAGGGGGCGTCACCTTCGTACTTCCTATAAGAGCCCACCAGACCTCTTCTTCACCAGACCTTGCTTCTCAACAAACTAGCAGGCCTAATCCAGGACAAGGCAGTGGAGTCATAGCCAAAAGATCTCTAGGCACAGGCTTCTATTTCAGGTATTTCCTCATCCCCAAAAGGACAGGGGGCCTCAGGCCCATCCTGGACCTGTGAGAGCTCAACAATTTTCTGGTCAGGGAGAAATTCAAGATGCTCTCCCTTGGGACACTGCTGCTATTCCTCCAGCAGGGAGATTGGCTATGCTCTTTAGACCTAAAGGATGCCTACATGCACATCCTAAGTCATCCCAGCCACAGAAAATACCTCCGTTTCGTGGTGGGGGTACAGCACTACCAGTACAGGGTGCTTTCCTTTGGTCTGGCCTCGTCACCAAGGGTCTTACAGAGTGCTTCGCAGTGGTCGCAGCCCACCTCTGGCTTCAAGAGACCTTCATCTTCCCTTATTTGGACAACTGGCTCATAAAGGGGGACAGATACAGAGGCACAGTATGCCACTGGGTGCACCATAAATGTCCTGCAGCACCTGAGGTTCATCATAAACTATCCCACATCCCACCTCACTCTAGCCCAGTGCCTAGAGTTCATAAGAGTACAACTAAATACCTTCCAGGCAAAAGCCTTCATCCTTCAGGAGAGGACAGAACTCCTCAGGGAGCTAGTCACAGAGGTACAACCGACGCCATGGAACACATAGCCTCCACAGTTCACGTGACCCCCATATGCCCATCTGCACATGAGGCAGCCCAGTGGTGCCTCTGTTCTTAGTGGACACAAGCCACAGGCAGGCTCAGGGACAGAGTGAAAATGACCCATTAGCTGGCGGACTCCCTTGAATGGTAGCAGATTCCACACCACCTTCAGGCTGGGATGCTCTTCAAGTCACTCACCCCCCAGAAGGTTCTCACCACGGATGCCTCACCACTGGGCTGGGTAGCGCATTGCGATGGCCTCCAGATGCAAGACGGCTGGTCCCAGAAGGAATCCCGGATACAAATCAACCTCCTAGAGCTCCAGGTGATATTCCTGGCTCTCCAAGTCTTCGCCACCAGCTGCAACACCACTCGGTGCTGATCCAGACCGATAACCAGGTTGCAATGTTCTACATGAACAAAGAAGGGGGAACAGGAGGTCATACCCCCTCTGCCAGGAGGTGGTAGCCCTTTGCTCCTATGCGGCATGCAGAGGGATGCTCCTAAGGGTGGTTTAACACCCAGGCCAAGACAATGCCCTGGCGGACAAACTAAGCAGAGTCCTCCAGCTGCACGAGTGGAATCTGGATCCAGTAGTAGCCTCCTGGCTGTTTTGTCTCTCGGACATCCACATGATGGACCTGTTTGCCAGTCCGGACAACAGGCAGTTGCCCCGATTCGCTCCTGCCAGCCACACCCATCCCGGGTGGCAGCGATGCGTTCCTCATACCATGGACAGAAGGCTTTCTATATGCCTTTCCATCAACACCAAGACCCAATTCAAGGTCCAACGCGATAGAGCATCACTAATGCTGATAGCTCCTCGGTGGCCCAGGTAGCCCTGGTTCCCACTGCTCTTCTCCCTATCGGTGGCATTGCCGATTCCTCTGGACTGAGCCACAGGGCTACTTTCACAGGAGAGGGCTCTCTCATACACCCCAACCTGGGGTCTCTGTCACTCACAGCTTGGCTGCTGAAAGGGTAGCATTAGCTCCCTTCAACCTCCCACAGGACGTGCAAGAGATTCTTCTGGCCTATCATAAGGCCTCCATAAGAAGGGCGTAAGCCTTCAAGTGGCACAGATTCTCAGTGTGGTGTGCAGAAATATGGGCAAAGCTGTTTTGCTCAGTACAAGTGGTACTCCAGTATCTACTCCACCTGTCGCAGTTGGGACTAAAGACCAATTCGGTCAGAGTACACATGAGTGCCATCACAACGCATCACCATCCCATTGAGGGGAAACTCCCTCTCGGCTCAGTCCCTTGTGTCTCAATTCTTTAGAGGCCTCACGTTATCCAAACACCCCGTCCACCCTCCAGCTCACTAAGCCTCCATTTGAGCCTCTGGCTACCTGCCACCTGTGGTACCTCTCCTGGAAGGTCGTCTTCCTTGTAGCACTCACATCAGCTCGCAGAGTCAGCGAGCTCCAGGATCTGATGGCAAAGCCCCCTACACGAGCTTCTACAACAATAGGGTGGTGCCCAACACACACCCCAAGTTTCTACCGAAGGTGGTGTCCCCATTCCACTTCAATCAGGAGGTGGTGCTTCCCACCTTCTTTCCAAGGCCTCATGCCGGTAAAGCAGAGACTGTTGTTCAAATTCTGGATTGTAAAAGGGCCCTGTCCTATCTGCAATGGACTCGGGGCCACCACAAAGCACCTCAGCTTCTCGTATCCTATAACCCCAGTTTTCTGGGGCTCCCTGGACTAAGAGAACTCTGTCCGCTTGGGTGGCAGCCTGAATTACCATTGCCTACAAGCAGGCGGGGATTTCACTGGACCAGAAAGTCACGGCACACCACTTCAGGGCCATGGCTACTTCGGTGGCAAATCTGCATTCCATCTTCGTGACAGAAATCTGCCGGGCTGCCACCTGGTCTTCGGTCCGTACCTTCACAGCTCACTACTGCCTGGAGAGGGAGTCCCGATGGGACAGCACCTTCAGCCAGGTCATACTCCGTAATCTCTTCAGGGTATAGGCAACTCCTGCCCTCCGACCCTTCTGTGTTCAGGCTACTGGAGTACTGGTTCTCTGCCGGGCACCTGGGTCTTACGAGAGTCTCTCAGTAGGGATTCAACTGCTGCTGATCATGGCTCACTCATTACAGGTCGCCGTGGCGTTTTACAGATTCTCGGTAGCCTGTAGCTGGGGAGTCCCATATGTGAAGACTGACTTCCTGCTTGTTCCTGGAGGAAGTGTAATTACTCACCTTTAACAGGGACAGCAGGAATCAGTTCTCACAACCCTCCCTCCTCCCCTTGGAGTTGCTCCCTTATGGTATTTTATTTTATTTTATTTTATCCTGGCCATTTTAGCTATGTCATTTGACTGAGACAAGATGACACCCTTGGGTGGGAAGGGGACCACACATGCATGGTGCATCTCCCAAAGGCTTTCTTTGAAAGCTGGGGAGATGCTTCCGTGCAGGCTCCATCGGTGCCGACGTCACCGATATGTGAGGACTGATTGCTGCTGTCCCTGGAGAGCACCTGTTACATGTGAGTAACTATGCTTATCCAGCTTTCTAAAATGTGTCCAGGGAAGTCTCCATGATATGCATGACTAAGAACCTATTTTCAGATGTTCAACTCATAAATAGGGCTTCTAAAATGACCCCCTTGTATGCTGAGAACAAGAGCATGAGACTCAGAAGTATATGGTAGCTTTCTGCTGGTTAATGCCATGTTCCAAGATTATGCTCAGGTGATTTCCAGAAAATGTATTCTGAAATAAAATCCACTATACTGATTCTTGGATTAGAAATAGCATATTTAAAATGTTTGAAAATTGTCATACTGGAGCATTATTTTACTACATCTTAGTTCCTAAGACAAGGGTGACCGTTCAGAAGGATATTAGGTACCAGAAGCAGGGTTGGGCGAAAAAATCAGGCAAGACTAGGCAGTCGCCTAGGCAATCATCTGAGGGGTCAAAGAGCAGCAACAGTCAAAGCCGGGCAGACTTGAAGCCATCAGCACACTCTGTTTCGTACATACAAAGCAAAGTTTAATATTCAAAAGCATAATGTCCAATTCTGCATTTTTACAGGTTTGTTGTGGGAAAGGCGGTGTTTTGATGGTCATAATTGTTGAATTTAATTATAAAAATCGTTGGAGGGGGTGTGAGGGGGCCAAAATACTGAAGGTTCATCTAGGGGCACCCAAAACCCTTACACTGGCCCTGATTAAAAGCTGTTATGGCTGGAAGAATAAGTAAAAGGTCTTTCTGTGAAGCACTAGGAAGTTTGTCATACCCTCTGTCCTGCTCATTACTCTTATTTGACTTTATCTCTTTTCATGCACATGTATTATTAAATACTTGTACCACAGGATTCTATTTCAACCTTAAATATCATTGAACATAGAACTTTGTTGAGGCTTTTTGTCTCTTTCATTATTGTGTTCTCATTCTTTTGGTGCAGCTCCTTATTAACACAGTACTGAAGAGATTCCCTTGTGCAGAAGTATTTGATTGCAAAAAATCCCTTTGATCCTCTGGGGGTTTTCCACCCAAAGACTAATTCCTGACATCCTGATGGTTTCCACTGTCTTTTTATACTTTGTGGATAGGATAGTATATAAGTAAAGTGGCATTTTAGAAAAGACGTCCAGAATGAAATCTTTCAGCCCAGTTTTAGAAATATGGGTGTCCGTAAATTAGATGGCCTCAGATATGGCTTCTTGGATGTCCTGGACAGTGTTTTACAGAAGGAAGACAGTCATATTCAGTGATATGTCCAACTTTCAGACATGCTGTGGTGGGTTAGTAATCTATTTGTGGTTTATATTTACATGCTGATTTCTTAGACAAGGAAATAGTAACTCTGCCGTGGACAATGCATTGCGCTCTTGGTAGTGTTTCGATCATAAAATGTGCACTTTTTTCCTTCTTATTTGTGGTCAGGAGCAGGTATAGACATAGATGCCTCCACAACCAGGGCCAGACATGCTTGTGCTATTCTGAAATTGCACTGAGATGTGCTTCTTCATTAATCTGCCCAAACCCCTCCTCCGGCATGTGTCCATTTTGTCTGGATATCCATATACTCCGTTTTTAAAATGGGTCCAGGGATATCCTTATGATATGGATGTGTGAGTGCCTGTTTTTAAATGTTTAAAACAACGATTAGGGCTTCTAAAATAATCCTCTTTGTATTTTACATTTAAGAGCCACGTTTATTAAACTTGCAGATCCTTCACAAAGAAGAGGTTTTGTAGCATAGATCATTTTATTTTATTTATTTATTTATTTACATTCTCTTATATACCGTGCTATTCTGCATCAGTGCGGTTTACATTGAACAAACTGAAATTATTAATATAATACTATATAATACTAAATGTATTTTACTATATAATGTTATGTTCTTGTCTCACAACCAAGTGTGTGGCTAAGATTAATATGCCTTTATCACCTAGGGCCCAATTTTCTATAAAGCCGATATTCAAATGCCATGGTATTCAGCTGTAGCACTTAAAAACTGGTGGGATATTCAGCGGTACCAACCAGAAATGAGCTGCAGCTGAATATCCAGGCGGCTGAAAATTTCACTAACTGGAGAAGTGCCGGCACTTATCTGGATTGCAACTTAGGCCTGTTTTTCGTGCGGCCTAAATTGTCCAGATAAATGCCTAGTGAAAATCACACTGTCGGCACTTCTCCAGATAGTGCCGACACTACTCCTCACTCTGCCCATTGACCACCTCTGCACTACGCAAATAGTGCCATTGTGGTCTGTGGAGATATTCAGCAGAACTATATTGTTCGGCACATTTATCTGGACAGTCTTCCATTAGCAGTTCAGCTAGAGGTTCTGAATATTGACACACTAGCTCTATTTTCTATTATAGTAACATAGTATATGATGGCAGATAAAGACCAGTATGGTCCGTCTAGTCTGCCCAGTAAGGTGGCTAGAGTTGTTGTAACTGCCGCTCCGTGCAGGTCACCTCCCTTTATGCCTGTGTTTAGGGTTGTACCTGCCACTCCGTGCAGGTTAGCCTCCCTCTATTTATCAAAGTATAAAAGATATTTAAGTTTGCTTTGATTGCATCCTCTTGCTATAAAGGGATTCATTGTGTCTGTCCCTGTATTTGCCCCACCACCTCCATTGGGTGGGCATTCCAAGCATCCACCACCCTTTCAGTGAAACGTATTTCCTGATATTGCTTTTATGTTTATCACCTTGCGGCTTCATTATATGCCCTCTAGTGTTACAGATTCCCCTTCTTTGAAAAAGGTTTGTTTATTCATTGATACTTTTATGTATTTAAAGGTCTGTATCATATCTCCCCTATCCCTCCTCTCCTCTAGGGTATAGATATTTAGGTCTTCAAGTCTTCTCATACATCTTCTGACGCAGGCTCCAAATCATTTTGGTCACCTTCTTCTGAACCATTTCAGGCTTTTTATATCCTTTGTGAGATATGGTCTCCAAAACTGAACACAATACTCCAAGTGAGGCCTCACCAATGTCTTGTACAGGGGCATTAATATATCCTCCTTTCTGCTGGCTATTCCTCTCTGTATGTAGCTCAGCATCCTTCTGGCTTTGGCTACCGCCTGGTCACATTGTTTTGCCAATTTGATATCCTCAAACACTAGCACTCCAAGGTCCCTCTCCTGTTCCTTGCACACCAACCTCTTTCCCCCTATTGCATACAGTTCCTTTAGATTTCTACATCCTCAGTGCATGACTGCACGTCTTTGTATCAAATCTTAACTGCCAAGCATTACACCATTCTTCCAGTGTTTTTAGCTCTTTCCTCCTGTTGTGCACTCTCAGACATGTCCACTCTGTTGCAAATTTTCATGTCATCTGCAAAAAGGCAGACTTTTCCATTCAATCCTTCTTCAATATCACACACAAATACATTGAACAGTATTGGTCCCAGGACCAATCCCTGAGGGACACCACTATACACCTTCCTTTCTTCTGATTGGGTACTCTTTACCACCACCTTCTGTCATCTGTCAGTCATCCAATTTCTGATCCAGTTCACCAAGCTGCTCAGTTTATAGATAAGCCTCCTATGAGGAACAGTATCAAAGACTGCTGAAATCTAGGTATATTACATCCATCGTATGCCCTTGATCTAGTTCTCTGGTCACCCATTCAAAGAACTCAATCAAATTTGGCATGATCTTCCCCCGATAAAACCATGTTGCCTCAGATCATGCAATCCATTGGTTTCCAGAAAGTCCACTATTTTTTCTTTCAAGAGCACCTCCATTACATTTCTAACCACAGAGGTAAGGCTTACCGGCCTATAGTCTGTCACTTCTTCCCTATTACCACTTTTCCAGTCTTGCAGAACCTCTCCCATCTCCAAGGATCTGTTAAAAACATCCTTTAAAAACCCTGCCAGAACCTCTGAGCTCTTTCAATATCTTGGGATGTATCCCATCCGATCCCATGGCCTTGTCCACTTTCAGTTTTGCAAGTTGTTGAAAAATATCATCTTCTGTAAATGGTGCGGTATCTACTCTATTCCCATTTATATATTTGTCAGTCATACTTGGTCCTTCTCCAGGATTTTCTTTATGAATACAGAAGTATTTGTTTAGCATTTTCACTTTTTCAAAGTTATTTTCCACAAATCTGTACTCGGCACTTTTGAGCCTTGCAAGTCCACCTCTGATCTTCCTCGGCTCCTGAATATACCTGAAAAAAGTTTTATCTCCATGCTTTAAATCTTTAGCTCGCTCTTCCTCCACCTTTGCATTGCTTTGTAGTCTGAACTGCCTTACCTCTTTCTGTCTCTTTTAGCTTTATCCTGTATTCTTTTCGTCTTTTTTGTGATCTTCAAAATTTACTGAAAGCTGTGAATATAGTCGGATGATGCAGCGCATTTTGGATTTGGTAATGTTTTATGTTAATGTAATTTAAAAAATAAATAGAAACTAGGATTTCTTTTACTTTTTATATATAAGAAGTTCCTATTTCTACATAGTTTCAAGCCACCCAATTCCAGAAGGGAGATTTTGTGCCAGTCCTGTATTTGACAACCCTATCCTGGTGCATTATGAACCTGCCACACTGAGTCCAGTGGGTAGAATCAGGGACTAAAAATACCACACTGCTTTGGGATATAAGTTCAAAACTAGGCAAAAAGGCACCCTCCTGAAAGTGGGTAACTTGGCAGCTTTGTTTCTATAGATGATACATTATTAGGTGCTGATGCTAGCCTTTTCCACTAAATGACTTTCTGTAATGAGGGTAATAGAAAAAAATTACAACCTTCCACACTGTAAGGGTTTTTTATAATTTTATTTATTTTTAATGCTGAGCTCTATGCATTAAAGAACGCATGATGGCCTCTCGTAATTATCTTCAGTTATGAATGAACACAGTCGTTTGAGTGAAGCAAGATGTGTTACAAACGATTCGTTCGTCAAGGTAGTCTAGAAAATAACAAAAAGCTCTGAATTTATTTACTAAGCTTAATTAAGTCAAACATGCTGAAATATATTCACAAGACTAAGCAAACCTGAAAGCACAGATGGAAACGGATGCTTCTGTTTTAAACTAGTGTTTGAAAAATAGAAAAAAACCATAAATGCCGTGGTGATAAAGTTAAAGCTTTCCCCTTTTTTCTCTAAAAGAGAAATCACTTTAAGAACATTGGTTACATTGCATTGTATGCTGGGTTGAACAGCAAAAAGAACATCGTAGTTGCTTCTTTGGGAAGAACCATTAAAAAGTTGACTGTTTCTTACCACTCTTTATTTCAGAGCAAGAATGCATCCTCTCAACTTGTCGTTTGCTGCCTGTGGGTTTCTGGGCATTTACCACTTGGGGGCAGCAACTGCTTTCCTCAGACATGGCAAGAAGATGCTGAAAGCTGTGCAGTCGTTTGCTGGAGCTTCCGCAGGTTCCCTGGTTGCCACAGTTCTCTTAACAGCCCCAGACAAAACAAAGGTAATTAATAGAACAATTGACACATATGAAATGCAAATTAAAAATAAAACATTAACGATCGGGGAGGACTCAATTTCACAAGGAGGATGGATGGGGGAGACAATGGAAGAGCTGCTGGGTCAAGTAAACTAGGTTTTTCCTCTTTGTAACCCTGATCTGTCCCTGCAGTGTTTGCCTTGGCACTGTACTTATTATTCTGCTCGCAGCTTTGTATCTCTTATAATGAAGCTTCCTGCAGCCGTCAGAAATCCTGACATTCTTCCTTGCAAATGAACCCCTTGTGGGCTTGTAAACATCTTAAAAGAATAAGTTTTATAATACTGCATGCACTACAGTTTAATATGGAAAGAGAGAATTGGAGCAATAACAGAGGACAGTATTAATGATACAGTGATGCTGTATGATCTCTGCTTTCAAGAATTCAAGGCTTGTATCGTTTGTATGTTTACTTGGTCTAGACATGTCCCCGTCTTTGCTGGCATAGAAATGATAGCGGTAGATTTTGTGGACAAAAGATGCCACAACTTGTGGGGCTTCCTTTTGGTGGGGGTGGAGGGAGGGATCCATTTAAGGGGGTCATCTCCAGCACAGAAAATAAAATGGCCTCAAACGTTGTAGTCTAGACTGTCTGGTAAGAAAGCCAAGACCAACTGCAGAGCGCCCAACAAAGCGATACAGGTCTGGGTTCATGCCAAGAGCGAAGAGAGGAAAAATTCAGAAATGAGTTGGCAGGCTTTTCATATCCTACAGTGCAGAAGAATAGGTGAAGGTTGAGGCCAAAGCAGCAGTGGGTATCCTTATTCCCTACCAATCTGCCAAAAGATAAAAGGCAGGACGGATTCCTGTAATCCTGGGTGATAGGAGCAGAGAGTGAGTGGTAGCAGTGTTCTCCGCATCCATCTGCTGGAAGACTGAGGTTAGGCTTGAGCAGAAGCACAGTTCACACGTGCTCTTATCCAGCAGAAAACAGTGCACTCATATCAGCATATGTGTTTGAGGCTAAGGAGATCCTTTTCCTAGCACGTGTTATGCAGCTGGCAAATGAATTAGCATGCACGGTTCGCTCAAGTCTTTGGACAGTTACTGCTCTGGCATAGCACTTAGAGCATTTTAATGAATGCATCAAGGGGCATGCTTACTAAAGTGTGCTAACGTTTGTGCTAAAATCCCCATAACCAATTAGCGTGGGTTGGGGCAGAAACTGGGCAGTTCAGAGCTGCAGCATGCACATCATGGTTAACATGGGCATTCTTGGCACACGCTAACTGGCAATATTGCAGTTTAGTGCGGGTGCACTTACTGCCACCTCAGTGGGTGGAATTAAATGCATCCGTGTTAATCACGCCAAACTGCTTAGCATGGGGGTGGCACGGAACCCATGCTGACTACATGGGGACACGCCAGGCATGCCTTCATGTGCTGGCACGGGTCTGATGCCACTCCTGTGCTTAATTGCAGGACCTAACATGTGGTAAACTACTGAATTTTTGTAAACATGCCCATAAATGCATAATGTGAAATGAGAGAGGCAGACGTTGTGGGTACTAATGAGTGTGGAAAGTGCCTTGCAGTTAGTGCTCAGTAACTTCCTTCATGCTGTCATCGCAGTAGATAATGCGGTCACTTAATGCCACCTCCGGCAATGTTCTTAGCACACCCTAAAGCTTTTTTTCTAAGCAGAAAGATACTGGAAATACCCCTAATTGTTACCACATGGTAATTTAGGCAATTACTGCACTATAGTAAAAAGGGCCTCTAAAACAGTACATGCCTGGGTCTGTGTCTGTGTCTAAAGCTGTTTATGTTCTCATTTTTAAAACATCTAAAAAAAACCCCCTTGAACAAATCTTCAGCACTATAGCTCAATAACTTGACATAGCAGCTGGTACTTTGCTAATCTGATGTCACATCCTCTTTGTAAACTAAGGAAAGCCAGTGTGGAGATAAATGGGGGAAAAAAGAAACAAGTTTTTGCACATCTTTAGCAAGTCCAACATGGTTTCAGTTATAGGAATTAATCGGAAAGGAAGTCAGAATAAAACAAAGGATATCATAATGCCTCTGTATTGCTCTGTCGAATGACCACACCTTTAATATTGATTACAATTCTTTTAACTGCGGAATTAGAAAAGGTACAGAGAAAAGTGACAAAAATGATTAAGGGGATGGGATGAGCGAGGGAAGGTTAAATAAGTCAGGGCTCTTCAGCGTGCAGAAGAGATGGCTGAGGGGAGATATGGTTAAGGTCTACAAAATCCTGAATGAAATGGATAAAAGCGAGTCAATTGTTTACTCTTTAAAAAGTACAAAGTCTAAGGGGCACGCCATGAAGTTTCTAAGTGGTACGTTAAAAAAATAGGAAAACATATATTTTCACTCAACAGATACTTAAGCTTGGGAATTCATTTGCAGAGGGTGTGGTAAAAGCAGTAAGAGGAGCTGTGTTTAAAAAAATGTTTGTACAGGTTCCTGGAGAAAAAAAGTCAATAGATTGATTTTAAGGTACACCTGGAAAAAACAACTGCTAATCCCCTGGGGGAAAGCATCGTGGAATCTATCTACTTTTTGGAATTGTGTCAGGTACTTGTAACCTGGATGGGCCACTTTTGGAAACGGGTTACTGGACTTGATGGACCTTTGGCTTGACTCAGTATGGAAATGTTGTTCTTATGTACTTTTTTCTCTGTGTGAACTGAACTAGATTTTTAAAATAAAAATATGCCTCTTTGTTTTGAAAATTGCATCGGGGAAACTATATACACATATTAGCATTTGCTCTTTTGCATGAACAAATTTTGGAGGTTCATTTATGCATATTGGCTTGAATTTTCAAAATAATATGTAGAAATATAAATCTCCTCTCATCCCCACCTCCAGGAGCACCTCTGCTCATTGTGGAGTAAACTTACATGCATACAGATGGTGTGTGTAAGTTTTATCTGTGCATTGTATGGTTACTACCATTAGGGATCAGACTCAGCATTTGGAAACCAAGATGGTAACAGAGCAGGAGCATCCCAGGATTTGGGTGTCCCTTTAGTGGGAGGGGGCTTGGGTGCCTTTTAGGGTGCATTCTGTTAATGAGTGGAAGGGGGGTCAGGCTGCTACTGATCAAGAGGGATTTGTAGGATAGGTGCTGGTGCTATTACTGATCAGGGGGATGGGGTAAATGTGAAAATACCGATATTGATGCTGGTGGGAGGTGGTGATGCTTAAAGCTTGAGTACTATTCTGCATGGAGCCATGGTATCTGCATCAGCAGACAGCACAGTAAGTAGACCATGGGATGATGTTCCAAGGGCTGCAGAGCAGAGATAGTATCCATCTGTCCAAGAAGGGTTGACGTGTCTTCAGTAGCAGACTGGCTAACCAAATGAAGAGGGCTTTAAACTAGATTTGT
This sequence comes from Ichthyophis bannanicus, assembly GCA_033557465.1. NCBI lineage: Eukaryota > Metazoa > Chordata > Amphibia > Gymnophiona > Ichthyophiidae > Ichthyophis > Ichthyophis bannanicus. The sequence goes on from CM066035.1 coordinate 668,676,730, forward strand.
TGGTGATGGGTGATGAGAGCTCCCAGGTAAGTGAAAGACCCCAGGTAAGTGAAACATTAAAATTTTCTATAGCAATGGATAAAAGGAGCAACGTCTGGAAAGTGGTGTGCTTAAATGCCCATAGCATGGGAAGTAAGATCCCAGATTTTGAGGCTTTAATGGAAGAGGCTGACTTGGATTTAGTGGCAGTTACAGAGACGTGGTTCATGGACAACCATGACTGAGATAAAATTATACCAGGCTATACTTTTCTCTGGAAGGATAGGGTAGGAAGAAGAGGAGGAGGAGTGGCACTATATGTAAAAAATAATATTAAAGCTATAGAATTACAAAGCTTAAAGGGGAGAGAAAAGTCACTCTGGGTTAACCTAGGAAAAGGGAAAGATAAATCCATTTGCATTGGCGTGATATACAGACCACCTCACAGGAAGAAGAAGTTGATGGAAGTTTAATAGAAGATATACACAGCGTTACCAGGAAAGGGAAAGTGCTAATGATTGAAGATTTCAATGTGCCGGATGTTGATTGGCACAGCCCTGCTGCAGGGCCATCTAGAAGTAAGGAGTTCCTGGATTCTCTACAGTGAGAACTATTCAAACAGCTGGTAACAGAACCAACACATTAAGGGGCCATACTGGATTTGGTGCTTACCTATGGGGAAAGTGTTTCTGATGTTATAGTGGGAGATCATCTTGCATCCAGGGATCACCAAATGGTGTGGTTCAGTATTATGACTATGGCTGATAAAATCCATTCCAAAGCAAGGGTCTTAGACTTTAGTAAAACTAACTTTGCCGAGATGGGCCAATACCTCCAGTAGTCATTAGCAGGATGGGAACATCAGGGGGGTGTAGATAAACAGAGGGCAAAACTGAAAAGAGATATTTTAAGGGCAACCAGTCTTTTTGTTAGAAAGGTAAAGGTAAAAGGAAAAGGAGGCCGCTATGGTTCTCAAAAGAAGTAGCTGAAAAGGGGGAGGCCTTTATGAACTATAAGAGATCACAGAGAGAGGAAGACAGACATCTATATTTGGAAAAAAATTATAGAATTTAGCAAAGTAGTTGGAAAAACAAAGATACAAAAAGAAGAAGAAATAGCCAATGTAATAAAATGGAAGGATAAGACATTTTCAGATATGTTAGTGAGAGGAGGAAGGGCAAAAGGGGAGGAATATGTAGAAGCTGATGAGGATAAAGCAGAAGTGCTTAACAAGTATTTCTGTTCTGTGTTCACAGATGAAGGGCCAGGAGCAGGACCTCAGAAAATACCCACTAATAGGAACAGAAGCGACGGGGATCTCGAACGATTTTCAGAAGACTGTGCTTGTGAGGAACTAGCTAAACTAAAAGTAGACAAGGTAATGGAACCATAAGGGATACATCCCAGAATATTGAAGGAAATTGGGGACTTTCTAACGGCTCCACTGACTGACCATTTCAATGCTTCTTCTGAGTCGGGATTGGTCCCAGAGGACTGGAGAAAGGCACATGTGGTCCCAATACACAAGAGCGGAAGTAAGGATGAGGTTGACAAATACAGGACAGTTAGTCTAACCTCTGTGGTGAGTAAATTATTGGAAATGCTGCTAAAACAGAGAATAGTGAGGTTTCTGGAGTCCAATGGATTACAGGATCTGAGGCAGCATGGGTTTACCAGGGGCAGGTGTTATCAGACAAATCTGTTTGATTTCTTTGACTGGGTGACCAGAGTTGGACCGAGGGAGAGCCCTAGATACAGTGTACTTAGATACAGGAAATTCTTTGACACCGTTCCGCACAGGCGACTTATAAACAAACTGAGCACCCTAGGGATGGACCCTAAAATGACTGACTGGGTTAGAAATTGGTTAAGTGGGAGGTGACAAAGGGTACAGGTAAATGGTGCTAACTCTGGGGAGAAAGAGGTTACCAGTGGTGTGCCGCAGGGATCTGTCCTTGGTCTGATTCTTTTTAACATCTTTGTTAGTGATATTGCAGAAGGGCTGTTGGGTAAGGTTTGCCTCTTTGCAGATGATATCAAAATCTGCAATAGAGTAGACACCCAGGAAGGAGTAGATAACATGAGGAGGGGTTGAGCTAAGCTTGAAGAATGGTTGAGAATTTGGCAGCTGAGATTTAATGCTAAAAAATGCAGGGTCATGCATTTGGGCTGCAATAATCCAAGGCAGCAGTACAGTATAGGTGAAGTACTTCTGTCCACAAAAAAAGAGCAGGACCTGGGCTTGATGGTGTCTGACGATCTTAAAGTAGCTAAACAGGTAGAAAAGGTGACGGCGAAAGCTAGAAGGATGCTTGGGTGCATAGGGAGAGGAAAGGCCAGAAGAAAAAAGGAGGTGATAGTGCCTCTGTATGTCTTTGGTGCGACCCCATTTGGAGTATTGTGTGCAATTCTGGAGACCACACCTTCAAAAGGATATAAACAGGTTGGGGTCGGTGCAGAAGGTGCTACTAAAATGGTTAGTGGTCTTTGTTATAAAGCATATGAGGATGGACTTAAGGATCTTAATATGTTTATGTTAGAGGAAAGGCGAGATAGAGGAGATATGATAGAGATGTTTAAATACCTCCGTGGCATAAATGCACAAGAGGAGAGCCTGTTTTGATTGAAAGTATCTCTTCTACGAGGGGATATAGGATTAGAGCAAAAGGGGATAGACTCAGGAGTAATATGTGGAAATATTTCTTTACGGAAAGAGTGGTAGATACGTAGAATAGTTTCTCAAGTGGAGATGGTAGAGATAAGGACAGTATCTGAATTAAAAAAACCTGGGACAAACACAGAGGATCTCTAATGGAAAAAAGGGGACTATTGTAGTAGTTGATGTGGAAGGGCAGACTAGAAGGGCCATATGGTCTTTTTCTGCCATCATGTTTTTATATATCCCTGCTATCTACTGATGGAGTTTCTGAGCAGTAAATATCTGCCCTGTTTGGTAACTGCAAGGCAGATACTGGGCATGCCCCACCAGTTACCACACAGGTTTTGCACTTGGATTTTTGCACCTAATGCATGGTAAGTGCAAAAATGTACCTCACGTTAGTCAAAGAGTCCCTGTATGTTGGTCTTCCAGTTTCCATGTTAAAGGTAATGCAATTGGTTTAAAATGTTGCAGTGCAGATTGTGATTGGTGGTACAAATAGAGAGCTGCTTATTCCCCATCTTTTATCTACTAATCTGAGGATGAGTGCACTCTCATCCAGCGGTAAGCAGCTTTTGGTACTCTGCTGTATTATTCCCTACCCGCTGCAGTGTTGTTCTTAGAGGTAGTGAATCTTGTACCCTGAGAACCATCTTCACTGATGTCATTAAGGTGAGCCCACAGTTTAACCTGTGAAAAGTGGAGAAAGAAGAAGAAGAGGGACTAGGGTTCTATGATCCAACAATCAGCAGATTTTGATGCTAGTTTAGGTCTTTCTTCTACATGGGGGCAATTTCTCCAAATAGGTTAGTTTTGCTCCTACTATGACATTCACCAAACTCTCTCCTAACCCCAGGGTATGTGGAGTATGATCTCAGTCTCTCAAAGTTACCGCTAACTCTTGCCATACTATACATCATGTCAAAAAGAGCTTCCTTCTGGAGTTCATAAGATGCAACTTGTCAAGGTGCAATTGGAAATTCCTCTTAATCAGGCCTGTGGTTCCCAGTACCATGGGAAGTATTTCTGTATCTTTCTGCCACATTGTCGTGGTCTCTGACTGCATTTCTTGGTATTTTAAGATCTTCTCCCTCTCCACATGATTCACAGAATAATTGCTATGAATGACTCTTCTATTAGAAATGTCCTTCTGATGTTTTTCTCCTTTACCACTATGCCAGGTTTCCTCATATCCAGCTTCTTTTCTGACAGAATGGGAACGTCCCAAGTGATTATAACGTCTTCTCTCTCCATGATTCTCTTAGGGTCATTTTCCCAGTGGTTTTCCGGTACAGCGATGTTATAGTGTTTATTCACAGGCAATTTCTTCATCTGGGATAGTTTTGTGCACACCATGAGAGTCATGAACATCACTCCTAGGTCAGGAAGTGATCTCGGTCTCTCAAGATGTTACAAATAGGCAACTTGTCAAGATGTGGCTGGAAATTCCTCTTAATCAGGCCTGTGGCTCTCTAGACGATGGGAAATATTTCTGTATCTTTCTGCCAGATATTTTGGGTTTCTGACTGCATTTTTTAGTATTTGCTCCCTTGTTACTGCTTCACTGCTGCTTCTGGAGGCAGTGCCCCTTGCCACTTGAAGGCCACGCCAGCTGATGTCATCAAGGTAGATGTGGTTTAGTCCATTGAAAGTGGAGAAAAAAGAAAGAGGGACTGAGATACTTGCTAGTCCAAGGTTGAAAGTGTTTTCTGAAACAAAAATTGACAACTTCTGATGCAGACATTTTGTCACTGCCTCCTGCCCACTGCAATGCCACTCTGGAGGTGGTGAGCTTTGCAGCCAGAGACACATTCATGGACCCAATATGGCCCATGAAAAGCTGAACCAGAGGCAGCATACTGATGAAGGGGCATAAGAAAAGGACATGCCCCTTTGTGCGCTCATTCCTCTACAATCTTATTGTATGACAGATTCGTTAAGGTATGATATTATTTTTCTTTTGTCTCTTTTTAAAACATAAGAACCTAAGAAATGCCATACTGGGTCAGATCAAGGTCCATCAAGCCCAATATTCTGTTTCCTACAGTGGCCAATCACAGTCACAAGCAGCTTCCCAAAAAGGTACACAGGTTCCACAATGCTTGTCCCGTGGTAAGCAGTGGATTTCCATTTCCTGAAAGATGCTTTTTTGGCTACAATAGCCTCTCTGACCTCATCTTTAAACCATGCTGGCAATTTTTTTTACCTTCCTTTCACTTTTCTTAAAATGTGGAATACTTCTGGTCTGGGCTTCCTATATGTGCCTGTACACTCTTCAGAATGCTATTGAAGTAATTTGGAGAAAGGGAACAGGGCCCTGCAAAGGTCATAAGGCCAATATTTTTACAGTGTATTGATCTGTATCTTATAATTGTGCCTAAGAAATTATATGACGTTGGGAAAGGATTAAATAATGGATATTTGATCTATACAAAGGTCTCACTGTTTATGATCTTATTCAAGATCATAAGTTAGCTATTTTTACTATTACTAAGCATGAGTGGGAGAAAGAGAAACAGTAAATTTGACACATTGCTGTTCCTTGAATCACATATTTTCTTTTAAACCAAGGTTAACTGGCCATAGTGAGGAGCTAGCAGTGATAAGGAAAACCTTTTTAGGTTTGTCAGTACTTGAGTAAAGGCAATTACAGGGCTATGAATATTTGGTATTTCTTGCTTCCTATAATAATTCTATCAATCTGTATTTAGCTCACACCTTATATGTGGTTAGCTTTAAATAATTTTTATCCTAAGAATACACTGAATGTTCTGAATCAATCTTCTAAATCATAGGGCTTACAGGCCTCCAAAGATTGTATGGAAATGAGTGGTAGGCCACCCATATTAAACAGAAAACCAGGTGGGATTTCCACTGCTACTTTGAAGATATTTAACTTCATGTTGTTGGTGTCCGCCGCTCAAAGAAAGGGAGAAAAACAGAAACAGAAACCCTTAGCTATATGCTCTTGCTGGTTTAGCATGATGGCCCAAATACCTTTGCTCTTGAGTTTTTCTTATCCTTGCAGAAATTCTCAGGCAGGGTTGATGAAATCAGTAAACCAGATGTAAGTGACTATTTAAGGGGTCTCCAACTCTGATCCTGGAGGGCCAGAAAAAGTCAGGTTTTCAGGATATCCCTAATGAATATGTATGAGATATATTTGCATGCACTGCCCCATTGTATCCAAATGTATCTCATGCATATTCATTACCTATCCAAAAGCTACCAACACCTAACAGTCTGGAGAAGAATCAAAATCAAACTCACCCCACACTCACAGATCACACCACTTCCTACAATGTATACCAAACACCTATTATACAGAAATTTAAACTGCATTTTAGATTTTTGTGTAATAGGTGTTTGGTATGCATATTCATTAAGAATATCCTAAAAATCGGACTCGTTTGTGGCCTTCCAGGGCTGGAGTTGGAGATCCCTAGACTATTTGCTTGTTAGACCCATTTTCCTCTTACGGGATGTAGAAGGTCCTTGGCTGACACTGATGCAGAATCTATCCTTGAATTCTGGGTTGCTGCCAGACTTATTGAAAAAGAATGTGTTACTGTTCCAATTTTAAAAAGTGTGTGTGTGTGGGGGGGGGGGGGGTAGGAATATGTATTCATGAGTGTATATATGAATATTTTGGGCACTTAAAAATTTAAAGTGTGTGCAAATCACTTGTGCATGTATATACCTGCATATTACTGTGCATGTAATCAATTTCCACGTTAGTTATAGCATACACGCAGTGTGCATCTAAAGAACCATTGTGAAACAAACAGGAGGAGGTGGCTGAAAACTAGGAAAAGTTCATTTTAACCCTGGAATTACCGAGATTTTTTGCACACACTGAATATTGTTGGGGTCATAAATGACCCCACGACGAATTTTAATTGTTAACCATGAAAAATGGAAACTAAACAGACAAAATATTATTCCGAATTAATTATTTATTATATGAAGGTTAAATGTTTTGAAATTTAATGCTTTATCATAAAATTATATGAAGAAGAGTTGCCATGAAAACAGTTTTTGCATGTACTTGATGTACACAGTGAAGTACTACAGTCATTTGCATGAGACACAGACAATTTCTGAATGTTCTTTGCAAACATTGCACTTGCAGGAGGTGCAAACTATGTTGCTTTTCTTGTCTTTTTCTCTGGAACAGCAGTGACACCTTGCCCTTTTCTTTGGGATCCCGACATTGCAAACAGCATCAGTGGCTTCTTCAATGCTGGAAGAAGTCTCGCTGCAATTACTCTGAAGCAGCTGCTTTCCTAATTCCAAGAGGAATAGACGATGTCTGTGCTTTGACTTGGACTGCCATTCTGGATTTAGTGACATCCAAACAATGAAGACGTTCAAAGCACTGATGTCCAACATGTTGTAGAAGATTGTCACTGGCCAGCGTCTTGTCATTCGTTTTGTGGTATACGTGCGCAACATTTGATCTGCCGTATCTACTTCACCTTTACTAGAATTGTAGTCCAAGATCATGCGTGGTTTTTTTGTCTGGACGTGTGTTATCTACTTCTTCTTGATCATGCAAACTGCTCAGAAGAACAACCACTTTTCCTTTCTTCGGGCAATAGGAAACCAGAGTGGCATCATCGCAAAAGGTGAAGTGAATACCTCTCGGCCCTTTGCTGTTACAAATTCTGGAGGTAATTCTTTTCTGTTCTTTCGAATTGTCCCCAAAAGTGTCATTTGTTTTTCTAGCAATTTCTGTGACAGGGATAAACTGCAGAAGAAATTGTCAACAGTAACATTTCTGCCAGATTGCATCAATCCTTCAGTGAGTTGCAGCACAACCCTTTCACCCTGATTCTGTTCCCTGTTTTGTCCGAGTTCCCTTCCTGTATGTACTTGAAGACGCAGAACATATGACGTTGCACTGTCACAAAACATCCATAGCTTTATGCCATATTTCCCAGGTTTGCTGGGAATATATTGTCTGAATGGAACACGGCCACGAAATGTAAGCAGTTGCTCATCCACGGTAACATTTTCACTAGGAACAAAGGCGTCACTTAGAGTTGCTTCCCAGGTATCAAAAACGTGTCTGATTGGAACAAGCTTATCCATGCCTCATTGTTCACATCTGTTGGTTGCATCATCAAATCTGAGAGCACAAGAAATTTGCTGAAAATGGTTACGGGCCATATTTTTGCCGAAAACAGAACGACCATCTTCAAGGTTCCACAACTGAACTATGGATTCATTTTGTGACTTGTACACACCTGAGAGGATCAGAAGTCCAAGAAATTGCTGAAATTCTCTGTCTTTCAAATCTTTCCAGGTGGGGTCAGAAATGTGTCTTCCTTGTTTGCTCGTCCACATCATGATTTCATTCAATAAGTTCTTCCTCATGAACAAGTGGAATGCTGCGAGAGGGCCATCAACATTTCGTACAGCATACCTTGTAGGACCTTGTTGTACGGGCATGACATTAGCTCTGGCGTATCTTCCAGCAGCTTGCTTTATAGGTTTCCTGTTCCATGATGTGGCATCCTTAGATACATAGGCTTCAGTGGCAACATTTGTGTTTATAGTTGATGACCTCTTAGCTCCTCTACGACCACAACTAAGATTCCTCACAAATGATACTGACACCGAGGACTCCTGCCTTCTTCCCCGTCCAGCACAGCCTCGACCTTTGCCTCGACCTGTAACTTGACTCTTTGCTGCAGGAAATGTTACCGGCTCAACATCAGTCTCACATTCACTTGGCGACCAATTGCTGCCGCCATCTGAATCATGACTGTCATCATCAGATTTATCGTCCGAATTTGGCTGAAATGCTTCTTCACTTGCTGAATATGCTGCATCATCAGACGACTCAAGGCCATCACTGTCAGCATCTCGTTGCAATATTTCTCTTACTTGGGCAGCTGAATACTTTCGTTTTGACATCATAAACAATAACCTAAAATAAATAAACAAAGAGAAAGTTGAATAAAATGCAAAGCAGTTTTACTATAGGTGTACAATAATCGTGATGAACGAGCTGAAAGCCCTCAGATTTCATCGGAAATAATGAGAGAACATATGATATCAATTACATAATTAATGATAAATACCTTTGTCAGATCAAAAAATTCACAAAACTGCAAATTGTATCACGATCCAAACTGGACGTAAGCAACTGGGGTCAAAAATGACCCCACTGGTACTCTGTGCTGCAATTCATCATTAGCATCACCTAGCGGATGAAAATTATTCCTCTCATGGTGCAATATAAAGAGAATATTGGCATGTGAAAAGTCATAAAAAGATTGGATTCTTGAACAACTAGTTTCCGAGATACGCGTTGTGAAACTTGCAATGGGGTCACTTTTGACCCCATCGGTACTCCCAGGGTTAAATGAGTGTGAACAGAACTTCTTTTGACCTTGTGCACACCTAGGGAAGGTGTATCATCTCTGACACATTACCAGCCATATCACACTTACCTTTTTAAGTAAGCTTTTGGGGCATACCATTTATGTCCTGCTATTGAGCCATGTGGAGGATCAAAAGGCCCTTCATCCATTTTGGACCATTCAGAGTGCAGTACTGCAGATCATGGTTTTCTGCTTCTTAGACTTCAGGAGGCTGGAATTAATGATAGTGTGATTGCTTGACTATCTTCAGTTTTAGTAGGAAGACAACAGATTGTTGGGAAAGCAAGTTTTCTAAACCACGTCATCTTAGTTGTGGAGTCTCTTAAGGGTCTGTGTTTTCACCTTTGTTGTTTAATTTCCATATTATCCCAATTGTCTCATTAAGCCACAGTTAGGGAATAGAATGCTGTCTTTCTGCAGTTGACATTCAGTTGGTCCATTTAGTGACTGGGGGCCAATTAGATGTTGTTCAGAATTTGAATAATTGTTTATAACAATTGGTGAAATATTGAGGAAATGCCTACCTGAAACTTAGAGGGTAATTTTATAACAGGTCATCTATGTGTGAAAGCCACACAAGCATATATATCTTTAGCTTATTTTATAAATTATTTATTGGCATTTATAAAGCCATGGGGCTATTTTAGAAGTCTTATGCGCCTCTTCTACATGAAAATATTGGTATTTACACATGTAAATGTTGATTTTAGAAAGGCACAATTTTAACATGAACACAACAAGTGAAGAGACACCCCCACAAGGAAGCAAAGCAGAAAAAAAGAGCAGGGATGCTAAAATAAAAGATTTTTCCTTTATTATGCTCTTCTTTTCTGCAGTTTTGACATGGACATCCACACCATTCAGAAACTGTAGTGGGGTGTGTTTGGGCATAGTTGGCATGGCTGAGCAGACCAAAAAACTGCAGGTGTGTTTCCCATTTTTTAAAGTGGCCGTGTATATGGCCGAAAGTTCCTAGTCAGATTTTACACCTGCTTATTTTAGCTGGGGTTCTACACCAGGAACGAAAGAAGAAAGTCTCCTTAATCTCCCATTGTTTATTTCCTCTTCCAAACCATTAAAAAAATGCAATCTAGGTGCTAGAGATAGGTCCTGCTGTACATCACCATCACTACCAGTGTGTGACAGGTGTTCCTTGCAGTGCAGCCGAAGGTAATTTGGTGTCCATCTGTATCCTGCAGTCACATGTGGCCCTGTGAGACCAGACACCAGCCAGATTAGTGTGTACCCCCCCCCCCCCCCCGTGTTAGGGTCTGGCTGACATGGAAAGCTGTTATCAGGGCAGAGGGGTTCCTAGAATTGCATGAGGAGTGTGTAGCAGTGCCTTTATAGGTCACAGTGGTATATACTGCATACCCCAAAGGGCCCACATCACTCTTTTTGTAGGTAAAGAACAGGTGCCCCCGCCCCAGGGAAGAAACCTCCATCCTGTTTGTATGAGACAGCCCTCCAGGGTTGGTGGGCCAGAGCCATACCTATGACTGGGGCAGCGGCAGACCAGCAGCAATGCTGGGGTTAGGTCTGGAAAACCCCAACTGCCTCCCACCACTGTCTGCCAGTCACCAGCAGACAGCACAGTCAGACTGTACCTTATAGGTGTTCTGACCATGCACAGTCTAACTGCAGACAGTCCATCAGCCAGTCCATAGTGCATGCTCACAGAGGAGCTATGTGCAGCAAGCAGGCATCTCAGTGATTGGGACCCCAGCACTGGGGAACACAACTATATTTCTGGAGACAGATAGTGTAGAGCTCTATGTGGGAACCTAGACCTGCCATGGTCACTGCTCGGTCAGAGTGAGTGCCCTCCCAGCACGGGCACCCCCCCCCCCTGCCAAGCTGACATGGCCATTTGCTGTCGGTGCTGGTAATGCGCAGTCCCAGGCCATCCACTGTGTAGGTAGGCACCCGCCTAGGGAGCGCATTCCAGGGTGGGGGGGGGCATACATGGACATCCTCACATCCCCCCCCCCATCACTGCCTACCAATATTATGTCCCTTTCACATGGGGGCGGGATGGCTGGGGGGATGTCAGGTCAATGCCCTAGCAACTGTTGGCTAGGGTGAACCAGGTAGATATAGGTGGATTGTGTTTGGCCTTGGTCAGCTGCTGTCTTGCTGATTTCCGGTTTCTATGTTCCTATGTGCCACCTAGGCACCCGCCTGGTCCACCCTGTGCCCCAGCTGCCCATGCTACATGTCTCGCCTACAGCCCCCCTATGCCCCATTTGCACCATCGCCATAGTGGCCATTCATACTTTGGCACTATGGTGTTGCTGAAAATGGAGCACTACTATCACATTTCTTGGGCTCCCTGCCTAGGCTGTATATTGCTGACACTTAATGGTTTCTCTCTCCTGCAAATGTGCATCTAACGGCAGGTTTTCATTCGCGGTAGGATTCAGCCCTTCAGTTCAGCGCGTTAGTGTGAAAGGAGCCTCTCCGATTTTAGAAAAGGTTCAGAGAAGAGCCACCAAAATGGTAAAGGGGATGGAAGGATACTCCTATGAAGAAAGGCTAAAAAGGTTAGGGCTCTTTAACCTGGAAAAGAGACGGCTGAGGGGAGATATGATAGAAGTCTATAAATTAATGAACAGAGTGGAACGGGTAAACGTAGATCGATTATTTACCTTATCAGAATATAGAAAGACTAGGGGACGTGCAATGAAGCTACAGGGTAAACTATTTAAGACTAATAAAAAAATATATTTTTTCACTCAACGTGTAATCAAACTCTGGAATTTGTTACCGGAGGATGTAGTAAAGGCTGTTAGTGTAGCTGGGTTTAAAAAAGGTTTGGACAAGTTCCTGGAGGAAAGGTCCATAAACCATTATTAAGAAGGGACCCAGGATATCAATGCTTGAACCAATACAAGCATTGTGGAACCTGTGTCCCTTGGGGAAACTGCTTGGTACATATGACCTAGATTGGCCACTGTTGGAAACAGAATACTGGGCTTGATGGACCTTGGTCTGACCCAGCATATCTTATGTTGTTATGTTCTCCCCGCCCACTCTCCGCCCATTGACCCCTTCTCTCTGCCCTCTCTCCACCTTCTGCGGTGTTTACCGCGGCCGGGGACGTTAATGATCGTTAAGTAACGTTAACGCGCATTAACGTTACATACCGCGCGTTATGTAACATTAACGATCATTAACATTACATAACGCGTGGTATGTAACATTACCGCAGTTTAGTAAACATACCCCTTAGAAGTACATGTCAGCCATTTTGTGAACCTATACGTATAAATACAATCGGATGCCACTATATTTATTTAATTCTTTATCTAACTGGAAGGGGACATAAAAAAATGGAAGATTAAGAAGGATTAAAATACTGTAATCCCTTAATCCTGCCTGTAAAGTGCTGGCCAAAATGAGCACTCTTTAGAAATCTCTGCATGCCAGGGAACAGCAGGTAAATTCTAATGTGGACAATTGTAGTCATACATGTGTATTCCCCTATACGAAACATGGAAATACACATGCAGATTTGTTACCTGCCAAGGCCACTCACTATCAGTGTCCCCTTGCTACATAGGAAAGACATCTACATGTAAATGAAGCCCTTGCTAAAATCACCATTTATACATGGATGATAAGGGGGTCATTTAAAAAAATTTAATCATGATTTTGACATCTGAAGATATGCACATCCAAATCATGAGACGATCCCAGAGCCATTTTACAAATGGCTTTAAAGACGTCACCAGTATGGAGATGTCCAAGTAGGCAGGGAGATGTGGCAAAGACATATCTGGGGAGGTGCAATGGACCTACACATCCCTATTCGATTTCAGAAACATAAGGAGCACGTGCAGGCATGTCTATGTTTAGACCTGCTCCAGGCACGAATAGGCATCAGGAAAGTGCTTGTTTTCACCTGAAATCATCCAGAGTGTAAAGAAGATGGCAAGTTAAGTAACTAGCTTAAGATCACAAAGGCCCACACTGGGATTTGAACCCTAGCTACCCTGCTTCTAACTCACTACTCTTAACAATTATGCTATTAGATGTCCATTCTGAAACGCCATTCTGGGGACGTCTAGGTAGATGTCTTCATAGACGTCCATATCCGGCACGTTCACATTTATGAAATCATGTCTGAACTTGCACAATGCTGCTTTTATCCCAGACATTCTGGCTTTGATGTCCCAGATTGCACTTGGAAATCCTTTGCAGAATGGGCCTTTAAGTAGATGATGGTACTTTTTAGCTTTTTGGTTTAGTTGTATTAAATAGTTTTGTCTTAATAATAATTGTATCTGCCATTGTTTATTGTGAACCACTTTTGGGTTGTTGCCATAAGTGGTGTATAAATTAAATAAAGCAAGTAAATACATCTTTATGCCGGCTACTGATTAAATACTGTATTGTGTGCAGCTTAAAATGATTGTAATAATCTTTAAGGTTTTGCCTTTCATAGCACCATCTTATTTGCATGCAGCAATTTAGTTTTATCTGCAGGGTGTTCTTTATAGTCAACAGTACTAGGTCTTTTAGTTGTGCCTACCAATAAGGCTGCCATTCAGGGGCATAGTTACTAAATTGCATAAAATCTGGCATTTTGCTACATCTTAGTTTACCACAAGGGCCATTAAGCTGTGGTAACTCAATATCACAGGTTAGTGACTTCTGTGGTAAAGGAGTAACGCAGCTCACATGGCCCAATGCTCCAGGCCACTATCTTAAAGGGACCAGGCTTTTGCCAGAAGACTGGTGGTTTATGGGTTCCCTTCTTCTGGTACTCCCAATGTCTTGGCTCCAGTGCCCTTCCTAGCCCTGCGTGAGTGGTGCAGCCACACAGGGCGCAAAGGATTAGGGGGACATTTCGGGCAGCCGGCCTCGGCTCCCCCCATGATGCCTGCTGTTGCCCTGCTGCCGCCACTTTTTGTTTTCTCAGCGGCATCCGCAGCGTGGAGCAGACCTGACTCCATATTAAAAAAAATAAAATCAAAACATGCAGATCTTTCTGATTCCATGCTTGTATGCCAGTCTGGTCCCTCCCTCCGTTCTCTGATATAGGTCACATCAGAGGAAGAAGGGACCAGGCTAGCCATTCAAGCATAAAGTTGAAAAGACACACATTTGAATGGCTGTTCTGGTCCCTCCCTCCTCTGATGCAAACCTACAGGGAGGGATCAAATCTGCATAGAAGCGCAGAGTCGAAAGACCCACGTGTTTTGTTTTGTTTTTTTAAATTTGAAGTCAGGTCTGCTCAGCTGCTGCCGGCGCCACCGCAGAGAAAACAAAATGTGGTGGCAGTAGGACAAGAGCAGGCAGCCAATTGGACATGGAGGTATTGGTGAGAGGGGGGCGCACCCGATGTGCAAGTCATACAGGGAGCAATTATGGCTTGATATGGCCCTGCTTGGCTCTCCCTAAACAATCCCCTTCCCTACATAGACCCAGTACCCTATAAGCCTCTGTAGAGGATCCCCCTGGATCCAGAACAAACCCCCCCTCACCCTTGAAGACTCCCCCCCCCCTTCACACACACACACACACAGTTCCAGAAGGCCACAGGGTCCTACCTTGTAGGTGTCTCTGATGATCTAGCTGTCCCTCTCATTCCTACTAGCCCCAGCACTGAGTTCAAAATGGCTCCTAGGATCCCCTAGCAGTAGCCAAGCCATGTTATTCAATTTGAATACTAATAAGGTATTTTGCATGAATATGCATGATTTACATCTCATTAGTATTAAACACTCATTGAGATGGCAAATTGTGGATTATGGTAAAATAGCACACATTATTGCCCTTTAATGTGAGTTACAGGCCAAAGAGCGTATGTCATTGCTGCAATGCAGTTTACTATCTACCCCACTCAGTATTTACCTAGTGCCAGGGCTTTTGCAATTACTGGTCCAAGTCCAACTATTATGGAATACCTTGTCAAGTGAATTTCAAAGTGCATGCAAAGGCAGATTAAAGTAGTTTTCAGTCTGCGTGAAGATTTCAGTATTTATTATTGTGTAGTCTTATTTGTAGCTTTTGTCTAACTATATTGTTATAGCTGTTTTTTTGTTTGTTTTTCACTTAGAATGTTGTATGATGGCCAGATTATAAATTATTTCAAAAAAATCATTTTTTTTAATTTATAGAAGGTATTCAACCAGAATACGGGATGGAGTGATCATTCTAGTTACTCTTTATGTAAATGGAGAGCTGGTTGACCATTCTGTGTGTGTGTGTGTGTGTGTGGCTATGCAGTTTTTGAGACATGCATCTTCTAGCATTCAGTAACATTTCCTGTTCGTGTAACCAGGCTAGTCCCGGACCTCTGGGTTCCCTATCTCATCCAGCAGCTTTGGAGACTGAGAAAACTCCTCCTCTTTTTTCGTGATGTCACCGGTATATCCATTAGGGATCTGCCTCCTGCCATCAGTTACCTCAGTCTCCAAGCAGCTTGTGAGATAGGAGCCCGGAGTCCCGGGCTCACTGGAGAAGCAATTAAGTTCAATTGGGATAGCTTTAGTAGGATTTCTCTGGCTTTTCAGCCTAGGGGAGCAGAAGTTTTCTTAAGAGCAGTGTGCCTTTAAGGGATTTCTTGCAGGCGTCTCGCTTCCTTTCCTCCTGCGCTCTCCCCTCCCTCCCTTTTCCCCAGCTTGGGTCTTCTGCAGTATCGCATAGTAGCAGAGCTCTACTGTTCTTAGGGGGCTCTGGATATTTTGACGAACACTGCCGGTGGGAGCGACACGCAGTTAGTTCAGCCTAGCCAGCGCCACACAGAAGGCTGCCTGTAAACGCGCTGGCAGGCTCGGGGCGATCCTTCACTGCGTATACCGGAGCTGGCTGCTAGTGGGGTCAGTCTTTCTCCGAGGCTGCTGCCAAGCGGTTCGCCTTCTCGGATTTTTTGTAACCTGTTTGCTCGCAGTGCAACAAGGTAAGAAGGCCAGAATTTTGACGTTGGTGGCAGAGCTTATTTTGGCGCGCAAATGAGCACGTCGGGCCTAGCTGCGTGGTGCGCGCGGCGGTGAACGCTGCTCTCAGTGCGTCGGCCTGAATCTCCTCAGGCCTGGTCCTCCTTTAATTCTTCGTTGCTCCGCAGGTTATTAGTCGGGGGGTTTTTCTTCCCTTTAGGTGAGGAGTCTTGAAAAAAAAAAAAAAAAAGCAGAAATTTTTAGCATCGGGGAGACCCGCACAGCCCGCGGTGGTTTTGGCGCCTCTGTCTGTCCGGGGAAGGGTGAAACGTTTTCCTAGGGGTAAAGGCTGTTTCACTAGACCTCAGGGCTGCAATTTCCTCTAAGCCACTTTGTTTAGTTTGTGGCTTGAGGAAAAGCTCCTCAGGCGTTTGTAAAGCCTGTGTGAGAGATTCCTCTGGCATGGACCCCTCCAAGTCTGATAAGGAGGAGGTCCAGCTGTCTGAGTCCGGCGGTTCTTCCACACAAGTGGTGGAGACAGTCCGGGAGGAGCCAGTGGCTGGGCCCTCTTCTGCCCCGGATACTGTTAGGCCTACAGCTTCTTTGCCCAAGGACTGGACAGCCATTTTTTCCAGCGATTTTGTTACGCTTCTGCAAACCGTGTTATTTTCTGGCTCGCAGCAGGTGCAGCGGCAGGAGCCATTGGCGGGACTGAAGAGAACCGCAATTGCTTCCCCGGCCGAGGAGCTCTCCGTCGGAGCCAAGAGACCGCGTACTGAAGCTTTAACGGCGGATTGTTCTATAGCCTCGGAGGGACACTTGTCAGAGGATGACGTCCGTGAGTTTGAAGCAGAGGAGGAGCTGGAGGAAGGCGAGCTGTCTGAAAAAGAGGACCAAGCCAGGGTGGTTTGCGTATTCCGCAGAGAGGAGCTTCCAGCCTTGATAGTGGAATCTCTCAAAGTTCTCAATATGCCGGTTCCAGGTGCGGCTGACGATGACACCCTGGAAGATCCTTTGCTGCAGGTGTTCCGTAAGACTCAGCGGGCGTTCCCGGTACACCGGGTGTTCCGGGAGATGATTCAGGAGGAGTGGAACGTGCCAGAGGCTCCGTTGAAAGGGTCGAGAGTCATGGGCCGCCTGTATCCTTTGTTAGATCAGGATAAAGAGGTCTTTAAGTCCTCCGTCTTGGATGCCTTGCAGGGTGAGCCCTTCGAACCTCTTTCTCGGGCATCTCTCAAAGATCTCACTTTGAAGGTCGTGTTTCTCGTGGCCATTTGTTCGGCGCGGAGAATCTCCGAATTGCAGGCTCTTTCTTGCAGGGAGCCCTATTTGTTATTTTTCTCGTCGAAGGTGGTTCTCAGGACTGTTCCTTCCTTTCTCCCTAAGGTAGTGTCGCCCTTTCATGTGAATCAGGAAATTTCTTTGCCGGTATTTTCGCGGCTCTCGGGGGATTCTGGTACGGGAAATTTCCGCAGTTTGGATGTTCATCGGTCCTTAAAGAAGTACCTTGCTAGGACGGCTAGTTTTCGCAAGTCGGATAGGCTCTTCGTTCTCTTCGCGGGCCCTAGGCGGGGCGAAGCGGCCTCAAAAGCATCCATTGCCAGGTGGATTAAAGAAGCTATTGCATCGGCTTATATGCTGAAAGGTAAGTCCGTGCCGGAAGGGCTTCGCGCTCATTCCACCAGAGCTCAAGCTTCTTCGTGGGCGGACCTTCGGTGGGTTCCGCCGCTGGAGATTTGCAAAGCGGCCACGTGGTCCTCCTTGAACACTTTGTAAGACATTATCGCCTGGATGTTCAAGGGACAGTTGATACTGCGTTCGGGGCTGCTGTACTTCAGGCAGGTATTTCGGGACCCTCCCATGCTTGAATAGCTCACTGCTCTGGTACTTACCCAGAGGTCCGGGACTAGCCTGGTTACATGAACAGGAAGGTGAAATTAGACTTACCTGCTCATTGTAGTTCCTGGAGTGTAGCCAGGCTAGTCCCGTATCCCTACCCTGTATCTGTGGCGTAACAGTAGCCTGAAGTACTTGCCTCATTTACAGGTAAGAGTTCATTACATATTACAGTTGTCCGTGCGTAACTAGGGCCATGCAGGAAGGTGCTGCCTCCATCTTCGGGATAGGAAGCTAGGTCTTTTCTTGGGGGTTTCTTCTTTCCTTGCTATGAGAGAGAAGCCTGCGTCACTTAAAGTCACAATAGTAACAGAGCTTTCCGTTCTGTTTGTACATAGTTTACCATTTAATCTTGAGGTTTTGAGTAACTTGCTTTAGTGGTTAAACGCTTACTTGTGTCTCCGGTGAGTCTTCTTTGTCAATAGGTTACTGATGGCAGGAGGCAGATCCCGAATGGATATACCGGTGACATCACGAAAAAAGAGGAGGAGTTTTCTCAGTCTCCAAAGCTGCTGGATGAGATAGGGAACCCAGAGGTCCGGGACTAGCCTGGCTACACTCCAGGAACTACAATTAGCAGGTAAGTCTAATTTCACCTTATCAACTTTGTGATAATCTTCCTATACATTTTCAGTCTGAAAAAATATGAAATGACTAAAATTTGCCATTCCACATTGTCAACCCTGGGATCAGTTACTGGAACGTGATATCTTCTTAAAGAATATAAGAAGGCCTCACATGTCGGCTAATGAAAGTATCTTATTGGTTTGATCTTTTATCACAGTCATCATCCTCTCTGCCTGATGCCCCACCCCCCTGGTAGAAAATGTCATTCACTGAAAATTACTGGGAAGTAGTATGTGTAGAAGTCTCACACAGATTGCATTGATTTGGGTTTGAATTAGATTTGATTGTCCAATTTTTCCAAATCTAAGCGGAATGCAAGTTACACGGGTGCAGGAAACCATATGTTATGCCTCATTTCTATCTTTGTTGGCAGGTGTAGGGAATCTTTTTAATATCTTAATAGCTTCCATCATACCCTTTCTCCTAACAGCTATTGTAATGTAACCACATATAAATGAATTATAGTTTATAGACTGATGCAGAATTTGAGGATTTTAAAACTAATGTCATTATTTTTCAGGAATGCCAGGCATTCACCTACAAGTTTGCTGAAGAAGTAAGAAATCAGACATTTGGTGCAGCAACTCCAGGTTATGATTTTATTAGTAGTCTAAGGTATGCATTTTGATACAGTAAACCACTTTGGCACACATGGTGATTTGGGGTATTGGGGCTTTTTCTTTTGTGCCTTACTGCTGAGTGGTACCCCAATATGGGACCTCGCCCACTCCTTATAATTTTAGTATAAATTTGTAAGACAGGACAATTTATAAGTAAAACCCAATCTAATTTATTGAACTAGAATGCACAAGTCCGCAAAAACATGCTAAATAGTTTGCAGCAAATATAAATCTAATACCGTGTTGTTATCCTGTTAGGCAGAGGCGACGTCACTGTCTGCCCAACTTACATTCTACAAAGCACTATTTTATACACTCACTTCACAGCTTTTTTTAGTCCATTTGCCCCTTTTCCCTTATATGTTTATTCCTTACAACAACTTTTGACACACATTCTTTCTTTGTTCTCTTGTTTAATGGTCTTTTGCAGAATCTTATCTCTGTGTCTCATCTCCCTCAGCCTCCTCCAGTTCCTACCTTTCTCTGGTTTATTTGTAGTCATGGGTAGAGCAGTCTGTCTGCAATTCATCTTGCCAGCAGTTTCGAAGGTTATAGTATTTTACAGCACACACACACACTGTTTTTATTCACTCATTTTAAAATGGAGTTTTCAGAGAGGATTCTGGGAGAGCAGACAAAGAGATATTCGTTCATCCCTCTCTTCTCTTTAGGGGCTATTGCTATGCTATCTGCAGTTTTTTTGCAAAAGCCTTGTTGTTGTTGTTAAGTGCCTTCGAGTCGGAGTCGACTCATGGTGACCCTCTGGATAGCTATCCTAAATTGTGTTCAGTCTTCAGTCAGGCAGCTCATTGTTGACAGACTGGTACCCGTAGCTGCTGTTATTGTATCGATCCATCTCATTGCTGGCCTTCCTCTTTTGCATTGACCTTCTATCTTGCCAAGCATGATGTCTTTCTCTAATGATCTCTCTCTTCGCATGATGTGTCCAAAGTATGAAAGTCGAAGTCTTGTCATCTGAGCTTCTAAAGAAAGCTTAGGTTTGATCTCCTCTAGTACCAACTTGTTTGTTCTTCGGGCAGTCCATGGTATACACAGTATTCGCCGCCAGCACCATAATTCAAAGGCATCAATTTTCTTCCTGTCTGTCTTTTTCACTGTCCAGCTTTCACATCCATATGATGTTATTGAAAATACCATGGCTTGAACAAATTGAATCTTTGTATGGAGAGAGACATCTCTGCTCTTGAGAATCTTATCTAGGTCTTTCATAGCCATTCTGCTAAGAGCAATGCGTCATCTGATTTCTTGACTGCTTGTTGCTTCTTTATTGATAGTTGATCCAAGTAGGTTAAAGTTGTTCACAATTTCAATTTCTTCTCCTTCAACGATGAACCTGTTGATTATGCCAGTTGTCATGAGCTTTGTCTTCTTTACATTAAGGTGCAGGCCCATTTTGAGACTATGGGGTATGTTTACTAAACTGCGGTAAACGTACATAATGCGCGTTATGTAACGTTAACGATCGTTAGCGCGTCATAACGCGCATTATGACGTGCTAACGATCGTAATTCTCCGCGGCACGGTAAAACACCGCAGAAGGTGGAGAGAGGGCGGAGAGAAGGGGTCAATGGGCGGAGAGTGGGCGGGGAGAGGCTCCCCTCACACTAACGCGCTGAATATCAGGGCTGAATTCCAACGCGAATGAAAACCTGCCGTTAAAGGCACATTACAGGGGAGAGAAACCATTTCAGTGTCAGCAATGTACAGCCCAGGCAGGGAAACCAAAAAAAAGTGATAAGTGTGATACATGTGCACAGAACAAAAGGGCACAGAAACACTGAAAATGACCCCAACAGACTGGAAAAAAACAGTAACCAAGCTGGCCAATAGTGGTATCAATGAGAAACATCAACCCCTCCCCCCCCCCCCGAGTAAGCTCCATAGAACAGATATAAATCGTGGAAGGGTCTATACGCCGTCCCCATACAAGGTGAATGAGCCCACAGTGACATAGCACTGCTCAGGGTTTTCCCCACCATCGGACAGGTGCACATATCCCGCAACATCAGGGCGGGCATGTCGGAACGGCAACTGGACAGATGCCAGAGAAGGGGATACAGAGGGCCGCAGGCGGCACATGCTGTGGTGGAGCTGGGCCACAGTGCGGACTAGGGTGATGCCTAGGTGGCCCATACGAATGCTGAAACAGCGGAGCAGCCAGACAGCAACTGCTGAAGGTCCAACATGGGCATGAGTGGGTTTCCCAAAGTGTCACAGGGGATAGTACCCAACAGCTACCCCCAAGGGCACGGAACATTGGCAGGCGGGGCTGGGGTGAGCGTGGACGTCTATGCAGGCATCCCTACCACAGAACACGCACCATAGGCAGCCGCCTACCCGCACACTGGATGGCCTGAGACTGCGCACCACCAGCTCCACCAACAGAAGGGCATGTCAGCATGGTGTCTGAGGGATACTGGTGGTGGAGGGGGCAGTGGCAGCTGCCCAGAGCAGACTGTGGCCTAGCCCTGTGTAGGTGGGTGCCATGCACTGCAACAGACAGGCCCTGTCTGACCAACAGTCATGGTATCACCAGGGAATGCACCATCTCTGTGATAACATGGTGGTGCAGTGCACAAAACCAGTGTATTCAGAAGCCGAAGGTCACAGGTTCAAGTCCCAGCTGTGGTTTCCGCCAACCCAGTCCTCGTGTTTTACCCACTACTATAACGTGCTAATACAGACGGAACCTTTCTTGCAGATGACATAAACATGCCCAAAACACCTACATTTTACCCTACAGAGCACAGACACCATAAACATGCACATTACCTAGACAGAGCCTCCCAAATGCAGTCCTGGAGGGCCAAACACCATTCCGGTTCCATGCTGCCTCTGATAAAGATGCCTGTGCTGCATTTCTATGCGCCACCCCCATGGTATGCAGATGTATCTCATGCATATTCATGAGGGACAGCATGAAAACCCGAACAGTGTTTTGCACCGCAGGACTGGAGTTGTGAACCTCTGCCGTAAAGCAGCAGCCAACAGGGGCAGACACACCCGCACCCACAGGCCCCATTATCCAAAGCCTCCTGGAGAGGCAGGACTTTGGGCTCTGCGTGCATCTCCCAATACTAGCACTTGCATACCTTAGTAATGCCACCCTAAACCTGGGAATATGGTACACAGCTATCAAAAGGTTGCTATGATTACTGGCAGATAGCAATTCCTAGGTTAAGTACAATTTTCGGAGTGAGCTGTATCATAGCAACCTTTCTGATGTCTGTGGAGTGTGCTACAGGTCTTGTGTCTGACAGTGTTTACCAATCTGCGGGGTGACTTCTACAGTATTGCGTACCATAGCCATGCCTGCACTGTGCCCAGGACTGGTGTGGTGGCCTGAGCTGCCCAACACCTCTATAGTTGCACAATGCTGGCATAGGTGTGGGGAGTGTGTGTCTGTCTATCCAGTGTGTGGTGGCTGCCAACACCCTCCACAGCCCACACTGCTAGCACTGTTGCCAGTATTGGCCTGCCAATGTTCATAATGAGGAGAAAGGTACTGTGGGAATAGCCTGGATAGGGTGGCCTGGCCTGGCCGCATCTGCACAGGGCATAGGGCATTGGCCGGACATTGTAGTGCCCGGTACCACCTGCATGGACAGGGTGGCCATAGCATGTCCTGATGGGAGGTCACTCTCACCCTGACTGAGCAGTGACCATGGCATGGCTAGGTTCCCCCATAGTGCTATATAGTATTTCTCTTATGTGATATTTATGGGTTTCCTTTTGGGGCCCAATCACTGACTTATTTGCTTGGTGTGTATGCTGATATCCCCGTTCTGGGTACATGCATCTCCTCCAGGACCATGCACTATGGACTAGCTGGCGGACTGTCTGCAGCTAGTATGTGTCTTGCTGGAACACCATTCAAGGTGCAGCGGCTGGAGGCTTGCTGCTGGAGAATGTCAGATAATGGTGGGGGGTAGCTGAGCATTTCCAGACCTGCCGTCTGTCTGCTACTGCGTTATGGATGTGTACTGCTCTGCATTGCCTGCCCTGTAGGGTGTTTGATCCCTAGCAGGACTGGGGCGATGGTTCCCTCTACTGCCACCATTGCAGGGGGGGTAGAAAGTGGATCTGTGGGTGGGAGATCCTGTCCCCCACCCTGAGCCCCAGAGGGTGGGTTGGGTGGTGGTATGTAATCTCCCTGGTAACCACAGCAGAATTTGGGTTTGGTGCCGTGTAGTCCTCCTGTAGCCAGCCTGGTGTTTATTAGCAGCTCTAGCCCACTGGTTACTTCACTGCCCATGGAGCCAGAGGTCATGGGATCACAACCCACAGTGGGGTTCATCGATAGGGCTGTCTTAGGCATTGTCTATTTTTATTATATATTAGTGCTGCCAGCAGAACCACCCTCAGGGTACTGTCACCTTAGGGTGGCTCATAAGGCGCCTTATACGGCGCCCTATAAAGCGTCTTATAAGGTGCCTTATATGCTGTCCTATAGGGGACATTATAGGGTGCCTCGGCAGACAGCACACTTTATAATTTGCCCTATGTAGTGTCTTCTATGGTGCCTTATGTGGCACCTTAGGTTACGCCACTGTGAGGGTGTGTTTGCTGGCAGCACTATTACAGTACAACTAAACTTCCTCACAGCCCAATACTTAACCCTTTCCAGGCCAAGCCCAAAACATTCGGGATCCAAACTTCTGCCTAAATATTCCTATCAAATGGTATATAATACATGACCATGGCAGAGGGAACGTCACTATTGGGACATATTGAATAAGACGAGTACAATTTTCTTGACATATGCAAACATTAACCCGGCTGCAGACTGTGGATTAAAGTATTATAGTAGGCTTTCAAAGGGTTACACATGACGCCTCAGCCAGCCTTATTCATTAGGCACACTGGGGAATCGAACCCATGACCCTTGTACCATCAGTCTGTGTAGTAACCGTTGTGCTACAGCTCTGTTTCTGTATTTGGGTGTCTGTGCGCCTTCTTATGCTTAACGCGCAGTAACGCGCCCTGTAACAATCGTTGCTGTGCAATGCATTATAACGCGCGTTATCACTAACGATGTACCGCCCATGTCCTTTTTTGGCATTTCTTCCACTAACGCGGCTCCTAACGCGAATCACACTAACGCAGTTTAGTAAACATACCCCTATGTTCTTTGATTGTGAGAAGCAAATGTTTCAGATCTTCTTCACTTTCAGCCAGTAATGCGGTTTCATCAGCATAGCGAAGGTTGTTGATGAGTCTTCCACCAATCTTCACACCTCTGTTGTCTTCATACAATCCTGCTTCTCTGATGATTTTTTCTGCATATAAATTAAACAGGTAGGGGGAAAGTATGCAGCCTTGTCTTACACCTTTGCTTATTTTAATCCATTCTGTTTCTCCTTGTTCTGTTCGAACTGTTGCTTCTTGATCAATGTACAGATTGTGCAAGAGAACGATCAGGTGTTCTGGTATACCCATGCTTCTTAATGTGGCCCAGAGTTTCTCATCGTTTACACAGTCAAAAGCCTTGCTATAGTCGATGAAGCACAAATAGATATCCTTTTGGTATTCTTTAGTCTTTTCAAGGATCCATCTCACATCCGCAATGATGTCTCTTGTTCCTTGCCCTTTCCTGAACCCTGCTTGCACTTCAGGTAGTTCTTGTTCCAGGTATGGTTGTAGTCTCTTTTGGATAATCTTTAGTAGAATCTTGCTGGCATGTGGGATCAGAGCGATTGTGCGATAATTTCCACAGTCAGTTGGATCACCTTTCTTTAGTATTGGTATAAACACAGATCTTTTCCAGTCAGTTGGCCATAATGTTGTCTTCCATATTTCTTGGCAGAGCCTTGTAAATACGGTAACAGCTGCATCAGATTGCTGCAATACTTCTATGGGAATGCTATCAGTGCCTGGTGCTTTGTTCTTTGATAAGGCTTTCAATGCTGCTTCAACTTCTTCTTTCATCACCAATGGTTCCCGATCATAAGGTACAGGTTGAAATGGCTGTTGGTCCACTTGATTTTTATCATATAAAAACTCTGTATATTCCTTCCACCTTTTCTTGATCTTCTCAGCATCATTCAACATAGAACCTTGAGCATCTTATAACATTCCAATTCAAGGCTGAAACTTTTTCTTTAACTCTCGTAGCTTTAGGAAAGCCAATCTTGTTCTTCCTCTAATAGTTTCTGCTTCTATTTCCTTGCAAGTGTCATTGTAGTACTTTTCCTTCTCCTGTCTTGCTGCACGTTGGAAATCTCTGTTGAGATCTGCGATTGTCTTTCTTTCTCCTCTGGCTTTAGCTTCTCTGCGTTTCTGGGCAATTTTCAGAGTTTCTTCCGCAAAAGCCTAACATACTTTAAGAAACAGATTCCAGATTGTTTGTTTGGGGGACAGTGTCATTTTCATTTCCCATGTCGTTTGAAACAAATGCACATCCTTATTGATGATGTAATAGAACTTAGAAATGAGGGCCTAACTCCCCATATCCTCGACCTTGGGACTCTATTTAAAAAATATGTGGCCTTCACCCAACACAGTCAATTATTTCCTCAGATGTTGAGGTTAAGAGCTGGAGTAGAAAGTTGATAGAAAATGTTTTTGTACACTATTGACGGAATAATATAAGGTTTAAATTTATAGTGAACATTTCTTCAACAAATATTTAACGTATTCAACATAACACACATTAGGAGTATTTCAATAAGAATAAAGTATAATTTCATGGTGACAGACTAGAAAGTACAATGGCAAGGCAATAAATAGTAAAGTGGCTCACAAATATTAAGCATGAAAGCTTTTCTGTATCTTTTAAGAGGATATTAACAATTTCCTATGTATTTTTTAACTCCCTTATTAATCAATTTTAATTCCAATTTAAAACTTTTTATTTATACAAACAAAAACAGTCACAGCAGTGCTGATAAGTCCATCATTTATTTTATGTAACATTGGGGCACGTGGCTGTACCATTCACAGTGCTGATTGCAGTGCAGGAAGTGCCGCTGATGTGACCTCTTAGCAAACACCCCTAAAAATTAGTGCAGGGCTTTAGAGCTCATGCATGCACTGCACATCGGATATGCAGCACATACATGGGCTTCAAAGAGGCAAAATCCCGGGCTGATTTTTGCCGTCTATCCCTGGCTAGCTGCCTGTGCTTTTTGCCACTCGCTATTCTGCAGCTGGGCTTGGTCGGCTCACTGTGCAAACCTACCACCCTCCCGAAGCTGTTGCCTTGTGCAAGTGCACGGTTTACACAGTGGGTTGTTTCGGCCCTGAAAGGGCAACCTGCTTTGAAGCAAGTATAAATGTATATACAGAAAGTCTATTTGAGCCTTTCAAAATTAAAGCTATATGGAACTTCCTATCCACTAATTTAACCCTGCACCTTCCCCACTTTATTTTTGATGTAAATGTAGCAGTACTAACACCAGAAGAGGTAGTTTTACCCATCGAGGGGGTGGACAGTTTTCAATGGGGCTTATCCCACAAATAAACAACTCTTTCCTCGTGAGAAAAGTTATTTTAAAAGTTGCTCATCAGCTCTAGGGAACATTAGACTAAACCAAATAAAATGTGTTTTTGTATTTCCATGTTTCAAATGGCTTCAAACTGAACTTTTGAAGTAAAAATATAAATAACCATGTTATCTAACTTATACTAAAGAGTTTAGACTGATCCATTAATTGATAACCCTACTTAGCATCAAGTCAGTTTTGTGTTCACCCCTTTCAGTGTGCTAATTAATGTTTTTCATTTTACCGCAATATCCAATTAGTCAATTTCAATCATGTACAGCTAGGCTAATAGCTGTTATGTTGTACTCTCACTAATGTTAAGGTACCTCCATTCCAGAGACCCACTGTCCCAAGTAATTGTTTACTGACGTTTCTCATTTTAAAAATTTCCTTCAGCTGGACACATCAAAAATGGCTAATGAAAAGAATACATGTTTCTTCATCCCTTATGCTGCTTACCTCTTCAAGAATCAGGCTTCCTGTACTCTTCTGGTGCCTCTGCAGAGCACCTTTCATATGCTTCACAGTTTTAAAAGGAATTATAATTGGATAAGACAGATTCCATTTATTTACATATTTGAAAGCTCAAAGCTTATTAGCCTGACCAAATAGCAAGAATTCCACAACCTTTTGCTGCAT
The DNA here is from genome assembly GCA_033557465.1 of Ichthyophis bannanicus. Lineage (NCBI taxonomy): Eukaryota > Metazoa > Chordata > Amphibia > Gymnophiona > Ichthyophiidae > Ichthyophis > Ichthyophis bannanicus. The sequence continues at coordinate 668,703,931 of CM066035.1, forward strand.
AACATAAGCAGCCACAGCCAGATATTTCCCTCCCAGGACCCTGATACTTTTGGTTAATAGGTGAGTCTTGGGTGGCCTTATGAATCTGAAATTTAATTTACAAAAGTAATCAGATCTTTTGTACTTGAGTTAGCCAGCACCAATCCCCCCTCCCCCAAGAATGGCCTCCTTAGTGGTTCCAAACCACCCTCAAATGGGCACTTCCTCAATGGGCACCCTCCCAATAAGCTCTCTCCCCTACCATCCCAGTCCCGATCCACCCCTGGGATTCACTCCAGAATTCCTTGGTGTGCAGTGGGCAAGGCAGAGCAGTCACGTTCTGCTCTTGACCCCTAGTAGTAGTTTCATGGTACTACCCTAGGGGGTCAATCTTTGAAATATGGAAAGGGCAGGCAGTTTGGCTCCAGTATGCGGTAAGTGTGTTGTGTGCGCTAAATGCAGGACAGATGCTGGGCATACTGCCTGCATTTGCCACACAGGCTTTGCTCTTACTTCACCATAACTTACCTATTTACCTCGGTCTAACAAAGCAAACACTCAAGCCATTACAGCTCGCTCAAAACACCGCTGCACGAATAATTTTTGGATTATCAAGTCAAGAACATATAACACCCATTATGAAAGAACTTCACTGGCTACCTATAGCGTCTCGAGTAAAATATAAAACTATAATTTACATTTTCAAGATCAAACAAAACATTTCTGAAAACAGCCTAATTCTTCTCATTCAGTCGGACATAAGCAAAAGACCAAGAAGAAAAGTTACTTCCAACAGAGTCAGCACTTCTAGTGACTTTAGAACATCACGTAAAGACACTTCAGAAAGGGCATTCTCTTTTGCCGCCCCAACTATTTGGAACTCTCTCCCAAGTGACTTGAGAGCAGCACTGGACCTCAAAGACTTTAGAAAACAGCTGAAAACTATATTGTTTATAGAACACTATGGTCATTTAAATTAATTAATTCACTTAATAGGAATGACCAATTATATATAAGTATGTAATATAGCTCATGTTGTATAATAGTACATAATGTATATAGTTCAATTTTCTACAAAGCACTACAATTTACTATATCAATCTACATTTACTGCTTCTTTACACTTTCACTTATATTGTATGTTTGTCAAACAGCTTTGATTTTATGATAAAGCGGAATAGAAATACTATTAAATAAATAAAAAAATAACTTTATTTAGTATTTAGCTCACACCTTTCCAGTAGTTGTTTAAGGTGAGTTGCAGACTAGTACAGTAGGTACTTCCCTGTCCCTAGCAGGATTACCATCTAAGTTTGTACCTGAGGAACTGGAGAGTTGAGTCACTTGTCCAAAGCCAGAATGCTAGCTCTTTGATCACTGGGCTATTGCTCTAACCCTTTACTAAACATGCCCTATTTTTGCAGTCACTGCAATGTGCTGTGCATTTAATTTATAACATAATTTAGTTTATAACTTAGCCAGATAGCTGAATATTGTCTTTATCTGGAAAATTCTATAGCCCATCCTCTCTCAGCCCTCCTTCCACCCTTTTACTGTACAAATAGTAGTGGGTCATTCAAACAGATTTTTAGCCTGCTACTTACAGTATAAGGATGGAAAATCCACGGATGTGGAAATTATATATTCACCGGCCTCTAATGACTGTATAACTAAATCTGAATGTTAGCCCAAATAATCCAATGATAAATCATATATAACATATAAGGGCCTATTTTACTAATGTTTTGTGTGTACTAATGGGCATTAGTGTGTGCTATCTGCTGCCATAATCATAGGAATATAATGAGCCTTCGTGGCTTATAGGGGTATGTTTACTAAATGGCACTAACGTCGCAGCTGCGACGTTATCGCGTGATAATACATCCAAGGGTGTTGAAAGAACTGAAATATGAGATTGCAGACCTGCTATTAGTAATCTGTGAACTATCATTAAAATCATCTCTAATACCTGAAGATTGGAGGATCGCCAATGTAACACCAATTTTTAAAAAGGGCTCCAGGGGTGATTCGGGAAACTACAGACCGGTGAGCCTCACGTCAGTACTGGGAAAAATGGTAGAAACCATCATAAAGAATAAAATTACTCAGCAGGTAGATAGTCATGGCCTAATGGGAGACAGCCAACATGGCTTTAGACAAGGACGATCTTGTCCTACTAATCTGTTATGTTTTTTTGAAAGTGTGAATAAACAGGTGGACAAAGGTGAGTCGGTAGATATAGTGTATATAGACTTTCAGAAAGCCTTTGACAAGGTCCCTCATCAGAGACGTTTGGCAAAACTAAAGAGTCATGGGATAGGAGGCAGTGTACTACTGTGGATCAGGAACTGGTTAAAAGATAGAAAGCAGAGGGTTGGGCTAAATGGCCAATTTTCCCAATGGAGAAAGGTGAATAGTGGTGTACCCCAGGGATCTGTGCTGGGTCCGCTGCTTTTTGACATATTCATAAATGACCTGGAAAGAGGAATAACAAGTGAGGTTATCCAATTTGCAGATGACACAGAACTATTTAAAGTTGTTAAAACCCAAGAGGATTGTGGAAAATTGCAAGAGGATCTTGATAAATTTGAAGACTGGGCATCAAAATGGCAGATGAAATTTAATGTGGACAAGTGCAAAGTTATGCACCTAGGGAAGAACAACCCAAACTATGGTTACACAATGCAAGGTTCCACATTAGGAACCAACACCCAGGAAAAAGATTTAGGCGTCATTGTGGATACCATGTTAAAACCCTCGGCCCAGTGTGCAGCGGCAGCCAAGAGAGCAAATAGAATGCTAGGTATCATAAGGAAAGGAATGGAAAATAAAACAAAAGATATTATATTGCCTCTATACCGTTCCATGGTGAGACCGCACCTTGAATATTGTGTGCAATTCTGGTCGCCGTATCTTAAAAAGGATATAGCGTTATTAGAAAAGGTTCAGAGAAGAGCCACCAAAATGGTAAAGGGGATGGAAGGATACTCCTATGAAGAAAGGCTAAAAATGTTAGGGCTCTTTAACCTGGAAAAGAGACGGCTGAGGGGAGATTTGATAGAAGTCTATAAATTAATGAACGGAGTGGAACGGGTAAACGTAGATCGATTGTTTACATTATCAGAATATAGAAAGACTAGGGGACATACAATGAAGCTACAGGGTAAACTATTTAAGACTAATAAAAGAAAATATTTTTTCACTCAACGTGTAATCAAACTCTGGAATTTGTTACTGGAGGATGTAGTAAAGGCTGTTAGTGTAGCTGGGTTTAAAAAAGGTTTGGACAAGTTCCTGGAGGAAAGGTCCATAAACCATTATTAAGAAGGGACCCAGGATATCAATGCTTGACCCAGTACAAGCATTGCGGAACCTGTGTCTTTTGGGGAAACTGCTAGGTACGTATGACCTAGATTGGCCACTGTTGGAAACAGGATACTGGGCTTGATGGACCTTGGTCTGACCCAGTATGGCATATCTTATGTTCTTATGTTCTTATTAACGTGCAAGAACGTCACAAATTGCGCAATAACGTCTCCGGCGGCAGTAAGGTGTGCAGAGGGTGGAATAAGGCTCCCCAGAGGGCGGAGTAAGGCTCCTCAGGGGCGGAGATAAAGGGTCAATGGGCAGAGAGTGGGCGGGGAGAGGCTCCATGCACACTAACGCCGTGAAATGAAGGTATGAAAAGTAGCGCCAGTGAAAACCTCGCGCTAGAGGCACATTTGCAGGGAGAGAGACCATTTCAGCCAGCAATGTGCAGGAAAGGCAGGGAAACCAAGAAAAGTGATAGTAGTGATACATGTGCAGCAACATCATATTGCCCAAGTACGAGAGGGAACTACTGTGAGGCTGCAAATGGGGTACAGGGGGCTGCAGGCAGGACATGCAATGGGGCAGCTGGGGCACAGGGTGGGCTAGGCAGATGCCTAGGTGACACATAGGAATGTAGAAGCGGAACACCAGCAAGACAGCAACTGACCAAGGGCAAAGATGTCCACGAGTGTGTGTCCCACAGTGCCACAATGGACATTATCCATCAAGTACCCCAAGGACATATAACATTGGCAGGTGGTGCCGGGGGAAGCGTGATTGTCTAGGCAGGCACCCCTACCCCATATCACGCACCATAAGCATCCGCCTACCGGCACACAGGATGGCCTGGGACTGTGCACCACCTGCACCACCAGCACAAGGGCATGTCAGCATAGTGGCGGAGGGGTGCTGGTGGCGGATGGGGCAGTGGCATCTGCCCACAGCAGACCATGGCCAAGCCACATTTATGTGGGTGCCGTGCACTGCAACAGACAAGGTCTGTCTGATGAACAGTCATGGTATCCCCAGGGAATGATCTGCATCTGTGACAACAGTTTGGTGCAGTACACATAGCCAGTGTGTTCAGGGGCAGAAGGTCACAGGTTCAAGTCTCAGCTGCGGCTCCTGCAAACCCTGTCCTTATATTTTACCCAGTACTAAACCGTGGTAATAAAGATGGAACCGTTATTGCAGATTAAATAAACATGCCATAAATGCCTATATTTTACCCTACAGAGCACAGACACCATAAACATGTGCAATCCCTAGAGCAGAGTTTCCCAACTGCAGTCCTGGAGGGCCAAACACCATTCAGGTTTCATAATGTCCCTAATAAATATGCCTGTGCTGCATTTGTATGATCTGCCCCCATTGTATGCAAATCTATCTCATACATATTCATTAGGGACAGCATGAAACCTGAACCGTGTTTGGCCCACCAGGACCGGAGTTGGGAACCTCTGCCCTAGAGCAGCGGCCAACAGGGGCACAAACACCCACACCCACAGGTTCCACTATCCAAAGCCTCATGGAGAGTCAGGCTGTTGGGCCCTGCACAGAGCAGCATCTCCCAATACTAGCACCTTCATACCTAGGCAATGCCGTCGTAAACTTGGGAACACATTACACATATATCAAAAGGTTGCTATGATTAATGGCAGATAACAAATCCTATGTTAAACACAATTTGTTGACAGAGATGCATCATAGCATCCTTTCTGATATCTGTGGAGTGTGTTTCAGTTTTGGTTTCTGACAGTGTTTACCACCCCAGGGAGTGACCCCAACAGTATTTCGTACCATAGCAATTCCTGCACTGTGCCCAGGACTGGTGTGGTGGCCAGGGATGCCAAAACCCTCTATATTTGCACAATGCTGGCATAGGTGTGGGACTGTGTGTATGTCTATCCAGTGTTTTGTGGCTGCCTACATCTTACTGAGCCCACACTGCTTGCACTGTTTCCAGTGTTAGCCTGCCAATGTGCATAATGAGGAGCAAGGTACTGTGGGTATGGCCTAGACAGGTTGCATCTTCACAGGGCATTGGGCAATGGCTGGGACATTGTAGTGCCCAACCACAACCTGCACGGACAGGGTGGCCACAGCATGTCATGCTGGGAGGTCACTCTCACCCTGACTGAGCAGTGACCATGCCATGGTTAGGTTCCCTCATAGTGCTATGCAGTATTTCTCTCAAGTGATATCTATGAGTTCCCTTTTCTGGGGCCCAATCACTGATGTACTTGCTTGGTGTGTGTGCTCACATCCCATTTGTAGGTGCACACAGTTCTTCCAGGAACATGCACAATGTACTAGCTAGCAGACTGTCTGCAGTTAGCATGTGTATGGCTGGAACACCTTGCAGGATGAAGCAGGTGGAGACTGATTGTGCCCTCTGCTGGTGAATGTCAGATAGTGGTGGGGGGAAGCTTAGATTTCCCAGGTCTACTGCCAGTGCCCTATGTGATGCGTACAGATCTGCATTGACTGCCCTGTAGGGTGCCTATTCCCCAGCAGGACTGAGGTTGATGGTCCCCTCTACTGCCCCCAATGCAGAGATGTAGAATATGTATCTGTTAGTGGGAGATCCTGTCCTCCACCCTGACCCACAGAGGGTGGGTTGGGTGGCGCTACATAATCTGCTTTTGGGTCCAACCACCAACCTTCTCTTATAACATGTGAGCATGGCAACCACACGGGATATTCACTATTCTGGGTGCATTATAGTCCACAAGGGCTAGACGTGACTGGGACATACAGGTGGACACAGGTGTATCCTAGGTGTGTCTGCAGGGACTACCCATCACACACTGGCACTGATGGGGACCTGCAGTGCAGCCTACTTCAGTTAAACAAGGTGCTGCAGACCTGGTGCTGGGCACCCCACCTCACCCTCAGGGTGAGCACAAGAACCACACAATGTCACGGTCTGTAGCTACTCTGTGCCAGTAACACACATGGTCAGTTCCCCCTTCCAGGCCGGGGTGTTATAGAGGCATATTCCCCATCTTGTGATCAGATGTAGGCTGCTGATCTGCGTGTGCACTGTATCATGGGTACGGGTGGGTTTACCCTGTCCTGGTAACCACAGCAGACAGTTTGTGTGGTGACCTGCAGTCTTTCTGTTGCCAGCCAGTGGTGTGCTAGACGTTATAGAGATGTAGCCCATTGGTTACTTCAATGACTGTGGAGGCAGAGGTTATGGGTTTGATCCAACAGTGGTGTTATTTAATAAGGCTGTCTGAGGCATTTCCTTTTAATTTAAATCAGTGCTGTCAGCAAAAACACCCTCACAGTGCCGTAGCCTAAGGTGCCTCATAAGGCGCCCTATAAAGCGCCCTATAGGGCACATTATAAGGTGCCTTGGCAGACAGGGCACTTTATAATGTGCCCTATGGAGTGCCTTATAGGGCGCCTTATGCGACACTTTAGGTTACGGCACTGTGAGGGTGTTTTTGCTGGCAGCACTGATTTAAATTTAAAAAAGTAAATGCCTCAGACAGCACTGATTTAAATTAAAAGGAAATGCCTCAGACAGAACACCACTGTGGAATCAAACCCATGACCTCTGCCTCTGCAGTCATTGCAGTAACCAGTGAGCTACATCTTTATTGCTTCTAATGCTGTGCTGGCATGAACTTAGGGTTAACGCACGTTAACGTGCCACAGCGCCCACTATCGCGTGATACAGATTCTTGCTACCTTGCCGCCGGAACGCCCACTCTTTATATGGCATTCTTCACATTATCGCTGCAACTAGCGCCGGTAACATTAAGATGGTTTAGTAAACATACCCCATAGTGCTTGCTAACTCCATTAATGCACACTATGCGATAGTAAACGGACCCCATCTTATAGATACATAAACCAAATTACCCATAAGACTAAATAAAGTTTTGCCATTCTTACCAACTTTGGTGGATCACCAAAAAGAGAATGAATGCATTTCTACATCATAAAATTGACTTGATAGATATCTAGAAACCCTACATAAAAGATCACGTATTTATCTTTTAGCTCACATCTTTCCATTAGTTTAAGGCAATTTCCATAGTCAGGTACAGTAGGTATTGCCCTGTCCTCATAGAGCCTACAATCTAACAGTCTGATGAGAAAACTACACGGCCTGTAAGCACAGATAACACCACTTTTCCCTTACTTAGTTTGCAGCTTGTCCTGCTGTGAGGGCTTGTGTTCATCAGTGATGCTGAGGGCTAAGCTCTTGGTAGCTTAACTACTGGCAGGGTCTCCCAAGATGGATAGACCTCAGCTGAGGTGCCACACCAAGACAAACCACCCAACTGGACAGCAGCAGAAGAGGACAGTGTTGGCAGCGGAGGATCACATTTCTGTGACAAGGACAATGACACTAGAATTACCTGCGCAGAAAAAGTTCTGGCAATCTACTTTCATATCTTGCTACGAAAACCCAATGGATAGTTGCAAAAAACAAATTCCACTATAGTGCTGGAAGATGAGACCCCCAGATCAGAAGGCACTAAACTGGCTACTGGGGAGGAGCTGAAGACCTTTCAGAGTAAAGCCAGCATTTATGATGTGGTCGGATCAAAGTCCTCAGGTCGTCTGACTGCTGATATGGCTGCGCATGAAATGAGAGTCAGAAGCTGCAAACATGTCTTACTGTACATATTGGGACATGGGATGTATGAAACATGAACCAAGGGAAATTGGACGTGGTCAACAATGAAATGGAACGTGTACAACTTGATTTGTTGGGTGTCAGCAAACTGAAATGGACTGGCATTGGGCACTTTGCATCTGATGAACACAAGGTCTACTATGCTGGAAATGAGAGACAAAGAAGAAATGGTGTTGCGTTTATAATTAAGAAGACATTTGCAAGAACTGTAATGAAATACAATGCAATCAGTGACACTTAATTTCTAATCATCATCGCAACTATAATTCAAATATATGCCCCAACAGCTGCAGAAGCGGATGAAGTTGGGTTCTATGAACAAGTACAAGCTGAAATTGACAGAACATACAAACAGGATATCCTGTTAGTCATGGGTGACTGGAACGCAAAAGTTTGCAAAAGGAAAAGGCAAATTGGTTGGAAAATATGGACTTGGCAACAGAAATAAACCTGAAGAAAGACAGACAGAATTCTGAAAGACATCTCAAACACCTTCTTCTAGCAACATGAGCAGCGACTGTACACATGGACTTCACCCAATAGATTGTACAAAAATCAAATTGACTAAGTCTGTGGAAGTGAACAATGGAAAAACTCTATATCAACAAAGACAATCCCTGGAGCTAGTATGCAAACTCAAGCTAAAGTTGAAAAAGAGCAAGCCACTCATGAATGTAGCAAAATAAGACCTTGAGAATATACCACTGGAATTTAAAGACTGCCTATAAAATCGATTTGCTGCTTTAGATACAAATGACACAGCTCCAGAAGAGTTATGGAATGGCATCAAGAAGGTTGTATTGGAAGAAAGCGAGACGTCTCAACAAAAGGTGAAAAAGAAAATATGGCCCCTGAAACTCAAAAAAGCTAAAGCCAGGGGAGAAAGAGAGGCAATCGCAGAACTCAACAGATATTTCCAATGTGCAGCAAGACAAGACAAGGAGAAGTACTACAATGACACATGCAAGGAAATAGAAGCAGAAACTATTAGCGGAAGAACAAGAGTTAAAGAAAAGATTCCAGCCTTGAATTGGAATGTTACAAGATACTTAAGGATCCAAGATGCCATAATAAGAAGGTTCTAGCTCCTCCTCAGCCAGGACTACTTCCAGACAGTCTGCCAAACTATCATAACTCCCATCCTTGATTATTGCAACTCATATACAATAGACTTCCTAAGCAAACAATCCGGTCTCTACAGATGGCACAAAACACAGCCACACACATCATCACCGGATCAACCAAGCAAGAATATGTAACTCCACTACTGAACTAGCTACATTGGCTTCCAATTGCATCCCTCATCCGCAACAAAACAATACTAAACATCTTTAAAATCACACATTACCTGTCAGCCACTATCCTAAAGAGGTGGATGACAAGACTGCATACTTTCCCCCTACCTGTTTAATTTATATGCAGAACAAATCATCAGAGAAGCAGGACTGTATGAAGACAACCAAGGTGTGAAGATTGATGGAAGACTCAACAACATTTGTTATGCTGATGATACCACATTACTGGCTTAAAGTGAAGATGATCTGAAACATTTGCTTCTCAAGGAACATAGGGTGTCTGTTTACTAAGCGGCACTAGTGGTTTCCATGCAATATCAGAGCCAATATCGCATGGAAGCCGCTTAGTAAACAGACCCTATAGGCTTAAAATGGTCCTGCAGCATAATGTAAAGAAGACAAAGATCCTGACAACTGACAAAGTCACTAAATTGAAATAGCAGATAACTTTAACCTACCTGGATCAACTATCAATAAATAAACAACAAGCTGTCAAGAAATCCAATGATGCATTGCTCTTGGCAGAATGGCTATGAAGGACCTAGATAAGATTCTCAAGAGCAGAGATGTCTCTCTCCATACAAAGATTTGACTTGTTCAAACCATGGTATTTTCAGTTATGTCATATGGATGCGAAAGTTGGACAGTGAAAAAGATAGGCAGGAAGAAAATTGATGCCTTTGAATTATGGTGCTGGCGACAAATACTGTGTATCCCATTGAACTGTCTGAAGAACAAACCAGTCACTACTAGAGGAAGTCAAAACTAAGCTTTCTTTAGAAACTCAGATGACAAGACTTGGACTTTCATACTTTGGACACAACATGCGAAGAGAGAGATCATTAAAGAAAGACATCATACTAGACAAGGTAGAAGGTCAACGCAAAAGAGGAAGGCCAGCAATGAGATGGATCAATATATTAACAGCAGCTCTGGATGCCACTCTGTCAGCAGTGAGCCACCTGACTGAAGACCAAACACAGTTTAGGATAACTATCCAGAGGGTCGCCATGAGTCAACACGGACTCGATGGCACTTAACAACAACAACGTCACTTTTAAGTATATGTACTGCTACTGCCAAATGCAGAAAAGAGACAGATGCATGCATAAATGGCAAAGAAAAAAACAGTGCACAATTCAGTCCAAGAGTATTTAAATGTATTTAAATTATAGGCAAATGAGCAGCACATAATAAAATGGTATGCAAATATTGACTGCACCCAATGCAGAGGAATGCATAGAGGATTTTGCAACCAGCCTTATGTTTATGTTTATTCAATTTCTTGATATACCACCCAGGCTGAAGGGCATCAGAGAAGTTTACAATTACTACAAGCAGGTGCTGTATCCATTCCCGTATTGACAAAGGACTCACAATCTATGTGTACCTGAGGCAATGGAGGGTTAATTGGCTTGCTCAAGGCCACAAGGAGTGCCTATAGGACTAGAAACCCCAGTCCCTCCAGCCTTGAGATTGCTGTCCCCAGGTGGGAATTGAATCCCTGGCCCTCCCATGCACTAGACCACTGCTCCCTCCCATGCATAAGAACTATCAGGTATACTATCATACCCATGCTTCTTAATGTTGTCCAGAGTTTTTCATGATTTACACAATCAAAGACCTTGCTGTGGTCAATAAAACACACATAGATATCCTTTTGCTATTCTTTTGTCTCTTCAAGAATCCATCTCACATCCACGATGATATCTCTTTTTCCTCGCCCCTTCCTGAGCTCTGCTTGCACTTCAGGCAGTTCTTTTTCCATGTATATTTGTAGTCTCCATTGAATGATTTTGAGTAGAATCTTGCTGGCATGTGGGATCAGAGCAATTGTGCGATAATTTCCACAGTCAGTCGTATCACCTTTCTTCAGTATGGGTATGAATACAGATTTTTTCCAGCCAGTTGGCCATAATGTCTTCCAAATTTCCTGGCAGAACCTTGTTAAGTATTGTAACATTTGCATTTGATTGCTGTAATAATTTAATAGGAATGCCATCAATGCCCTGTGCTTTGTTCTTTGATAATGCTTCCAATGGTGCTTCAACTTCTTCTTTCATCACCAGTGATTACTAATCATAAGATACAGATTGATCTCAGCATTATTCAACATGGATCCTCGTGCATCTTTTAGCATTCTAATTTGAGGCTAGACTGTTCTCATTAACTTTCTTAGCTTTAGGAAAGACAATCTTGTTCTTCCTCTAATAGTTTTTGATTCTATTTCCTTGCATGCATCATCGCATTCTCTTTGTCTCATCTTACTGCATGTTGAAAATCTTTAAGTTACATGATTACCTCGCTTTCTCCTCTGGCTTTAGCTTCTCCCTACTGTTTCCCAACAATTCTCAGCATTTCTTTGATCATCTATTATGGTCAGTTTTGCTTTTTTGCCTTTTGCAGAGGCTTTTCACTTTCTTTGAACACAGCTTTCTTGATGTAATTTCATAACTCTTCTGGTGCTCTGTCATTTGTATCCAAAGCATCAAATTGATTTCATAGGCAGTCTTTTAAGTTCCAGTGATGTATTTTCAAATTCATATTTTGCTACATTGATGAGTGGCTTGCTCTTTTTCAGCTTTAGCTTGAATTTGCATACTAGTAGCTAGTAATCTTTACCACAGTCAACTCCAGGTTTTGTCTTTGTTGATGTTATTGAACTTTTCCATCATTGACTTGCACAGAAGTAGTTAATTTGATTTTTGTACAATTCATTTGGCAAAGTTCATGTGTACAGTTGCCACTTGTATTGCTGGAAGAAGGTGTTTGAGACAAATAGTATGCTGATCTTGCAGAATTCTATAAGACTTTTTCCAGCTTTGTTTTTGTTGCCAAGCCCATATTTTCCAACCACTTTACCTTCTTTTTCCCCAACTTTTGCATTCTAGTTCTCCGGGACTATCGGTATATTTGTTTGTATGTTGTTTTGATTTTAGCTTGTACTTACTCATAGAACAGATCAGTTTCTTCCCCTTCTGCAGATGCTCATTTGATGTACACCTATATCAGCAGTAAGATGTCCCAAGGGATTTGATCAAACCACATCATAAATGCTGGCTTTACTCTGAAGAGTCTTCAACTCTTCCCCAGTAGACCGTTAAGTGCCTTCTGATCTGATGGTCTCATCTTTAAACACTGCATTGCAATTTGTTTTATTGTAACTATCTACTGGGTTTTTGTGGCAAGATACAGAAGTAGATGACCAGGCCTTTCTTCTGCCATTGTTGTTGCCATTTTCATAGCAATATGATCCTCCACAAACAACACCATCCCATACTGCTGCTGCTCAGATGCATAGGCATTGGAACGGGGTGAGCCACATAGGCCCTGGCCCCAGCAAAATTTTGCCAACCATCCATGATCACAACAGACTCTTGTCTGCCAGGGGAGATCGTATCCCCACGGTCAGGAGGGGAAGGCCGTCACGATCGTAGCAAAGACTCCTGTCTGCCTGCGGACAGATAGAAGGAGTCTTTACCGCAATTGTAGCAGCCTTCCCCTCCTGCATGCAGGAAGCCAATCTCCCATGGGCAAACAGAAGCAGTCCGCCATGATCACAGCCATTCCCTTCTCTTCTGCCTGCAGGAGATGGGATCCCTGCAGGCATAAAAAGGGGGGAAGGCCGAGCGGGCCTAGGGGTGAAGCTTGGGGTGGAGTCAAGGTGGAGCTTGGCCCCCTCAATCGGAGAGGTGTTCTGCGGCCCCTGCCCAGATGAGACCTATCCATCTTGGGAGTCCTTCTAGTTGTTAAGCTACCTATAGCATAGCTTTCGGTGTCATTGATAAACATAAGCCCTCTCAGCATGAAAAGTCGCAAACCAAGCGAGAAGTCATCTTCTTAACTTTTTAAAATGCAGGACTGATTTGTGAACATTAACATCTCCTTAGACCAGAGTGCAACCTTTGATCTAGTTGATCATTCTATCCTTTTTTAACAAATGGTAGACATAGGCATCACTGATACAGTTCTTTCTTGGTTTACTTCCTAGCTTTAAGATTGTACTTTTAAAGTCTGTAGTTCTACTTCCTCTTCCAAGGCTTATTCACTTCCTTGTGGTGTATCCCAAAGCACTATACTGGTATCCACCTCATTTAACCTTTTTTCTGGCTCCTCATGCAGCTATCATTCAAAACGTTTGTTTACATGGATACATCTTTGCTGATATCCAAATAGTCCATTCTACTGACTCTTCCTCCCTGACACACTCTACACTCAGTGCAGGAGTCACTGTTATTGCCCAGTAGCTAAGAAGCCCATGGTATGAAACTAAATCCCACTAAATCAAAAGCTATGTGAATGTTACACCAAAAGCCTTGCCCTTCTCTTACCCCGCTTATTAATGACCAACCTGTTCCTTTCTGATTGTCTCTCCGTTTTTGGCTGCAAACTGCATTCGTCCCTTATCTTTTTGACGTGCAGATTTCTGCTATCATCAAATCAACTTTCATCTTCCTTAGACAGATACATTATTTGGATACAACTACAGAACTGGTCTTCCCCTGCTTTTGACCCCTTTTTTTGGAATTCCCTCGCCCCTCACTTGAGAAGTGAACCCAACTGGGTTCGTTTTAAGACAGCATTAAAAAAAAATCTTCATTTTAGCCTTTGGTAAAGAGACAGATGTGCCTTGAGGAGGACTCTCAAAGCTTCTCCCACCGTCACCTTCTCTTCTTCCCTACTCCCCTCCTCTATCTCTTTCTAATTGTTTAGTTCCTTTTTGATGATTGTAACTTGTTCTACAGTTGTTTCTTTTATATTGTATTGTAAACCCCTCGGGTCATAAAGTAATATATCAAATTTACAAATAAACTAAAATAAAACATCCCCACTTGAAATCTCTGCAATTCGGCCATCTACCTGCAGAAATAGCAGCTTCCTAAAATCATCATGTGCAGTATTCAATTAATGCATGTAAATGCTGCTATTCCCTCATGTAGGTGCTTCTAAAATAACCTCTAGTATGTGCACATTGTCATCTGAGGATAGCACATCATCACCCAGTTACACTAGAGAAGTAATTTTATAATTGCTTGCATTAGTGAAAGTATGAGTTTGATTCAAGGAGGAGGACGTCTGGGCCATCCGGACGTCCCTGAGCAAGACGGGGCTGTTTGGACTCGATTCTGATTTGCAGGAACAAAACATTCCCATGGTAGCCAGAATCGGGCCAGAGGACAGCCCGGCATGCCCCTTCCACCTGCTGGGACTTCCTCCTCACAGGTGTCCCCGACATCCGCAGCTCCAGCCCCCTCTTTTCCCTGCCACCTGACCTACAGCTGGCCTGCCGTGGACTGATCGAGTGGTGGGAACCCCCTCACACCCGGCCCCGGTCCCAGGGGCAGTTATCCCTGGCCCCAAGTGCTGCAAAAGTGCTGCTTATACCACATTTGAGTTGATATAAGCAGCACGTTTCTCCGCCCCCCCCTCCCACCCCTCAACGGTTCTTTCCATCTTACAGCACAAGACATGCAGGGAGGACAAGAGGGAGAATAGGGTCCAGGTAGCTTCTGGGACTGCAGTCCCACTGGGACGTGCAGCCCCGCAACCTGTGTTCGTGAATGAACTCCTATGTCTACTTTTCACTCCACAGACTTTGTAGGATTTTTAAAGTGAAAGTATGTACTGTATGTAGTTGAACTTTGAAAATTATTCTAGGAAAAGTACCTGCTAACTTGTGTGGATACTTTTTCCTAAGTAAAAATATGTGCATCCTGTTGAAAATTCAAAATATGTGTTTAGATTCAAATCTCGTCTTCAGTACTTATAGGGCAGGCAGCTTTACCCATTTATGTAACTCTCCTTCCACAATGTGTCGTTACATACGCACAGGAAAATAATTTGTGGTTCATTTTCAGAGCGTTTGGATGGTTTCCTGATTTTCAAGCATTTTTTGGCTTGTTCCAGACATTTGTATCAATAAAGAATTTTTAATGTCCATTAGAACTTAACACATACAAAGCGATTTTGTTCTCGTTAAATTTTTTAAGGCAAAGTAACAAATGTACATCCTTAAGCCTTAGATAACTTTGCCCCAATCTGAAATGAAAATATGCATATAGTGTTTCTTTACAAATTATCTCAGGAAAACTACTCAGACATTTAGGGATATGTTTACTAAAGTGCACTAAAAATTTGCATTTAACACATGTTTTCACTGGAAACTAATGTGTGGTAAGTGAGACGGTCCTGTGCTAACTGTTAGGAGCATGCCTGGTATGTTCCCAACAGTTACTGCAGTGAAAAGTTCCCTAATGCATAGTGGCAGCATCTGCAAAATAAGCGGATGTACCCATTGAGGTCGTGTCAAGTGCACCCAAACTAACTGCAACATTTGACAGTTGGAGTGCATTAATAACCCCTGTGTTAACAACAGTGTGCAGTCAATGCTCATTCTCCACCCCTAACCCTCCCATTTCCTTTCCTATCGTGTGCTATGTAGTTAGGATGGAATTTGGAATGTGCTGTCTGTTTTAGCACATGGTATCAATTACCGCAGCCCCGTGCTACATGTAGATGAATAGCATGCACTAAAGTACATGTTAACCATTAGCACAATTTAGTAAACATGCCCCTTATACTTGTTAAGGTGTGTGGACCGTTTTTCTGAGAAAAATATGTGCATACTTTAGAAATGTCAAAAATATATGCATACATGCAAGCCTCTCTCCAGTCTTGTCTTCTGCAGATAATGTTATGCATGTAGTGGGACTGTGCACAAATGTTTACTAGCAAAGAGGGAGCTAATGCTTGCTTAGAAAATTGCCCTCCTCAAGAATAATCAGTGAAAACCCTGTTTGAAAAATTATGTCAGCACATTGAAAATTCCCACAGAGAAAAATGGAGGTTTGTCAAAACATGTAAATTATTCAGAATCCTCACTCAGATTTTATAAAACACCTTTCTTCTGGAAGATTAAGGTCTTCCAGTCGGGAAAATAAAATCTAAAACCCTATACTCAAAAAGTACTTTACTTGGAAGAGATGGCTTTCTCTAAAAAATCAATATTGCTGTCTACTGCATATTCTAAATATAGGACGCCTTAACCCATGGTCTGCCACTAAACTTTCGGTATTGTTAAATATTGTATTTTATTCATTTACATGAATGTATGAATGTCTTTAAATAGCAGAGATGCCAAGGGTGGCCCACCGAAAAGAGTGAAATGTACCACTCCAAAGAGTGAAGTATTTTTTCGCAGTGCATTCTGGGTATAAATTTAGGAAGATCTGCATGCTATATTGCTTTGCAAATGAAAGCATTACCACAAAATGGTATTTTGCTTGTTTTTTAATTAACTTGTAATTTTTCAGTCCTGTCTGTGGCTTCCTTTCCCAGCTGAGCTTACCTCTCTAATGGAGAGTTAAGTGACTTGCCTGAGATCACAAAAAGCAGAAGTGGGATTCAAACCTGGTTTATCTAATTCTCAACCCACTGCTCTAATCATTAGGTGGGCAGCGGAATCTATTTTGCCAGTGGCAAAATGGTAGAGTATAGTAATTGGCAGCTAGACCTTACATAGCACATTTGTCATTCAATAGCAAAACAGAAGATGGAAGAGAATTGAAAAGAAAATAAGGGGGAAGATTAGGAAAGAAGAAAAAGAGGAGAAAGGAAAGAAGTAGAAAAACACAGCTAGAATTTCTGCTTTCTTAGTACTGCTATACCCCCAACATTGGCACTATTGAAACAATGTATTGCAAATGGCATTATTGAACTGAATTCTCATGGACAAACTGAAAAACAAAATTGGGAATTCCAAAATGTGATATAAAAAGATTTTATGTATAATTGCACAACTTACATAATCAAAGGGGAAAAAAAACATATTTCTGGAGACACATTTGCATGCCGGTGTTCTCTGAGAAATGTAGTCCCAGAGAATGACATTTTATATTTCTCATAGAACACCTACATGCAGCTGGGACGCCAGAAAAATAATAGGGACAATGGCGACAGAGCCAGGGCCATCTCTAGGGCAAATAGGAACCTCAAGCATGTTTAATGACTCTGTGAACTGCATGTGCATGTCTTATAGCTGCAGATGGGCGGATGCCCGCGAGAACCTCACAGCATAACATCTTGTTCCAATGTGTTCTTTCTACTGAAAATAAAAAGATGTTTTACTCTGCTTGGTTTATACCTTTGTGGTATTGGAATTAATCTATCATATTATGTGAAACAAAACAAAGCAGAGATAATAATGGGAACAATACACAACTCTCAGAGCTAACCAAAAATCTTTCTTTTGACAAAATATTTTTTGAAGAACATGTACGCTAAAGACTATAGCCTTCTATTAGGAAAAAAAGACAACAACAAGATTGAAACAGGCATTATTCCATGCCAATTATATCTTCTTTTTTCTTTATATAAACTCTGAAAACGCCATTTCAAAAAGTAGTTATTTCGACATGCAAATCACAGAGATGTCCCTGGACCCATTTTAGAAATGGGTCCAGGGACACACCTCCACCACGGGACAAGCATGGGGGCGTGGTGGAGGTGTAGTCTGGGCAGAGCAACAGAGATACAGGTCACAATGTGATTTTGTAATAGCATAAGCACGTCTGGCCCTGGTTGTTGAGGTGTCCATGTCCATACCTACTCCTGACCATGAATAAGGTGCCAAAAAGTGCTTGTTTCA
The DNA here is from genome assembly GCA_033557465.1 of Ichthyophis bannanicus. NCBI lineage: Eukaryota > Metazoa > Chordata > Amphibia > Gymnophiona > Ichthyophiidae > Ichthyophis > Ichthyophis bannanicus. Next base: position 668,721,824 of record CM066035.1, read on the forward strand.
TGGCTGCAACACTTCCAGAGGGAGAAGGAAGATACACTTTCATCACCACATTTATATTTAAGGGCCAGTGAAACCTACATGTAAATACATACTCCAAATATGTCTTACAACTATTAGATAAACTGAAGAGTAGCAAATCACCTGGGCCGTATGGTATACATCCAAGGGTGTTGAAAGAACTGAGATATGAGATTGCAGACCTGCTATTAGTAATTTGTGAACTATCATTAAAATCATCTCTAATACCTGAAGATTGGAGGATCGCCAATGTAACACCAATTTTTAAAAAGGGTTCCAGGGGTGATCCTGGAAACTACAGACCGGTGAGCCTGACGTCAGTACCGGGAAAATGGTAGAAACCATCATAAAGAATAAAATTACTCAGCATGTAGATAGTCACGACCTAATGGGAGACAGCCAACATGGCTTTAGACAAGGAAGATCTTGTCTTACTAATCTGTTATGTTTTTTTGAAGGAGTGAATAAACAGGTGGACAAAGGTGAGTCGGTTGATATTGTGTATCTGGACTTTCAGAAAGCCTTTGACAAGGTCCCTCATCAGAGACTTTTGGCAAAACTAAAGAGTCATGGAATAGGAGGCAGTGTACTATTGTGGATCAGGAACTGGTTAAAAGATAGAAAGCAGAGGGTAGGGCTAAATGGCCAATTTTCCCAATGGAGAAAGGTGAATAGTGGTGTACCCCAGGGATCTGTGCTGGGTCCGCTGCTTTTTGACATATTCATAAATGACCTGGAAAGTGGAATAACGAGTGAGGTTATCAAATTTGCAGATGACACAAAACTATTTAAAGTTGTTAAAACCCAAGAGGATTGTGAAAAATTGCAAGAGGATCTTGATAAATTGGAAGACTGGGCATCAAAATGGCAGATGAAATTTAATGTGGACAAGTGCAAGGTTATGCACCTAGGGAAGAACAACCCAAACTATGGTTACACGATGCAAGGTTCCACATTAGGAACCACCACCCAGGAAAAAGATTTAGGCATCATTGTGGATACCATGTTAAAACCCTCGGCCCAGTGTGCAGCGGCAGCCAAGAGAGCAAATAGAATGCTAGGTATGATAAGGAAAGGAATGGAAAATAAAACAAAAGATATTATAATGCCTCTATATCGTTCCATGGTGAGACCGCACCTTGAATATTGTGTGCAATTCTGGTCGCCGTATCTTAAAAAGGATATAGCGATTTTAGAAAAGGTTCAGTGAAGAGCCACCAAAATGGTAAAGGGGATGGAAGGATACTCCTATGAGGAAAGGCTAAAAAGGTTAGGGCTCTTTAACCTGGAAAAGAGACGGCTGAGGGGAGATATGATAAAAGTCTATAAATTAATGAACGGAGTGGAACGGGTAAACGTAGATCGATTGTTTACGTTATCAGAATATAGAAAGACTAGGGGACATGCAATGAAGCTACAGGGTAAACTATTTAAGACTAATAAAAGAAAATATTTTTTCACTCAACGTGTAATCAAACTCTGGAATTTGTTATCGGAGGATGTAGTAAAGGCTGTTAGTGTAGCTGGGTTTAAAAAAAGTTTGGACAAGTTCCTGGAGGAAAGGTCCATAAACCATTATTAAGAAGTGACCGAAGATATCAATGCTTGACCCAGTACAAGCATTGTGGAACTTGTGTCTCTTGGGGAAACTGCTAGGTACATATGACCTAGATTGGCCACTGTTGGAAACAGAATACTGGGCTTGATGGACCTTGGTCTGACCCAGTATGGCATATCTTATGTTCTTATGTACTGGCCTGGTGCCACACATCTGAGTATCTGAAATGCCCAGCCAGGATGTGCAAGCCTCATAACAAAGGCATCCTCCTCCTAAAATACCCTTGTCATTATATCTAAGTAGCTGTTTCTGAGGCTGTGCAATCCAGGGACATCTACCTTTGTAAACGAGCTACACCCATGCATGTATCCATCCTTGCTATCTGCACAGGCCCAACACCAGAACTGGTTACTGGGCCATTTATGTTTTGGGGTGGAGAGAGAGCAATTTTTTTTTTGCAGGCATTTATGTGTGTCTCTTCACTGCTGCCACTCCCCCGTATTTTTGGATATTGTGCCCTGGACATCTCCGATTCTTTGTAGGTATCCCTTCTAAAATACCACTTCACCTATAGAACCATCTACCCACATATTGTCAGCAAAAGTACTAAGTTCAAAACTCTTTAGTATCGGGGCGGAGCCTGATGTCCAGCGGGTAGGACGCTTTGCGTTGAAGCTCCCGAGAGGCCTACTCAGAATCCTGACTTAATACCTATATAAATTTACTATTTTGCTCCGAGCTGACCGGGGCACCTCGGGGGGGATGGCGGCCCACAAACCAGCGCGCTTGGACTTCGGGTCTCCTTCTTCTTCTCACGGAAAACGCTCCAAAACGGAGGTATCCTCCCCGCAGAAGATGGTTCCATTTCGTGAAAACCCCGCAATGCACCTGGAGATTTTGGAGGAAATACGCGGCGTGAAGGAATTGGTGCAGTCTAATGGAGAAGCGCTTCGAGCCATGCGAGAAGACTTTGGAGTGCTCCAAGACCGACTTGAAGGTCTTTCATTACGGCAAGACAATATGGCGGGGGTCCTCGACTCGCACGAGGTGCGCTTGGGCAAACTGGACGAGGCTGAGCGCCAGATACAGAATCTTCAAAAGGAGTTGGAAGATAGCAATAATCGCGCCCGTCGCAACAATGTGAGGCTCCTCGGAATGCCGGAGGGGGTGGAAGCAGGAGATATAAGAGAATTCTTGCTCAAAACTCTTCCCTCCTTGCTGAAGATCACTTTTCACAGAGAACTGGAAATCGATCGAGCACACCGTGTTCCTGCCCGCATGGCGCTCAACCGCACGACCCCCCGGCCTATTATCTTTAGCTTGCTACGATATCAACAAGTGGAACAAATTTTACATGCTGCCCGAGCGAATCATCATTTGGAATATGAAGGTCGTAAGGTCTCCTTCTTTCCTGATTTGGCAAAGCCTACCGTTGACCGTCGGAAGAAACTCCTTGCTCTTCGCCCTCGACTTCAACAGCTACAGGCTCGCTTTGGCCTGTTGTATCCAGCGAAGCTCCGAGTGACTCTCCACAACCAGACCAGGACGTTCGAGGATCCTGATCTATTATCAACATTTTTGGACTCCAAAGAAGCAGAACAGATGCGCTAATCCCAAATCTTGGACTCTTATCTGCCGGCTCTGTCCGCCATTTTGAAGGGCCCGATGCGGCGGTCATAGCCCAGCACAGAAATAGCCTGGACTTTCTTTCTTTCTCTGTATGACTTTTGTCTTTGGTCTCCTATCCCTTCATGATGTGTGCCTCGGTCGGATTCGGAGCACGCACAGTCCTACAGGTTATATGTTTTTTTTCAATTTCGGCCTTCTCTGGGGTTTCTCCCCGCAGACACATGGTCGCCAGTAATTTTGGGGTTTTGCTTCTCCTCTACCGTACTGCGGTTATCTTTGTTAATGTGGGGCGCTTCATTGTATTATATTAGCTTATTTTCCTATGTCATGTGTACAGCCAGATACAGTCAGTTTGAGGGACATAGTGAAATTATGTGTGCTCTCATGCTCAGAATTTTAACTTTTCTGAATGGCCTCATGTAAAATCTTATTATTCATCGTACAAGGCATTGCTGGTCCACTCAGCAGAAAGAAAATCCTTAGCTATCCTAGCCACGAGCACGTTGATTAGGTGTTTCTTCAGGAAACGCATTACACTCTGCTGAAACACTGAAACTCAATGCTAGGCCTCACATGGTAGCTGCCTATTCTCCCACTGTTTCCAAACGGTACGGGATAGTCATTCTGGTTAAGAAGTCTTTGCACGCTACTGTACCTGATATTAGCGCTGACATGGAGGGTAGATGGGCCCGTGTACACCTTGAGGTTGGAGATAGTGAATTCACGTGTATTTGCACTATGTCCCGAATGTGGACAACCCTGCTCACTATGCAAGTTTTGCGCAGTTGGCCTCGGCCTCCGCCAATGCTCCATTAATACTTGGTGGCGATTTTACTCAAGTGTTCCCTCAATCTTTTCTTCTCAAACAAGGTGCTTGTTGGTTGGAAGCTCCAGTACCGAGCAGACCTGTGTGGCTAGATATAGTAGCGGGCCTTTGCTCACCGATTCCTCTTACTTTACTCCCTGGTATGACTCTCCCATTAGACTCCCACTATCCACCAATGTTTTTCGACACTTTAGGTGCCTTTAATATTCCTATGCAACCTTTCGACTCCCGACTCTGGTCAGTGTAACTTCAGCATTGCATTCGGAGCACTAGAGTACTCCCGCCATCGGCACTCTCTGCATAAGGTTGATTGGAAACTTCCGATCTCTCGGTAGTTTACCGGGCGTAGCATTCAATTTTACTAAACCTTATGTAATGCTATCACTAGAGATACCTCTATAGCGCAGAAAGTATGGGAGAGAGAATTGCATGTGACTTTAACCTCGGAGCAATGGAGCCTTATCTGGAGCAGAGGGACACGGGTTTCTGACCCGCCTCACTCACTCAGACCCTCTTCTTTCTAGCCCACCGGTGTTTTTACACTCCTCACAGTTTAGACAAATGGAACACTACTCAGGGTAATGGTTGCTGGACACGTCCTGTGGCCATTGGTTTATTACTTCATTTCATGTTATGCATGAATATCCCGCACTACAGTATAACTGGCGTCGGGTCTGGGGTCGTATTTAGTCTATATTGCACTCTCAGGAGTCCCTTTCTCGGAGGATAGTGGGACTTCGCCCAGTTGCGGGGATCCCCTCTCTCCCAAGAAATGGCTTATCTCCTTTTGAACTTTATGCTTGGCATTGCTGTTTCCCTCATTAAGTAATACTGGGAAATTAGTTCCCATCTGAGCCTCAATGAATGGTGGAATCATGCCTGTCTCTACAGTAAATATGAACAAATACCTCGTCTGTGCGCTTCCTCCGTTCAGACTCCTTCTTATTGGTCTTAATGGAAGATGTTCAATGAATATGTACATTTTGCTAAATGCTCTCATCTGACTGTCTAACTTTGTATATATCTCTGTCTCATGATCATGCTGTATTGTGGATACTTTTTGATCGTTTGATGTATAATCACTGTTAATTGGAAGCGCTCACATGCTGATACAAACGGGTAGAGAAGAAGCACCGGGGTGGGGGGTAATGGGTTTACTTTTCCTTATTGTATACTTGTTTTGTCTCTTTCGGTGTGTTGTTTCTTTGTTTGTTGCAAAATGAAAATAAAAGTTTAAAAAAAAAAAAAAAACTCTTTAGTATCGTTTATGTACTTACCTGAAAATTAGCAATTCAATATAACAATCCAGCATCCCTTTCTCCCTTCCTCCTACCTTCCTCACTACAGTCCCTGTCTAGTATCTCTGTTTTCTCTCTCTCCTAAAGCCCGTGCTTACCCTTCCATTTCAGTCATCCTAGATTTCTCCCCCCAATCTACCACCATTAAACCCCCCTACCCAACACCCCTTCCTTCCCATTGCATCTGAATGCAGGGGCGGCCCAAGGGGGATGCGGAAGTTCATTGTGGGGCCTCATTTGCATAAGAAGTCTCATTTGCATAAACATTAGCATAATGTTAACATACCTCTTAATGAGTGTCTGGATAAAGAAAGACTACCAGATTTCTACATTACTATACTCCAGCGCCAACCGCCAGGCACATTAGGAAGTACTATAACACTGACCATTTAGAACCCATAGCAAACCATCCGTAACATAACAGCGCTACCAGGACTCACAAAGCACCAAATCCTACCTATTAAAAAGGCAACACTGCAAATATTCAATCAATACATCTCCTCCTAGGGAAAGAGAACAAGTGGCACTGTCAAACAGAAACTACAAGAATAGAATAGAATAATCACAATTTAGAAATCGGAAGACAATAATTAAATTGGAAATCCCTAAAGCCAAACTTGTATTGTACAACAACACTATAAATTAATTTCCTTTTGTACTAAACAAAAATGCAAAGACGTTAGTGATACACATTTCCCAGAGCTGACATATTCCAGTTAATAAATTCAAAATAAATAAGTATTTTTCTACCTTTTGTTGTTTGGGCATTTTATTTTTCAATTGCAATTGCTCCAGTCACTTTCTTCTGGTCTCTTCTGCTAATTCTCCATTGTCTGCTGTCCATTTGTCCTTTCTTCTCTCTTCTAGATTTTTTCCATTCTGTCTTCTACATCTGCTTTAACATACTGATCTTTCCCCTTTTGCTCTTTCCCCAATTTCTTTTTTATTCCTTTATCATCCACTCAGATTTCACCCTTCCATTCTCAATCCCCACTTGCTCTGCCAATACCCAGCAATTTGTAGATTTTTCTTCCCTCCCACACAAAATATATTTCCCCCCTCCATCCTCATTCCCCCAGCCCCATCCCCTTCTAGTCCTCCCTCAAAATCAGCTCCCTTCTAGTTCCAGCCCCACTCAGCATCCACTCCCTTCTAATTGCATTCCCCCCCCCCGCATCAGCCCATTTCCAGTCCTAGCCCCCCCAAAAGCTCATTTCAAGTCCTATTCCACCCTCCATCAGCCCATTTCCAGTCCAAGCTCCGCCCATCAGCTCATTCGCAATCCTAGGCCCCCCATCAGCCATTTCCAATCCTATTCCAGTTAGCTGATGGGGGGGCTTGGACTGGAAATTGGGCCGAGTGTGGAGGAGCTTCAGCCTATTTCCAGTCCAAGCTCCCTCACACTCAGTCCATTTCCAGTCCGAACCTCCCCATCAGCTCATTTCCAGTCTGAGCCACGCCCCCCCCCATCAACTCATTTCCAGTGCAAGCTGCCCCTATCAGCCATTTCTAAAAGTACCCCCCCCCCCATCGGACATTTCCAATTCTATTCCAGAACTACATCAGTCCATTTCCAATCCTACCCGCTAAAAGCCCATTTGCTGTCCTAGTCCTCCCCATCAGCTCATTTGAACCCCCCTCCCACTCAGCCCATTTCATTCCTAGCACCCCACTCAGCCCATTTCCAATCCTAGCCTCCCCCCCATTCATCCCATTTCCACTTATAGTCCCCCAGCCCAATTCCAATCCTAGCCTCCCCCCATTCAGCTCATTTCCAATTATAGCCCCACCAGCCCATTTCCAATCCTAGCCTCCCCCCCATTCATCCCATTTCCAATTATAGTCCCCATGCCATTTTCCAATCCTTGCTTCCCCCCATTCATCCCATTTCCAATTATAGTCCCCCAGCCCAATTCCAATCCTAGCCGCCCCCCATTCAGCCCATTTCCAATTATAGCCCCCCCAGCCCATTGCCAATGCTAGCCTCCCCCCAGCCCAATTCCAATCCTAACCCCCCATTTCCAATTATAGCCCCCCAGCCCATTTCCAATCCTAGTCTCCTCCCCAATCAGCCCATTTCCATTTGCCCCCCAGCCCAATTCCAATCCTAGCCTCCCCCCCATTCAGCTCATTTCCAGTTATAGCCCCCATCCGAATTCCAATCCTAGCCTCCCCCCATTCAGTCCATTTCCAATTATAGCCCCCCCAGCCCATTTCCAATCCTAGCCTCCCCCAGCCCAATTCCAATCCTAAACCCCCCATTCAGACAATTTCCAATTATAGTCCCCCAGCCCATTTCCAATCCTAGCCTCCCCCTATCAGCCCATTTCCAATTGCCCCCAGCCCAATTCCAATCCTAGCCTCCCCCCATTCAGCCTGTTTCCAATTATAGCCCTCCCAGCCCAGTTCCGATTTTAGACCTCTCCACAGCCCATTTCAAGCCCAAGCCTTCCTCCCCGAAGAGCCCCGCAGCAGGCTTCAGTGGCTCCCGGCAGGCTCAGCACAGTTCGTTACAGCCGCCGAAGTGAAGAGCATTGTTCCCTTCACTTCGGTAGCTGTATTGTAATGAAAATCGCAGGCGTACTGAGAACCGGGACACAGGAAGTGTCCTTTGACCTCCGGCGCGCCTGCGATCTTCATTACAATTCAGCTGCCGAAGTGAAGGGAACAACGCTCTTCACTTCGGCAGCTGTAACGAGCTGTGCTGAGCCTGCCGGGTGTCGTTAAAGAAGGTGAGCAGTATGCAGAATGTTGTTGGCGTGGGGCCCCCTGAAGCGCGGGGCCCTGTGCCAACAACATTCTTGCTCAATGGACGGGCCAGCCCTGTCTGAATGTAGCTTAGATTTGGAAAGGCAAGTAATGAAATCTAAAAATCCAAATCCTTCACCAGCTCCCTCCCCCAGACTAAAGCTTCCTGCCCAAAATCCCCTTTTTTATCTTCTACTCTTTAAGACCCCCAACCAGCATCCCTTTCTCTGTATCCCCATAGACATATAAGAACATAAGATATGCCATAATGGGTAAAACTAAAGGTCCATTGAACCCAGTATCCTGTTTCCAATAGTGGCAAATCCAGATCACGAGTACCTATCAGGATCCCAGAAGGTAGACATATTTCACGTTGCTTATTCCAGGGGTAAGCAGTGGATTTCCCTAGTCCACTTTAATAATGGTCTACGGACTTTTTCTGCAGGAACTTATTCAAACATCTTTTATACCCAGCTACACTAACAGCTTTTACTATATCCTCCAGCAACGAATTCTCCAATATGCTTAAATGTAGCTTCATTGCATGCCTCCAAGTCTTTTTACTTTTCGAATGAGTAAACAACCAATCTACATTTATCTATTGTACTCCATCCATTATCTTATAGACCTAAATCATATCTGCTCTTAGCCATCTTTTTGCCAAGCTGAAGAGCCCTAAGCTTTTAATTTTTCCTTGTAGAGGTATCCTTTCATCCTCTTTATCATTTTGGTCGCTCTTTGTATATTTTCTAATTCTGCTATATCCTTTTTTAGATATAGTGACCAGAATTGCACAAATTATTCAACGCTCAGTCGCACCATGGAGTGATACAGAGGCATTATAATAGCCTTGGTTTTATTCTCCATTCCTTTCCTTATGATTCCTAGCTTTCTTGGCCGCTGCTGCACACTGAACAGAGGTTCAAGGTTTTATCCACAATGATGCCTTTTCCTGGGTGGTTCCTAATGTGGAACCTTGCATCATATGACTATAATCTGTGGTGTTCTTCCCTAAGTTTCATAACTTTGCACTTGTCCACATTTAATGTCATCTGCCATTTGGACGCCCAGTCTCCCAGTTTTTCAAGGTCCTCTTGTAATTTAGCAACTTTAAAAATGTTGTGTCATCTGCAAATTTAATCACCTCATTCATTGTTCCCATTTCCAGGTTATTTATGAATATGTTAAACAAAGCAGTGTGCCCAGCACAGATCCATGGGGTACTCCACTGTTCCCCTTTCTCCACTGAGAAAATTGTCTATTTAGCCCTATTCTCTGTTTCCTATTTTTTAATTAATTAATTAATTAATTTAATTTTGTTTATTTATTTAGTTTCCGATCCACAACAGTACACTGCCTCCAATCCCATTACTTTTAATTTTCCTCAAGAGTCTCTCATGAGGACCTTGTCAAAGGATTTCTGAATATCCATATACACATTGAGACGATTCCATCTGGGCCGCCTGTATGGCCCCAGGCAGGACGGGCCCATTTGGACCTAATTCTGATCCGTGGGAACAAAACATTCTTGCGGTAGCCAGAATTGGACCCAAGGATGGCCCGGCGTACTCCTGCCACCTGTGGGGACATGCTCCCTGTAGGCACCCCTGACTCCGGCATTTCTGGCCCCCCAATTCCCCGATGCTGCTTATACCACCTTTGAGGGGCTGTGACCTCAATCGGCCCTGTGCATGCTGCTGGGCAACCCGTCCCCACGCTGCCCCCTCCTGCCCCCCACCGGCTCTCCCCGTCCTGTTCAGGAATGACCCTCTACCGGCTCACTTTTATCTATGTGTTTATTCACACCTTCAAAAAAATATGTTTAGTGAGACAAGTCTTCCCTTGATTAAATTCATGTTGGCTTTGTCCCATTAAACCATGGCTTTTTATGTTTTATCAGTTTTATTCTCTATAATGGGTTCTACCATTTTGCATGGCACCAACTTCAGACTCACCAGTGTCTGTAGTTCCGGATCACCACTGGAACCCTTTTCTTAAGTTCCATGTTCTGTATCTGTGTTTTCTATTATCCCCCAACCCCCCCTGTCCAGCATCCTTTTCTCTGTTCCCGATCCCCTTTTTTTTCACAACCCCCCCCCACACACACACAATGCCCCTTTCTTCTTTCTCCAATCCCCTCAAAAAGCCCTCTAACCAGGATTCTTATATTCTCTCTCCTTCTATATTTCTTCCTCTCTTCTTTTCCACTCTTTGATCATCTTGTCCTGACCCCTACTACTACCACAATCATTTGTATAGCGCTACAAGGCGTATGCAGCACTGTACATATCGATGTAAGACACATTCCGTACTCATTAGAGCTTAGAATCTAATCAGTATACAGCACATAGTGATACTGGGGACTGGAGTATGATAAGATACACATAAGTAGTGGACAAGAGAATGAGGAGCATCAGGATCCAAAGCGGCTTCAAAGGGTTGTGTTTTTAGCCTGGATCTGAATAGGGCTAGAGAAGAAGCCTGATACACAGATTCAGGTAGTTTGTTCCAGGCATAGGGAGCAATGAGATGGAATGAATGAAGTCTGGAGTTGGTGGTGGCAGAAAAGGGCACTGATAAAAGGGACTTGCCTGCCCCACCCCTTACTGCTACTGCATCCTACCATTCCAAGCTTCTCTCTGCTGCAATAATCCATTTATCTGTTCCTTCCCCTTACTCACCAGGGGTATGAAATCACTACATAGTAGTCAGACCTTCAGGCATGTGCTATAGCAGGCCAAATCACCTGTCCTCTCATCCTCCCAATCCATTTTTCTCTTTCTTATGTTACCCTCTCCCCTACCCAACTATCCATTATCTGTTCCTTCTCCCACTTACTGATGGCTCAGGATTAGCGTAGCTATCAAGACTTCAGGCAGGTGCTACATAAATATTATCCCACTGCCTAATTTGGCTGTCTTCTCCGTGCTGTGCCTAGTCTCCAAATCCTGCACGTTTGCTCTACCAGCACTGAGCAGGTATGGTCGCACCTGTACACTTGTGTCTCCAGTGCATCTGCACTCTAATCAACATTGTAGCAGAGGCAAGCATGAAAGGCATCAGAGTGCTAGCTTTTCAGCACCTTGCCTGTAAATTATTGATGCTTTACAGGAGAGCAGAAAGGACCTTGTGGTGACATCAGATTGCCGTTAAGCTTAAAATGCAAATGCATGAGAAAAGGGGTCTTTGGCATGTGAGCATGAGAAGAAGGCTATGTGTGTGTCACATGCCTAATGCATGGGACTTGGCATGTCTGAAATAGCCTTAGAGAAGCTCCACCAGCTGCCAATCAACTCAGTCCACAGCGCTCTAGTCACATGATGCTACGACATCACTTGTGTCCTCCTGCCTCATCATGGCCACATTCCACTAACATAGCCCCAGCTCCTGGAGAAAAACATCAAAATAAAACCAATAAAAGTAAAATAGTACTGTAACAGGTGCCAAAACTATAGACGACTCCAGAAATTTGTTATGCAGGACCCTATTTCAGTCACTCGAGCCACTGTCATGATCACAGAGGTTAACATCACTGTGAGGCCCCTGAGCCTCCTAAAAATATAGATCTTTCCACTTTTGAAAGGGGACGTATTCTGCTGATTCCGAAAGGAGCAGACATCACCTTTGCCCATCAGTAAGCCTCTTTTTATACAGTAACAACTAGACGGTGAATACCTGTTGCCTACCTAAGAATATTTATTTACATTTTTTTTCTAATTGTTTAACCATGGCCTGGTTGTGTGTTATTTGCTGTCGCCTGCTTGTGCAGTGATGCACACCTAGCATGGGCTCCCAGGGTTTGTGACAGGCACACATGTGCAACACACATGGGCCAGTGCAAAATGCAGACAGTGGGCGATGGTGATGCGTATATTTTCTACAGTTTATTTCATATCAAATATGCACAATAAGCAGGTCATTGTGATGGATGGGTTTGTTTAGTAACCATGGGAAATTCTGCATTCTTCCTTTAAATCATTTAATACATGTTCAATATTCAAGTTGTCATTTTCTTTACTTTAGGGCAGGAATAGAATCAATTCTTCCATCGAACGCTCATGAGGTGGCAGAGAATCGTCTCTTTGTATCGATCACAAGCAGCAAAACCAGAGAGAATTACTTGGCTTCAAATTTTTCCTCCAGAGAGGACCTCATTAAGGTAAAAGATTTGCATAACCACTATCAGCCTAGCTTGGTACGTTATCAGCATGACCTTATTACTTCATGCAAAGTGTCATGAGGAGCGCAGTGTTTAGTAGCTGATTCTGTTTTTTTGTTTTACCGTGTATTATTATAGGTACCATATAGGGGTCATTTACTAATGATTAGCATGTGATAACATTATTCGCCTACAGTAATGACATGATCAAATGCCAACTCTTTAGTAAATGACACCAGGAAGTTGTTGTCCTGTGGTTTACTTATTTATAGGCTATACCACAATACTTCAAATGGTGTCCTTGAAAAAAACCATGACATCTGGAATATGTTGAAACATTCTAAGGGTGGCTCATTTTTTTTCAAGCAAACCTTCGGCGTCCTATTACTAAAGGGCGCTAGGGTGTTGCACCTAATGGGCAAAAGTGCTGATACTATGATATAGTAGGTGCAACACCACTGTGTTAACTGTTGGAGGTGTGGACAGCATTTCCCCGGCAGTTAATGTAGAGTCCTGTCCCTTAGCACACACCACATTAGTGTGGGGGCACTTAACTCCACCTATTGAGGTGGCTATTAGGTGATCCCACGCTAATGCAGGTAGTGCAGGGTGTGAACACAGTGCTGACTGCGTTAAAACTCACCACGCCTACTATCCGTCCCTAACCATCCCACTGGCGACCCTACCACAGGTTACACAGCTAGTGCAGGATGATGTTTGTTACTGTATTTCTTGCTATATTATGAATACAGTTGTCAATGGGACATTTTGGCTGAAATCTGTGCATTACCAGACATCAGCTATTGCAATATTTTTGTCTTCTAGGTTAGAATTTTTTTTAGATGATATTAAGAAATGTGTGCATCCTGTTAAGAATAAGAATGGGTTAAGGCGGTGTTTCCCTTTATCTGCCTTTCATTTTTCCTATGTAATCTTTTTTTTCCCATTTTTAAGCTCCGATGTCGCAAAGCTCCTTCTTGTGGAATAATACTTTCCTGTTTGAATATAGTTTTCTTTTCCTCATTTTTGTTGGCTTTATTTCTGTAACGCAATTGTTATGTTGCTGATTTATAAGAAAATTTATAAATCAAAAAATTTAAAAAAAGAAGAAAAAAGTGCATATATCGCAAATATACAGAGCATAATCCTGGAAGACAGATATGGGTGCATCCATAGAGAACACAATCCTGTAAATTAGGGCTCATTAAATAAATACTATATATAGGTACATGTGGTATGGTAGCCATGTTACTTTACTTGGGTAGGTAGAAATAATGGTCAACCAACATGGTGCTATGAAATTTGGAGGGTAATTTTATAACTGGGTGCCTACTTCATAAGTGGACAAAAACGTGCATCAAATCTAGGCATGAGCATGTACATCAGCCCTATACCTGTCATAAATGCCAATACCTAGATTTTTGAAGAACGCATGCAAATTATAGAATTTAATAATTTGCATGCATTAATTTGTGCTCTGCCCATTTTCTACTCATATGCATTCCTACAACAAAAATATACACCATTGGCCTGACATACATAACTACAAAATTGTGACTGGTTAAAATATGCTCATAAAGGGCCATTTACTCGCATAAGTCATTGACTCTCCGCCCACTCTCCGCCCATTGACCCCTTATCTTTGCCCCTGGTGAGCCTTACTTCACCCTCTACGCACCTTAATGCCGCCGGAGATGTTATTGCGTGATACGTGACGTTCTCGCATGGTAATGCGCCATTATCGCGCGATAACGTTACGTATCGCGCGATAACGTTACGTATCGCGCGATAACGTTACGTATCGCGCGATAACGTTACGTATCGCGCGATAACGTTACGTATCGCGCGATAACGTTACGTATCGCGCGATAACGTTACGTATCGCGCGATAACGTTACGTACCGCGCGATAACGTTACGTATCGCGCGATAACGTTACGTACCGCGCGATAACGTTACGTACCGCGCGATAACGTTACGTACCGCGCGATAACGTTACGTATCGCGCGATAACGTTACGTATCGCGCGATAACGTTACGTATCGCGCGATAACGTTACGTATCGCGCGATAACGTTACGTATCGCGCGATAACGTTACGTATCGCGCGATAACGTTACGTATCGCGCGATAACGTTACGTATCGCGCGATAACGTTACGTATCGCGCGATAACGTTACGTATCGCGCGATAACATTGCAGCTGTGATGTTAGCGCTGTTTAGTAAACATACCCCTTAGATCAGCTTGATGTTCTGGAAGTTGAATCCTCCTCACTTTCCCTTGAAGAAAGACTGTTGCTGTACCGTAGGCTTTGGAAAGCATGCTTTGATACACTGGTTCCTTTATCGCAGCATGTTGTTATGAAGAGGAAGTCTTACCCTTGGTACTCTCCCTCCATTCAGAGAATAAAAAGGAAATTCAGAAAAGCTGAATCCCTCTGGCATAAAAATAAGCCCATTTCTTCATTAAACTAGTGTAGAGCTCTCCATTCAGATTGAGATCTATGATTAAGGAAAGCAAAAAAAAAAAAAAAATATATATATATATATTCAGCCCCTAATCAAGAATTGCAGCTGCCGCTCCTGACTGCTTTTTCAAATAGTAGCTAAATCAGCCAGGAGCAAGCCTAATATCTACAGGTTAAAATCATCCCTGATCAATTTGCTTATTTTCTTGCCAGTAAGACCCATAGTCACATTCACTTCTTGGGATCTGCCGGTCACTCTCTCACATTAACTGTAAATTGTTAGCAACAGAGCTCATTCCACTGTCACATTCTACTGCTCCTACCCAGAGCCAGCTTAGCTCCTTTGCTCTATTATCTAAGATAAGAATTGAGAGACTTCTGCCATCTATTCATTCAGGAACATTGTTCACTAATCCTGTCCCCAGTCCACTGTGGAAGGATCTTGCTCCTTTCTTTTCTCATGAGATCACCCAGTTAGTAGTTTAAGAGATTGCATTGTGCTCTCTGTTTGCAGAGTGTAATTTACCCTCTCTTGATAAAAACCTGGTTTAAACATCATGTTGTCTAATTTCTACCCAATTTCCAACTTGACTTTTCCAGCCAACGTAACTGAAGAGGTGGTGGCCCAGCAAGCTATCTGTAAGCCTTCTCAAAATTAATGGATTACAACTGAAACAATCCAGATTCAGGCAAGGGTATAACACTGAATTAGTTCTCAGTGCCATGCTAAATAAAATTTACATCAATTGGGAGACACTCTGGTTAATAATGACATTCTGGTTATCTGGCTCGACATGAGCTCAGCATTTTTCATTAACCACAGCCCCTTATTTTTTATTTTAAATTATTTATAGCCCGCAAAATAGACTGGAGGAAACTAGAGTCACTGTACTTCTCTCCAATGGTTCTCATCTTACTTTGAATCCTTCACCTTTGTGGTCATTATTTACATTATCATCTAGTTATCCTTTAACTCCCGGAGTTCCCCAGGGCTCAGTCCCGGCTCCAGTGCTTTTCAATATCTTTCTTGCTCCCTTGGCTTGACTTATCCAGGGACTAAGGGGTATGTTTACTAAACCGTCTTAATATGCGCCTGGCGACGTTATCGGGCGATAAGGTACCTTATTGCGTGATAATGGCGCTTTATCGGGCACAAAGGTACCTTAGCGCGCGGTAACACGCACAGTGGCACAAATGAGTGCTGCGGGTGGAGATAGGCTCCTGGAGGGCGGAGGAAAGCTCCCCAGGGGCATAGAGAGAGGGTCAATGGGCGGAGAGTGGGAGAGGAGAGGCTCCCTGCACACTAACACCATGGAATCCGGGGCTGAAAACTAACGCCAGTGAAACCCTGGCGTTAGAGCAGATTTAAAGGGAAAAGAAACCATTTCCGTCAGAAATGTACAGCAAAACCAGAGAAACCTACAAAATATGATAAGTGTGATACATGTGCACGGAACAAAAGGGCAAATAAACAGTGAAATTGACCAGAAGAAAATATAAAAAAAACATAACCAAGCTGAGCAACAGTGATATTAATGGGAAACATCAAAAAACACTCCCGAGAAAGCTCCAAAAAAAAGATATGGATTTTGGAAGGGTCTATGCTCCATCCTCATACAAGGTGAATGAGCCCACAGTGAAATTGCGCTGATCAGGGTTTTCCCTCTCCATTGGACAGGTTTCCTATGGCGTGCACATGTTCTGCAACAGCAGGGCGGGCATGTCGGAACGGGCAACTGGACAGATGCTGGAAAAGGGGACACAGAGGCCTGCAGGCGGCACATGCTGTGGTGCAGCTGGGCCACAGTGCGGACTAGGGTGATGCCTAGGTGGCTCATAGGAATGCTGAAACAGTAGAGCAGCCAGACAGCAACTGATGAGGGTCCAACATGGGCACGAGTGTGCTTCCCACAGTGTCACAGGGGATAGTACCCAGCAGGTACCCCCAAGGGCACAGAACATTGGCAGGCGGTGCTGGGGGGAAGCGTGGACAGCTATGCAGGCACCCCTACCCCAGAACCCGCACCATAGGCAGCTGCATACCCACACACTGGATGGCCTGAGACTGCGCACCACCAGCATCACCAGCAGAAGGGCATGTCAGCATGGTGGCAGAGGGGTACTGGTGGTGGAGGGGGCAGTGGCAGCTGCCCAGAGCAGACCATGGCCTAGCCCTGTTTAGGTGGGTGCGTGCGCTGCAACAGACAGGCTCTGTCTGACAAACAGTCATGGTATCTCCAGGGAATGCACAGTCTCTGTGGCAACATGGTGGTGCAGTTCAGGAGCAGAAAGTCACAGGTTGTGTGTTCAGGAGCAGAAAGTCACAGCCTGTGTGTTCAGGAGCAGGAAGTCACAGGTTGAAGTCCCAGCTGTGGTTCCTGCCAACCCAGTCCCCATATTTTACCCACTACTAAAACGTGCTAATACAGACAGAACCTTTATTGCAGATAACAGAAACATGCCCAATATGCCTACATTTTATCCTACAGAGCACAGACACCATAAACATGCGCATTACCTAGAGCAGAGTCTCCCAAATGCAGTCCTGGAGGGCCAAACACCATTCAGGTTCCATGCTGCCTGTCTGCATGTCTATGCCCCACCCCCATGGTATGCAGATGTATCTCATGCATATTCATTAGGGACAGCATGAAAGGTGCTGTGGACCTGGTGCAGGGTGCCCCACCTCACTCTCAGGATTAGCACAGTACCCGCACAATGTGACGGTCTGTAGCTACTCTGTGCCAGTAACACACACAGTCAGTACCCCCTACCAGGCTGAGGTGCTGTGGGGGTGCACACGGTCAGTTCCCCCTACCAGGCCGAGGTGCTGTGGGGGTGCATACCCCATCTTGTGCTCATCTGTAGACTGATGATTTGCATGTGCAGTGCATCATGGGTATGGGTGGGTTAACCCTATCCTGGTAACCACAGCAGACAGTTTGTGTGATGACGTGCAGTCCTTCTGTAGCCAGCCAGGGGTCTGTTATGTTTATGTTTATTTAGAATTTGATATACCGCTCAGGCCAGAGGCATTAGAGCGGTTTACAATACTATATCATTCGAGGAAATAGGAAAAGAACGCCATTTATATGATAGGACAGAGTAGAGGACAGAGACAGTCAAACAGATAATAGAAGGAGAAGAACATGAAACAGCAAATTACCACAAACTATAGGCAGGACACCCCAATCCATACCATCGGTGTAACCTTCAGCAACAGAAGCCACGGACCAATGCCTAAGGGCCACGCCAAATGGCCCTCTGGTGAGGCCCTCAGGCGCAGGCCCGCAAGGGGCGGGCGCGCCCCTGCAACGGCGGTTTTTAAGCCGTTCCATATGACTGCTGATTGGCGGGCATTGGGGAGGAAGGGGGAGCTCCTGCTCTCACCCCCGACAAGATCGCTGCTCTCCTCGTCCCTGCAACAGTGGTTTTTATGCCGTTCCATATGGCTGCTGATTGGCGGGCATTGGGGAGGAAGGGGGAGCTCCTGCTCTCACCCCCGACAAGATCGCTGCTCTCCTCGTCCCTGCAACGGCGTTTTTTAAGCCGTTCCATATGGCTGCTGATTGGCGGGCATTGGGGAGGAAGGGGGAGCTCTTGCTCTCACCCCCGACAAGATCGCTGCTCTCCTCGTCCCTGCAATGGCGGTTTTTAAGCCGTTCCATATGGCTGCTGATTGGCGGGCATTGGGGAGGAAGGGGGAGCTCCTGCTCTCACCCCCGACAAGATCGCTGCTCTCCTCGTCCCTGCAATGGCGGTTTTTAAGCCGTTCCATATGGCTGCTGATTGGCGGGCATTGGGAAGGAAGGGGGAGCTCCTGCTTTCACCCCCGACAAGATCGCTGCTCTCCTCGTCCCTGCAACGGAGGTTTTTAAGCCGTTCCATATGGCTGCTGATTGGCGGGCATTGGGGAGGAAGGGGGAGCTCCTGCTCTCACCCCCGACAAGATCGCTGCTCTCCTCGTCCCTGCAACGGCGGTTTTTAAGCCGTTCCATATGGCTGCTGATTGGCGGGCATTGGGGAGGAAGGGGGAGCTGCTGCTCTCACCCCCGACAAGATCGCTGCTCTCCTCGTCCCTGCAATGGCGGTTTTTAAGCCGTTCCATATGGCTGCTGATTGGCGGGCATTGGGGAGGAAGGGGGAGCTCCTGCTCTCACCCCCGACAAGATCGCTGCTCTCCTCGTCCCTGCAACGGCGTTTTTTAAGTCGTTCCATATGGCTGCTGATTGGCGGGCATTGGGGAGGAGGGGGAGCTCCTGCTATAGAGTATATAGTATATAGTAGCTATAGAGCTGTAGCCCACTGGTAACTGCACTACTTGTGGAGCTGGAGGTCATGGGTTTTATCCCACAGTGGAGCTATTTGATAGGGCTGTCTGAGGCATTTTCTTTTTTAATTTAAATTAGTGCTGCCAGCAAAACCACCCTCACAGTGCTGTAGCTTTAAGGTGTCTCATAAGGTGCCCTCTAAAGCGCTCTATAAGGTGCCCTATAAAGCGCCCTATAAGGTACCTTATATGGTGCCCTATAAGGAACATTATAAGGTGCCTTGGCGGACAGTGCACTTTATAATGTGCCCTCTGGAGTGCCTTATAGGGCGCCTTATGCGGCACCTTAGGTTAAGGCAATGTGAGGGTGTGTTTGCTGGCAGCACTAATTTAAATTAAAAAAGAAAAAGCCTCAGACTGCCCTTTCAAATAACCCCACTGTGGGATCAAACCCATGACCTTTGGCTCCACAGGCAGTGAAGTTACCAGTGAGCTACAGCTACTAATGAAGCCCTGGCTGGCTACAGAAGGACTGCAGGTCACCACACAAACTGATTTTAAAGTAAAGGGTAATGCATCAGACAGCCTTACTCATCAGGCCTACTGGGGGATCAAATTCATGACCCCTGTTTCATCAGTCAATGTATTAACCATTGTGCTACACCTCTGTCGCTGTGTTTGTAGGTCAGCGCACCTAATTAAGGCTAACGCACATTAACGTGCCACGGCTCCCTCTATCGCATGAAAACGTACCTTATCGCACGTTAACCCTAAATGCTACCTTAAGACAGGAACGCCCACTACCTTATATGGCATCCTGCACACTAACGCCGGCTGCACGTTAAGACTGCTTAGTAAACATACCCCCAAGTAACTAAAAGAGAGCGAGAACCAACAGCACAGTTTATAAAACTAAATTATAACTCATTTTTATTTTGTTGTTATAAACTGTGTTATGGTTCTTGCTTTTTTCTTTTTCATCATATATTTTGCATCCACAGTGGGTGCAGAGCAGAACCAGATCATCTCACTAACAACAACAAACATCCTCCAGTACCAGGCATATTGTGAACTAATACAAAACCCTATAACATAGAGCAAATCTACCATACCGTACTATATCAGCACCAACTTTCAAAACTCACATAAGGAGCACATCCAAGAAACGTTCACTGTAAATACTACAGTGGGCCCTGGAACATCCATAAACCTATTTGAAAAGCTGAACAAGTCAAATTACTACATTACAGTATAGATCTTTATGTACACACTCCAGATTAACAGAACATCTGGCCTCAGTCACACACTCAAAACACAGACCCTCACCAAGTACAGAATAAGTAACCACAATCTAAAGTAAAAATAAAAATATGTAGACAAAATTTAAACTGAAACACCAAGAAGCCAGACTCCGCATGCAGTGCAACATCAGATAAATAAGAGATGCAGTTCCCCCATACTGTATAAAATATAAAGATAGCACAAAGTCCAATCATTAAAATTAAATAAAATTATTTTCTCCGGGAATAAGCAGAAAGTTAGTCCCCACATATGGGTGACGTCGGCACCGACAGAGCCCTCGTGGAAGCATCCCCCCCCTGCTTTCAAAGAAAGCATTTGGGAGATGCCACCATGCATGCGCGGTCCCCTTTCCGCCCAAGGGTGCCATCTTGCTCAGTCTCATTTTTTCCATGGAGCCCTTCAGATGTTGTCTGACTTTCCCCTGGAAAAAGTTGAAATTTTGGTACCTGAGTTTCAAACTCGACTCCATTCTTACACCGGTATCCTTCCTGCTACCATCCTCAGTGCCTCGGCGTTGGGATCAGTTCATTTTTATAGTCTTCGTTCATTTTTATTTTTATGGTACCTTTGTGCCCTTTTTCCCGCTGGCAGCCCAGAGAGTCTTCGACCTCGCAGGTGTACTTTTTTCCCCCATGGCTACCAGTGGCTTTAAAAAGTGTGATCGGTGCTCTAAGATATTGTCCTTAACCGACACACATGACTGCTGCCTCCGTTGCCTCGGACCGGACCACGACCCGGCAGCCTGTGGTCTCTGCAAACAGATGCTCAGCAAGGCCCTGAAGCAGCAGCATGATAATTTCTTCCCTGAATCCCCAATGCCTCCGAAGGCCAAGGCCTTGTCTGAGGCCCCAACATCTCAGTAGGAGCTTTCAAAACCCGAGCGTCATTGTGGGTACTTGGAGAGGGGGGTCCCCCTCGAGGGAACACAGGAAGAAGTAGAAACCCTCAAAGGCGGCATCCTTGGATGGTTCCGACCATCTGGGAACCTCTTGGGCCCAGTTCCATAGTCCAAGGCACTCGTCCGAGGCTTCGGAAAAGGAGAGACCTGCCTTTAGGGGAGCTAGCGTCGAGCCCGAGTTCCTCGGGGTCCACGCCGAAGGCTGCTGAGCTTTCTGGCCTCGAGTCCAGAATGGCAGCCCTGGAATGCAGTTTGTCTGCCTTCATTAGCCAGCATCTGGTGCTGTTCTCTGGCACATCTGGTTCATCTGCCCCGACCACCGAGCATTTGACATCCAAGATGTCCCCGTAGGCCGAGCCGATCTTCGGCCGAGGTCACGCTCGGCGTACTGTTCGATGGGAGCTTGGTCATCCCTGGCCAGTCTACCTGGCATCGACTGCAGGGCTTCGGTGGCCTCGAAGCCCATGGAGTAGCCCGCCCTACGAGTCTTCCTCGGAGTACTCCGAATGGGAGATGGACGATAAGGAGTCTCCTGATACCCATCACCACTGTTACGTCCCTTCCGATTCCCCAGTCTCAGAACCTCTGAGGCGGTCCCCGCCAGAGGACATGGGCTTCTTGGACTTTGTCAAGGACATGTCCAAGGCCCTAGCATTCTCGACCGAGTCAGAGGAGGCTCCTCGGGTGGACGAGCTGGAGATCCTCCAGTACGAGGCCCCTCCTCGGGAATCGCTCACGGTTCCCATTCGTCCCATCCTGGAACGGCTCATGCTCTGCATGTGGGAGACACCGGCATCAGTGCCAGTGGTGAGCAAACGGCTCGACTCGATGTATCGGGTCTGCTGGAGCCTCGGCTTCCAGAAGTCACAACTGCCGCACAATTCCATGGTGGTGGAATCAGCCATGAGTCTGCTGAAAAGTCAGAAGACGCATTCCTCAATGCCCCCTGGCAGTGAGGCCTGCACCTTGGATGCCCTTGGCAGGAAGTGCTACCAGGGCTTGATGCTCATCTGCCGGGTCCAGGCCTACCAGCTATACATGGGCATGTACTTGAGAGACTTGGCAAAGGAACTGGCCGGGTTCTCGACTGGTCTCTCTGAGGAACCTTTGCAGTGGTTCAGGAGCCTGTCCAAAGCCATCCTTGAGCGCTCAAAATTTTTGTCTTGAGCAGCCTATGATGGGTTTGAGTTGGCGGCCCGGGTAGCTGCAGTGGGCATCCGTGCACGCCGCCAGGCTTGGCTTCAGTCGTCCGACCTCGAACAATGGGTCCAGGACAAACTGGTAAATGTCCCATGCCAAGGGGAGAACCTCTTCGGCAAACCCATGACCAACAAGGCTGCCAAGTTGGAGACCGAGTTCATGATGAGGACCAGGCTCTCGAAGAACACCACTGCCCCTCCCCGATAGGAGGGCTCGGGTAAAAATCCCTTTTACCCAAGGAAGGGAGCTGCTTACCGAAACTACCCACCCTATCAGGCCTCCCCGGCTCCCCAACAGGGTCAGCAGGCCAAGGGACATGGGCATGGCCCGCGTAAGCAAAAGGCTCCAAAACCCCAGGCACCGGCTCCAGCCCAGCCAGGGGAGAGCTTTTGACTCCTTCAGCATAGCCTCTCTAAACCAAGGAGATCAGCAGCCCAGAGGTGGGTGTCCATCACCACTGATTCCTGGACTCTGAGGGTAGTCGAGGAGGGTTACCTCTTCCACCTGACTCAGACGCCTCCCCCTTATTTACCAGGAGAGCCCCTCAGGTCTCTCCTCCACCGGGACCTTCTCCTGAAGGAGTTGTCAGGTCTTCTCCAGGACAAAGCGGTGGAACCAGTGCCCCACCATCTCAAGGGCAGAGGGTTCTACTCCAGATACTTCCTTGTCCCAAAGAGGACAGGGGACTTAAGGCCCATCCTCGATCTGCACAATCTCAACAAATTCCTGGTGAGGGAGACATTCAAGATGCTCTCCCTTGGAACATTGCTGCCATACCTCCAGCAGGGATATTGGCTATGCTCCTTAGACTTCAAGGATGCTTATACCCACATCCTTATCCACCCCAACCACAGGCAGTACCTACGGTTTGTGGTAGAAGGCAAACACTTTCAATACCGGTGCTTCCCTTTGGCCTAGCCTCTGCCCTGACGGCCTTCACAAAATGCCTGGCAGTCGTGGCTGCCTTCCTCAGGCTCCAAGGGGTCTTCATGTTTCCCTACCTGGACAACTGACTCATAAGGGGAGGCACAGCAGGCCACAGCACGCACCATCCAGGTTCTGCAACACTTGGGCTACGTCATAAATTACCCCAAGTCTCACCTCCTCCCGGCGCAGTGCCTGGAATTCATCGGGGTAAAGCTCGATATCCTCCAGGCCAAGGCCTTCCTGCCCAAGGACCGGGCAGATCATCTCATATCTCTGGCTCAAGACGTACATCACTGTCTCTCGGTGCCTGCCCGGCACCTTCTGCATCTTCTTGGGCACATGGCCTCCACAGTCCACGTCATCCCAGACGCTCACCTCCATATGAGGGCGGCACAGTGCTATCTCTGGGACCAGTGGTCTCAGGCCACAGGCCACCTCTGGGACAAGGTTATGGTGACCTGCCAGTTGGTAGATTCCCTGGTCTGGTGGCAGTCACCCCAACACCTAGAAGCGGGCATGACCTTCCAGACTCCCAGTCACTAGAGGGTCCTTGCCACAGACACCTGCCTGCTCAGCTGGGGAGCCCACTGTAGGACCCTCCGCACTCAGGGCACCTGGTTGCCAGATGAGAGCACCCAACAGATCAACCTCCTGGAGCTCCAAGCGATACACCTTGCTCTTGAGAGTTTTCTGTCACCATCTGTGCCACCTGCCAGTCCTAGTCCAGATGGACAACCAGGTGGCAATGTTCTGCGTAAACAAATAAGGGGGCACGGAGTCCCGTGTCCTTTGCCAGGAGGCACTGGGTCTCTGTTCGTACACAATCCAAGAGGGTATCCTCCTAAGGGCAGTGTATCTGTCAGGCCAGGACAAACTGCTGGCCGACAGACTCAGCAGGGTTCTCCAGCCGCATTAGTAGCAGCTGGACTCTGGGATAGCCAGCCAACTTTTCCGTCTCTGGGGGGAACCTGTGATGGACTTGTTCGCCAGTCCGGACAACTTTCAGTTGCCCTGCTTCTTTTCCCAGCAGGCCCAGCTCTCCAGGGTGGCAGCGGATGTGTTTCTAATTTTGTGGTCTGAAGGCCTCATGTCTGCCTTCCCTCCGACGCTGCTGATCGCTAAGACCTTGTTCAGGACCCTCCGCAACAGGGCCTTTCTTATCCTGATAGCTCTCAGGTGGCCCAAGCAGCCATGGTTTCTGCTGCTGTTGCAGTTGGCAGTGGAGGCCCCCATCCTCATGGGCACTGCCCCAGGACTCATATCTCAGGAAGGGGACTCTCTTCTACACTCCAACCTGAGGTCCCTCTTGTTGACAGCGTGGCTGCTGAGAGGGTGACTCTTGACCCCCTCAACCTTATGGTTGAGGTTGAAGACACATTCTGCTGGCCTCTCGCAAGGCCTCTACTAGGAAGGTGTATGCCCTCAAATGATGTAGGTTCTCTGTTTGGTGCATCGATCATAGGGCTGATCCCTTCTCCTGCCCGGTGGCTTTGGTGTTAAAATATTTTCTCCACCTCTCTCAATCCGGGCTCCAGTCTAACTCTGTCCGAGGTCACCTTTGTGCCCTGGCGGCACACTACCACTCAGTGGATGGTAAGCCCCTCTCGGCCCAACCTTTGGTGACCCACTTCCTTCGGGGCTTGCTCCTGTCAAAACCCCCGGTTCGCCCTCTGGCAACCGAATGGGACCTCGACGTGGTGTTGGGGCAGGTCACTCGCCCGCCCTTCAAGCCTCTGGCTACTTGCCACCTTCGCTACCTCTCTTGGAAGGTGGTTTTCCTGGTTGCGGTTACTTCCGCTCACAGGGTTAGCGAGCTCCAGGCCTTCATGGCAGAGACGACCTACACCAGGTTCTACAAGAACAGGGTAGTACTTCACACGCACCCCAAGTTCCTGCCAAAGGTAGTGTCGCCCTTCCACCTTAGCCAGGAAGTGGTGCTTCCTACCTTCTTCCCAAAACCTCACTCCAGTTGGGCGGAGATGGTCCTTCACTCATTGGACTGTAAGAGGGTCTTATCCTTCTACATCCAAAGCACCCAAGGCCACAGCAAAGCTTGTTAGCTTTTCATCTCCTATGACCCTAGTAGGCTGGGGGAGGTGGTGACCAAACATACTCTGTCCACTTGGGTGGTGGACAGTATCGCTTTTGCTTATGGGCAGGCGAAGCTTCCACTGGAAGGCCGCGTCACGGCGCACCGTGTCTGGGTCATGGCAGCTTCAGTGGCAAACTTGCGCTCTGTCCCGATGGTGGACATCTGCTGGGCCGTCATGTGGTTTTCAGCCCATACTTTCGCAGCTCACTACTGCCTGAAAAGAGAGTCATGACGGGACAGTGCCTTCGGCCAGGCTGTGCTCCATAACCTTTTCGGGATCTAGGCAACTCCTACCCTCCAACCCTTCTGTGTTCAGGCTACAGGAGTGCTGGTTTCAGTGGACACAGGGGTCCTACTGTAGTCTGTGTGCAAGGACTAAAATTGCTGCTGCTTGCGGTTCCTCTCATGGGAGCTCTGTTTTTGCTATGGTAGCCTGTAGCTGGGGAGTCCCATATCTGAGGACTGACTTCCTGCTTGTTCCCGGAGAAAGCGTAGTTACTCACCTGTAACAGGTGACTTCGGGGACAGCAGAAATCAGTCCTCACAACCCTCCCTCCTCCCCTTGGAGTTGCTCCTTTACCATCTTTTATTTTTGCCGTCTTTTAGCTATGCCATCTGACTGAGCAAGATGGCACAGTTGGGTGGGAAAGGGACCGCGCATGCATGGTGGCATCTCCCAGAAGGCTTTCTTTGAAAACTGGGGGGATGCTTCTGCGAGGGCTTCGTCAGTGCTGATGTCACCCATATGTTAGGACTGATTCCTGCTGTCCCCGAAGAACACCTATTACAGGTAAGTAACTATGTTTTTTCTACCTTTGTTTTCTGACCATTTTATTCTCTGATCATGCTTGTCCCGATCTGAGGCTTCTGCTTTCCTGTCTTCTCTTAGTTCTCTTTCTGTGGTCTATGGTCCATCTGTCATTTCTTATCTCTTCTTTTGTTTTCTTCACTTTCTTCCATCAGCCCATTTCCAGTTTCAGTAATCCTCCCCAGTATCAGCCCCCTTTCCAGTCCTCCCCTCCCAGTACCTTCCAATGTCAACTGCCTTGTATTCCCACGACTGCCACTGGTGTCCATTCTCTTCCAGTCCCTCTCCTTCCCCTTCAAGTCCAAATACCATTCCAGGTATCAGCTCATGTCCACTCTGTGCCAACCCCCCACAAGTCAACTCCCTTCCAGTCACCCTACCCTCTGTCCATACCCCTTCCAGTGCCATTCACACATGTCAGCTCCCTTTCAGCCTCCTCCCCATTACCTAGCCACCTACCACTCTCATCTCCAAGTGTCAGCTCCCTTCCAGTCCCCCTTCAGTACATCCCAGGTGTCAGCTCCATTCCAGACCCCTCCTACCCCCCCACCCTTATATCAGCTTTTTTCCAGCCCCCTTCTTCCCCCGTGTCAGCTCCCTTCCTGCCCCCTCCTTCCCCTGGCCGACCCTTTCAGTATACGCTCCCTTCTAGTCTTACACTGCCATCCCCCCACATCAGCCCATTTGTAGCCCTAGCCCCTAGTTTTCTTCCAGGGCTAGCAGCACTCTCCTCCCCTCCCCCATTAGCCCATTTCCAGTCCTATCCCCCTTATCAGCCCACTCGTCCTAGCCCCCCAATCAACCCTTTACCATTCCTAGCCCACCTAATCAGCCCATTTCCAGTCCTAACCCCACCGATCAGCCCATTACTAGCCCTAGCCCCCTCCCAATCAGCCTATTTCCATTCTTAACCCCCTATCAGCCCATTTCCAGTCCTAGCCCTCCCCATCAGCCCATTACTATTTCCAGTGTAACCCCCAGCCCAGCCCAGCCCAGCCTAGCCCCAGCCCTTCTTAGCTGATATGCAGAGAAATGTAAACCAAAAAAACCCTGGTCTGAGACACTGCTGCTGCTCTCCAGCGACAGCAGCAAAATGAAGTGCCCCGTGGCCCCCTGCTGCTCCGGAAGAGTCCTGCCATTCTTTTCCCGGTGCCAGCTCAGCTTTGCAGAGCTGCGAAGAGAGAGCATTTCCCTTTCACATGGCTCTGCTAAAGTTGAGCCTGCCAGTGTTGATGGGAAACAGGCATTTCCTGTCCCGCACAGAAATACCTGTTTCCCATCAGGGCCGGCGAGCTCAAATTTAACAGAGCCATGGGAAAGGGAAACGCTCTCCCTTCACGGCTCTGCAAAGCTGAGCTTGCGCCGGGAAAAGAATGCAGCGGCAACAGCTTCTCAGACCAGGTTTTTTTTTTGTTTTATTTTGTTTCGATTTTGAAGGTTGAGTGAGGCGGCCTTTTTGGGGGCATTTATTGCCATCCCCAAAAAGTTGCCGCCTGAGACCATCTCCTCACTCGGCCTCGTTTAGAGCCTCCCCTGTCTATAATCATGTCCTTGCACTGCTCATGCTGTACCCAAATTTTGCGCTTGTACGTGTCCATAGAGAAACTGTGCACTGTGCATTCAATGTGTGTACTTTCACACTAGTTAGTATGTTATAATAGGTGATTTACGCACACAAGTGGCCACTTATGCAAATAGATGACTAAAATACCAACATTTATGTGTGTTCTAAGAGGCTCCTTATAAATTACCCCTTAATGGCAAATAGAAAGGCATCGTCTATACCATTTTTGACCTTTATTTCTTTATTTGATTTTGAATAAAAAATCCAAAGAAAGCAAATATGAGGTGCCCACCTGTATTGTGGCAAAGAATATGTAGGGCGAAAAATGTTTGTTGCATATATCAACCTGACCTAATTATGTTTGTTGTACATATGTATATAGTTACCCTGTTGCTCCAAGTTCAAACTCCTGTTACATTGTAAACACAGATCAGTTGTCTGACTGTGCAATCTTTGTTATATGTAAACCGCACTGATAATAAATAGTGTGGTATATAAAAGCTGTTAAATAAATAAATATATGCTGGTAGATAATGCCCACATAGAAAGGCATCACCTATACCATGTTTGACCTTTATTTCTTTATTTGATTTTGAATAAAAAATCCAAAGAAAGCAAATATGAGGTGCCCACCTATATTGTGGTAAGGAATATGTAGGGCAAAAGATGTTTGTTGCATATATATGCTGGTAGATAATGACCACATGGCCTATCCAGTCTGTCCATCCATACTGACTACTAAGCGGTACAATCCCTTAGAGATTCCTCTGTACTTGTCACATGCTTTGTGTGTCATGATTTCGACTTGTTCTGCTCAGGATCAGATTGGGTCGCCACAGTATTCATTCCTTTGGCTCTCAGCATCTTCTCCTTCCTGAGTGTCAGTCACAAGAAATGCCAAATCCTCTCACTTTGCTCCTTATCAAAATCCTTAAAAGCAGTAAACTGTTGAGAAGTGGTATACATGCCACCATTTTTGAAAGATCTTGTGTTTACTGTATTCAAGAAGAAAAAATGTTATATCATACTACAACTGGGATAGATAGAATTTAGAAGATGAGAAGGTGAATTTAGGTGTAAGGATAAACAAACAGAAGTGTTGAGCATTTTGAGTGAAGTTATTAAATGATTATAATCATAAAGTTGGCTTCCAATCAAGCCATTCACCAACAAGCACTGTATACTGGATAATTCTCATCAGTGATAAGATCACTTTACTAAATGGAGGTTAAAAATGAAATGTTTTTTTAAAATAGTCTGAGTCTACTTTACTAGTTTTTGTTAGTATACTTTGTCATTTGGTTATTTTCATTCATATTGTGTTACGGAATCTCATTTGAAAACTCATAAGCAACATTTGATCTGTCTTATGTTGATTCGTACAAATAAGTCCTTTTTTTCAGGACAACATAGCTGCTTAAATGCTTTTTTACTAAATCATGGTGATAGATAAATTGGCTGAAACCTAACAATTTAGGTTACGCTGACTCAGCTGAGTTTCTGTTTGGTATTTTATGCTGGATATAACCTTGATTCAAACTGAAATCAAACATTTCTGGACCAACTTAGAATTATTCAATTTGCCTGAGCATTGATATCGTAAGTTTAAATGCATGTTCATTCAGACTTTTCCATCTTATTAAGTGTGAGATAAGCGGAAAGGATTTTCAGGATCCAAATATCTCTCCTTTCTGACCCATGGTTGTTGATAGAAATCATGCAATAGTTAGAAGTAAAGTAAACATTTCATTCTTGAACTATTATTGTCCCAGTTCACTGAGTTGGCTGAAAAACGAAACTGGATGAAAACTGGGTTGTGTTTCAAGTAGTTGTCAAATTAACTTAGGTTGTATTTGAGCAGCATTTAGATAGAAAAGAGAACGCTGATAAACCCAATTTGCTGAACCTCTAGGAAGTGGATCAAATCAAGATCCAGAAAGAAGGGTGGATCCTTCTCCTGATTCTTAGAGAAGAGTGATAAAAAGAGTAGTAGAATAGAAATATTCCAGTGCCCCAGAAGCAGAGCTTTTTTCCTGAATGTACATACTAGTTCTTAGTACTGACATCTTTTCTGTTACACTCCCTCCAGTTCAGGGCAATACTAGCTCTCAACAGGTGTGATGCAGTGCTTGGCTTTTCCAGTATTCACTTCTTTCTTTCCCCTCTGGGAAACAACAGCAATGGCCCTTACTTGGACCATCTTTAAAGCAGTGCAGGACCTGACTTGTAATGCAAGTTGCACAGATCTCACAAATCATACCACAAGACTGGCACCACACTGCTTTAGAAGATGACATCTAACTTGATGCCACCACTGCTGCTGCAGACCTAGAAGAGAGGAGGATGAACAGAAGGTGAATGTTGCAGGCTATCGGGGCTAGCAAGATCATATGGAGATCTTAACCATTTTTTTAAGAATAGAATTTGGCCACAAGAGACACAACAGGATGGGCAAAGTAGGAATGGGAAGATGTTTAAAGAAACAAGGTGGAGAGTTCCCAAAGCAAGAGAGAGATTATGCCTGAAAGGAGGAGAGAATAGGAGGAGAGAGGTGGTGGAAGAGGGTGAGAATGCCTAGAGAGAGCAAAGGGAGGACTCACAATAGGGTAAGGGAGAAGGTAGGTACGTATAAGCTGAATGTGGATGGTTTGGTGATGGTGCTATTGAAGGAATTAAAACAGAAAAGAAAAAGTAGAGACAAAGAGGAACAAAAGTAGGGTTTCAGGATCAGAGCTGGTGCCAAAGATATTAGACACCCTAGGCAAATATTCAGTCCTGAACACCCCTCAATTTTAAGAACCCTAGCATACTTGATAGTTAAACTCAACAATCATGATCACCCCAGCACCATCCCTCCCAGAATAATGTTGAAATAACACATAATCATTATATTTTATAGATATATGCGTAAGCAGGGAAATTTCCAAAAGCTATAAACCCAGTTATACAGTATAGGCTACTTGAAAGTTTACCTCCTTATTGTGGGGGACTTTAATATTCACTACGTTGCCCCTAGCAGACTTTGAGATAAGCTCTTCATTTCCCTTCTTGACTTGTCTCTCGGTCAGCATGTTCACCTTCCAACTCATTCTGCAAGCCACATTCTTGTCTTTGTTATCACCCCACTGGATTTTGCCTCCTCACTGACTTCTTTCAGAACCCTCCTTCTCCCTTAGTCTGGCCATTACTGTATCCTTTTTGATTTTCTCCCACCCAATAATCAGTCTTCTCTTCAACTTTTCAAGAGAATTACTTCTGAGACTCTGCATTCTTTTACATTTTATGACATCCTTTTCCCTGTAGACTCTCTCTCTGGAAGATCAAGCTTATCAATGGAATCAGACCGTGGCTACCACTCTCGAATCTCTTGCGCCTCTTCATTCCCATCCCATGAGGTTTCATTCTGCTTGGTATCGCTCAACTCTTCATCTCCTTTGCTCTCAAATACATTGAGCTGAATGTCAGTGGTGCAAATTGCGGACTAACTCATTCAAGGCCCTTGCTGTCCGCTATCATCTTGCAATCAATTTAGCAAAAAAAGATTACTTTGCCAAAATAATGTCTGCCCCGAGTCGTTTCAAACAGCTATTTGCAGTCACCTCTAGACTTTGCACCCACCTTCTGTTCCCTTTCCCATCAGTATCCCATCACCTAGCTGCTTCATTACTTATTTTTGTTAGAAAATTGATGACATACATTCCAATCTACCATTTGATTCTCCTACTCATGCTCTTATGCCTTCTGGCACTTCCAGTCAGTTATTACCCTCTTCTAGTAACACACCTGACATTCATTCCAATTACCTTCCTTGTCCTCTTCCTTGAAGCTTCTCAGCTCAAGTAGAAAGACCACCTCTCTCTGTGATCCTCTTCCTTCAGCATGGCTTTCTGAGCCATCCCTAGCCCTCCTCCCAGTCGTCCATGCCATGCTGACCAACAGCCTTTCCTCTGGTATTTTTCCTTCCACATGGAAGTAGGCGCTTGTACACCCACTCATCAAAAAGCCTTCTCTTGATAGGTCTCACCCTGAAAACTATAGTCTGGTCTCCAACTTACCCTTTCTCTCTAAAAATATTGGAGAAATTTTTTCTCAGCTCAGTAATCATCTCGACCAAACCAATGCTCTTTTCATCTATGTCAATCGGGTTTCCGTCCAGCATACTCTACAGAAACCATTGTGACATCTCTTCTTAGAAAACCAGGCAGAACCCTTGATAGGGCAACATTACTCTTTTAGTTTCTTTGGATCTTTCTTCCTCTTTCGATCTTGTCGATCACTTAGAACATAAGATATGCCATACTGGGTCAGATGAAGGTCCATCAAGCCCAGAACCCTGTTTCCAACAGTGGCCAATCTAGGTAATAAGTACATAGCAGTTTCCCCAAAAGACACAGGTTCCACAGTGCTTGTATTGGGTCAAGCAGTGATATCCTGGATCCCTTTTAATAATGGTTTATGGACCTTTCCTCCAAGAACTTGTCCAAACCTTTTTTAACACAGTTATAC
This sequence comes from Ichthyophis bannanicus, assembly GCA_033557465.1. Classification (NCBI taxonomy): domain Eukaryota; kingdom Metazoa; phylum Chordata; class Amphibia; order Gymnophiona; family Ichthyophiidae; genus Ichthyophis; species Ichthyophis bannanicus. Next base: position 668,754,094 of record CM066035.1, read on the forward strand.
TAACAGGTTTTACTATATCCTCTGGTAACAAATTCCAGAGTTTGATTACACGTTGAGTGAAAAACTATTTTCTCTTATTAGTCTTAAATAGGTTACCCTGTAGCTTCATTGCATGTCCCCTAGTCTTTCTGTATTCTGATGACATAAACAATCAATCTACGTTTACCCGTTCCACTCCATTCATTAATTTATAGACCTCTATAATATCTCCCCTCAGCCGTCTCTTTTCCAGGTTGAAGAGCCCTAACCTTTTTAGCCACTCTTCATAGGGGTATCCTTCCATCCCCTTTAATATTTTGATGGCTCTTCTCTGTACCTTTTCTAATAACGCTATATCCTTTTTAAGATACGGGGACCAGAATTGTACACAATATTCAAGGTGCGGTCGCACCATGGAATAATACAGAGACATTATATTCTCCTTTGTTTTATTTTCCATTCCTTTCCTTATGATACCTAGCATTCTATTTGCTCTCTTGGCCGCCGCTGCACATTGGGCAGAGGGTTTTAACATGTTGCCCACCATGACGCCTAAATCGTTTCCCTGGGTGGTGGTTCCTAATGTGGAACCTTGCATTATATAACCATAGTTTGGATTGTTCTTTCTTAGGTGCATAACTTTGCAGTTGTCCATATTAAATTTCATCTGTCATTTGGATGCCCAGTCTTCCAATTTATCAAGGTCCTCTTGCAATTTTCCACAATCCTCATGGGTTTTAACAACATTAAATAGTTGTGTGTCATCTGCAAATTTGATAACCTACTCTCTTCTTTCTGTCTTTTAACCAGTTCCTGAACCACAATAGTACACTGCTTCCTATCCCATGACTTTTTAGTTTTGCCAAAAGTCTCTGATGAGGGACCTTGTCAAAGGCTTTCTGAAAGTCCAGATACACTATGTCAACCGACTCACCGTTGTCTATCTGTTTATTCACACCTTCAAAAAAATATAACAGATTAGTAAGACAAGATCTTCCTTGTCTAAAACCATGTTGGCTGTCTCCCATAAAGCCATGACCATCGACATGTTCAGTAATTTTGTTCTTTATGATGGTTTCTACCATTTTTCCTGGTACTGACATCAGGCTCACCGGTCTATAGTTTCCCGCATCACCATTACATTGGCCATCCTCCAATCTTCAGGTATTACAGATGATTTTATTGATAGTTCACAGATTACTAATAGCAGATCTGCAATCTCATATTTCAGTTCTTTCAACACCCTTGGATGTATACCATTCGGTTCAGGTGATTTGCTACTCTTCAGTTTATCAAATAGTTGTAATATATCTTCCTGGTGTATCTATATTTCTTTAAATTCTTCCGCTGTATATCACTTCAGTCATGGCTAACATCCCTACATCTTCCTCAGTAAAGACCAAAGTAAAGAATTCATTCAGTCTCTTCACTATGGCCTTGTCCCCTCTTAGTGCCCCTTTTACCCCTCTATCATCTAATAGTCCAACGACTCTCTCACAGGTTTTTTGCTATGAATGTACTTGAAAAAGTCTTTATTATGCATTTTTGATTCCACTGCAAGCTCCTTCTCAAATTCTCTTTGTCTGCACTATCAGTGCCTTGCATTAAACTTGCCAGTGCTTATGTTTGTTCCAGTTTTCGTCATTTGGCACTTTTTTCAGTTTCCTGGAAGATGTTTTTTTGGCAATAACAGCCTCTCTGACCTCACCTTTAAACTATACTGGCAGTGTTTTGGACTTTCTTCCACTTTTCTTAAAGCGTGGAATACAGCTGGTCTGGGCTTCCAAGATAGTGTTTTTAAATAAAACCCAAGCTTGATGTAAGTCTTTAACCTTTGCAACTGCTCCTTTTAATTTTTTCTTAACAATTTTCCTAATTTTATCATAGTCTCCCTTTCGAAAGTTAAAAGGTAGTACTGTGGTACTCTTAGCCCACCTGGCCGATATGCGTCTTGGTGGTACAGTTCTTCAGTGGTTTCAATCATTCCTGTCTGGCCATTCTTTCGCTGTGTTTTGGGGATCTTATCGTCCCCCCTCACACCTCCTCGCTTGTCCCTCAGGTTTCCATTCTGGCCCCACTGCTTTTCAGTGTTTTCCTCTCCCATCTTTGTATCATTGTGCAGTAATGCAGCATCCCCACCTACTATTATTCAGATGACATCCTTCTGGTTTATTATAATGATTCTATTCACCCAGACCTATCCCCCTCAATGCTTGTCTTTCTGTCATCGCATCATGATTTTCATCTAACAAACTCAAACTCAATGTCTCCAAAACCTCCGCCATTTGGTTAACTGGTTCTTCAGACCCACCTTCTCTCACACCTTCGCATTCCACATTCACTTGTCTCCAAACTAAGGTATCTTGAGATTACTCTGAATTCTCAGCTGTCAACAAACTTTCTCTGGAATTTTAGGGCAGAAAACTACAAGGAACTAGTAGAAGACATGTTGATGCAGTATCAGAAACTTGGCTGCAATATGTCTCTAAAGATCCATTTCCTTGATTCCCATCTCGATTTCTTTCCTGACAACTGTGGTATGGTTAGTGATGAACAGGGCAAACGTTTTCACCAGGATATAGCAATGATGGAGCATTGATACCAGGGAAAATGGTCCACTACAATGCTGGCTGACTACTGCTGGACACTCCCCAGAGAAGCTCCCGAACAGCTGTACAAGAGACAGGCGAAAAAATCTAAGAAGTAGTCTATGACTTGTTTTTTTACAGGTATTAACCGAAGGCCTATTATATTTACTATTGACATGCATTTCTTTATCTTTATCTTTATCTTTATTAAAATACTTGATATACCGCCCAGGCCGAGGCATCAGGGCGGTGTACAATCATAAAATTAACGACTGCTAATAAAGAAAGACGGGAACGCCATAAAATAATAGGACAGAGGGAGGGATAGTAAAACCATAAAATAGTAGGATAAATAATAATAAAAACAGATAGCAGATAGCCAGGGTGCAGAAAGGTTAAAGGGGAAGGAGGGAAGAGGAGGGGAGGGACGTAAGGAAAAGGGGGAATGGGAGGCGTAACTAGGGAGAGGAAACACCATCAACAGGGGGGGGGCAGATCAAAAGCCTGACAGAAAAGGTGTGTCTTAAGGAGGGCCTTGAAACGGGTATAGGATGATTCAGTGCGAAGTGGGAGGGGAAGAGAGTTCCAGAGGGCAGGGACTAAGAAGAAGAAAGCAGAGTGACGAGTAGATTCGAGGTGAGCCTGAGTAGGTGACGGAAGAAAAAGACGATTACCGTGTGATGAACGAAGGAAACGGGGAGAGGGCTGGAGACGAATAGAGTCAGCTAGATACTGGGGGGTGCTAGAGTGAAGGGCTTTATGAGCGAGGATAAGTAACTTGAACATGAACCGGAACTTAACGGGGAGCCAGTGTAAAGATAAGAGACATGGTGACACATGAGCATGAATGGGGGAGGAAGAAACAAGACGGGCAGCAGCATTTTGAACAAGTTGTAGACGGCGGAGTTGGTAGGAGGGAAGACCAGCATAGATAACATTACAATAGTCGAGACGAGAAATAACCAGAGACAAGACAAGAGTGACAACGGAAGAAGAAGGAAGAATAGAACGAACAGCCTTGATACGATGTAGGTGAAAAAAGGAGGAGCGTACAACAGAAGAGATATGATCGTGAAAGGAAAGGGATGAGTCTAGGGTAACACCCAAGTAGCGAAGGGTTGGGGCAGAAGGAATGGGGTGGGGGCCCATGACGTGGAGCAGGGGGTGGGAAGGGAGACCGAAGGTGATCCAAAGTGCAGAGGATTTTGCAGGGTTGGCGTGCATAAAGTTAGTGTCAAACCAGGAGGCGATGGAAGAAAGACAGAGGTTCAGGGGACCCAGATCTGGGGAAGAAGGAGAAGTGTGGTGGACCAAGAGGATATCATCGGCATATATGTAAAAGGAGAGGGCGGACTGCTGGATTAACAGGGCCAGGGGGGCAAGAAAAGCATTGAAGAGCAGAGGAGCTAGAATAGAACCCTGAGGAACATCACATGTAGCGGGAGTGGGGGCGGACGTTGAAGCGCCGGAGTGAACCGAAAAGGTACGACCAGAGAGGAAGGAATGAAACCACCGAAGAACGGTGCCACAGATACCAAAGTCAGACAATCGAGACAGAAGGGTGCGGTGATCGACTACATCAAACGCAGAGGACAGGTCCATGGAAACCACGAGAGAGATATCACCACGATCGTGAGAACGGTGAAGTTCGGAGAGCAGGGCAGTGAGGATGGTTTCTGTGCTGTGACCTGTGCGGAATCCAGATTGGCGGGGGTGAAGGGCGTGAGTGGAGTCGAGGTGAGAAGCCAGCTGGAGAAAGACAAGTTTTTCAAGAACTTTAGACAAGAAAGAAAGGTTGGAGACAGGGCGCCAGTTGGCAGGGGAGGAGGGGTCAAGGGTAGGCTTCTTCAGGAGGGGACGGACGATAGCGTGCTTCCAACGGGAGGGAAATAGACCGGAAGAGAGACTAGAGTTGAAAATAGAGAGAATAGAAGGCACGAGCGCAATGTCAGGGTTGAGTAGCCAGGAAGAGGGCAATGGATCAAGGGGGCAGGTAGTACGATGAGCAGACGAGATAGCCTTAATAAGTTCAGAGGAGGAGATGGGGGAGAAAGAACACCAACTGTGCGGAAAGGTGTGGGAGAGAGGCAACACAGGCTGAAAGGAGGGAGAGACAGGGGGGAAGGGAGGGGGAGACAGAGGGGGCGGGCAGGAAGAAAAAGAAGATCGAAGGGAGAGAACCTTGTTGGTGAAAAATGAGGCAAGGGTGGAGGGGCTGGGGAAGGATTGGAGGGGGCAGAAGGGATAGAGGAGATGGAGGAGATGGATTTAAGGAACCAACAAACCAGCACGATTCCACGTGCACCAGGAACCCAGTAAAAAACGTGGAATGCAACGAAAGACGTGAAGTAATAAACCTTTATTTCTTTATCCAAAGTTCAGCCACCGGCCCGACACTGGCCGTGTTTCGCAAAACCTTCCTCAGGGGCAATTGATGGCTGTATGTTGTATAGAGATATTACTATAAATTGCTCTTCCACTAAAACACAGGAGAGCCTAAAGCATCATAACCTGTGCAATGGTTATCATCTAAAATCACGATGTTCTTAAAGTGCCATAGTGCTAATCCTCACATAAAGCGGCCAACCGCCATGAAATCAAAATGGCACCATAGCACACAAACGCTGAAATCGATTTCAGCGTTTGTGTGCTATGGTGCCATTTTGATGCTGCTGTTCTTGAGATCATCGGACAGCTACAAACAGGATCAATGTATTCTTCAGAAGTTATGTATGTCTTCATCTTAGCGTAATTCTTAAGGTCTAGTAAAAGGTTATGAAACATTCAGTGCAGATGTTTTGAACCCCAAAATACTCAAGAATTAGATAATGTAAGGAAAATTCTTGATATAAAACAATAAAGGTGTGAGTTCCTCTTTTTTTTAGCAGATACAGGATTACTGTATATGTTTCATGACTACAGGATTACAGTATGTGTCCCATGACTACTTTGGATAATTTCACCAATCATTTGTGCATTTGTGTTCCCATTTTTAAAATGAAACTCTTCTATTTTCCTTTGTAGGTGCTTCTAGCAAGTAGTTTCATACCAGTGTATGCAGGAATGAAAGCAGTGGAATATAAAGGAGAGGTAAATTTGAGACATCCTCAGTAATAACATTTCATTATAATCAGGGCCTTTGGCTCCCTTAATTTTGCAGCCAAGATATTGTTTGCAAAATATGACACTTGCCATGGAATTGTGGAATCCCCATAGGAATTGTGTCTCTCGGGGCAGTTTCTCCAAATGGGTTAGTTTTGTGCATAACAAGACAGTCATCAACTTCACTTCTAAGTCAGGGTATGTGGAGTATGATGCGTTTCTCAAATTTACTGCTAATGCTTGGCGTAGTACTTCCATTGTGCCAAAGACAGCCTCCTGCTGGAGTTCGTAAGTTGTAACATGTATAGATGTACTTGGAAATTCTTCTTTATCAAGCCTGTGGCACCCAATACAATGGGAACTATTTCTATATCTTTCTGACACATTTTCTTGGTCTGTGACTGCATTTCTTGGTATTTCAAGATCTTCTGCCTCTCCACGCAATTCACAGAGTAGTCCCTTGGAACATTATTATCAGTGCCGTTCTGGTGTTTTCTCCTTAGCCACTATATCCGGCTTCCTCACAACCAGCTTTTTATCGGTCGGAATGGAAGTATCCCAGGTGATCATAGTAACATAGTATATAACGGCAGATAAAGACCAGTATGGTCCATCTAGTCTGCCCAGCAAGGTGGCAAGAGTAGGTGCCCTTGCCGATCCGTGCAGGTCACCCCCCCATGCCTTTGTTTAGGGGTGTACCCACCACTCCGTGTAGGTCAGCCCTATTTGCTGAGATCATAACCTCATCATTCTCTGTAATTCTGTTAGGGTCATAATCCTGGTGCTTTTCAGGCACAGTGATGTTTTAGTGCTTACAGAGTTTCCAATGGATGAGGCACACTACTTTATTATGTCTTTCTGTATAGAAATTTTCTTCCATCAGAATGGTAATTCACCTCTCCTCAACCATTCATGTGTCTGTTCTTGATCAACAAAGGGCTCCCGGAGTAAGACTGTATTTGCCACTATATTTGTGCATTTGCCACTTGTTTTTTCCTTGTCTGTTGATCTAATTCTTTGAAAAGTTTTTTCTCTTGTTTTGCAAATTCTGTTACTTCCTTCCCTGTGTATGCCTATAGCTTCTCACTTATTCCTTCTAGTCATTTGAACACTTGTCCAAGTTTGATGATGGAGACCGATTCTTGACGTTTACTTTTAAATTTCAGCACTTTTTGCACATTTGGATCCGATGATGCAGTTAGGTAGGCATGGAGGCATATGATAGTAGCGCTGTATGTTTAATCAGTCTCTATGAGGCCTAGTTCTCCTTCAGATTTAGTGATGTACAGTCTTGACATACACTGATTCTTGTAAATTAATTCATGGGCATGGAAGAATTTTCTTGTTCGCACATCCAGTTTTTCAAGATCTTTGAGAGGCCAATCCACAATCCCTATGCTGTAAGAGAGTATAGGAATTGCCAGCTGATTAATAGCCTGTATCTTATTCCGTGATAATAGAATTGTGTCCATTTGGGTAGTGACTAGTGCACTGTGATATGCATATGGTACTGCACACACAATCCTTGTCACGCTTACCATACTGTAGATAGCTATATTTGAGGAGTTTGTTTCCTAAAGTATACAAGGTTTGTCAGTTTGCATGCAATGATGGCAATTTTTAGGCATGTTAACTCCAAAACTTCCTATTTTGGATCTCGATCCCACCCACCTGACTCATGCACAACATGCAGTTCCCTCCTCCACTTCCTCCCAATAGCTCTGATTCATCTTACACCCCTTCCCAATGACCCCAATGATCAGTAAAATTAACTACCCCCTCACAATCCTTTCCACACCGAACCCCCCCTCCAACTATAACAGCCCCCTTTGGAGGCCCCTGCAAGCAATGCCTAACCCCAATCCCTTCCTCAGCCTTACCAGGATCCCTAGTAGAAGCAGGAACAAGTCCCTCTCACTCTTGTTCATTCTGCACCCAGATCTAAAATAGTGCCAATAAATGTTCTAGCAGTAATTTCACAGTACTTACCGCTAGATTACTGCTAGGGGTCATCAGTGCATTTTGGATCTACATACAGAATAAGCTGTAGTGAGTGAGCCTCCTTCCTGCTCTCACTAGGCACCAGGAACCCTAGTAAGGTTGGTGAACGGATCAGGGATAGAAGTGGAAGGCACTGCTGATGGGGGGGCTCTGGGAGGAGGTTGTTTTTGGTGGGGGCTGTCAGGTGTGGAAGATTGTACTTGGGAGGAGAGTTAATTGAAGCCATTGAGAGAGGGTTAGGGTGGATTGAACCCATTGGGAGGAGGTATAGGGTGGGATCAGATGTTATGTGGGAGTCAGTGGGGTCGGATCAAGCTCAGTATTGAGAGATCAAGATAATATGGGATGATTAGGGGGTGCTTGAGGGTTCCAGACCTCAGCATTGACAGCTGCCCCTGCCAGCAATTACTTATACAGCCCTTGGGGCAGATGTAAATGCCAATATCTCCATTTTCCTCTGCAAGTGTGGATTCCCTATATGAAATGGAGAATACACATCTATGTTGTACACCCACCCAAGCCACTCCCTCTACCCACCCAAGCCACTCCCTCTCCCCGCTTTCACCACACCTTCAGCATCTCCAGTTTTAAAAAGCCCTACCAGCAGATTGGTGGAGATAAAGAACCAATGAAAAGCCCAGGTTGCAATGTAATCACTCCTATGCCTCTATTCGCCTCAACCATCGGAGACAAAGAAATACTGAAGAGACATCTAGCAGATGGTGGATTGGTTTTCAATTCTTTGACGAAAATCCGACTATCGAAAGCAAAAGATAGATTAAGCACTCGTGAACAACCATCTCTCACTTGAGCATGACATGGGAGACTCTATTAGACTGCAGTCTTTTCAGTAATCATAGGAGGAAGGAAAATTTTACTTATTTATTTGAACATACTTTTATACCGCCCCTTCCCAAGATCAGGGGCTGTTTACGTTACAAAACTGAACTTGGAAAATTGGTTCATCTCCACAGGCTTATCATGATAAGAGCTTGTTGAGCAGCCAAAAATTGGAAGGATCTGGAAGAGTGCATGAGTCTCACACAACCTCAACTCCCCCTCCCTCCTCCTCTGTCCCCCATACAAATTGCAGAAGGTTCTCGGTGGGATCTGCCTGCCAGCCACCTTAAACGCAATACTACAAAGTCAGTGAAGCAGTTTCAGGGGAGCAGAGCTGAGCCTGGTACGGATCCTCTGCCTGGGATTCTCAGGGGGGTGAGTACCAAGACTTGATCTCGTCATTGTCCTTCTTGGAGACTCCCAATTCTATTTGCCTGAGATGCAATTTGAGGTGGACCCCTGGCAACCGTTTGCACAGTGTGGGGGTATCCCAACATTTTCTTCACACGTTAGTAGCGTTTTTATCTACTATGTGCCTGGAGGTCACATGGTCCTAGTATGTATTCTGCCCAAGCGGCTCCAACATGTGTTCCTACCCTAGCACCTGTAACGCACATTGCAGTAAAAGCATAGTTAACAAATACCCTTCGGGCCACCATGGCCTTACCGTGCACTGTTGTGATACTTGCTTTTAACTCTCTGTCTTCTTCCAGGAAACGTTTTTGGCCTATGGCAAGTGAGATGCCTCATCTTCAGATTCTGCACTCTGCTCTAATTGCATTACGGCTTCTGAGTCATTTCTGGAGGATCTGCTCCCCCTCTCTCAGCCAGGGGATGCAGTTAGTCCAGCTTTGCCTGCCTCAGGGCAGGAAGTGACAGATGGCAGTAGGGTAAGGATATGCAGTCGCCTGGAGTTTCCAGTGACCGTGCTGAGAACCGCTTCATGTCCTCTAGGGGGTTTGTGGTGGCTATGCTCTCCTGGTGTTGGGGGGTCATTTCCAAGAGGAGATCTTCCAGACTTCAGAATGTTCTCCCTGGAATTATTTTCCTTTCTACAGCAGGCCTAGTCCTGGCATGGAAATTCAGACCCTGCCACATCTTGGTGCCCCCTGACGCAGTCTCATGAGGGACAGGCTGAGAATGGAAACCCTGTATGTCTGCCTTTGGCTAAGAGTCCTTGGCGAGGGGTGTCCCCTGGAGATGAGGATCAGCTGGGATCTGTTTGAGATTTGGATGGTGACTTGGATTATAATATCTCGGCACTGGACTCTGATGTGGACGAAGAAGTACTCTCACCTTCAGAGAATTGTGAAGAGTCCAAAGTGATTCACCTGTTCCAGTAGGAGGAACTGGATGCATTGATTCCAAGCATCTTATTCACTTTGGGCTTGGCGGATGCTCCAGACACTGAGCAGGGACCAAAGATGCTTCCACTCCTGCAAGGGTTGCAAATATCCACTACTATCTTCCCATTACCGGAGGTGTTCATGAGCCTGTTTCGGTTGGAGTGGGATCCCCCCGACTCCCTGCCTAGGGTCTAAGGGTATATAAGAAGATGCACGCTCTACCAGAGAAGGAGTATGTTGCATGGTTTGCTATTTCCAAGGTGGATGCACAGGTCATGGCAATTACCAGTCAGACCATCATTCATCTGACAGGCGGATTGGCCTTAAAGGATGCTCTAGACCAAAAGGTGGATTAATTTTGAACAATCAGATCACTCTGGCGGCTGCTATTCTTCAGGTGGCGGTATATGCAGGCCTGATGTCTTGAGCCCTGCTTCTGTGGATTAAGTCTCTTCCATCGGATGATTCTACCCCTATTTTGGAGTCTGCTAAGGCCTTCCTTTCTGATTCCATTTGCGGCCAGAGATTGTGCCCTGTCTATGATGAGATGGCATTGGCTTGGCTCGGCTCTGACACAGGGCAGCAGACTCATCTTTCAAAGCCTGGTTGCCCATTTGTCCTTAGAGGAATTGTTCTGTTTGGTCCAATTTGGAGAAGCTGGTGAAGGACCTGAACGAGACAAAACCAAGGGGCCTTAGAAGCGGTTGGGGGCCTCCTTTTCTATCCGGTCCTCACAGGTGTGCTGGTCAGACTCCCTGGGGTGTCAGGCTCCTGTCACTACCAGCCTGGAAAGCCTTTCTTCCCCTCTTGTGGACTTTGGGCTAATTTTCAGCCCCTTTATGGAGCGCTTGGGTCCAGAGACCTGGTCCCATCCAGAGGAGGACCTTTCTGGGCTGTGCAGTTAAGTTTTCTGGTCCATTCCCTGGTTCTTCCGGTTGGGGGCAGGCTTTTCCTCTTCTTTCAGGAATGGTCCTGGGTCACCAAGGATCGCTGGGTGCTAGTCTCCTTTCAGTATGGCTAGGTCCTGGAATGCAAGAGCCGATCCCAGCCACTTTTATCCTCTCCCCTTGTGGGTCTGTGAACAGCAAGGGTATCAATGAGCTCTTGCATGTCATGCGCTTCTGGATGGAAACTTTGTGATCCATGGTTCAAGCAGTGCACCAAGGGAAAATACTGGCATCTCTGTATTTGGCCAAGATGTATTTTCATATCCCGATCCAGGGGATCAGCAAAGTGTCTGAGTTTTGCCATGCTTCACTCTTCCCTTCAGTTCGCTGCCCTCTCATTCTGACTTTCCACTGCCCCAAGAATGTTCTCCAAGGTTATGTTGGTGATGACTACAGCAGTACAATGCCCAGGGATTTCTGTGCACCCATATCTGGGCTACTGGCTCTTCTGAGCCCATTCTCTTTCAGAGGTGACTTGGATAGCCTCGACTCAGTGATCAATTGGGGGGAAGAGCCAGTTGTTGCATTCCCAGTCCCTGGAATTCCTGGGGGCATGTTTTGATTCTTGAGTGGGTAGTCTTCCTTCCAGAGTAGAAAGTCAAAGATGAGATTTAATGTGGACAAGTGTAAGGTTATGTACTTAGGAAAGAACAACCCAAACTGCGGTTACATGATTCTAGATTCCACATTAAGAACCACCACCCAGGAAAAGGATTTAGGCATCATCGTGGATAATACGGTATGTTGAAACCCTCCGCCCAGTGTGCAACCACGGCCAAGAAAACAAAGGAAACATAAAGAAAGGAATGGAGAATAAAACAAAGGATACTATAATGCCTCTCTGTCGTTCCATGGTGTGACTGCACCTTGAATATTGGCTGCAATTCTGTTTATACTTCCCAGCTTGTAGATGGTAAGTCTGGACCCGGGCTCCCTTTTCCTCTTTTTGTCCTAACTACTTGTTTGCTAGTACTTTTTTTTTCTCTATCTTTCCCTAAAAGGGGTCAGTAGTTTTGGAGTTTCCAGCATTTTCAAGACTCAGCAGCAGCTCTCCTCAAAGCCAGTAAGCCCCCTGCAAAGTCAGAACATCTGAAAAAAAAGCAAGCATGATTTCACAAATGTGGATATTACTGATATGGATGTCTTTGAGGCATCTGCATTGATGGTTACAGTAGTGGGCTAAGATCAGGAAAGCTAGGGTTCAAATCCCACTGCTGCTATCATTGTGATTGTGGACAGTACTGGGGATAGTGGAGTGCTATAATATCTACATCCTCTGGATATTTTATGGTTTAAACAAGCACTTTGTAGATGCCTATTCTTGCCCAGAGCAGCTCTGAATTTGTACAGGGTCGCAGACATTCCCAGTGTTTCTGAATTCGAGCATGGATGTCTAAGTCCATGGCACTGCCCCATACACACCTCTACTACACCTTCTGTCTATGTGGCAATCCCACACTGGAGACGTCTTTGAAAGCTATTTGTAAAATTGCTCCGGGGATGACTCCATGATTTGGATGCCCGCATCACGTGTTCGGTCATCCAAATCGCAACTAAGGCTTTAAAATGACTCTCTTTGTAAACTGCCTTGTTGTTACTGTGTCTTGAAAGGTGGTTTATCGAGCCTTAAGAAATAAATAAAATAAAGAAAGAAACATAAGTTACCCAGATAGCAGCTGAATATTGCTGCTATCTGTATCATTTTAAAACCCTTCCCTCCCTTTGCCCTAAACCCATCTCCTTATTATACAGATGTTATCATGCCATTAGTCATATTGTCAACCTGATATCATTCATACTGTATAATTTAAGGAAAAAAGAAAGATGAGAAGAAAATCGATGCCTTAGAGTTATGGTTTTGGTAAAGAATACTGTGGACCATGGGCTGGACAAAGAACAAATCAGTACAGGAGGGGATCAAACCTAGGTGTTTCTTACAGCTCAATGGTGGGACATCGGCTTTCATGTGAGGTGTGGCAGCCACACCCATGACTTAATGCCAATTGGCCAACCACTTACATCACTGTGTTGTGCAACATCGCGCCATTATTCTGCTGTAATATTTTTCATCTCTCTCACTCTGTTTTTCTTTTTAAGGTTTTTTTGTAGCACACTACTCCATTGCTTTGTCATGCAACTGGAGGGACAGAAATATGGAGCAAAGAATCAACTTGAAATTTCTGGTTAAGTTGGAGAAGGGCCAAACTGAGTGTCTCCAACTTCTCCAAAAGACTTATGGAGAAGATGCAATGTCAAGGCCGCGAGTCTTCGAGTGGCACAAACGCTTCAAGACTGGCCCCGAGGAGGTAGAGGATGACCCCCCAAGTTAAGATGGCCTTCCATGACAAAGACGGCTGAGAACACTGACAGAGTGAACCAACTGGTGCAGGAAGGTGTGCGCCAAGATGCTGCCCAGCTTTTATCGGACGACCATAAGGAGCACCGGGTCAATGTTTGTCCAGACTTGTTAGACAAAATTGGAGAAGTTCCAGAGCTTGTTGGCCGAGTCATCACAGGAGATGAGACTTGGGTCTTCCAGTACGACCCTGAAAGCAAGAGACAGAGCCTGCAGGGGAAGACTCAACTGTCACCCAGAGCCAGGAAAGCACGCATGTCCATATCAAGGATCAAGTTCAAGCTGATCGCATTCTTTGACCAGAAGGGAGTGGTCCATCAAGAGTTTGTGCCTGACAGTCAGACAGTCAACCAGCACTTCTGCCAGCAGGTCCTCAATCGTCTCCATAACCAGGTTCAGCGCAGCAGGCGGGCTCTGTAGAGAGACAAGTCGTGGCTGGTCCACCACAACGCGCCCACACACACCGTACTCAGTGTGAGGCAGTTCTTGGCCAGCAAACAGATCACAGCTCTCAACCAACCTCCTTATTCCCCAGATCTCACACTTTGTGACTTCTGGCTCTTCCCCAGGGTGAAGACTGTGTTCAAAGGAATTTTTTTGCCTCTGTAGAAGAGATCAAGGCCACTGTGACGAGGGAGCTGAGAGACCTCAAGGAGGAGGACTTTACCGAGTGCTTCCGTACGTGGCAGAAGCGAATGTAGAAGTGCATTAACTCGGGGGGGGGGGGATTATTTTGAAGGGGATAATGCATAATTTCTCTGTAGATTTTGTAATAAAACATTTATGGGACAGTCACGTTTCTTTTTTGTCACACCTCGTACTTTACATATATCATGCAAAAAGAAAGATCTTTAAAGACAGACATCATGCTTAGCAAGATTGAAGGTAAGCGCAAAAAGGGGAAGACTAACAATACACTGGATAAATACAATAACAGCAGCTATGGATGCCACTCTATCAACAGACTAATTTGTGTATGTACTTTGAGGTTCTATGACATGTCGCTTTTTTTTCAGGAAGAAGTGGCAGGGTATTCTCCCAGAGGCTCTATGGAGTTGATGTGAGAAGTCAATATCTTAAAATATGAAGAGGAAAAGAGACCCCCATTTGTAAGAGGCTGTAGAGAATGGGAGGATAGCCTGTCCAGCTATCTAGGAGGGAAAAAGGGAAAGAGTGCCTTCTGACAGAGAATATAAAGTTTGAGTATTGCAGCTTTTGAGCTGATTTTTTATCTAACCAGAAATTGGTGTTCTCAAATTGCTTGTCTGAAATGTATTTATTTATTTATTTTATTTAACAGTATTTATATGTCAATTTTTCCTTAAATCAAGGTGGTTTACATTAAACTCAATTTTTACCTTGTGAAACAAGGTTGTTTACAGTAAACGCCATCATTTACATTGTAACAAGGTGTTTTAAAAACTCTTGAAGGACTACAAAAAGGGACTGTTACTTCTGGAGAGAGATCTGCAATTGTGAGTATATACTTCTGGGAATTTTCTGAAAGAAATTCTTTCTATTAAAGCTATTTAATCTGTGAACCCACTATTTTTTGTTAAATCAGTCAGGGCCTAGTAGCAGCAGTTTAAGTTTAAATTTAAATTTAAAACGCAGAAGAGAACTTTCTGGTTACATTTCATACCCAGCAGAGATCTTATAGTTTTTTAATTTAATAGTCACTCAGGGCCTAGTATCAGCAAAGTATTTTTAGTTTAAATTTAAAACACAGAAGAGAGCTTTCTGGTTAAATTTGGAACCCAGCAGAGAGCTGTAGTTTAAATTTAATAGTCACTCAGGGCCTAGCATCAGCAAAGTACTTTTAGTTTAAATTTAAAACACAGAAGTGAGTTTTCTGATTAAATTTAGAACCCAGCAGAGAGCTTGTAGTTTAAATTTCATAATAAGTTAGAGCCTAGCAGCAGCATAGAGCTATAATTTAAATCAAATAAGAATATAGCTTACTTCAGCAGCACAGGACAGGGTACTGTGTAGCAGCCCTCTTTTAATAAGTGGTAATGTATCCTTGAAGGATACTACCAAAAGCAGAGAGGTTCCAAAAAAGAGTAAAGTAGCCCAAATGCCCTCGAGTATGGAGCAGGCAGAGCTTAAAGATCCCAAATTACCCATGTCTACCAATAGCCAAATTAATATGAATAAAATACAGTCTCTAAAATGCTTGTATTTAAATACTAGAAGTCTAAAAAATAAGATGGGACAGTTAGAATATATAGCACTAAATGAGAGGTTAGATGTGATTGGAATATCAGAGACATGGTGGAAGGAGGACAACCAGTGGGACACTGTGATACCTGGGTACAAACTATATCGTAATGATAGAGCTGATCAAATTGGTGGAGGGGTTGCGCTCTATGTTAGAGAGGGCAGTGAGTCAGAAAGGATTAAAGTTTTGCAGGAAACAAAATTTGCTGTAGAATCTCTATGGATTGCAATTCCATGTAAAAAGGGGAAGGTGATGGCGGTGGGGGTGTACTATCGACCGCCTGGCCAGAATGAACAAATGGATGAAGAAATGCTCAAAGAAATCAAGGAAGCTAAGAAAAGTTACAGCGCGGTAATAATAATGGGAGATTTCAATTACCCCGGTATCGACTGGGTCAGTGTCACGGGAGTACATGCTAGGGAGATAAAGTTCCTAGATAACATAAATGACTGCTTTTTGGAGCAGCTGGTTCATGAACCGACCAGAGGGGAAGCCATATTAGACCTAGTCCTTAGTGGAACACCAGATCTAGTGCAAGAGATAAGGGTGTTGGGGCCACTTGGCAATAGTGATCATAGCATTATCGCCTTTGATTTAATTAGTGGAGGAGGGATAGTAAGGAAATCCACAGTACTACCTTTTAACTTTTGAAAGGGAAACTATGATAAAATGAGGAAAATAGTTAACAAAAAACTAGAAGGAGCAGTTGCAAAGGTTAAAGACTTCCATCAAGCTTGGGTGTTGTTGAAAACTACTATCTTGGAAGCCCAGACCAGCTGTATTCCACGCTTTAAGAAGAGTGGAAGGAAGTCAAAAAAACTGCCAGCATGGTTTAAAGGTGAAGTCAGAGAGGCTGTTGTTGCCAAGAAAGCATCTTTCAGGAAATGGAAAAAAGAGCCAAACGATGAAACCTGGAAACAGCACAAGCACTGGCAGGTCAAATGCAAAGCATTGATAAAGAAGGCAAAGAGAGAATTTTAGAAAAAGCTTGCTGTGGAAGCAAAAATGCGAAATAAAGATTTTTTCAAGTACATTCGTAGAAAAATCCTGTGAGAGAGTCAGTTGGACCATTAGATGATAGAGGAGTTAAAGGGGCACTAAGAGGCGACAAGGCGATAGCGGAGAGACTGAATATATTCTTTGCTTCGGTCTTTACTGAGGAAGATGTAGGGATGTTACCCATGACTGAAGTGGTATTTAAAGGTGCGGAAGAATTGAAGGAAATATCGATACATCGGGAAGATGTATTACAACTATTAGATAAACTGAAGAGTAGCAAATCACCTGGGCCAGATGGTTTACATCCAAGGGTGTTGAAAGAACTGAAATATGAGATTGAAGACCTGCTATTAGTAATCTGTGAACTATCATTAAAATCATCTCTAATACCTGAAGATTGGCAGATCGCCAATGTAACACCAATTTTTAAAAAGGGTTCAAGGGGTGATCCGGGAAACTACAGACTGGTGAGCCTCACGTCAGTACCGGGAAAAATGGTAGAAACCATCATAAAGAATAAAATTACTCAGCATGTAGATAGTCATTCCCTAATGGGAGACAGCCAACATGGCTTTAGACAAGGAAGATCTTGTCTTACTAATCTGTTATGTTTTTTTGAAAGTGTGAATAAACAGGTAGACAAAGGTGAGTTGGTTGATATAGTGAATCTGGACTTTCAGAAAGCCTTTGACAAGGTCCCTCATCAGAGACTTTTGGCAAAACTAAAGAGTCATGGGATAGAAAGCAGAGGGTTGGGCTAAATGGCCAATTTTCCCAATGGAGAAAGGTGAATAGTGGTGCACCCCAGGGATCTGTGCTGGGTCCGCTGCTTTTTGACATATTCATAAATGACCTGGAAAGGGGAATAACGAGTGAGGTTATCAAATTTGCAGATGACACAAAGCTATTTAAAGTTGTTAAAACCCAAGAGGATTGTGGAAAATTGCAAGAGGATCTTGATAAATTGGAAGACTGGGCATCAAAATGGCAGATGAAATTTAATGTGGACAAGTGCAAAGTTATGCACCTACGGAAGAACAACCCAAACTATGGTTACACGATGCAAGGTTCCACATTAGGAACCACCACCCAGGAAAAAGATTTAGGCGTCATTGTGGATAACATGTTAAAACCCTCGGCCCAGTGTGCAGAGGCGGCCAAGAGAGCAAATAGAATGCTAGGTATCATAAGGAAAGGAATGGAAAATAAAACAAAAGATATTATAATGCCTCTATACCGTTCCATGGTGAGACCGCACCTTGAATATTGTGTGCAATTCTGGTTGCCGTATCTTAAAAAGGATATAGCGTTATTAGAAAAGGTTCAGAGAAGAGCCACCAAATGGTAAAGGGGATGGAAGGATACTCCTATGAAGAAAGGCTAAAAAGGTTAGGGCTCTTTAACCTGGAAAAGAGACGGCTGGGGGAGTTTTATGTGAGATTGTCTCTAATGAAGAGACAATCTCACATAAAACTGAGAACACCACATCTCAAAAGGTAATACAAAATACTAATCCCACAGTAGTGTGGGAAACTTTTCACTCAATAGATAATAGACATTTACAAAACACAATCTCAAACATAAACACCACCACATCCCCCCTTGATCTTTGCCCAGTAGACTGGATCAAGACCACAAAAACAGAAGTTGCACCCTTAATTCTAAACATAGTGAACCAATCCCTAATACAAGGAAAAATGCCAAGAGAACTAAAAAGATCCCTTATACGACCTATACTAAAAAACAAAACACTAAACAAAGCAGATCCATCTGCTTACAGACCTATATCAAGTATACCATTTATAGCCAAAATCATTGAAAAAACCATACAATGCCAATTACAGGATCATATAGATAGCACAAATGCACCGGATGCTCAACAATATGGTTTTCGACAATCTCATGGAGTAGAAACACTCCTACTCGTACTATTTGATAAACTTCATAGAGGCATTGAAAACTGCAAGAAAATGTTTGTCCTAATTTTCATTGACATATCAGCAGCCTTTGATTCAGTGAACCATAAGACCCTTATAAAGAGATTGGAATCAATTGGAATAAGAGGAACCCCCTTAAAATGGTTCACTTCATATATATCTAATAGGATACAAGTATGCTTTGATAAAAATCTATCTAATACCTTCCCACAGACACAAGGTATTCCACAGGGCTCAGCATTATCTTCCACACTATTTAACCTTTATCTAAGACCCATCTGCACAATATTCCAAAAACACAAAATCGACTATCATCTATATGCAGATGATATAATGCTTTATACACAACTGGATATATGTAACCCAGACTACAGCCACATAGAATCTTGCCTCAAAGAAGCACAACTATGGCTCCAACAAAACAATATGTTTATTAATCATAAAAAAACAGAAGTAATGTTTATCTCGAAAACCCCGGAATTTAAACACCCTCCCACAATCACACTAAATAATACAACCTACAACACTAAACAAGAACTAAAATATCTAGGTGTTACCCTTGATATGACACTCAACATGGAAACCCATCTAAGACTATTAAACAGAACTATCTTCTACAAAATAAGAACCCTACAACCCTTAAACAATATCATTGAACTATCAGATTTTAGATCAATAATACAAACAATAATAACGCCACACCTAGACTATTGTAACGGCATACTACAAGGACTTCCGAAAAAAACAACAAACATACTTCAGATGGCACAGAATGTAACAGCTCGAATTTTGATGAACGTACCTTTCTCAGATCACATCACACCCATTCTAAGAACTTCACTGGCTACCTATACATGCACGCATAAGATACAAAATATTAATTACAACATTCAAGTTAATACACAACATTGCCCCATCATACCTTGCCTCACTCATTAATACACAACCCCCTAATCGGAAAAGGCGTACACACAATCTAAATACACTACAAACCCCTCTCTCCATTTGCAAGGTAAAAGTAAACACTAGCAATAGAGCATTCACATACATAGCTCCCACACAATGGAACAAACTCCCTGATACCCTAAGAGCCAACAAAGACCTTGCATCATTCCGTAAAAACCTTAAAACACATTTATTCCAAGAATACTACAATCAGACAGAAATAACATAGAGCAAATTAGTACACAAAGCAATACGATGGAGATTAACCCCTCCATTACCATATGAAACTCTAAATCCACAAAGAATCAAGTAAACGGTAAACCTACGTACAAGTACTTCATCATGAACACTGTATATAGTTAAATTATAACACGTGTTTTAACATGTATTCTTCTATTATGTAAATAGTTTAAGTTAATTTTTTGAGTTACGAGTTATTTGAAATTAATGTTACCTTAAAATGTTCAAAGTTATCTTCTTACTGTTACATGTAACTGCTAACTGTGCAGAGTTTAACTGTTAAATGTAAACCGCTGCTGATCACTGGAAGGAGCGGTATAAAAATGTGTTCAAATAAATAAATAAATAAAAGATATGATAGAAGTCTATAAATTAATGAACGGAGTGGAACGGGTAAACGTAGATCGACTGTTTACGTTATCAGAATATAGAAAGACTAGGGTACATGCAATGAAGCTACAGGGTAAACTATTTAAGACTAATAAAAGAAAATATTTTTTCACTCAACGTGTAATCAAACTCTGGAATTTGTTACCGGAGGATGTAGTAAAGGCTGTTAGTGTAGCTGGGTTTAAAAAAGGTTTGGACAAATTCCTTGAGGAAAGGTCCATAAACCATTATTAGTAAGGGACCAAGGATATCAATGCTTGACCTAGTACAAGCATTGCAGAACCTGTGTCTTTTGGGGAAACTGCTAGGTACGTATGACCTAGATTGGCCACTGTTGGAAACAGGATACTGGGCTTGATGGACCTTGGTCTGACCCAGTATGGCATATCTTATGTTCTTATGTTCTTATGGAGACATCATTGTGTCATAATAGTATGTTTGCATAACTTATTTACATAAGTAAACTATTTACAATTTGTGGTCATGTTGTATGATCATATACATCTTTCAGTAGTCATTGTCCAGGTTTGGTGTGATGTTGCCGAAATGTTCAATGAAAAGGAATGTCTTCAGCATTTTCCTAAATTCTTTAGCGTCATTTGTGCATACATTTTTGTTGTGCAACCAGCATGCGTATAAATTTAGTTGGTATGAGCAGGGATGAGATTTGGAAGGTATTAAGGTTTGAAATCAGTGCATATGCTGGTAAAATAACCTGAAAAATGTGTCTATGCCAAGGAGAAGGTATAAATGTATGTGCTTAGATTCCCTAGGATAATTTTCATAGTGGAAGGATGCACCTATCTCCACTTTGCAAATTCATTAAAATGCACAAAATGAAAAAAGTGTGCATGTTTTTTTAGACACACATGATTATAAAATTATCCTAATGAAGGGCAATTATCTCCAGGAACAAGCAGGAATGTAGTCATCACATATGGGTATCGTCGGTACCGACGGAGCCTGCGCGGGAACGCTTCCCAGCGTCCAATTAGAACGCTTTTGGGAGCATCCCACAGCGCCTGCGTGCTGCCTTCCCGCCTTTCCCAACTGCCTCTCTCCAGTTCTTCTTTTTCCGCGGAGCCAGCAGGTCGTGTTCCTGTCACCGCAGAAGAATTTTCTTTTTCTTTATTTCTTTTTGTGGTTGCGTCTGCCTTCTGCGATGCTCTACCGGTACCGCCGGTCTTTCTTTTCCTATTTATAAAAAAGGAAAAAAAAATCTGTTTTTTTCTATTTTCTTCAGGTGCACCCGCCTTTTTGGGCCTTAGGCCCAAAAACTTTCCTTAACATGGAAAAACCTGCCTCAGGTTTTAAAAAGTGCACCAAGTGTGGTGGTACCATTTCCGTCACCCATGAATGGTGTTTAAAATGTTTAGGTCCTGACCACTTCATCACAGATTGTGTGTCCTGTGCCATGATGTCTAAAAGAGGTCTGCAGAACCGAGCTGCCAAGCTCAGTACCCTGTTTCCCTCTGATGCGGCTTCGGTAGCATCAACGTCTTCCAGGGCTTCTTCTTCCTCCCGTGGATCTCAGGTAACTAAACATAAATCCAGCCGTCCTTGAAGGGTAGATCTCCTTCTAAGCATCGAGATGCCTCTGGCGTTGCCATCGAGGATTCTGCACCAGCAAAATTACCCCGGCAGGAGGCTTCGGCTTCCAAAGCATTATCGGGGTTCCAGGATGTTCTAGATGGCTCGGCCTCGACAGATCTCCTGGTGCCATGCTCTGGGGTACCGGTGGCTTCCACGGTACCGACCTCCAGGCATTGGCGGCGTCCATGGACCAGAGAATACTGACCATGGAACACAGTCTGGCGGCTTTCCTTGTGGCATCGACGCCCTTGGTACCGCGACAGACGACTCCACCGGTACCGGCACTGGCACCGGCATCGGTATCGGTATCGGTATTGGCACCAGTACTGATAGCATCGACATCGGCATCGGTGTCTGCTATGCCGGTACTCTGTCCTCCGATGCCCCCCGTTACCGATTCTCCGGTACCGGTTACTCCCGGTACCGACCTTGGTCGATACGGGTATCGGGCTCTGCAGGAGCATCCAGACAGACGATACTTCAAGTCCTCAGAAGAATCTGAGGATTCTGAAAGTTCTGTCGATGCAGCGATGCTTATTCCAGAGGAGTCCTCCTCCCCTAAACGCAGGATGTCTCCTCCAGAGGACATGTCTTTCCAAGACTTCATCAGAGAGGTGGCTCGGGGCCTGTCCATTACTGTGGCCCTTGAAACAGAGCCAAGGGCCAAGGAGTTGGAAATTTTACAATATCCCAAAACTCCTAAGGAGGCAGCTACCTTACCCATTCATGAGATTCTATATGATCTCATGTTGAGGATGTGGGAAACGCCTCTTACCACCTCTCCTCATTCTCGTAGGTTAGATACTATGGATCGTGTCCCTCCTTGTCCTGGGTTCCATAAGACTCAGCTTCCTCACCACTCTATTGTGGTGGAGTCAGCTTTGAGAAGGATTAGAAGTGCAAAAAGACATGCCTCTAATCTTCCAGGACGTGAATGCAGAACCATGGATGCTTTTGGATGTAGAGTCTTTCAAGCTTCCATGCTTGCTGCAAGAATCAGTTCCTATAGTCTCTACATGGGAATTTTCCTAAAGGAGGTCACAGATAATTTACAGACTTTAAGTCCTTTCATTTCTGAGGACTTTCTCACTTGGGTCAAAAGGTTCAGAGAAGAGCCACCAAAATGGTAAAGGGGATGGAAGGCTACTCCTATGAAGAAAGGCTAAAAAGGTTGGGGCTCTTTAACCTGGAAAAGAGACGGCTGAGGGGAGATATGATAGAAGTCTATAAATTAATGAACGGAGTGGAACGGGTAAACGTAGATCGATTGTTTACCTTATCAGAATATAGAAAGACTAGGGGACATGCAATGAAGCTACAGGGTAAACTATTTAAGACTAATAAAAGAAAATATTTTTTCACTCAACGTGTAATCAAACTCTGGAATTTGTTACCGGAGGATGTAGTAAAGGCTGTTAGTGTAGCTGGGTTTAAAAAAGGTTTGGACAAGTTCCTGGAGGAAAGGTCCATAAACCATTATTAAGAAGGGACCCAGGATATCAATGCTTAAACCAATACAAGCATTGTGGAACCTGTGTCCCTTGGGGAAACTGCTAGGTACGTATGACCTAGATTGGCCACTGTTGGAAACAGAATACTGGGCTTGATGGACCTTGGTCTGACCCAGTATGGCATATCTTATGTTCTTATTTTCTTATGTCTCTAAATTCTCCAACCGTGCAGCCTTTGACTGCTTTGAGTGTATAAGCAGAACCTCAGCTATTGCCATAGGTGCAAGTAGAATTGCTTGGCTCCAGGCATCTGATTTAGAGCTCTGGGTACAAGATAAATTGGGAAATATCCCTTGTACTGGTGAGAACCTGTTTGGTAAAGATTGGCAGGAAAAAGCCAATGAAATGGGTGCTGAAAATTCCACCTTGGATAGACTATCCAAGTCCACTGCTGATCCTGTTAGAAAGGAGTTGTTCAAGAAAACATCTTTTTCTAAAAAGAAAAGATTTTATCCTGCTTATGGTCAGCAGGCATCTTCTGCAGGTCAGTTTTCAACCAAACGTCAGCAACCACCCAAACAGAAGAAAGCAAAGGCTGCTAGGCCTCCACCGGCCCAGCAGCCTCAGCCTAGTCAGGGCCTTTGACTTTCAGCTAGAGACTTAGCCTTGCTGGTTCTGGAAGGACCAGAACCGTCCACCATTCCAGGAAGGTTATGTCATTTTGCCCCCAGATGGGGGCAAATAACAGCAGAGCATTGGACACTCTCCATCATAAAGGAGGGGTACAAACTTCATTTTTCAAGCATGCCCCCTCACACAATAGTGAAGCAGTTCAATTCTCCGACCTCTCTCATCAACCTGTTAGGTCAGGAGGTTGCCATCCTTCTTACCTAAGGGGCAATAGAAGAAGTGTCTCTTCATCAACAGGGCACAGGGTTCTATTCCCCTTATTTTCTTATCCCAAAGAAAACAGGGGGATACAGACCTATCTTAGATCTCAGAGAATTGAACAAATTCCTTGTCAAGGAGAAATTCAAGATGATTTCTCTCGGAGCTCTGCTTCCATACCTTCAGAGTCAAGATTGGCTTTGTTCTCTAGATCTCAAGGATGCGTACACCCATGTCCATGTGTGGGCTATATACAGCACCACTGTATATAGCCCACACTGTACATAGCTCAAACCATTCTAGCACGCAACACACCACACCTTGTACATAGCTCACCCCAATCTAGCACACGATACAACACACACTCAACTAAATTGCACCCTCACTGCATGATTAACACACTCACTTTACCCGATTGTTTGCTGTGATACCACCTTGATTAATAAGATAAGGCGGTTTAAAAATACTGTTAAATAAATAAAAATAAATAAATAAATGTCCTCATCCATCCAACCCACAGAAGGTTCCTTTGATTCCTTTTTCAAGGAAAGCACTACCAATACAGGGTGCTTCCTTTTGGTCTGGCCTCTGCACCAAGGGTGTTCATGAAGTGCATGGCTGTGGTAGCAGCATTTCTCCGCACTCTGGGAATATTCGTCTTCCCTTACTTGGACGACTGGCTCATTCGAGCTCCAACACAGTCAGAGGCCAAGACTTCTCTATCCTGCACAATGCGTATCCTTCAGTATTTAGAGCTGGTAATAAACATCCCAAAATCCAGTCTGACTCCCACTCAATCTTTAGAGTTCATAGGACCTCTTCTGGATACCACAAGGGCAAGGGCCTATCTTCCCCAGGCCCGTTGCCTTCGCTTGGTGCAGTTAGCTTCTCAAGCAGTGCTAAAGCCTCATCTAACTGCTCGAGAAATCTTGCAATTGCTGGGCCACATGGCATCCACCGTGCATGTGGTTCCATATGCTCGTCTACACATGAGGGCAGCTCAGTGGACTTTATCCACCCAATGGACCCAGGCATCAGGGTGCCTGTCAGACAAAATAGCAAACACAAGTCGCCTCATTTTGTCCCTCCAATGGTGGACGTCAACTCCAAATCTGTTGCTGGGGTGCCCCTTTCAACAACCCTTACCCCAAGCAACTCTCACAACAGATGCTTCTCCAAAGGGTTGGGGAGCTCATCTCCAAGACTTCTCCACCCAGGGCACCTGGTCTCCGCAAGAGAGTTGTCTGCATATCAATCTCTTGGAACTCAGAGCAATTTTCCTGGCTCTGCGAGTGTTCCACTCCCTGCTCAGCTACAAGACAGTCCTCATTCATACGGACAATCAGGTAGCCATGTTTTATGTGAACAAGCAGGGGGGAACAGGCTCTCTGTCGCTTTGCAACGAAGCTTTGCGACTATGGGCCCTCGCAAGAGAGGATCAGATTCATCTGTTGGCAGTATATCTTCCAGGCATTCAAAACTCTTGGGCGGACAGACTCAGTCGAGTTCTCCTTCCACACGAGTGGTCTCTGCATGCAGACCAGGTGACCAGGATATTTCAACTTTGGGGAACCCTGGACATAGACCTCTTTGCAAGTCCGTGGAATGCCAAACTTCCCTGGTTCTGTTCCAGAATTCCGGCTCAGGGGGCTCAGGCCAGGGATGCTTTCCTCCTTTACTGGGGTCAAGACTTCCTGTATGCCTTTCCACCCATTCCCCTAATTCCCAAAACCTTCTTCAAGCTTCAGAGAGACAGAGGTCACATGATTCTCATAGCACCACATTGGCCACGGCAAGTGTGGTACCCTCTGCTTCTACATCTCTCTCAAGCTCCCTCCCTGGAGTTAGGGTCTGCTCCAGATCTCCTACCTCAGGAGAACGGAATTTTATGGCTTCCCAATCCCCAGTCTCTGCATCTCAAGGCTTGGTTGCTGAAGGCCTAGATCTCCAAGATCTTCATCTTTCTTAGCAAGTGAAAGATGTTCTTTATGCTTCCAGAAAACCTTCCACTAGACGTTCTTATGCTTTCAAGTGGAAAAGGTTTACTATTTGGTGTTCGGAAAAGGGTCTTAACCCCCTTGCAATACCTCTGGAATCTTTGCTGGAGTATCTCCTCCATTTGTCTAATGCAGGCCTTAAGACAAATTCAGTAAGAGTCCATTTGAGTGCTATTGCAGCTTCTCTTAAATCTCTAAATGGACAACCTATTTCCTCTCATCCTCTTATAGCAAGATTTATGAGAGGCCTCCTTCTAACTAAGCCTCCCATTAGACCACCTCCGGTGGCATGGGACTTGAACCTGGTTCTTGGGCAGCTCATGAAGCCACATTTCAAACTGTTAGCTACCACGTCCTTGAAATTCCTTTCTTGGAATGTTATCTTTCTCATTGCAATCACATCAGCACGCCGCATTAGTGAATTGCAAGCACTAGTAGCTAATTCACCTTATACAAGGTTCCATCATGACAAGGTAGTCCTTAGGACTCATCCACACTTTATACCTAAGGTGGTCTCGCCTTTTCATCTTAACCAAGAGGTCTACCTACCTGTCTTTTTTCCAGGACCTCATGCATCAAATGCAGAGAGGAATCTTCATACCTTGGGCTGTAAAAGAGCTTTAGCTTTTTACTTACAAAGAACACAGCATAGAAAGTCCTCTCAACTCTTTGTTGCTTTTGATCCTTCTCATTTGGGACTTCCAGTCTCCAAGAGAACACTATCTAACTGGATTGCTCAGTGTATTTATTTTGCCTATCAGAGTAAGAACCTTTCTCTGGAGGGCCATGTCACAGCTCACAATGTGAGAGCCATGGCAGCCTCAATGGCTCATCTGAACTCTGTGTCTGTTGACGACATCTGTCGAACAGCCACTTGGGCCTCGGTTCATACCTTCACAGCCCATTACTGCTTGGACAAGGACTCCCGCCGGGATGCCTTGTTTGGTCAGGCTGTTCTCAAACACCTTTTCCATACCTAATAACTCCTACCCACCATCCCTGTTAGGATGCCAGAGATCCATGGGGGGAAGTGGAGCCCTTCTCAGGGACACACAACTTCTGGGGTCTCTCCATGGAACCTAAAGCTAGGGAGTCCCCATATGTGATGACTACATTCGTGCTTGTTCCTGGAGATAGCATAGTTACTCACCTGTAACAGGTGATCTCCGGGAACAGCAGGAATTTAGTCCTCACAACCCACCCACCTCCCCTTGGAGTTGTATCTCTCTATCTCTCTCTTTGTCTTAGCTCTAAAACTCAACTGGAGAGAGGCAGTTGGGAAAGGCGGGAAGGCAGCACGCAGGTGCTGTGGGATGCTCCCAAAAGCGTTCTAATTGGACGCTGGGGAGCGTTCCCGCGCAGGCTCCGTCGGTACCGATGATACCCATATGTGAGGACTAAATTCCTGCTGTTCCCGGAGATCACCTGTTACAGGTGAGTAACTATGCTTTCTAAGCATTTAATGTGAGTAAACATATGTTTACCTGCATAAAGCAAGCTTTTGAAAATTGTACGTATACTTTTACTAGCAGGGAAAGATCATGTTAACGGGTGAAAGAGGAGTTCAGGGGAGTGAAAGCACATGTGGGGATTTGCTGGCCCATTTCTGCACTAGCAAACACAAAGAAGAGCAAGAGCTCTCGCAGAAATACGCAGGAACACACAAAGCGAGAGACGTGTGTTGGTCACAGGTGCCTTTATTGATAAACCCTTTATTGGGGTCAATAAAGGCACCTGTGACCAACACATGTCTCTCGCTTTGTCCAGTCCTGCACTAACCAGCACCCTAACCAGTCCAGAGGGAGGGCCCAAATCTACAAGGAGTGGGCAGTCTTCCTTGAATGTCTATCTGTAAGAGCATTAATTTCCAACTACTTTCAGTGCTGCTATAGAAACATTTATGCCCAGAGCTTTAACATCATGCTGCTCTTTGAGATGTTTTTTTCATTACAGCAAAGTGTTTTCAAAGTTTTAGAATTCATTTA
The DNA here is from genome assembly GCA_033557465.1 of Ichthyophis bannanicus. Classification (NCBI taxonomy): domain Eukaryota; kingdom Metazoa; phylum Chordata; class Amphibia; order Gymnophiona; family Ichthyophiidae; genus Ichthyophis; species Ichthyophis bannanicus. Next base: position 668,781,899 of record CM066035.1, read on the forward strand.
GAACATTGTTAAAACAAGCTGTAGGAGACAGTGTGTGTTTGTGTGCAGTAGCGTAGAGTATGCTGCCATGGTCACATGTAACCCCGGTTTCTGAGGCTCTTTACCATCTTAGTATATTTTACTAGCGCAGCTACCGTGTTTCCCAGAAAATAAGAAAGGGTCTTATATTTATTTTTGCTCCAAAAGATGCACTAGGGCTTATTTTCGGGGTAGGGCTTTTTTTTTTTGATATACAGCTTGACAGCACAGAATGAGTGGCGCTGCAGCTCCCGCCCGCACAGATGATGGAAGTGGCCCGCAGCACAGCACAGGCACCCAATCGGCGTCGGGGAGTGGAGCAAGAGGAAAGCTCCTCCCCGGTCCTCCCACCGAAGCCAATCAGGCCACAACAGCACCATCTTCCAAAGAGCAGAGCGCCCTTGGCGCAAAGGAAGCGGCCCGCAGCTCAGCACCGGCACCTGATCGGCATCGGGGAGTGGAGCAGGAGGAAAGCTCCTCCCCGGTCCACCCGCCGAAGCCAATCAGGCACAACAGCACCAAGAACTTAAAGGAGAGCGCCCTTGGAGCGAAGGAAGAGGCCCGCAGCATAGCACCGGCACCTGATCGGCGTCCGGGAGTGGAGCAAGAGGAAAGCTCCTCCCCGGTCCACCCGCCGAAGCCAATCAGGCACAACAGCACCAACCACTTAAAGGAGAGCGCCCTTGGAGCGAAGGAAGAGGCCCGCAGCACAGCACTGGCACCTGATCGGCGTCAGGGAGTGGAGCAGGAGGAAAACTCCTCCCCGGTGACCCCAGGTTCCGAATCTGTCAGACATGATCTGCACTAGGGCTTATTTTCGGGGTAGGGCTTATATTATGGGAATCTCAGAAAAACGTGCTAGGTCTTATTTTCAGGGTAGGTCTTATTTTCGGGGAAACACGGTAAATTATTGTGGCTTACCACATCTGTACACCTCTTTTGTCCCATTGAAGTTTTTCTCTGTGGATTAAGTGTATATATCCTCCCAGTGGATCCTTTTTTGATATTCAGTATCTCTTATACTTAGCTTTTAGTATTAAGATTTAAGAATGATATGGAGTGACTTTCTTTTTATAGAAACAGCAGTAACATGGTGCCCTGGTATCCCATCCCATCAATAAGCTCGATGGTGTCCCATCTCAAATGATTCCTTCTATAACTCTGAGGATTTTTACATCACTGTCTAGAGAAAATAAGCCCCAACTTAGTTTCCTTCAGTATCCCACTGTATGATTATTGTGTCCATTGCATAGTGTGCCCGATAAACTACTATTGTGCGAGTGCCTGCATTTCCAATACATCTAGTTGTTTGTATTTCCACCCTGACAAATAGACCCAGCTCCTAATAGAACTCTATCCCACAGCATATCCTATCTGATCAACCTTCTATTTATTCTTGAGGGGTTTTCATAATGTAGGAGGAGGTTCCAGGAAATGTAACAATGTTTTGGGATGGTCATGGATATGCAAAGTTTGACTCTCTGAGGAGGGGCAAGCTTGATGGCGTTTTTGGAAGAGAAGAAATTCTCATTTCTAGCTGGCACTTTCACTGTTGGCTGGTTAGCATGCCAACAATATAACACCTGATCCAAGGCTTTAATAGTGGAGAGTTAATCTCAAGAGAAGAAGAGCATATCACTCTATTTACCGGATCTCTCTAAAGCCTCATTTTCATGTGATCGTTTTTAATTTGCATATGCCAACATTCTCTCTAAGGTGTGCCGGAATCCTCTGCCCACATGCCTTCCATTGGAGATGGTGCAGCAATATCGCAGTTAAAGTTTTATGTGCATTGTTCAAATAGTCACATATTTCTTTTCTGAACAACATGGATATATGAGCTATTTGTAGAGTAAAATATAGCAATTGTGATAGAAAAAAATCAAATAAAGGCAATTGATTCTAAGTAAGTGCCAAAATTGTATATTCACCTAACAAAATCCATGCCTGTCCAAAGGTGTTTTGTGTTTGAAATGGCTCTTATTAAAATGTATTTCAGGTTCTAGCTGTGAAAATAGATTAGATTTACAGAGATGACTACTAGGCCTTCAGTCAAAATCCTTTTATGTTCAACCGACCCTTATTCAATTAAGCATTTTTCCTTAGCAGAGATATACTGTAGGTAAATTAGGTTGTCAGCTTCTAATTACTAAGTTGTGTCAATGCAATAATGTAAACTATTTGTAACATGGGGTTGCCAGTACTGGGGTCCCACTCACCCAATATTTACTCCCCCTCATCCGCACAAACAAAACACCAATAACACCCTTGACCCAAACCCAAATAACCCTCTCCCTTGCCCATCCTTTTCCAGCTCAAATCATCGTAATAAGTAACATTTTCCTTCAAATACTGTAGTACTCGCCAAGGGATGTCCCCCAGCTGCAAACCCGGTTACTTTTGGCCATTGGGACACTAGCCCAATTGCCTTTCACAATTAGTTAATGCTTGTTAATAGGGAATAACATACTTTATTTACCAATAATATAGCTTAATGCATGATTTTTTTTTACTGCAAATGCATGCAAAGCAGCTCATTAATATTCACAATGAATATTGCAGCTTGTGTTAAACTTTGTAGGCTGCATTATTCATTTCAACCATAGAAGGTGCTGTTAACTTTCCTCTTTGGAAATACTGGGTTACTAATGCATGGCCCCATGCTCCAAGGGGTTCTAGTCAAGGTAGCTGACAGGCAAAAATAATATCGCTCCCCCACCTCAATCCCTTCAAAAATGTATTGCAAGTCCACCTATCCCCTATCCTAATGCTTACATGGTATTAACAAGCATGCTGTTAAATCTTCAATTTCCCTGCAGTGGCACTTACCGGGGGGGGGGGGGGGAGGGGCAGGAGCAATCTCTGGATCTCTGGTCATTCTGCCCTGGTGGTTCCCTTATTCAAAATGGCACCCTTTACGGCCCCTTAGCCAGTGATACTGCAAGACTGTTGCTAGGGGCCTAAAGTACATTGTTTTGAATTAAAAAGCCACTCAGAAGCAACTGAGAATTGTTCTTTCCCCCCCACCCCATTAGACTCTATTAATCATCCAGTAAGTGTTGGGGGTGGGGGATTTGAAAGGGAGTCTTCAGCATACTCTGTAAAAACAGAGATAGGTGGGGGGGGGGGGGTAATGTAGGATAACAGTGGTTCACTTTAAAAGCTATAAGGATTGGGATTGGGATTGGGAATCAAGAGGTGAGGAATCATGAGGTACTAGTGGCCTGGTCCTTTAAAATTATAGTGAGCTAAATCAAGAGAAATCATGGCTAGATTGAAGCCGGGGATATTTAAACCTGCATGCTTTTTTGTAAAGTACACATGTAAATCTTAACTCCATCTGCGCTCTACCCATTCTCTACCCCAGAACATGCTTACACACAGGTCCTATAAAAGTATGTGACTTCTTGTCACCGCACATACTATTGCACACATAACCCATCAGAGTAATTTTATAAAAACCCTCTCACGCCATGTAAAGCAAGGCTTTATGCATGACAAACTTTAATAAAATTACCCTCTAAATTCTAAAGTAAACAGAGGGCCCCCTTTTACTAAAATACATTAAGCAGTGTGACCAACTCTCCTTTAAAACCCCCAGTATCAATAGGTAGGGTTTAAGCGAGTGGTTTTTCCCCACTGAACAGCTACTTTCACAAATCCTAAAGCAGAGCTTCTTGGGAGATGTAGTCCCTTCGCTGACCAATGAGGAGCAGTTGTGGATTCAAAAGTGGTTCAAGCAAACAAAGGATTTATTTCCCCTCCCGGGGTTGGATTTTTAATCAGGAAATAAGGTAACACAAAACCAGGTACTTTCTGGTATAAGGACAAATTAAAGGTTTTCAACATAAAGGCTTACTTCAGCATAAACACATTAGTTTCCAGCATTTCAAGGTAACAGTTCTGTTTCTTCACAGCTGTATGCTTTCAACTCCAAGCAATGCCGCCTTTCTCTTTAAAGCATAAACTCAGCGTAATGATATTATCTCATTAGAAAGAGTTATCGTACAGTCCATTACTTCTTCTTTATTATTTACATGCTCTGGCTCAATGTCCATTAATTCTTCCTCTGAAACAGGAAATGTTTGTAACTGCACCCCTGGTTCCACGCCTTTCCTTAATGCTCCAGGCTTCTTATGATACTCCTGAATTAAATACTGGTTCAGATAAGCATTCTCAGTACAGTCCTTCTCTTTATAGCCCCAACTCTCTGGGTAAATGAAATCACTGTAATCATTAGCACCCCAGCCTTTAGGCTTACCTTTAAACCTAGCTGGTAGAGGTTTTCTCTGTGGCTTGGAACTGGCTGTAGGTTCCCAACCTGAGCTGTGCACAGAAGCTTTCAATTGCCTTCCTGGCTTTCTTTCTTTTCTGTACTCCCCAGAATATGGCAGGTAATCCAGACTGCCTTTGCTGTATCCTTCCCTTGGGGTTTCTGTTCTCTTCCTGAAGGGAAGCTCTGTTTCACCCTTCCACGGAGACTCTGTCCTTCTCCTTTCACTGCTCTCTTCACTGCAGCTCTCGTAGCCCACCTGGCTGCCTGCTTGGCTGCTCGGCTCACCTCCTTCACCTAACTCATCTTTGCCTAACTCCATAGGCTCAACTGTGACCTCTTTATTAGAGTGAATTCTAGGGTAGAGCTTGACTGCTCCCCCTAACAGGTGTGCTGAATCAACTTGTGACTCATTCTCTAAGTGGTAGCACGGGCGTATCCCTTTCCCTTGTGCTTGGTTTCTGTGGTAACCAGAAGCCCTGTGCTCTTGTTTACATCTCAGCACTGCTCCTGTTTCCTGCTTTTTAGCTTCATCTAACGGGCTGGAAGGACCCACTATGTCACAGCAGTTAATGACAGAATTAGCATGTGCTAATTTAGCCCATGCTGACAATTAACACAATAGCTTCACATTTAGGAGATAGTTACTAAAATGCGTAAAGGAAATAACGCATGATAGTTGACAAATAATGTGCCCTGTCAACGAATATGTTCAGCCCTTACCTGCCCAGTCCCCATTCAATTGTGTGCTTACTGGTTAGCATGGGATTTTTAACATGGGGCCCTAGGTTATCAGAACAACTACAATGAGCATTGAAAAACCAGACATATGTTGATTCTGTAAAAAAGGTCTCCTAGCTGGCTGTGAAGTTCTGATGGTGGAACATTTCTAGACATAGAGGCATAACAAAGTAGCACACCTCCTCCATTGGAAACTTTGTAAACACTACAATTTCACTGTCTCTTAACAGCACTAGGATCATAACCCTAACAAAATTACAGAGGGTGAAGAGGTTATGATCACCTGGGACATTCCTGTTCTGACTGATAAGAAACTGTATCTGAGGAAACCCGACATAGTGGTAAATGAGAAGAACTCCAGAATGGTATTGATAATAGAGGTATTGGTTCCGCATGATTATTCGGTGAATCATATGGAGAGGCAGAAGATCCTGAAGTACCAAGAACTTCAGTCAGAGACCAATAAAATGTGGCAGAAAGATACGGAAATCTTTCCCATTGTATTGGGAGCCAAAGGCTTGATAAAGAAGAATTTCCAAGCACATCTTGATTAACTACCCATAAATGTTACTTCTTACGAGCTCCAGAAAGAAGGTCTCTTTGGCACGATGCAAGTACTACACTGAGCATCAGCAATAAATTTGAGAGCCTGAGATCATACTCCACATACCCTGGCTTAGAAGTGAGGTTCATGACTGCCAGGATATGCGCAAAACTAACCCATTTGAAGAAACTGCCGAGTCAAACCCCATGCTAACAGTTAGCATATGTTAATAAACATGCCCTTAATGTGCAGTATAGTACCACACTTTAACACCTCTTCAATAGATGGATTTAAGTGAGTTTGCATTATCTTGAGTTTGGTTTAAATGCTGGAAGTGTATTGTGGTTCTAACTGTAGGGGAAGATGTTGGACTTGCGCCCAGTATTTAACCTAGAGGCTTTGCAGTTACCATACATTAATTTTGTCTGTTAGTGTACAATAACTGCAAAATTTTAATACAGCAGAGTAAAAAAGGGAACTAAATTTTATATCTTAAGTTAAAAACATTCTCTATGTATTCATCAGATACAAAGTCAGAATCAAAAAAAGTTAATACTGTGAGGAATAGCGGGAGGTTTTTTTGTTTCCTCTATAATGATGTCCTTTGAAAAGTAAGCAATGTGTAGATTAGTCATGATGGTCAGCTTCATCAGCCCTTCTGAACTGAAATTGCTCTTTTTACAGAAATGGATGGATGGTGGAATTACGAATGGTCTGCCTATTCTTCCCGTGGGGCGCACTGTGACTATTTCACCTTTCAGCGGCCAAATGGATATCTGTCCACAAGAAAAAGGAATGAGCAAGCGTCATATTATGCTCGCACAGCAAAATATAACAGTAAGTCACTTGTAAAGAAAAAGTCTGTTATGACAGAGAAAAATATAACTCAGCAGAGTCCAGTTATGAGATACGAGTTGCTTCAAGGTTAAATTTTATTTTTAGGAAGCTTTTTTTCCCCAAGATTATATACCATTTTACAGCTGCTACAAGGAACAACACAAGTTTTTAAATACAGAACCCACTTCTTTGTCAATTTAAGAGATGAAATATGAGTAGCAGTGGTGGCTCATATGTAGGTATATTGGTACAATGACAAAACCAATAACTTGAAAGAGAGGAAATGCAAATCTGTTCTCTCCCATACAGCCATCAGAGTTTTGCCTCCTGTGATGCACTGCCGATGAAAACTCACTAAGCCATGTCTTAGAAGCAGGAGAAGACTAGGAAGGAGAGTGGCAAGCGAATAACGGTGGTCTACCGATCCATTAGGCTGTTTCTAGATGTAGAACCAATGGTGCAACCACCTTAGTCTCTCCAGTGGAAGGAAGAGAAACAAGTAAAGGAGTCCCTGTCAATGGCAAGCCTAGATGTTTTCTCTTGTCCTTCTGTTGTCCAGTATTGCTGCATCAGTTGTGGTGCCCTTTCTTCTTTTAACTTTCATCCACACTCTCCTGTGTCTGTTCTCACCTCTCCTTCCTTATCCAATGCTCTATTTCCCATTCTCTCATTCTTCTGAAATTCAAATGCTCACTTACTTCTGCCTTCCTCTCTCCCCGGTTTTAATGCTTTATCTCATCTTTGAGCACTCCAGCATTTCCACCCCACCAGAAGCTGTCATTTCCACCTAATTTCTGACCCACCAGCTGTCACTGATAGAAGGTGATCCAGGGAACAAAATTCACTGCAGTCATTTGAAAGAGAGGCTTTTCTATATCTTAAGAATGTCTCGACAATAGTAAGGTTTCCATCATTCCAATTCATTATTACTTGGATGAGAAAGAGGAGTAACATTTTAATGAACAGTTTCACCCTCCTTAAAACCCATAAAATGTATGTGCTTCAAATATGGCACAGTAACAAAAGATTTTCTCCCATTTTATGCCCACAATAGAACTTTGTTTTAAAAAGAATGGGGCTTTTTGCTTCTAGTCAGCAGCTTGTATTATCTACAAAGCTAATTTTAAAAAATAAGGAAAATGGTCTTTTTAAGAGCAGTCTGTGAATCACTTGCACTCTTCCCCTCCAGGTTCAAGTAAAAATTGGCATGTCAAGACAAGGGAATTAAAATGATGTTTAAAAAGAAGATAAAATGCCCAGTTCAGTAAATATGAATGGATTTTATTTGGTCAGATATAATATATTTGAAGACATTGATTTGTGATATCCGGTTCAGAGGGGCCGTCTGGATGTCCCCGAGGAAGACTGGCCTATTAGGACCCAATTCTGGACCGCAGGAACAAAATGTTCCCATGGAACACAGAATCCTCCCTGCAGGTGTCCTTGACTACTGCGGTTTAGGCCCCCCCCCCCCACACATCCCTACCGTCCGACCTATGGCTGGCCAGGCAGGGCCTGGATCGGGCGGCAGGGATCCACTCGACCCCGGCCCCAGGGGGGGGATTCCTGAGCCTGATCGCTGGATCAGTGCTGCTTATTCTACCTTTGATATAGAATAAGCAGTACATCCCTATGGACCCCACAGGACGTACAGGGCCATATCCTGAATCGGCCCTGTACGTCCTGCTGGACTGGCCCACCCCATCCCCCTTCTGCCCCCTGCTGGCTGTTCCCATCCTACTTCTCAGGATGTGCAGAGAGAGCAGGAGGGGGAATAGACTCCCGACGGCTTGTGGGGCTGCACATCCGCTGGGACGTGCAGCCCTGCAACCTGCATCTCTGAATCGGGCCCTAAAAGAATAATGTTTTGGAATGCATACAATTTTGCCACATTAGAATTAGTGAACATTTATCACATTCCTGTGTCTCTAAATGTTTAAATTCCTGTCTCACACTCACACTCTCACTCTTTATATTGATATTGATATTAATATTTATTTATTTAACAATTTTTTTATATCACTTTATCACTAAGTCTAAGCAGTTTATGCGTAACATTTAAAATATTACATTAAATGGGGAGGGGTAGAGAGTGGATCCAATCAACTATACAACTTACATAACTAAAACATAGTATAGGATTAGGGGGTTGAGTAAGGAGGGGGAATTACAGTTCTTTATCAGGAGTTTCTTAAGGAGCTGCAGTTAGATGTAACAGGACTTGTAATCTTGTCTCAAGGGTTCTATATTCTTTAAGTGTTTGTCCCAAAGTTTTCTATGAATAGGCAGGTTTTGAGACTTTTCTGAAATACAAGGACTGTATCAATAGACCTTAAGTTGTCTGGAAGGTAATTCCAGATTGAGGGTGCATATAAGGAGAAGGCTCTATTGCAGGTGTATTGTCTGCTTTTCATCTTTGATGTTGGGATGGTGAGATGATGTTGGCTGATATGTCTTTTTGGTCTGTAGTCCGGTGTCTTGTTTATTAATGATTGTAGACTTGTTTCAAAGAGGCTATAGAGGATCTTGAATATGTTAATTGTTCTATATTTTATTCTGAGTATGATTGGGGGCCAGTGAAGTTGCTTTAGTATAGGTGTTATATGATCAAATCTTGAGGCTTTTGTTATAATGCAGCGGCAGTATTTTGGGCCCTTTGTAGAGGATGTAGAGTGTGTTTTGGTAATCCTTGATATATCGTATTGCAGTAATCGAGGTGAGGTGTTACTATGGCCTGGCACACTGATCTGAAGTCATTGGGGTCAAGCAGAGGGAAGAGACTTTTGTAGTATTTTCATCTTGAGATATGAAGATTTAGGGGTATGTTTACTAAACCGTCTTAATGTTACCGGCGCTAGTTGCAGCGATAATGTGAAGAATTCCATATAAGGAGTGGGTGTTCTGGCGGCAAGGTAGCAAGAAACTGTATCGCGTGATAGTGGGCGATGTGGCATGTTAACGCATGTTAACCCTATGTTCATGCCAGCAGAGTGTTAGAAGCTGTAAAGAAGTAGCCCACTGGTTACTGCAATGACTGCGGAGGCAAAGGTAATGGGTTTGATCCTGCAGTGGAGTAATGTAAGAAGAATGTCTGAGGCAATTCCTTCTGATCTAAATCAGTGCTGTCTGAGGCATTTCCTTTTTTAATTTAAATCAGTGCTGCCAGCAAAAACACCCTCACAGTGCCGTAAACTAAGGTGCCGCATAAGGAGCCCTATAAGGCACTCCATAGGGCACATTATAAAGTGCCCTGTCCGCCAAGGCGCCTTCTAATGTGCCCTATAGGGCGCCTTATGGGGTGCCCGATAGGGCGCCTTATGAGGCACCTTAAGGTTACAGCACTGTGAGGATGCATTTTGCTGGCAGCACTGATTTAAATTAAAAGGAAAAGCCTCAGACAGCCTTATTAAATAACACCACTGTGGGATCAAACCCATGACCTCTGCCTCCACAGTCACTGAAGTAACCAGTGGGCTACATCTCTATAGCTACTAAAACACCGCTGACTGGCTACAGAAAGACTGCAGGTCACCACACAAACTGTCTGCTGTGGTTACCAGGATAGGGTGAAACCACCCGTACCCATGATGCACTGCACATGCAGAGCAGCAGTCTACATCTGATCACAAGATGGGGTATGCTGGCTGTGTGTACTGCACCAAACTGTTACCACAAGGGCAGATTATTCCCTGGGGATACCATGACTATTCGTCAGACAGACCTTGTCTGTTGCAGTGCACGGCACCCACCTAAACGGGGCTTGGCTGTGGTCTGCTGTGGGTAGATACCACTGCCCTCTCCGCCACCAGCACCCCTCCGCCACCATGCTGATATGCCATTATGCCAGTGGTGCTGGTGGTGCGCAGTCCCAGGCCATCCAGTGTGCTGGTAGGCAGCTGCCTATGGTGCGTGATATGGGGTAGGGGTGCCTGCATAGACATCAACGCTTCCCCCCGGCACTGCCTGCCAATGTTATGTGCCCTTTGAGGTACTTGTTGGGTACTATCCCCTGGGACACTGTGGGACACACACTCGTGGCCATGTTTGTCCTTGGTCAGTTGCTCTCCTGCTGGTTTCCCTCTTCCACATTCCTATGTGTCACTTAGGCCTCTGCCTAGCCCACCCTATGCCCCACCTGCCAAACTACATGTCCTGCCTGCAGCCCTCTGTACCCCATTTGCAGCCTTACCATAGTGCCCTCTCGTACTTGGGCACTATGATGTTGCTGCACATGTATCACTACTATCACTTTTCTTAGTTTCCCTGCCTTTGCTGCACATTGCTGACTGAAATGGTCTCTCTCCCTGCAAATGTGACTCTAACGCGAGGTTTTCACTGGCGCTAATTTTCAGACCTTCATTTCACGGCGTTAGTGTGCATGGGGCCTCTCCCCGCCCACTCTCTGCCCATTGACCCCTTATCTCCGCCCCTAGGGAGCCTTACTCCACCCTCTGGGGAGCCGTACTCCACCCTCTGAGAACCTTAACGCCGCAGGAGATGTCATCGCGCGATACGTGATGTTCTCGCATGGTAATGCGCCATTATCGCACGATAATGTCACGTATCGCACGATAACGTCGCAGCTTCACCATTAGCGCCGTTTAGTAAACATACCCCTTAGTGATTCGTTTGATGTATTGTTATAGGTTAAAACCTTGGTCAGGCAGTCTGACGAGATATTTTACCTCGGATTTTACTTCAAGCTCCATGTTGGATATAGCTAGCTTTGGTAGTAGCATGAAAGTTGGATCTCTCTTGTTATATGGCGAGCTTCATAATTTTTAAAATTTGCTGTGTGATTCTGCTCATTCAGTCATTGGTCTGAAACATGTAATAATTGTGTAGACAAGGTATTTTGTGGAGAGTGTGTGTGTGTTTATTTAGTTATTTAACAGTCTTTTCTATACCGCTTTATCCTACAGTCAAAGCAGTTTACATCATAACAGAACATTTTACATTAAACATGGAAATCATCTTGGAAGATCATTGATACATGTTTTTGGTAATAACTATGTACATTTGTAAATGTATGGAGGTTTGTGATAGGGAGAGTTTAGGGGAAATTGGGAGTGTTGAGGCTAGGGGAGTGTTAAGGTGAAACTGTGGGGAGTGGGATGGGGGAGAGTGTGTTATATTGGTGGGCAGCATTTTCTGAAGATATAGGTTTTGAGGTCTTTCTTGAAGGAAGCTGTATTGGTTGTAGTCCTTAGTTTTTCTGGGATAGAGTTCCATAGTTCCGGTGCATAGAGAGAGAAGGCTCTCTTAGGGGTATGTTTACTAAACTGTGGTAACGTTACAGACCGCGCGTTATGTAACATTAATGCTCGTTAGGTAATGTTAACGCGCGTTAACGTTACTTAACGATCATTAACGTCCCCAGCCGTGGTAAACACCGCAGAGGGTGGAGAGAGGGCGGGGGGAAGGGGTCAATGGGTGGGGAGTGTGCGGGGCAGGTGCAAATGTGCAGCTAACGGCAGGTTTTCATTTGCGGTAGGGTTCAGCCATTCCGTTCAGCGCGTAAGTGTGCAGGGAGCCTCCCCCCGCCCACTCCCCGCCCATTGACCCCTGCTCTCCTCCCTCTCTCCTCCCTCTGCGGTATGTACCGTGCCATGGAACGCTTCAGCGCGGTTTGTAACGTTACTGCGTGGTAACGTTACATTACTGCACGTTAACGTTACCTAACGCGCATTAACGTTACATGCCGTGCGTTAACATTACCTAACGCGCGGTCTGTAACGTTACCGCAGTTTAGTAAACATACCCCTAAGTATCATGAGGTATTTATTGTTTGAGTTATTATTACAGATGGTTTCTAGGATAGTCTCCAGGTTGTTGGCATTGGCATTTGGGGATCTGTAAGCAAAGAGTATGGTGAATTTGTTATTTGTAATTGTTAAAGTCTCCAGACCGTTGGCAGAAGTTCTTGAGAGGATGTGGAAGTGTAGGCAGTGTCTGGCAAGGATGCAGACACCACCACCTCTTTGTTTTGTCCTTGGAGAGCTGAATAGATGATAGTCTTGTGGTGCTAGTTGATTTAGTAGGACTATGTCCGTTTCAGAGAACTATGTTTTGGTTATGTTTAGGATATCAACTTGACTGTCAAGGAGTATACCAGATAAGAGTTATGTTTTGCTTCTTGCGGATCATGTGTTTAGGAGGGTACATTTGATTTGGCGAGTTTGTCTTACAGAGTTTGGTGTGGACGACCTGTTCTTGGGTGCTGTGAGGTTGATTTGGATGAGATGTTGCTTGTGTCTGGGCTTCTGTCTGTGGAAGTGAGAAAGAGTTATGTGTATAGGGTATGTGTGAATAATAGGTATATGTAGTGGCATGTCAATGGGGAATGAAAGAGTAGCGGAGAGTGTAATTTTGAGTAAGAAAGAGAGGCATAACAGCTTCTTTATTGTGGCAATGATATTGGTCATTTAGAGGTTGCCTTGCTCTTTGTTGGTGTAGTTGAGCAGGGCTGGTTAACTCAGGTAATATAGTAAATGACGGCAGATAAAGACCAGTATGGTCCATCTAGTCTGCCCAATAAGATGGCAAGAGTAGGTGCACCTGCCGTTCTGTGCAGGCCACCCCTCCCCGTGTCTTTGTTTAGGGGTGAACCCACCGCTCCATCTAGGACACCCCTATTTGTTGAGAAATTAGATGGTTCAATTTATTTTGATTTTATCCTGTTGCTGTAAAGGGATCCACTGTGTCTGTCCCATGCCATTTTGAATTCCGTCACTGTGTTTTCCCCCACCACATCCATCGGGAGGGCATTCCAAGTATCCACCACCCTTTCAGTGAAAAAGTATTTCCTGACATTGCCTTTCAATTTACCACCTTGCAGCTTCAAGTTATGTCCTCTAGTTTTACAGCTCCCCCGTCTTTGGAAAAGGTTTGTTTGTTCATTATTTCTCTTTAAGTATTTAAAGGTCTGAATCATTTCTCCCCTATCCCTCCTCTCCTCCACAGTGTACATATTTAGGTCTTCAAGTCTGTTCTCATAAGGCTTCTGATGCAGGCTCCACATCATTTTGGTTGCCTTCCTCTGAACAGACTCCAGTCATTTTACATCCTTTGCAAGATATGGGGGCATGTTTGCTAAACTGCGGTAACGTAACAGCGGCTACATTAAGGTGCGTTATGTAACATTAAGGCACGTTATGTAACGTTAAGGTGCCTTAACGTTACATAACGAGCCTTAACATTCCCGGCTGTGGTAAGTCCCGCAGAGGGTGGAGGGAGGGTGGACAGAAGGGGTCAAGGGGCAGGGAGAGGCCCCTTCCACACTAACGCGGAGAAATTAAGGGCTGAATCCTGACGCAACTGAAAACCTGTCGTTAGCACACATTTGCAAGAGAGAGAAACCATTTCAGTGTCAGCAATGGTACAGCATAGGCAGAGAGCCCAAGAAAGGTGATAGTAGTGCTCCATTTGCAGCAACAGCATAGTGCCCTGGTATGAAAGGCCACTGTGGTGATGGCGCAAATGGGGCATGGAGGCTGCAGGTGGGACATGCAGTGGGGGCTACTGGGGCACAGGGTGGACTAGGCGGTTGCCTAGGTGGAACATAGGAACGCAGAAAATGGAAACCAGCAAGACAGCAACTGATCAGGGTCAGACATGCCCATGAGTCTGTGGCCCACAGTGTCCCATCCAGGAGACACTACCCATCAGGCACCCTAAGGGGCGCATAACATTGACAGGCGGTGCTTGGGGAAGCATGGACATCTATGTAGGCAACCCTACCCCAGAACCCACACCTTAGGCAGCTGCCAACCTGCCCCCTGGATGGCCTAGGATGGCGCACCACCGGCACCGACAGCATATTGTCATGGCGGCATGGCAGAGGGGGTAGGTGATTGTGTTGGAGGCAGCAGTGGCACCCACCTGCAGTGGACCTAGGCTATGCCCTGTACCAGTACATGGTGTGCAGTGCAACAGAAGAGGGCTGACCGAGGAACGTAAGGGTAGCCCCAGGGACCCCTATGCTGCTGTGGCAACAGTGTGGTGCAGTACACTCATCCAGCATGTCCAAGAGCAGAGGGTCAGAGGTTCAGGTCCCATCTGTGGATCCTGCAGAGCTTCTTCCCATAGTTTTAGCCCACAATGCAGCCACAACAACAACATGGGCAAACCCCAACACAGTGGTGCACAGGGGTACGGACACCCACTCACAAGGGCTCCACTATCCACAACTCCATGGAGTGTCAGGCTGTTGGCCCCAGCACAGAGCTGCAGTTATCAACACAGCACTACTACTACCACCTGCACAGATTAGCAATGTCAGCATTGTGATCAAGACCAGTGCAGCAGGTAGGGTTGTCAACCACCTCCATCTCTGCACAATGCTGAGATAGGTGTGGGAGTGTGCATATGTCTCTCCATTGTTTTGTGTCTTCCATCACCTCACTGAGCCCACATTGCTCACACTGCTTCCAGTGTTAGCCTGCAAATGTGCATAATGAGGAGCAAGGTATTGTGGGTATGGCCCAGACAGGACGGATTGGCCAGGATGCATCTGCACAGGGTGGAGGGCAATGGCTGGGACACTGTAGTGCTCGACCACTACCTGCATGGACAAGGTGGCTACAGCATGTCATGGTGGGGGGGGGGGGGGTCACTCTCACTCTGACCGAGCAGTGACCATGGCATGTCTATGTTCCCACATAGTGCCACACATTATTTGTTTCTAGTAATACCTGTGTGTTCCCAGTTCTGCGTCCCAATCACAGAGATATCTGCTTGGTGTCTGTGCTGTACAGCCCATCTCTGGGTGCACAGGGTTCCCCTGTGAGCATGCACTGTGGACTGGTTAGTGGGCTGTCTGCAGTTCACCTGTGCATGGTGGGAACACCTTGTCGGATGCTGCAGGTGCAGTCTGACTGTGCTGTCTGTTGATGAATGGCAGACCGTGGTGTGGGGCAGTTGAGCTTTCCCCTGCCTATCCCAAGCATCACTGCTGGTCTGCAATGGTCACAGGTATGGCACTGGCCCAGCACACCTGGATGGCTGTCATCCACCAGCAGGACTGTGGTTGCTGGTACTGCAGCCATTCTGTAGGGTGCAGACACCTGTCCCACCCCACCCTCATCTACAAAAGGGGTGGTTGAGGCCCCCTTGGCATATATAGCACATGCCACTTAGACCCATAGTGGCAGTGCTACATCACCTTTATGTGAGTCTAGACACCCCACTGCCCTGATAACAGGTACCCATGGCAGCCAGACCTTAACACCAGGTACCCACTAATCTAGATGGTGTCCAGTCCCCCAGGGCTACATGTGACTGCACGCCACAGCTGGAACAGATGTACCTTCGGCTGCACTGCTGGGACCACCTGTCACACACTGGCAGGGCTGGGGACGTGCAGCAGGATCTATCTCTAGTACCACATGTACTGTGGACCTAGTGCTGGGTGCCTATTCTATCCCTCGGGGAACACAGAACCTGCACAATGGCATGGTCTGTAACTACTCTGTGCCAGTATCACACACTGTCAGTCCGTCTTACCATGCTGCAGTACTGGAGAGGTGAAGACCCCATTTGTTGGTCAGCTGTAGGCTGCTGTTCTGCATGTGCAATGCATCATGGGTGCTGGTGGGGTTACCCTCTCCTGGCACACAGAGCAGACGGTTTGTGCAGTGACCTGCAGTCCTTCTGTACCCAGCTATTTCTGTTCAATAGGCCATAGAGGTATACCCTACTGGTTAGTACACTGACATTCTAGGTGGAGATCATGGGTTCAATTCCTTGTTGTTCCCTCCTGTCCAAGGCAGATATTTTGCTTGACTGTGACAGTCATATCTTTGCAGATCCGTGCTGCCAGCCCATAGTACCCTCACCACAGTTGCCAGCAATCCTTATAAAGCATTATAAGGCTCCTACTTAGGCACATTACAAGGCACGTTACAAGGCACCTTATTGGGCACAGTACAAGGCACGTTACAAGGCACCTTTATTAGGCACAGTACAAGGCACATTATAAGGCACATTGCAAGGCACCTTTATTAGGCACGCTATAAGGCACATTACAAGGCACCTTATTGGGCACAGTACAAGGCACGTTAAGGCACGTGCCTTGTACTGTGCCTAATAAGGTGCCTTATAATGTGCCTTATAATGCGTGTTACCTGACATGGCTTGCCATAATGATGCTCCGCCCATGCCTTTATATGGGCATCTGCACCTTTACCGCAGAACCTAATGTGAATGACATTACCGCAGTTTAGTAAACATGCCCCATGGTTTCCTAAACTGAACACAGTATTCCAAGTGAGGCCTCACCAGTGACTTGTACAGTGGCATAAGTACCTCTTCCTTTCTGCTGGTAATTCCTCTTTGTATGCAGCCCATCATCCTCCTGGCTTTTGCCACCGCCTTGTCGCACGAGTTTTCCCACCTTGATATCTTCAGAAATAATCACACCAAGGTCCTTCTCCTGATCCGTGCACACCAACCTCTTGCCCCAGGTGAGAGCTGTCTTGACTTTTGAGAACGTTAGCGTCCAAGTTAGATATGGTTTAGATTTTATTCATCTTCTGCCTGATATGTTGTCCCCTCCTAAGGGCCATTCCAAAGGACCCTCTGGAGAGGCTCTCAGGCGCGGACCCGCCAGGCACAGGCACGCCTGGAGGCACTTCCTTTTGTGGCTGGTTGTATGTTCCAGGCCCAATTTGTCATTGTGGTGGGGGGCAGGGAGGTCTTCTGGTTCCTGCCTCCTATCCTGATGGCGATCGGGCACTGAAGGGATGGTCCATGCGCCTGGAGGCGCTTCCTTTTGTGGCTGTTTGTGCATTCTGGGCCTGATTGTCCTTGTGTATATATCTAGATAGATATGAGTGGCCACCAGAATATGTATAAATATTTTAAAATGTGAGGAAAAATTAATAAATCTCCACTAATTGTCACATGGAAAAATTGTATGCATTTTAAGGCATATATATATATATATATATATATATATATGTGGGTTTTGTGAGGTCTGTGTATTAAACCATGTTAGCATGCACTATCAGCTGTTAACATGGCAATCTGGCCGCATTAACAGATAATGTAGGAAAAATGCAGATAACGCAGCGATTTTCTGCGCTTTCTGCAGAATGTGCGCTATCTGCATTAATGGGGAGGATAAGGGCAGAGAGTAGTCGTGTCTGCTACACACAGTTACTGCGGTCCTCAACAGCATGCAGCAACAATCAGATGTGTTACAAACACAACCTTAAGGGGTCGCATTAGCTGCATCCAGGCTGCCGTTCCATTATGCTGTGCAATTCCATGCATTATCTTCTGGGGAAATCAGTGCACACCCCCAACAGATAACAGTGCGGTGTTAGCGGCAAAAGCCATGCATTATGTGCACTTTTTTGCCACTTTAGCAGCAAAAGCCTAACACGCTTTAGTAAACAGACATAAGCTAAACATATTCATTTATTAGAAAAAATGCATCATAAGAAAGAACCACCTTACACTGCAAGTCCCCTCTGTAATTATGACGTAACTTACCTTCAGCCCAGGTTTGTAAGGTGAATATTTAAATCCAGAATACAAATTGAAGTATAAAATGGATGATAATCCAGCACATTACCATGGGTAAAAAAGTATTATACCTTCAGAAATAGATTCTTTGATTTTTGACCACCTTGAATGCTTGTAAATATCTGTGATGTGGAAGGGGGGAGAATGAAAATGAGCACAAACCACAGCACATAATCTTTCTTTAAGCAATTATCAAAGTAAAACTACTTTGCTTTGACTATTGGTGCAAAACCCATGGGTAAAATAACTTTGAATTTTTCACACCCACAACCCACTTTTGAATATTCACCTCCTAAGGTATTACTTAATCTAAGAACTTCAGGTATAGTTTTACAAACTATTAATTGATTGAATAGTGCTAGTTGTGTGTTTGCATGGATTTAGAGGTATGTTTACTAAACAGTCTTAACGTAGCAGCGGCGACGTTATCTCGCGATAACGTTACGTATCGCGTGATAACGTCGGCAGCGGCATTAAGGCACACTAACGCTGTGAAATCAGGGTCTGAAGGGTGGAGTAAGGCCTCCCAGAGGGCGGAGATAGGGGTCAATGGGCGGAGAGTGGGCAGGGAGAGGCTCCAGGCACACTAACGCTGTGAAATCCGGGTCTGAACACTAACGGCAGTGAAAACCTCACGTTAGAGGCACAATTGCAGGAGAGAGAAACCATTTCAGTCAGCAATGTACAGTGGGCTACATCTCCATAGCATCTAACACACCACTGGCTGGCTATAGAAAGACTACAGGTCACCACACAAACTGTCTGCTGTGGTACCAGGATAGGATAAACCCACCCGTACCCATGATGCATTGCACATGCAGATCAGCAGCCTACATCTGATCACAAGATGGGGTATCTGCCTCTGTAGCACCCAGGCCTGGTAGGGGGAACTGACCGTGTGTGTTCCTGGCACAGAGTAGCTACAGACTGTGACATTGTGCGGTTCCTGTGCTCACTCTGAGGGTGAGGTGGGGCGCCCAGCACCAGGTCCGCAGCACCTGGTTTGGCTGAGGTAGGCTGTGCTGCAGGTCCCCATCAGTGCCAGTGTGTGATAGGTAGTCCTTGCAGATACACCTGTGTCTATCTGTATTTCCCAATCATGTCTAGCCCTTGTGGACTATGATGTACCCAGAATAGTGCATATCCTGTGTGGTTGCAATGGTCACATGTTATAAGAGGATGGTGGTGTTTGGACCCAAATAGAGGTTATGTAGCACCACCCAAACTGCCCTCCGTGGGTCAGGGTTGGGGAACAGGATCTCTCACCAACAGATCCACATTCTACATCTCTGCAATGGTGGTAGTAGAGAAGACCATCAACCACAGTCCTGCTGGGGAATAGGCACCTGCCAGGGCAGTCAGTGCAGATCTGTACGCATCACATAGGGCACTGACAGAGAGGCATGGAAAAGCTCAGCTGACCCCCACCACTATCTGACATTCACCAGCAGAGGGCACCAGCTGCACCCTGCAAGGTGCTCCAGCCATACACATGCTAACTGCAGACAGTCTGCTAGCTAGAACTGTATGCACCCAAAACTGGGATGTGAACAAACGCGCACACACACACACACACACACACACACACACACACACACACAGTGTCCGTGTAGGTGGTGGTCATGCACTACAAGGTCCCAACTATTGCCTTATGCCCTGTGCACATGCATCCTGCCCAGAACGTCCTGTCCGGCCCATACCCACAATACCTTGCCCCTCATTATGCACAATGGCAGGCTAACGCTGGAAACTGTGCATTGTGGGCTCTGTAAGGTGTAGGCAGCCGCAAAACACTGGATAGACATAGACACACTCCCACACCTATTTCAGCATTGTGCAAATATAGAGGTGGTTGGCAGCCCTGGCCACCACACCAGTCCTGGGCACAGTGCAGACATTGCTATGGTACTCAATACTGTTAGGGTCACTCACCAGGGTGGTAAACACTGTCAGAAAGAAGAACTGAAACACACTCCATAGATATCAGAAAGGTTGCTATGATGAATCTCTGTCAACAAATTGTGTTTAGCATAGGATTTGTTAGCTGACATTAATCATAGCAATCTTTTGATATATGTGGAACGTGTTTCCATGTTTAAGATGGCATTGCTAAGGTATGCAGGTGCTAGTACTGGTAGCTGATGCTCCGTGCAGGGCCCAACAGCCTGACTCTCCATGAGGCTTTGGATAGTGGAGCCTGTGGGTGTTGGTGTTTGCGCCCCTGTTGGCTGCTGCTCAAGGCAGAGGTTCCCAACTCCGGTCCGGGTGGGCCAAACACGATTCAGGTTTTCATGCTGTCCCTAGTGAATATGCATGGGATACATTTGCATACAATGGGGCGGTGCATGCAAATGCAGCACAGGCATATTTCTTAGGGTCTGCATGAAAACTGAATGGTGTTTGGCCCTCCAGGACTGCAGTTGGGAAACTCTGCTCTAGGGATTGCACATGTTTATGGTGTATGTGCTCTGTAGAGTAAAATATAGGCGTTTCATGCATGTTTATTATCTCCAGGAACAAGCAGGACTGTAGCCTTCACATATGGGTATTGTCGGTACCGAAGGAGCCTGCGTGGGAACGCTCCCCAGCATCCAATTAGAAAGCTTTTGGGAGCATCCCACAGCGCCTGCGTGCTGCCTTCCCGCCTTTCCCAACTGCCTTTCTCCAGTTCTTCATTTTCCGTGGAGCCAGCAGGTCGTTTTCTTGTCACCTCAGAAATTATCCCATATTTTTCTTTTTTTTTTGTGGTAGCATCTGCCTTCCTCGACGCTATACCGGTACCACCGTTTCTTTCTTTCTTTCTTTCTAAAAAAAAAATTCTAATCTTTTATCTGGACTTTCCAGCTTTTTTCTCTCGGGTGCCACGCGCCATTTTACGCACTAGGCCCAATTTTTCCTCAACATGGAAAAACCCGCTTCGGGTTTTAAAAAGTGTTCCAAGTGTGGCGGTACCATCTCCGTCACCGACACGCACGCGTGGTGCCTCAAATGTTTAGGTCCTGACCACTCCATCTCAGAGTGTGTTGCCTGTGGGATGATGTCGAAGAGGGGTCGGCAGAACTGAGCTGCTAAGCTTAGTACCCTTTTTCCCTCCAATGCAGCATCTGTGGCATCGACGTCTTCCAGGGCTTCGTCTTCCTCCCATGGAGCTCAGGTAACCAAACATAAATCTGGCCGGTCCTCAAAGGGTAGATCTCCTTCCAAGCATCGAGATGCCTCTGGCGTTGCCCTTGAAGGACTTGTACCGGCAAAATTGCCCCGGCATAAGACTTCGGCTTCCAAAGCATTATCAGGGCTCCAGGATGTTCTCGAGGCCTCAACCTCAGCAGAAGTACTGGTGCCATGCTCTGGGGTACCGGCCACTTCGTCCGGTACCAACACCCAGGCATCAGCAGCGTCAATTGACCAGAGTTTCCTGGCTATTGAGCGCAGTCTGGCGGCTCTCCTTGCGGCATTGGTGCCTTCAGGACCGCTTCAGACAGTTCAACCGGTATCGACACCGGCTCCGGCACTGATATCGGTACTGGTACCGGTACTGGCAGCATCGACATCGGCGAGTATGCTACCAACACCTAGTCATGCCATTTCCTACGGTATCGACAGGCCGGTACCGGACCCCTCCGGTACCGACTTCGATCAGTACCGGTATCGTGCTTTACAAGAGCACTCGGACAGAAGATATTTTGAATCCTCCGATGACTCTGAGGACTCTGATAGCTCTGTCAATGCCGGAGTACTTCTCTCTGCAGAGCCTTCTTCTCCTAAGCGTAGGATGTCTCCTCCAGAGGATATATCCTTTCAGGATTTCATCAGAGAAGTGGCTAGTGGTCTTTCCATCACAGTGGCTCCTGAAACAGAGCCCAGAGCAAAGGAGTTGGAGACTTTACAATATCCTAAAGCTCCCAAGGAAGCAGCTACTTTGCCTATTCATGAGATCTTGCATGATCTCATGTTAAGAATGTGGGAAACACCTCTTACCACCTCTCCCCATTCCCGTAGACTGGATACCATGTATTGAGTACCTCCTTGTCCTGGATTTCAAAAAACTCAGTTGCCACACCACTCCATAGTGGTGGAGTCAGCTATGAGAAGGATCAAGAGTGCAAAGAGACATGCATCTAATCCTCCAGGACGTGAATGTAGGACTCTTGATGCCTTTGGGCATCGAACATTCCAGGCCTCTATGCTTTCTGCCAGGATTAGTTCCTACATTTTATACATGGGAATGTTCCTTAAGGAGGTTACAGGAGATCTCGAGCTTATGAGCCCTCTCCTTCCTGATGATAAGAGGCAGGATTATCTTACACTTGTCAAACATGCCCAAGATGTTTCCAAGTTTGTTAATCGTGCAGCTTTTGACTGCTTTGAGTGCATAAGCAGAACCTCTGCCATTGCCATAGGTGCTCGTAGGATTGCCTGGCTCCAGGCATCTGACTTAGAACTCTGGGTACAGGATAAACTGGGGAATATCCCTTGTACAGGCAAAAATCTCTTTGGCAAAAATTGGCAAGAGAAAGCTAATGAGCTGGATGCTGATAACACCACTTTGGATAGACTATCCAAGGCTACAGCTGATCCTGCAAGGAGAAAATCCTATAAGAAACCATTCTCTAAAAAAAAGAGTTTTTATCCCTCCTATACCCAGCAGGTACATTCTGCAGGTCAGTCCGCCCGAAAGGGACAGCAGCCCCCAAAGCAAAGGAAATCAAAGACTGCTAAGCCTCAACCTGCCCAGCAGTCTCAGCCTCCACAGGGGCTTTGACTCCCATCTAGAGAACTTGGCCTTCCTGGCCCTGAACGGGCCAGAGCCTTCCACCATCCCAGGAAGGTTGTGTCATTTTGCCCCCAGATGGGGGCAGATAACAGCAGAACAATGGACTCTTTCCATTGTAAGAGAGGGGTACAAGCTTCATTTCTTCAACATGCCCCCTCCTACAGTGGTAAGACAGTTCAATTCTCAGGCTTCTCTCAACACTCAGTTGAGTCAAGTGGTCAGTTTACTTCTTGCCCAGGGGGTAATAGAAGACGTATCCATTTCCCAACAGGGTACAGGGTTTTACTCCCCTTATTTCCTTATTCCAAAGAAAACAGGGGGACACAGACCCATTTTAGACCTCAGAGAACTGAACAAATTCCTATTCAAAGAGAAATTCAAGATGATTTCTCTGGGAACTCTGCTGCCATACCTTCAGAGTCAGGATTGGCTTTGTTCTCTAGATCTCAAGGATGCGTACACTCATGTTCTCATCCATCCAACTCATCGAAGGTTCCTTCGCTTCCTGTTCCAAGGAAAGCACTACCAATACAGAGTGCTTCCTTTTGGCCTGGCCTCAGCTCCAAGGGTGTTTACGAAATGCATGGCTGTAGTGGCAGCATTTCTTCGCACTCTAGGAATATTCGTCTTCCCCTACTTAGACGACTGGCTCATTCAAGCCCCATCAGAGTCAGAAGCCAGAATTTCCCTATCTTGCACAATGCGTATCCTTCAGTATTTGGGCCTGATCATAAACATCCCAAAATCCAGCCTAACTCCCACTCAATCTCTAGAGTTTATAGGAGCTTTGCTGGACACCAGAAAAGCAAGGGCCTATCTCCCATGGGCCCGCTGCCTTCGCATTGTGCAGTTAGCCTCCCAGGCAGTGTTAAAAACTCATCTCACTGCTCGGGAAATGTTACAACTCCTAGGCCACATGGCATCTACCGTGCACGTGGTTCCCTATGCTCGCCTCCATATGAGGGCAGCCCAGTGGACTCTATCCACTCAGTGGACTCAAGCATCAGGCTGCCTATCAGACAAAATAGCAAACACAAGTCGCCTTATTTTGTCTCTACAATGGTGGCTGTCAACCCAAAACCTGTTGGTGTGGTCCCCTTTCCAGCAACCCCTACCCCAGGTCACTCTAACAACAGATGCCTCACAAGTGGGTTGGGGAGCTCTTCTGCAAGATCTCTCTACCCAAGGCACCTGGACTCCACAGGAGACCCACTTACATATCAATCTCCTAGAGCTCAGAGCAATCTTCCTTGCTCTTCGAGTGTTCCATACCCAGCTCAGCTACAAGACAGTCCTAATTCAGACGGACAATCAAGTAGCTATGTTCTATCTGAACAAGCATTGAGGAACAGGCTCTCTGTCGCTTTGCAACAAAGCTTTGCGACTATGGGCCCATGCTAGAGAGCATCAAATTCATCTCCTGGCAGTGTATCTGCCAGGCATTCAAAACTCTTGGGCAGACAGACTCAGTCGAGTTCTGCTTCTGCACGAATGGTCTCTCCATGCAGACCAGGTAGCAAAAAGTTTTCAAATTTGGGGAACTCTGGACATAGACCTCATTGCAACTCTGTTGAATGCCAAACGTCCCCGGTTCTGTTCCAGAATTCCGGCTCAGGGTTCTCAGGCCAGGGATGCTTTCCTCCTCCATTGGGGTCAGGACTTCCTATATGACTTTCCACCCATTCTCCTAATTCCACAAACCCTTTTCAAGCTTCAAAGAGACAAAGGCCACATGATTCTCATAGCTCCACATTGGCCACGGCAGGTATGGTACCCTCTACTCCTGCATCTCTCTCAAGCTCCATCTCTGGAGTTAGGATCTGCTTCAGATCTCCTGTCTTAGGAGGACGGGATGTTGTGGCATCCCATTCCCCACTCTCTGCATCTCAGGGCCTGGTTGCTGAGAGCCTAGACCTTCATGGTCTTAACCTTTCTCAACAAGTAAGGGATGTCCTTTGTGCTTCCAGGAAACCTTCCTCAAGACGCTCTTATGCTTTCAAGTGGAAAAGGTTTTCCATATGGTGTTCACAAAAGGGTCTTTACCCCTCTGCAATACCTCTGGAATTATTTCTGGAGTATCTCCTGCATTTATCTAATGCAGGACTTAAGACTAACTCAGTAATAGTCCATTTAAGTGCTATTTCAGCTTCTTTAAAGCCTTTAAATAGGCAACCTATTTCCTCTCATCCTCTCATAGCGAGATTTATGAGAGGCCTTCTTCTGACTAAGCCTCCCATTAAGCCACCTCCACCACCTGAATCTGGTTCTTGAGCAGCTCATGAGGCCGCCTTTTGAACCTTTAGCTACTACCTCCTTGAAATTCCTTTCCTGGAAAGTTATCTTTCTCATTGCAATCACATCAGCACGTCGCATCAGTGAATTGCAAGCATTAGTTGCTGATCCTCCTTACACGAGGTTCCATCATGATAAGGTAGTCCTTAGGACTCATCCACATTTTATGCCAAAGGTGGTCTCACCTTTTCATTTAAACCAGGCAGTTTACCTGCCTGTATTTTTTCCAAGGCCTCATGCTTCAAATGCAGAAAGGAATCTTCATACTTTGGACTGTAAAAGAGCACTTGCCTTTTACTTGCAGAGGACACAGCAACATAGAAAGTCCTCACAACTCTTTGTTGCTTTCGATCCTTCTCATTTGGGACTTCCAGTCTCCAAGAGAACATTGTCCAACTGGATTGCACAGTGTATTTCTTTTGCCTATCAGAGTAAGAACCTTTCTCTGGAAGGCCATGTCACGGCTCACAATGTGAGAGCCATGGCAGCCTCAATGGCCCATCTACACTCTGTTTCTATTGACGACATCTGTCGAGCAGCTACTTGGGCCTCGGTTCATACCTTCACAGCCCATTACTGCTTAGACAAGGACTCCCGCCGGGATGCCTTGTTTGGTCAGGCTGTTCTGCAGCACCTGTTCCATACGTAATCAACTCCTACCCACCTTTCCCGGTAGGATGCCAGAGATCCATGGGGGGAAGTGGAGCCCTTTCACAGGGGCACACAACTTCTGGGGTCTCTCCCTGGCATCTGTAGCTAGGGAGTCCCCATATGTGAAGACTACATTCCTGCTTGTTCCTGGAGATAGCATAGTTACTCACCTGTAACAGGTGATCTCCGGGAACAGCAGGAATTTAGTCTTCACAACCCACCCACCTCCCCTAGGAGTTGTATCTCTCTTTTCTTTTCTTTCCCTCTCTCTCTCTTTGTCTCAGCTTTAAAACTCAACTGGAGAGAGGCAGTTGGGAAAGGCTGGAAGGCAGCACGCAGGTGCTGTGGGATGCTCCCAAAAGCTTTCTAATTGGACGCTGGGGAGCGTTCCCGCGCAGGCTCCGTCGGTACCGACGATACCCATATGTGAAGACTAAATTCCTGCTGTTCCCGGAGATCACCTGTTACAGGTGAGTAACTATGCTTTATCTGCAATAAAGGTTCCGTCGTTATTATCATGGTTTAGTACTGGGTAAAATTTAGGGACATGGTTTACAGGAGCCACAGCTGGGATTTGAACTTGTGACTTTCTGCCCCTGAATATACTGGCTGTGTGTACTGCACCAAACTGTTGTCACAGAGACAGATCATTCCCTGGGGATACCATGACTATTCGTCAGACAGCTCTTGTCTGTTGCAGTGCACGGCACCGACCTAAACAGGGCTTGACCTTGGTCTGCTGTGGGCAGATGCCACTGCCCCCTCCACCACCAGCACCCCTCCGCCTCCATGCTGATATGACCTTGTGCTGGTGGTGCGCAGTCCCAGGCCATCCAGTGTGCCGGTAGGCGGCTGCCTATGGTGTGTGATATGGGGTCAGGATGCCTGCCTAGACATCCATGCTTCCCCCCGGCACCACCTGCCAATGTTATGTACCCTTTGGGGTAATTGCTGGGTACTGTCTCCTGGGACACTGTGGGACACACACTCGTGGATATGTTTGCCCTTGGTCAGTTGTTGTCTAGCTGGTTTTCCATTTCTACATTCCTATGTGTCACCTAGGCATCTGCCTAGTCCACCCTGTGCCCCAGTTGGCCCACTGCATGTGCCGCCTGCAGCCCCCTGTACCCCATTTACACCATCACCATAGTGCCCTTCCTATGTGGCCACTCTGCTGTTGCTGCACATGTGAACGCCACATAAGCAAACTGCCCAATATACACCACAGCAAACCCTCATCAACACTATCAATGTTGGAACATTCACTTTGTGGGGGGAATCAGAATTGCCCCTTCCAAAAATGACATCTTCTGTTTTATTCGTTAAGGGTAGTGTCGATTACCGTTTATCATTGTTTTTTCTATTGGCCAGCTCGGTGTTTTGTATTTCTATTTTGGTTCTTGTCATTATCTCTCTGTTTTTTGCATGTTTTGTTACTGCACATGTATCACTAGTATCACTTTTCTTGGTCTCCCTGCCTTTGTTGTACATTGCTGACTGAAATTGTTTCTCTCTCCTGCAAATGTGCCTCTAGCAGAAGGTTTTCACTGGCGCTAATTTTCAGACCTTCATTTCACAGCATTAGTGTGCATGGTGCCTCTCCCCGCCCACTCTCTGCCCATTGACCCCTTATCTCCGCCCCTGGGGAGCCTTACTCCGCCATCTGGGGAGCCTTATTCCACCCTCTGCGCACCTTAATGCCACCAGAGACGTTCTCACGCGATAAGTGACGTTCTCACACAGTAATGCACCATTACCGTGCGATAACATTGCAGCTGCGACGTTAGCGCCATTTAGTAAACATACCCCTATGTCTTCCATTTAAAATTTAGTATGCTGAGAAAGGTAACCTCAAAATTCATTTTAATAAAGATGGTGAGGGGGGCGGAGCCAGCCAGGGACCTGCATGGACGTCTAGCGGAGAGCTCCCGAGGACCTAGCTAATAATCCTGCCTCAGTCATTGCTAAAGGGCAGCCAGACACCCGCAATTGTTCCATCTACCTCCGGAGATGGCGAGCAGCAAGCAAACGAAGTTGGAGTTTTCTAACCCTCAATCCTCTGGGGTTAAGCGCTCTAAAGCAGATCCGCCCTTCCCCGCTCAAGATGGCGTCGCAGCGTGAGCATGATGAGGGGCTTAGAGAGATCCTCACTGAACTGCGGGCTGTTCGAGCCCGGGTAGATACCAACGGTGAGTGTCTATGTGAACTTCAGGCGGACTCGAAGGAGCTCAAGGAGCAGTTGGTGTCGCTGGTTGCTAGAGTGGAAAATATAGAACTTAAGGTTCTAGCGCATGAGGAAAAACTGGTGCACTGTGGGAAGGCTATAAGGAAAATGGGTTATTTGGAAAAGACCCTGGAGGACATGAACAACAGGGCGCGTAGGAATAATATTCGGATTGTTGGACTCCCGGAAGGTGTAAAGGGCACAGATCCGATTGTGTTTCTGGAGGATGTAATTCCAAAGCTGCTGAAACTAAGTCTGGCTCGCCCGTTTGAAATTGAAAGGGCACACCGCATTCCAACAACATTAACTCAACAAGCAAATAGGCCGCGGCCTCTAATTTTCTGTGCCTTGCGGTATCAGCATGTAGTTCAGGTCTTGAATGCTGCGAGGGCCTGCAAGGAGCTTCAATTTGAAGGCCACAAACTCTTTTTCTTTCCAGACCTCAGCAAGCCTACGGTGGCAAAGCGGAAGCAGTTCTTAGCGTTCAGGGGAAGACTTCAGCGTCTCCAAGCGCGCTATGGTTTATTCTACCCTTCTCGATTTCGAGTTACGCTCAACAATGTTACCAAGAACTTTGAAGATCCAGAGGTTCTGGAGAGATTTATCTTAGAGCAAGAGGCGCTCCAGATTCAGTGACTGTATGGCTTGAGAATAGTTTTGTGAACTATCTTTGTGGAATTGCCTGGAAAGGTTTGGCGGCCTGGGGGGGGGGGTCAACCCAGGATAGTGGCCGGGCCTAGGAGTGACAGCAGTGGACTTTATTTCCCGATGCCATATTGTTCGGTGTGCCTGAATGGGTTGTTATGTGTGGGCTGGGGCAAATAAATAAATATACGTTTTGTTTGATCTCTCTCAGTACGGGAGGGTCCACCTGACAGAGTGCTCGGTTCAAGCTGGCTTACCCAATTTGGGATATGTGGGGGGGGGGGGGGGGTTAGTTGTTTGGGGTGTCCTGTGGCTCTCCGGGGAGTGTATGTATATCAATATTCAAATGGGAGGGTGCGTAGTTTGTCTGGGGCAAGCTTTGTCGTATATATTTTTGTTTGAATATGGGTAAAGATGTGCATTTGCTGTCCCTGAACGTGAAAGGAATCAATAACCCGATTAAAAGGAAGAAAATTCTCACATATTGCCGACATCAGAAGGCAGATTTGATCTTACTACAGGAGACCCACTTAGATTTAACGGAGACTAAGAAATTAGAGGATAGGCACTTTGCATTATTGGAAGCTTCACCTTCAGTGCAAAAGAAGAATGGGGTGGTGATACTGGGGAAGAAATCTTTAAATTGCAAGGTTGCTGATGTGCGAGCAGATGTGGTGGGTCGCTGGGTGGTTGTTTCGGTAGTGATCGGGGAAGTGGAGGTTGTAATTATTAATGTTTATGGTCCTAATTCGGATGACCCTATATTTTTCACGGAACTACTGGCTGTGGTGAAGGAGCACTCTTCTCTACCATTGATAATTGAGGGGGATTATAATGTTACGCTAGATCCGTTGCTGGACAAACGCCCCACCAGGGTGGAGAGGGTTGCCCGAGCACGTGTGGTTCTCCAGGCTCTCCTCAACTCCTTAGGGTTGGTGGACATCGGGAGGCTTCTGCATCCTAAAGAGATGGACTTCACTTTCTTTTCCCCTCCGCACAAATCTTAGTCGAGATTGGATTACTTCTTGATCTCTAAAAGCTTGGTCCCTGGAGTGCGGAGTGCAGAAATCTTAGGTGTGCATGTTTCAGATCACGCTGCCATTTCTTTACAGGTAGAGTGGGGGGAGGGAAGTAGTCAATCGCGGGCCTGGTCTTTTAATAGGTCGCTGCTAGCTGAACCTCTTTTTCAGGAAGAAATTAGAGCATTTGTTAAGGAATATTTTGAAGTAAATGTTGTAGGGGACACATCGATTTGGGCATTGTGGGAGGCTTTTAAGTCCTCTCTGTGAGCAGCAATCACCAGCTTTTCTATTAAAGAGTATAGAAAGAGGAAGGCCAAATTGAAGATCCTGGAGGATCAAATTAAGGCTGGGGAGAGGCTCCTGCTTAAACACGCAGATGCTGGCATCATATTGCGGCTGCAAAGGCTTCGATTTCAGTATAACGCGATTTTGAGTTCTGAGATTGAACATGTATTATTGAAGCAGCAGTCTCAGTTTTATGGGGAGAATAATTAAGGGGGCAAACTTCTCGCTAACTCTTTAAAGAGAAGGCAGGAAAAAGCGAGGGTTGCGGTAATTGTAGATCAAACCCGTGGAGCTGTGCGCAGCACCGATCAGATTTTGGAAGCCTTTGCTGAATGCTATCAAAGCCTGTATGCTTCTGATGGCCTTGCGGAAGCTGGGGCAATTGATGTTTTTTTGCAACAGCTTGAGCACCCTCACCTCTCGACACAGGTGGCGGGTGAGATGGACAAGCCTTTTTCAAGTGAGGAAATCGGCAGGGCCATCGCAGGCTTGCCGTCGGGTAAGGTAGTAGGCCCCGATGGTATTCCCGGTGAATTTTATAAAGTGTTTCGGAATGACCTGCTCCCTTATTTACTGATATATTATGAGGCAATTGGCATCTCCTCTTCGCAAGTAGGTAACTTTGGGGAGGCTACGGTTGTCGTTTTAGAGAAGCCTGGGAGAGACCCCACACAAGTAGTGAATTATAGGCCCATTTCCTAACTAAATGCTGATTATAAAATATATGCCACAGTCTTGGTGAGCAGACTTGCTAATGTAGTGGGTGGGTTGATTCACCCTAACCAGTGCGGTTTTATCCCGGGGAGAGCCACGTCTGATAACGCCAGGCTCCTATGCAATCTCTTGGAGAGGGCGAAACATTTAAAGGATCCTTAAGTTGGGGTTTCATTAGATGCTGAAAAGGCCTTTGATAGGCTGGAATGGCCTTTTTTGTTTAAAATATTGGAATGGTTTGGGTTAGGGCAAAAATTTATTAATATGACTCGATCCTTGTATTTAAATCCCAAGGCTCGGATTTGTGCGAATGGGGCTCTCTCTAGTTCCTTCTCGCTGCATAGGGGTACTCGGCAGGGCTGCCCCCTTTCCCCTTTGCTTTTTAACCTAGCTTTAGAGCCGCTAATTCTTGCCATTCGGCAAAACAAGGATATTAGTGGTTTTGTGGTGGGGGATTGGCAAGTTAAAGTGTCAGCATATGCGGATGATCTTTTACTTTTCACGCAACCTCCAGTGATCCCCACAATTTTAAATTTAGTTGATTATTATTCTGGGTTATCTGGTTACAAAATAAATTGGTCCAAATCGGTTGTTTTCCCGATGAATGGTTTGGCTACAGCGGATCAACTAGCGTCATTTCCGTTCCAGTGGGAGTCAGGTAATATCAAGTACTTGGGTGTTAAGTACGGTTTTCCCTTGGAGCAGGCTGCTCAAGAGAACGTGGACGATCTTATACGGTCCATCAAGCAGTCTGTGTTAGCCTGGTCTCCCCTATATCTTACCTGGTGGGGAAGGCTGGAGGCTATAAAAATGACCCTAATGCCCAAAATCAACTACATGTTAGGCATGCTCCCGATCCCACTGGCTCCGGGCGTTTATGTTGAAGTAGAGCGACTTCTTTCGCGATTCCTCTGGGGAGGTTGGCAGCCCAGGATTGCGTTGAAAAAATTGAAAGCTCCCAAGGACAAAGGGGGAGTCCACTTTCCTGATTTTCGGTTCTATCACCAGGCTTTTCTCCTGAAACAAAGTGCACTGTGGGCTTGTGAAGAGGATCTGGAGGTTAAGCCGGTGTGGTTAGAACTTGAAAAGCAGATAGCTGACCCCTGTCCGCTGAGGTGGCTTTTGGGTGCAAAACACCCTGAGAAATCTCGATTAGGCAAGGTGGTTTCTGCCACTCAGGAGGCCTACTTGTTGGTGGTTAGTCAGATGAAGCCTGATAGTTCTCTCTCTAGAAGGTCTCCTCTATGGTGGAACCCTAAATTTAAAATTAATGGCAAGATGTTCTCATGGAAGAAATGGCAAGCGTGCGGCATCTGGTCATTGGATCAGTTGTTAGGGCCCACAGATTGGAAAGATTTCTGCACTCTGCAATGCGATTACTCTCTTCCTGACTCTGCGCGGTTTTATTGGTTTCAGCTTCGCCATTGTTTACAGGCAGCGAACATTTCTCCTGTAGTGATATGTCCTGACAGTTATGTAACTCAAGGGCTGGCGGAGATAGCAGGTCAGGTGGGAGCTGCATCTAAAATCTGTGCCTTATTGAGAGATTGCATCCCGCCTCAGCTGCTTGGGCTTGAAAAAATCTGGGAGGTGGAGGTGTTAAGACCAGTTTCGAGCAAGGTTTGGAGAACTGCTTGGGGTTCCGTCACGAGGGTCTCTAGGTCAGCTGCAATTACTCAGTCTCTCTTCTTCTTTTTACATAGGGCTTACATTACTCCAGTAAGATTAGCCACATGGGATAAAGCCAGTCTCTCTTCTTCTTTTTACATAGGGCTTACATTACTCCAGTAAGATTAGCCAAATGGGATAAAGCCTCGCCGGCTAAATGCTGGTCATGCTTGTCGGATTTTGGCACATTTAAGCACATGATCTTTGATTGCTCTCACGTTCAGAGATTTTGGCAGCTTGTTTGGAATAGGATACAGGATATATTGCAAATTTCAGTCACTTTGTCCTGGGGTATAGTTTGTTTGAGATCAACCTTTGATGTACCCGGTCTAACTAAGGAAAATCGTTTTATGTTCAATTTAATGATTGCTTTAGCTCTAAAAGTTATTTTTGCAAACTGGAAAGATTCACGTAAGTTATGTCTGGATATGTGGTGGAACCTTGTCTGCCAGTCTGTCAAATTTGAGAAGCTATATAGTAAAATTCATCATCCGGATAAGGATGGTATTAATGTTGGCAGATGGCGGGCACTGGATGATTTTGTGGGCCGGTCACATATTAAAAGTGTGTTCTCCAGTTAACAGGCCATTGTTATGAGGGATATTAGGCCTTATTTCCTGTAAGTAAATGATTGGTGCTTGTTAACCCTGCTTAAATTCTTTTTCTGCTCTTTCCTTTTTTTGATTTCCCCATGTTGGTGCCTCGGAGATCCGGGGGGGAGGGGGGGGGTTGGTGGGTTGGGGGGGTTGGGTGGGTGGGGTGTTGCTGTATGTTTGAGGTGTTATTGCTGTTCTGTTAAATTTATAAATAAAGAATTTAAAAAAACAAAAGATGGCGAGAAAAGTCTAATGCTCAAAAAAAATAGATTTTAGGAGCTTTTATTCTTGGTATTTAAGAACTAATGTACTAAACATTTCCTTTGAATGTTCTGGCTCTTGGAAAACTGCTTAGTATATATCAGATAAGTCTGGGAATATAATAGTCCATAATGCAATCAGTATTATTTCACACTGGCCTCTGTTCTGCATAATTTGAAGGAGAATGACATTTATATACTCAAGTAAATCTCTGAGCGAGAGAGCTGAAAATCTCTGAGGAGGAGAGCTGACCTAGATAGCATTTGCAGCAATGGAAAGAAATTTCCACAGGCTCACTATCTTAAAGATATTTGCAAAGTGGAAAGCGCCTTGCTCTTTTTTGTTGTTTGGGAGGCTGGGGAGAGAGTGGTGAGGCATAGAAAAGAATTGGCAAGTCAAATGGAAAAAAAACTGTTTTATACTGCATCTTATCATGAAGAATTTAAAATGGAATGGAAGGAAATTGGGCAAACATTTTGTTAAAATTCATAGATATTTAAATTTAAATACTAGCAGAAACCTGTAAAATAGTTGTGGATAAATTAGTTTCTTTATTCCTTACCCTTCCCCACTTCCCGTTCTACCTACCCTAACCCTTCACCTCCCAACTCTTCCCTCCATTACTCCCTCTCAGTCTTCCATCACCATCTATCTAGCTTTCTTCTTCCTGTTAGCTTCTGCCTTCATTCTGGTTTTTTCATCTCCCTCTATCATCCCCAACCTTACTCGGCCCCTTCTTTTCATTCTTCTTCAAGCTCTCCCATTCCCTCCAAACGCCCCTTCTCAGGCTCTCCCATTCACAATTACCACCACCCTCTTCTTGACAACTTTCATATTTTTATTGTCTTGCACCTACTCCCTCCCTCGCCCACTTTTGTTCTGTACCTCAGTTGTTATTTCCAGTCCTCCATCTCCCTCTTTTCACCTCTTCCTTGACTACCAGCCTTCTACCTCCTACTTAGGCCCCCTTACAACCAACCCAGTCTCTTTCCAGTGTTTCTTACCTCTTCCCCCTTTTGTTTCTCCATGAAATTCAAGAAACTGCAGTATAAGCAGTGGCCACAGGATGTTGATATCTTCTATTATAATAATAAGCTATTGTCACCTTGTATAATGCTAACATCGGCATTTGCACTGCCACCATACAGTGTAACAAACCACCACAGGAAAAGGTGTTCTGGCAAAAAAGCATGATCGCAGCTTTATTAGTCATCACATAAGAACATCTATTACTGCAAAAACATCTCAGCTGTTCTTGAATCCCAATTACCAATATTCCGGGCTAGACAGTAACATTCTAGCCCTAATTATACTTGCATCAATCAAGTATTATAACCCCCTACCCCATCCTGCTATGGCGCTAGGCTGAGACCTACTTGTAATATGCGGGAGCTTTCCTTTAGGACTTGAGCTGTACATGGCGGTGATGCCCATGTTACGGGAGGCTACAGTCTACTACCCCTCTAGCTCTCTCCACACCCCCTTTGGGCATGAGTTAACTTTAGGGGGAGCTTTCTAATCTTCCTTTCCTTTACAACTGCAACAATCCCTAGAGCCCCTTTCCCCAGCATCACTCCAGCCCCCTGCCGCCAATACCATCCACTGTGGGCAACAGCTCCAATCTGGGCAGGTGGGCAGGATCCTCTGGTTTCCCAGCTTCCCTCTTCCAGCTCACGATCAGCGCAGCCTGCCAAAAAAAGTGAACATGTGCACTTCTGTTCCCCAATTCTTTCTTTCACACCTCTCAACACCAATCATTTCCTTCCAACACCCTCCCCCACAGCGAATGGGATGGTGGGGCTCAGCCATATTACCTGCCCACTCCCAATCGCATGGGGTCAGGGAGCTGGACTCAATTATATTTTTGATACGCATGTGCATTTGTTAGCATGTATTTGATTCATGTAATGACTTTACAAATTGTAGTGCATGCAAATTTGATTGTAGATGTGTACAGCAATGAATTCATGTGCATAGAATTTTTACATATTAGAAATGTCTAATTTGCATAAAGTGTGTGCATTAAAAACAAATGATTAAAAGAAACTGAAAAAAGCATGCAAAAAATCTGAAAAATCCCAAAACCAACCTAATATTATTTGTGCACATCCTTAATTTATAGTGCTACTAGATATATTATATATGATGTTTCTTTAGGATGCAAGTCTTTGTAAATAGAAACAAATGATTTGCATTGCTTCTAGACATTATACTCATTGTTACTCCCCCTTCAAATTTCTAGATATCTCGGGCCAATCTAGAAAGATTCAGTCAAGCTTTGTTCCCTCCAGTCCGGTCAAAAATGGACTCTCTATTCCAAAATGGGTTCAACGATGCAGTGCTGTTTCTGCTAAAGGAGAACTGGTTTGAAAACAATTGTGAGAATCATCTGTAATTGCTATGAAAACAAATTACATAACCTAATATAAAGAGTACTTGGTACCCAAAGCTGTGATATCTAAAGATGCTTTCACCACAGTTATCTTTGTCCCATGAAAACTGAAGTATATAAACATTTTCACAAAGAAATGCCAATCTTGCAGATATTGTACAGTAAATATGACACCACAGAAAAAAATAACAACTTCCTTATCGTCTCTCCAGTCCAGTCCAGGAATCTCTGGGATATAGGTTCCTCCAGCAGCTTGGAGACTGAACAATGACATTCTTTGATGTCACCAGCATAAATACCCAAGGGACCGCCTCCTTGCTCCAGTTTGTTCAGTCTCCAAGCAGCTGGAGGTTGATGAGCCTAGAGATTCTGAGCTCACTGGAGGGACAATTAAGCATTTTTTGAATTTATTTATTTTAGTTAAATAGTATAATTATTGTGGCTTTAAAGCCAGAGATGTGCCCCCCCCCCCCTTCTCCTTTAAATTTTCTTCTCTGCCGGTTTTAAAGCCGTGTTTGTTTTCTGGTTCAATTTATTTTAACAAGTCTCCCAAACCTACTTACCTTAGGTGAGGAGTACTTATTGGCAGAGTCAGGGCAGCTCTTTGTTGTTGTCGGGTAAGTGCTGTTTTCTAGGAGGCACTGTTTTCTTGTGAGCTGCGTCCTTTTTATTGAGCCACCAGAGTTTCAAGTTTTACTTCCTGGTCATGCGGCGCATCCGATTTCCCCTCCGAAGCTGGAAAAAGGCTTAGCGTCGGGGAACCGGTTGATTGGAGATAAGTTTCAAGGGGCTGGTTTCCTGCTGCGAAGTTATTCTCTGGTGGCAGTTGCTGCAGGCCACACTGTTTTTAGCACGTGCACGACGAAACGCCAAACAGTAGTTGAGTGTGAAAACAGTAAACAGTGAGTTTTCATTCTTCTTAGGTTTCTTTTTGAGGGGAAACCTCATTTTAAAAGATATAAAAAAATTTTATTTGCTTTTAGTTAGTCTTATTTCATTTTAAGCTTTTTTTACTGACAGTGTTATTTAAAAAAAAAAAAAGAGACAGCTTACTAATAATTTAAATTTATTGACAGTAGTGTGTTTTGAAACTAGATTGGAGTAATGCCTTCTAAACCACAGTGTTTGGTTTGTGGTTCTAGAAGAGGAACATTATCTGACTCGGGGGTCTGTAAATCCTGTGTTCAAGAAACTGAAGATGTGGAACAGGTTTTAGAATCCAGTGCTGAGGAGGCTAGACTTCCTTCCTTATCTTTAGGGGATGCTAATTCTCCTCCGCAGCTCTTTCCTGAGCCTGTTGTAGGTCCTTCTTCTGTTCCAGATATGCCGCAAGTGCCTTCAATTTTTTCATCTGGTTTGGCAGCATTGTTTTCACAGGATTTTGTGTCTCTGCTTCAGCAGACTTTTGGAAAGGGTCAAAAAAGTTCCCTACCCTCTGTGGTAGCTGATCTTGGGAAGAAACGGTCGGCTATTCCTTTGGAGATCTTTGAGGGTTCTATTCCTGTCAAAAAGGTTAAAACAGGAAAGGATCTACAGGAGCATTCTATAACTTCTAAAGAGGTTCACTCGGATCCTTTGGATCCAGATTTGGATGTTGAAGTTGAATTAGAAGAGGGAGAACTCACGGATTAGGAGGATCAGTCCAGAGTAGTTTGTGTTTTTCATCGAGTAGAGTTACCTGCATTGATTATGGAAACTCTTAAAGCACTTAATATGCCAATGTCAGGACCAGAAGAGGACTCTGCATTGGAGGATCCTTTGTTGCTGGCATTTAGGAAGACGCAAAGGGCTTTTCCCGTTCAAAGAGTGGTAAGGGAGATGATTCAAGAAGAGTGGGATATGCCTGATGCTGGACTAAAGGGGTCCAGGGTCATGGCTCGTTTATATCCTTTACTGGATCAGGATCGGGAGTTGTTCAAATCTCCGAAAGTGGATGCGGCGGTATCAGCTGTTACTAAAAAGACTACAGTTCCGGTGGAAGGTGGTGCCGCTCTTAAGGATAGCCACGATAGGAAGTTAGATACTTTGTTAAAACAAGTGTTTGATGTTAATGCTCTGTCTATTCAGGCCTCGATTTGTGGAGCATGGGTAGCCAGAGCATGTCTTCGTTGGTCTCAGCGGGTACATGGAGAAAATGTGGAAGACTCGGCGACAGAAGCATCTAGATTAGAGACGGGAGCAGCTTATTTAGCTGACATTCATTATGACCTTATTAGAGGGTTATCAAAGAGTATGGTCTCTGTTGTGGCAGCTAGAAGATATTTATGGTTGCATAACTGGGCTGCAGATGCTTCTTCTAAAGCAAGACTCTCTAAGCTTCCTTTCAGGGGTAAACTCCTTTTTGGGGAGGACTTAGATAAATTAGTAAAGGACTTGGGAGATTCTAAAGGTGGCAGGCTGCCAGAGGACAGGCAGAAGCTAGGGCATCCAATTCAGGCGTCTAGAGGCTTGTACAGAGATTTTCTTCGTTTTTGTTCCCCACGTTTCGGTCAGTTTCAGAGAGGCCGTCAATATTTCAGGAATCAGGGTTTTCGAGGTGCAAACAGAGGATCTGCAACTTCCTCTTCCTCTTCAAACTCTAGAAAGTTACAGTGAAATAAGGAAAACCCAGGCGGATTTTATTCCTGTAGGAGGTCGGCTACGGGACTTTTATTCAGCCTGGGTTCAAATCACATCCGATCGGTGGGTGTTGGAAATCATTTGAGAAGGTTATGCTCTGGAGCTTCAATGCCCGGTGGTCGATTTCTTCATTCAATCTCCTTGCAGGGCACGCATCAAGTGTGCAGCGGTGCGCAACACCTTGCAAAAACTTTTGAATCTCAAAGCTGTTGATCTGGTACCGCCAAGCCGACGTGGCTCCGATCGATACTCCATCTATTTTGTGGTTCCAAAGAAAGAAGGGTCTTTTTGACCAATTTTGGATCTTTAAAAGGTAAATCGTTGCCTTCGGGTAACTCTTTTTCGTATGGAAACACTAAGGTCTGTAATAATGGCAGTAAGAAAAGGGGAGTTTCTTATGTCTCTGGATTTGACAGAGGTGTATCTACACATTCCCATTCATCAGGAGCATCAGAAATTTTTGAGGTTTGCTGTTCCAATGGGTCATTTCCAGTTTCAAGCGTTGCCGTTCAGTTTAGCAATGGCTCCACGAACATTTGCCAAGGTAATGGTGGTCATTGCGGCAGCATTGAGAAAAGAAGGAATTCTAGTACACCCATACTTAGACGATTGGTTGATTCGGGCAAAGTCCAAAAAGGAAAGCAGGTTGGCAACAGCCAGAGTAGTGGAATTTTTACAAAATCTGGGTTGGGTTGTCAATATGGCAAAGAGCAAGTTAATTCCGTCATAGAATCTAGAACACCTGGGTGCTCGATTCAGTACAAGGATAGGAAGAGTATTTCTTCCTCACTCGTGAGCCCTGGCATTGAGACATCTGGTGCCAAGTTTCTTGACCAGAGAAAATCCCACTGCATGGCATTATTTGAAGTTGTTCGGAACCATGGCAGCAACGTTAGACTTAGTTCCATGGGCGAGAGCTCATATGCGACCGTTACAGAGAGCGTTACTAAGGAGGTGGTTGCATCAGAGGGATCCTTTCTCAAGGAGGTTACCCTGCCTTCCGGAGATGCGTCAGGCTCTACATTGGTGGATAAAACCAGAGATTCTAGAGGTGCGAATGCAGCTAGAATCGCCTGTTTGGATTCCTCTTACAATGGATGCCAGTCTTGTGGACTGGGGAGCTCATTCCGAAGGAAGATTCATTCAAGGACAATGGACCGAACATTAAAAGGTTTGGTCAATAAACAGATTGGAGTTGAGAGCGGTAACCTTAGCTCTACAAGCTTTTCAATGTTATCTTCAGGGAAGGCTGTTTGCGTTCTGTCAGACAACGCAACCGCAGTAGCTGACATCAACCATCAAGGGGGCACAAGCAGTGTTGCTCTGGAGGCCGAAGCTGAGCAGTTGTTCGTGTGGGCCGAGAGGAATTTGGAAGCTTTGTCTGCGAGTCATGTAGCAGGGGTGGAAAATGTGGAAGCCGATTTTTTGAGTCGGGTGAAAGTGGATCCAGGAGAGTGGATTCTCCATCCCCAGGTGTTTCAATTGATAATAAATCGTTGGGGAGTTCCAGTAATGGATCTCATGGCAACCTTCAAGTCGGCAAAAGTCAATCGGTTTTTCAGTCGAAGGCGAGAGAGAATGTCGGAAGGTCTGGACACACTCATTCAAATTTGGCCGGAGCAACAGCTTCTATACGTCTTACCTCCATGGGTATTGATAGGGCGTGCTTTG
The DNA here is from genome assembly GCA_033557465.1 of Ichthyophis bannanicus. Lineage (NCBI taxonomy): Eukaryota > Metazoa > Chordata > Amphibia > Gymnophiona > Ichthyophiidae > Ichthyophis > Ichthyophis bannanicus. The sequence continues at coordinate 668,821,655 of CM066035.1, forward strand.
CAAATAGTAGAATGACACAAGGGGCTAATAATATTGATAGCTCTGGATTGGCCAAGACGTCCATGGTACGCGGATCTCATAAAGTTGTTGGTAGACCGGCCTTGGCTCTTACCAATGAGAGAAGATCTGTTGAGTAAGGGTCTGTTAAGCATGCCTCAAGTGGATCAATTCTCACTTACGGCTTAGCTCTTGAAAGGGCGAGCTTAAAGGCCAGGGGATACTCTTCGGCGGTGATTTCCACTTTGTTGAAAGCAAGGAAGAGATCTACCTCTTTGGCTTATATTCGTACATGGAGGATATTTGAGGCGTGGTGTGAAGACAAGTGTTTTGAAGCATTAAAAGCTTCTATTTCTCAAATTCCATCTTTTTTGCAAGAAGGATTTGAGAAAGGTTTAGCACCGGCGTCATTGAAAGTACAGTTGGCAGGTCTTTCTTGTTATAGAGGAAGAATAAAAGGTGAAGTGCTAGGAGCACATCCAGATGTGAAGCGTTTTTTTGAGAGCGGTTTCATTATTGAGGCCACCGTGTAGACCACGCGTTCCATCTTGGAGTCTCCATTTGGTTTTAGAGGCTTTAGTGCGCGAACCATTTGAGCTGTTGTCTCGAGCATCATTAAAGGATCTTTCGCTCAAGGTAGTATTCCTTGTTGCTATTTCGTCTGCCCGAAGAATTTCGGAATTGCAAGCATTGTCTTGTAGAAAGCCTTTTCTATGATTTTTCAAGAAAAAGGTGGTCTTAAGGCCAGTGCCTTCATTTCTACCCAAGGTGGTGTCGGCTTTTCATATCAATCAGTAAGTTTCATTACCAGTATTTGAGAATGATACCAAGGAGAATCAATTCAAGAAGCTGCATCTGTTAGATGTTCGTAGGGCGTTAAAGATGTATTTAAAATGAACACAGGAGTTCTGTAAGACAGATAGACTGTTTGTTCTCTTTGGAGGTGCAAAGAGAGGTCAGGCAGCTTTTAAGGCTTCTATTGCTAGATGGCTCAAGGAAGCTATAGCTTCAGCGTATTTGTTAAAAGGTAGAACAATTCCTGATGGGCTTAAGGCACATTCAACGAGGGCACAAGTTGCGTCCTGGGCTGAGTACAGTTTGGTGCCGCCTGTGGTCATCTGTAAAGCGTCTACTTGGTCATCATTAAATTCCTTTGTTAAACATTATAGATTAGATATACAGGCAGAAAGAGATACCTGTTTTGGTTCGGCAGTGCTTCAGGCTGGCCTAGCAGGGCCCACCCGTTAAAGGTTTTTACTGCTCTGTTATATCCCAGAGATTCCGGGACTGGACTGGAGAGACGATAAGGAAGGTGAAATTAGACTTACCCCTATTTGTTGTTCCTTGAGGAACTCCAGTCCAGTCCCGCATCCCTCCCTGATATGCGTTTAGTTTAACTTCAGGCCTGAAGCATAGAGGTATGGTATACTCAAGATAAGCCTTATGGCTCATATAGGGAGGGTGATACTTTTGGGGATCTTTATAAAGTATTATTCCTCTATAGATACGGAGGGCAGTCTATAATAGGAAAATTATAGTGTTTCTTTAAGGGCACATTATCTGTCTTAACTTATAGTTGAAGTTTGTTAATGTTTATTATAGTTTGTTAAAGTTTGATAGCTATGTTAGCTACTTAATTGTTGCTCTGGTGAGTCTGCTTTGTCAATAGGTAAACTGGAGCAAGGAGGCGGTCCCTTGGATATTTATGCTGGTGACATCAAAGAATGCCATTGTTCAGTCTCTAAGCTGCTGGAAGAACATATATCCCAGAGATTCCGGGACTGGACTGGAGTTCCTCAAGGAACAACAATTAGCAGGTAAGTCTAATTTCACCTTATTAATGAACCATCTGACTTTTTCAGTGATTTTAATACTTCTGAAGCGAGTGATACAGACAGGACTGGAAACCAATATCATTAAGGCACACATCATGTACCGGGCAAGTATGCCTATGCCAAATTACCCTGCCAATGTGCCATAGCCCTACTGTTGGAGTTCACCTCTAAAGAGAAGAAGGCAATTAATTTATATGCCTATATAACCTTCAACCTCCCCAATGAGGCTAATGCCCAGTCATCATGATTTTGATCACTGGATATCTCTTCACTAAGAAATGGATTTGGATTATGAACTCATCTTAGTTAGACCACCTTTTAAGGTTTCTACCCACTTGACCCCGATTGACTCCATAACCTATTTCCTATTCTCTTGAAGCATCTAGCCTCTGCACCCCATTCTCTGACTCTTCATTTTAATGAGCTATAACTTTTGTAAGGCAAGGTGGATATGATAAATTAAATGCAAAACCTGAATACCTCCCCAGAAGTGAACTTTTTTTTCAAGTGTCTCATTTTTTCCTTTCTGACTGTTATTTACCATACTTTTTATATAACAGGCGCCATATTGAGCTGAAAGAAATAAAGAATTGAATATGTTTCTATGCATCCAAGAAACATCCTACACTTGAACAACATTCAGTTCTGTCAAAGAATGTGGGAATTGAGTAGAGTCTTAGGGGATCTTTTCTAAAGGGAACTAGTTGGCAGCGTGTGTTGTGGTGCACACTGGGACAGGTGTTGCCTGCTAGTGTGGGACCATAACAGTGCAGGACAATTCCTGGGCTAACTGTGCTACCCACATTAGGGTCACAAGTGGGAGGGTTAGGGGCGGAGGGTAGGCATGATGAGCTCAGAGCAGTTGGTGCTGGATTCACATCACGCACCTATTGCATTAGCGCAGGTTCACCAAACACTACCTCAATAGGTGGAGTTAAGTGCACCCACGTTAATGTGGTCTGTGTTAGGGAAAAGTGCTCTGTGTTCACTGCTGGGGAAATGCTTTCAACGCCCCCAACAGATATCACAATGGTGCTGTACCTAACGCACCATAGTTTTGCTGCTTTTGGCACATTGGGTGTAACACCCTAACACCCTTTAGTAAAAGATCCCCTAAATGTTAAGATATTTCAGTGGTAAAAGTGCTGGAGATTTCCTGACTGGTTGTTCTTGAAAATGAAGTGGCTCCGCAGGATGTGCTCACTGGCTGTGTAGCTGGGAGACCAAGAAGCGTTGAATGAAAACATCTAAGTTCATCAACTGCTTTGCTCATTGCTAAAGAAGTGGAAGAGAAAACATCAGAGGCTTGACTTTAAAATGTAATAAACATTTAGAAGCAACTGAGTTTTGATGTATGAGGTGTGTCTGATAGTAAAGGTACAGGTGGCAATCATACCGGCTCCGCATGCGCAATAGTGCCGTCATATGCAGGACTACTTGTACCTATAGTAGGAGAGTCTGTAGCGTTGTTTCTTTAAACACTCAAATTACAAGTAGTTTTCGGGAAGCAAACAAACATGGCGTGTGTAATCGCAGAGTATTCGAAGTTTGAGGTGCGTGGAGTATTCAGATTTTTGCAAGCCAAATGAGTTAAGCAGAGCGAAATTCATCGCAGATTAGAGGGCGTGTATGGCCCGAACGTTTTAAGCCTAAAAAGTTAGCGTCTGGTGTAACAAGTTTAAAGATGGCCGAACGGAGTTGAATGATGATCCGGAAAAGAAAAGAGGCAGACCAAGGACCTCACACACGGATGACAACTGTGCAATTGTCGAACGTCTGATTAGGGAGGATCGTCGCATTAAAGTTTGTGAAATTGCTGAAATGACTGGCATTCCTAAGAGTTCTGTTCATGAAATCATATGCAATCTCAACTTCCGCAAGATCAGGAGGAATTGCAAGACACCGTTATGGACTACTTCAAGCAACTTGACACGCAACTGTACCGTGAAGGGATGTTCAAACTAATGTTACACTGGGATAAATTTTTCAATGTTTACGGCAATTATGTGGAGAAGTAAACAAAAGTATGTAGATTTTGGTGGAATGTATTGAATAATTTCTTTAAATACAAATATTAGTGTAATTTTGGCCTGTACCTTTAATATCGGACACCCCTCATAGTTTCTCCAGAGGCTCAAGACTGATAATGAAGTTAAAATACTAAAGCAAGCCGCCTTTATTGTAAACATGCATACTGGAAAATCTTTGGCTGCTATTTCAACTTTGATTAACAGTAGTACACCACAAAGACAGAAGAAAAAGTTGCAGAGAGCAAGGTATTTAATGATTTCAGGCTTATCAGAAAGAAGTGAAGAAGGAACATGGGTCATTGAGAATGCAAATTTGGAACCTGTTAGTTGAAATTTTAGGAACTGAATTTATTGTGCAGAGATGGACAAAGCTCTTCCTGTGTTAATATTAAAAAGAAATTTAATTATGGCATTAGGAACATTCTTTAAGCAAAAAACAATGAGAAATCTATGGAATAATTGTGAACTTGGATTTAGGATCCTATAAAAGCTTAAAATATTTTATCATACTCAGAAACTGTCAGAATGGCAGGAGATAGAATTTAAGGTATGTTCTTCAAGATGTTGATTAAGATGAGACATTTTGGCTAATGTGAAATATGTCTTTGATTATGATGATGCTAAAAGCCTATAAGAATTGGCAATAGCTGCAAATAATCTTTCCCAAAAAGATCTCTGAAGAAAGTATTGATGGTGATTCCATTTTAGTGTTTCACAGCATGAGAGTTTTGGGCAAAGTATAGATATTTTGGCAAATATATTATTATACTGAAGATTGATTTATGTATATATCACACTGCAGTTTGAGAACTACTGTAAAATTGCATATTTTCTAACATCTGACTTTTATTACAGGGTTTTTTCTTCTCCCATATTCTAAATGAATGCGTTGTGTTTTCCTCAGGCTATGGGCCAAACTATTTTCCATTTCAACAATTTGAGAAAATTTGAGGAACATGTATTCTGAAATCTGATATCTTTGCAAAGTTAATAGATTTCAGGTATTTTCATGTTTTGATTTGAAACAATTATTTTAGTAGAGCAAATATGATTTTAACATCTATTAAAAATGCTTGTAGACCAGTAATGACAGTGTTCATAGTTATAGGAGGAGGAAGGTAAGGCAGAAAGGAGTCTCGGGTATCATGGTGGGGATCATTTACTAATAGTGTGTAATATAGGGGTTAGCCCGTGCTAGCTGTTAGTTAATGACTCCCTATATAATACCTGAGACTCCTATCTGCCTCATTTCCCTCTATCAAGGACTTTGAACATTCCTTTGCCAGCAGCCACTGATTGAGATCTCTTCAGCACCCAGCATGCGTGAACCTCGAGTTTGGCTACTAATTGTAACCATGGCGGAGTCAATTGCTAACAGTGTGTGCTAACATTGTTATCATGCATTATCTACTGCACAGCCCACTGTATGAAATGGACCCTGTGATAGATAACACTTGATAACGACATTAGAATGCGCTGTCAGTAAACGACTCCCATCGAGGTTACTAGCAGCCACACTCAGGATGCATACATGCTAGGTGCAGAAGAGACCTCAAATAGTGGTTTCTACCTGAAGACTGTCACTCTGATGACTGAACTAGAGAGGAGAGGGGGTTAAAAAGGAGAAATTGGTAATGGATCATTAGACATTTCCCTACCCTCAATGACCTTTCTAAATGTTCCTTGGCTAAGCTGGAAACTGGCAAAACATACCATTCACATTTTACAGTGTCAGATCATCAATGGGACTTAAATTGATAGAAAGTGAGAGATTGTCCTTCTGATAGTTCATAAGAACATAAGATAAGCCATACTGGGTCAGACCAAGGTCTATCGAGCCCAATATCCTGTTTCGAACAGCAGCCATTCCGAGTCAGAAGTACATTACGTCAGTTTCAAAAAAGGTACACAGATTCCACTTTGCTTATCCAAGGGTAAGCAGTGGATTTCCCTGGTCCTCTTTAATAATGGTTTATCGACTTTTCCTCCAGGAACTTGTCCAAACCTTTTTTAAACCCAGCTAAACTAACAGCTTTTACTACATCCTCCGGTAACAAATTCCAGAGTTTGATTACGTATTGAATAAAAAAAATATTTTCTCTGATTAATCTTAATTGGGCTACATTGTGGTTTCAATGCATGTCCCCTAGTCTCTCTACTTTTTGAAGGAATAAACAATGATCTATGTTTACCTGTTCCTTTCCATTCATTATTTTATAGTCCTTTATCATATCTACCCTCAGCCATCTTTTTTCTAAGTTGAAGAGCCCTGACCTTTTGGGCTCAGCCTGCATGTTGTTGTCGAGATGTATGGAGGGATGAGCAGATTGTTTATACATCATGGAAACTGAGGATTTAGGAGTGTGTTATGCATTGCACAGTCTTTTTCCTCTGTGAACTCACTTTTCACGGTGCATGTGCACATCATTTCTACATATGTAGGAAACCTTTTCTTGAAAGATGTGCTAAACATTTAGCATGCATTTCTTCTTGTTTTTTTGTTATAAAGGCCCATGGTAATTCACATGCATAACACTCAATTGTCTCTTAAAGCTTGACTAGTTGCCTTATTCTGGTTTAATCAATCTTTGTTTGTTTGTTTTACATATTAATTCAAAACTGGTGCTGTTAATATCTTTAAAGCTTAAATCTTTTTGCATTGTGTAATCAAGTATAAACTCTAATTACAGAAACACAGTGGGAAATAGAAATGAACAATATAATTTAATTTCTAATACTCTTTTTGAGTTTCTCCCCCCCCCCCCCTCAGTATCTATTCTTTATTTTAAGTCTAGAGCACTTTTATTTTTTTATATATTCCAACATGACCCTTGTTCACATTTAGTGCCTCCCTTTCTCAGACATGAGTAAAGGAACAACAAAAAAGGCAATTTATTCATAGTATGTGACATCAGAGTTAATCATAGGCATTGGAGAAGGTGTCTATGTATTCTGAAACAAGATAAATTGAAAGTTAAATTGTTTTATAAAGCACAGATGCTAAATATGAAACCCAAAATTAAATATGCAAGGGAAACGGTGGTTCAGATATCCATATAATATGTACCAATATGAATGATTGCCACATCTATAAGAATTACATGCATGGTTGACATTTCTAAACCGTTTCAAAGAAATTTTAGCAGAATGAGTTGTCTTAATTACTGATTTATTAAACTAATACTTTGCACTGAAATTTATTCACATGAAGTAGCCATATTAATATTTAGTTCTGGAACTCTATTAAAGGTTTTTCATTTAGATAGAACTTATTATTCAGTCATTTGAGCATCCATGTGTTGTATAGAAACAAGTCTTTGAAACTGATGCTTTCTGTGTTGTGTTGTGTCCTGCCATTTGAAGGTTCCTGGGTTGAGTTCCTAGTTAAGGTAGGGATATTGATAATAAATATGCATATGACTAATGTGCATGTACTTGATCTCCAATGTATACAAATATACTCATGCACTTAGGGGTAATTTTATAAGAAGCCATTTTATGTAGCATTTACATGCATAAATCACGTATCTTCAGTGACTTTCACATTTGTTGTTGTTAAGTGCCATTGAGTCTATGTCGACTCATGGCGACCCTCTGGATAGTTGTCCTAAACTGTGTTCGGTCTTCAGTCAGGAGGCCCATTGTTGATAGAGTGGCACCCATAGCTGCTGTTATTGTATCGATCCATCTCATTGCTGGCCTTCCTCTCTTGCATTGACCTTTTACCTTGCCAAGCATGATGTCTTTCTCGAATGATCTCTCTCTTCGCATGATGTGTCCAAAGTATGAAAGTTGAAGTCTTGTTATCTGAGTTTCCAAGGAAAGCTGAGGTTTGATGATCTCTAATACTGACTGGTTTGTTCTTCGGGCAGTCCCTGGTATACACAGTATTAATCTCCAGCACCATAATTCAAAGGCATTAATTTTCTTCCTGTCTATCTTTTTCACTATTCAACTTTTGCATTCATATGATGTTATGGACAATACCATGGCTTGAACAAGTCTAATCTTTGTATGGAGAGAGACATCTCTGCTCTTGAGAATCTTGTCTGGGTCCTTCATAGCTATTCTGCCAAGAGCAATGCATTATTGGATTTTTTGACTGCTTGTCATTTCTTTATTGATAGTTGATCCAAGTAGGTTAAAGTAGTCAACTATTTCAATTTATTTTCCATCAATGATGAACTTATTGATTTTGCCAGTTGTGAGGATCTTTGTCAACTTCACATTAAGGTGCAGCCAGCTGCTATTTTGTAAGTATGCACTTAAGGTCAATGATGCATACTTTTATAATGAGCATGCATATGGGTGGAGCTTGGACAGTGTGGGCAGAGCATGCAAGTATGAGCATATTTTATAAAATATAGGCATACTTGTGTGAGAGATGTGCAAACATTTACAGCAGCCATAGGGTTGGTGTAAATATTCATGCTTAGATTTGCCACATGTTCTCTGCCTTTTATACCTCTATTTTATAAATCATGCATTTCCTATGTGAGAGTTTAGAAATTACCCTCATGCTGTACATTGTAAATGTCCTGAAAACCCAACTAGTTGTGAGGTCAGTAGTACAGGTTTGAAACCCACCAGCTTAGAGAAACAGACATAGTGGCCATACTCCCTCCCGCACAAGGAAGCAGCCAGCAGACTCCAATGGGACACTGCCACCTAACATCTATGCTGTGAGGGAGATCCTATGAAGAACCGATCACCGAAGTAATCAGTGCTGCTGCTGAGCCAGGAGGTAAGTTCCTCCCTACTCAGCACTGTCATCAGAAGGGAGCTTACATTTAAAGTACTGCCGGTGTGCCCACGCCTAAGGGCCACGCCAAAGGATCCTTAGATGTGGCCCTTGAGTGTGGACCAAATGTGATGACAGACACCAGGAAAACGACAACCAGCTGTGATATCAGTAAACTACAATCTACCACCAGAAGAGCACGGGATAACCCCAGACTACTGACATTGCAACTGAGGGGAAGGTAAGAGATTACACCACCCCGTTGTATTAGTGCATGCCTTAGATATTAAAAGGGCATTCTGTAGATAGCTGTTCTAATCGGGGTACCCTCAAGTTGCTTAACCTCCTTAATTCACTATCTCACAAATAAATTAAGTTGCACCACACCACACCACAAGATCAAATAACCAGCAACCTAGAACCACCAGCTTTACATCACTGAGCTACTCTTGCTGCTGTCCTGCGCATTAATAATACAAGGCAGCCCCATTAATATTTTACATGCTCTGATTCTAATACTACATAGGCAAAGAGACCTCATAAACTGGAGTCCACTGTAATTGCAACCTCACAGAAGACAACACAGACTTGTAAACATTTACCCAACCACGGCCACAATGGTTCCACAAAAGATACACGGTATTTAAAGTGTTGGCTAGTCAATGCCTGCTCTGCCTGGAATAAAATAAACACCATAGCAGACTATTTCAATGACCATAATGTTGACATCATGCTTATCACTGAATCATGGTTTAATGATACAGACAATGCCCTAATAAACTAATTAATTACCCCAGGGGTGGCACTACACAACTGCCCAAGACTGTCTAAAAGAGGAGAGGGGATATTCATGCTATCTTGTAAACAACACAACTTTAACATAATCACAGCTACAGCCACCAATACCATAAACAACAATAGCAGAAAACAGGTAAACTGTCTAGTCTATGGATCACCTAGCTTGAACACAAAGGACATTTCAACAATGTTAGAAGTTACATGCTCACACACAAACAAGAATAAATCATTCATCTTGCTTGGAAATCTTAACCTCAACTCTGCTCCTGCAATACAGGTCGCCTCCTTCTTGGAGGCAATGATGTCACTGGACCTTACACAAATAACTGCCCCTACACATAGAGGAGGCAATACCCTAGACTTACTATTCTACCTAAGAAGCTCCAAAATGATACCTCCCAAATCACCATCCAGGTCACTCCAGTCCCCTGGTTCGACCATCACATGGTATCATTTAACCTACCCCTGACACAAACTAAGAGTGCGACTTCAAAACAGCCCCAAAGACCTCACAGATTCAAGTAATTCAGTAAGGATGACCTATTGGCCCACATCCAGCCAGCTCTAAATTTTGAAACGACTAACCTCACAACAATTATGGACAAATGGAACCGTAAAATTTCAACATCTGCTCAATTCCTTTCACTTGCAAATCTACTGCACCATGGTACTCCTGAGAAATAAAGGAAGTTAAACTCAAGCTGAGGCAAATTGAACATAGATGGAGACAAACCAGAGACCCACTCCTCCATAAGGAATACTCAATCAAGCAAGAAGAATACAATCATCTTATCTTGAAGCACAAAAATGAATATCACACCAACCTCATCCTTAAAGCTTTAAACCAATCAAGGGAATTGTTCGATCTGGTCAAATCATTCACAAAGAATCCACCTATACAGAAGGAATCTATGATAAAGCCACAAAAGTTCACCACCTACCTGCAGAATAAACTCCACTCCTGTCCAGCTAATACAACAGACATATTGTCACACCA